>OZ018325.1:195948741-196643741 GCA_963969495.1 Ceratothoa steindachneri | reverse complement strand
AGGGCACGTATCATCTTCAGAGACAGAATCGACAATGTTGAAAGAAATGGCTTTATATATAACAATATATGGTACTTACTAAAGAACAAAAAATGGACTTGTTTAAGCAAACTAAATCCCATTTGAGCATGGTTGTGAAGGACATGTCAAAGTGTGGAATTTCCGGCCGATAGGTAATGAATGGGCAGAGGTTAAGTTCTTTTAGCAAGGCTGATAATTAGTAACCTGGGGGAATAGGTTAAGCGTGCGATGCTACTCGGTTCCCTTCTCTTGTACTTGGAAGTAAATCGTGGAAATTGAATTGTATGTTTAACTCTGGTTGATTTTCTTGAAGAGGAAATTATGCCTGTGGCTCTAGGGTTTTGAAATCAGAGTTATCTTTCTCTTAGGTGGACCACCTGCCATGGCTACGAGCTCCACCTACCCGTCCCCACCGTGCTGCCCAGTCACGGAGATAACCTCCCCAGTAAATAGTGTCAGCTTTAAAAAGAATCTAGACAGAGATTCGAGCTGCCGACCCAACGATTGACGGCAGGCGTACTAACCACTATACTAGCCGGGAAGCTAGTGGAGTAAAGATCTCAGTTTTAGGTGTTAGGGGTAATCATAAAAATCGAATCATTGTGTTAGTTGGGAAAGCAAAACTCTTATCTTTATTCATCGACCACGGTTTGGTACACATATAAGGATATTTTTACAAGCAGAATTTTCTGTTATTGGTACTAGGCAACTAAGTCATGAGGTTGAAGTCAAGATTTAAATTACTTTTCTCTAAAATTTAAAGTGAACTGTTATTATATGGGTGTTACGTCGTATTACAATATTTTTTTTTAACTAAATATGGAATACACAATCCCATTGTCAATTTGAATCGCATCATATTGTATCTCATATTTATTTGAAGAGATTTTGCTCCGAATTAAAATTTTAATTACTCAATAGTAATTAAAATATGATTAATTTAATTAGCATTTTCGGGAAGGGCTTATTTGTCTGAATTAAAAAAAAGTACAACAGAAAAACATAGACTTTCCAATTATGTATGCTACTAGATGATTACAAATAGCGGGAAGTGTGGAAGGTGCAACCTCGTATCATTTAAAGGAGGGTATGTGGGCAACCCATTTCGAAATAATCTATTTAGCGATCGAATTCAAATGCGGTTGCCAGATGTTGTTAAGCGCGCCTATTTTCATTGTCTTTTATCCAGTGTTCCGCCCATTTGGGAAGGAGCTAAAAATGGAATCATTAAATTTCCTTAAAATAGGTGACTGTATATTCCAAATTTAAGTAGTTACTAGTAGCTGTTATAATGAGAGGAAATGAAAAGTCCCAAAGTCTCTAGCATTACATGATTGATGGAGACGATACTATCATTGATGAAACGGGCTAAGGAATAGCCAAGAATAAACAGCTCTTATAATTCCAGCTAAGATAAGTCACACCAGGGGTGGTTAGTTACAGGAAGGAGTCCTGATTCGGGCCGATTTTACGACAAATGCCATAGGCTGTAGCGAACCTTAGTTTGGATCCCATATTAAATTGCAGGTTTGGTTTGGATAAAGAGAGAGAAAGCCACAAAACGAATGCAGATTGGAGCTAAAACCCTACAAATTTTATTCTATTATTAATACAATCATCGATGGTTGATTGAGTTATAAAGTACTTATTTAGGACGTTTTCCGAACGAAATCATGCGATCAGAATCACATGGATTCGTTGTCATTAGAGATTTCTCGGAGACGAAATAAGATAACGAAGACGAAATCAATGTGGTCATTACTTATCCAAATTTGCCCGGATCTCCACGAAAGCTAAAACGATTACACGATGGAGACTCATCTACATATATTGACTTGTGGAGTGGAGTTATTGGCTACCAATCATTTGAGATACCCTTAGATGCCTCGAGTCTATTATTAAATTAAGCAAAACGTAAGCAATATAACGCAGTGCACAGGTGATGCAACCTTCGCTTAGCATTGGTAATTAATTTTGATTAATAGTGCTGGATGTGATGAAGGATATTATGGATCGTCTCATTCTGGTGATTTGTTAGTAGTCCCTTGAACAAAGAGGTACTAGCTACAATGCCGTCATAGAACTCATCCTGTCTGATTGCCTTAATTAGATTAAAAATTGGGTTAGAAATCCAATTAGTAATTAGTGCTCAGGACAAATAATACAATTCTACATTTATTAACCAAGTATTACATTAATTTAAGTTTTGATTTCTGTCTTGCTTCTCTGTCGGCCTTATTTTATATTTGTTTTCATATTCTATTCGTCACTTCTTTATGGGACGCAAACGGCGTTGGATAAGGAGTGCATTTCACCATCCTCTCTTAGTGCTCCACTTAAAAATAGCTCTTTAACCTTGGAGGAAATTTTAACGTAAGACAATACTAATTTTGTATGCAAAAAATATGTCAAAAATATATGCAAGAGTATAAAGCAACCCATTGTTACACAATCATATTTACCGCAGTCCCTTATATGAGGCCTACTTGTAATCTTTTAGACTGTTTATGGATTTACAATGACTTCATTATTAAAAGGAAGGATGCTAGTTAATTTTTCTTCAGAATCGTTTGGCAAATTTTAAGCAAGTAATTTGTATACATTAAGTATACAATAAAGTCATGGTGGGTCTTCGATCCTTATTCCTTTAGAAAGTTCTTTTTATAAATACAGCTGTTCACAAGGATATATTATAAATATATATTTCCAAGGCCATGTATTCCCCAGTTCCTCCCTTCACTGCCAAATAGAAAGTGTTTTTCAAGTTAGTGATTAAAGTGTGTTTAATTTAACAATCTATCCTTCTCGGTATAACGTCATTATTACTGAATAAACTGAGAATCCCACTTCACCCTTGTTTACTAAGCTGTTAATCCCTCTCCTCCTCCTTTCCCTTCATTCTTCCTCCTCCAACAAAATCATTTGTTAAACCATGTTGCATAAATCACACGTAATGAAGTCAATGTAATTTCAACATAGCCATTAAACCTCTTGAGTGTTTAAATAATCTTTTAACCAGCCTAAAATCTCACCCCACCATAAACATTTAAAGTTGAATAGGAAAAAGAGAATTGTTTACCTTTTCTGGATGTAAAGTCGAAAAATTAACGATGAAGCATCTTTTACTGTGTACCGTAAGCCTGCAAATTCTAATTCATATATTCACTTTTTCATGTCATGATGTTTAAATAAAATATAAACATCGCTAAATATGTTTTTAAGAGCGTTCTAGTTTCGCCAGCCATGTTTCTTTCAAGATAAAGTTACTTAGAGAACTTGCCCGAAAATAGAATTAAAATATCTTTTATATTCTATTGATTAGAGCTTATCTGAAGCTAGATCAATGTGATACCCTCCCAAACTAAAAATCTTAGATGCAAAGAAAAATTGTTTAGTCCTTCCATATTATCGCTTACTTAAAGCATTAAACTCGATTGTGTATCCCAACCTGACAATATTCAAATATTCTTCAACCATCAAGAAGCTTTTCCTTCCACTGAGCATAAAACAAAGATATATATATATATAAATATATATATATATATATATATATATATATATATATATATATATATATATATATATATATATATATATATATATATATATATATATATATATATATATATATATATATATATATATATGTATATATATGTATATGTATATGTATATATATATATGTATATATATATATATATATATATGTATATATATATGTATATATATATATATATATATATATGTATATATATATGTATATATATATATATATATATATATATATATATATATATATATGTATATATATATATATATATATATATATATAAATATATAATTAATCTCGTGTAAAGGCATTAACTGTCCTTCATTCTACATTGGAGATAAGGGGAGGTCCTTAGAGAAACCGATTTATCAACATAGGTGTGATTTTAGGAGAGGAGGCAATGCCTCCAGTATTTTTAATCAAATTAAAAACGCTAACAATGTTACAAATTTCTCTCATGCCCAAATAATTTATATTTGTAACGTTTTTAATAAATGGAAAATTCTTCAATCATCATTAATTAAAGAAAGTCCGAATTTCAATCTCTAAGAAGGTCAATTTAAATTTAGCCATAATGATTAATCCAAAAAAGATATTGTTAATGACTTAAAGTTAACACCCTCAGATTAATCCCAGGGCTCTAATGTTCGATATTCATGTAATTGGAGAGCTTTGTTAGTTGTTCTCAGTTTACGGCTAAAGTTATGATAAACTACATATCGAAACTAGTCTCGTCTTAATAAACTTAACTTTATACTCTGATACAGTGGTTTACATTCTACATAAATTTACTTTACATATATATATATATATATATATATATATATATATATATATATATATATATATATATATATATATAGTGCGGCAAGTATATAACACAAAATGATACTGCCCGCTTCTTATAATCCCCTGGGAAACGCTCTAGTTGCCACCAGGGAAGAACAAGTTTCGATTAGCTATTTCTAGTGACCCCCTAAAGGTCATTCGAAATAGGAACCTTAAACTTAAGACCACTTGCCTTTTTGAGGAAAAAACGGGTAATTAAACATAATTTCTTGGGCATCTATGCTAAATACTTTTTGGCAAATATGGAAAATTATAACAAATGGTGCGGTAAGTATATATCATTTTGTGCTATATACTTGCCGCACCATCTGTAATAATTTTCCTCATATATATATATATATATATATATATATATATATATATATATATATATATATATATATATATATATATATATATATATATATATATATATATATATATCTCAGTGGCGTTCGGTGATTTTTAAAGATGAGGAAGCAATTCAAGTTTTACAAAAATAAATGTTAATTGAAGTTAATATGTTGTTCATTAAAAATAATTATAAAATTGTATTCTACTCACTTTATTTAAATGTCATTTTTTTACACTTTATTTAAATTTTAAAATAGCTTCTGTAAGTATTCACAACCATCTAGCGAAGATGTTCGATCATCTTGGCCTACATCGTATTTGCGAGCGCAACACTATTTTGGATGAGAGGCCTACCTGTTTTAATAATAATTTCTCCTTCATTATAAGTCCTCGCACTGAACTTCCTTTTTAATAATTTTGCAATAATGCAATCGTATTTTCTCACAACTTCATTTACATCCATTTTGTTTAAAGGGGTTTATCCCTTAAAAAATGAATAAGCAATATGCCACACTTATCTAAGCACTGCCTCAGGGCTACGAAGGGTGACTAATGACTATGGTAAGCGTATGACTGCCAGAATCCCGGAAATATTAACAAAATGCTTAAGATATAATAGCTTAACCATGCTAGAGTTTTTGCTATTTAGCTGCTTTCTTTCCAAAAACCGCTATTTAAATACATATAACCTAAAAACTCGTTTAAGCTTCAGAGCATAATAATAGTTACGTCATTGTGTCTTAGATATTTTGTTGCTTTTTCATAGATTCTGGTAACTCGGTAGGGTTGCCAGATGCAAAATGATGACTGCAGATCCAAATTTGCTTCCTTTTCCGTATACAAATAGGTAATTTTTTTCTTAATTCTGACACGGCATTGAAATATCTAGATAAAAATCATAAAACTCTAATGACTGTATATTAATATTAAGAAAAGCAAAACATCTTTTGAACTATTCATCCCAAAGCACCGAAAAGCAGAACTATTTTTTATTGAAATTAAGAGAAAAAAAGAGTAGAAATCTCGACGAAATGGATGCATTTCTTCAATTGCAGTCGGGCTTATCAGGGTTTAACGACAATTCGATTGAAATTGAACGCTACTGTATGGCATATACATACAAGTATAGCAAGAATAAAAGTGAGAATAAAATTGATTCTGCTGTCATATTAATTGTTGGGGTGTAATTTCTATTTTTTTTTCTTCCTAAATATGGAAAGCATTGCTTCTATTGTCTGCAAGCCACTGATATATATATATATATATATATATATATATATATATAGGTTAAGTTGATAATTATCGCAGTCCAATTAGGTATCACCTGAATCCTAAAAGGAGCCAGCCGCTCCTTAAAAATTATTACCTACATCTTTTTTGTGTCTGTCGACCTCTCTTACTTGTTTGAAATTATTTTCTTTCCTCTTTCACATTTTCTATATAAAAAATGTGTTAAAGTATATTCTGTCAGTTTTTGTACAGCTTCATAATGGAGCATGACGCTCTGAAACTAGTCCTCGTCGTCGGGTTCCAGCTCGTGTCAGAGCATCGGTTTCTTCTTCAATTATCCTGTCTCCTAGGCTGATGTTTGTGCGTGATATGACTTAGGAGACCCAGCCTGTTAGGGATAGGGTCCAGTCCTGGAAAGAAAACAGAGACGAATGCCAGTCCCTGAGGAATTTATTGGGGGCGATCGGGGTTGCGCGACAGCCATGCGCGCGCACTTGGTCAGTAACGCATCCACTGCGACTCAAAACATTGAGACATGCGGTTTCGGCGAGGCTGGTTGCATCGGGCTGCGGGGTTCTTGGTCTATCGAGGCCTGCCTTTGTCGCGCCTGCCCGCTTGGTGCTGCCCTCTTTCGCCGCAGCCAGACATAGGAATCTTATATGGCCCATGTCTGCTTGGTCCGCCGTTGTGGTCTTGCTGTTGGTTGAGTTTAGTCTGGAACCTTATCCACGACCTTACTGGAACTAATACTGTGCATATGAATTAAAAAAAGTCGTTCTCTCTTCTCTCTCAAAGTTTTGTATTTTTCCATGTATGTATATATATATATATATATATATAATAAGGACCTAACAATTTTCGATGAAAACAGCTTGTTTGTGTTTTCTTAGAAGAAAACACTACTTTAAATAAAAGCGATTCTAATGATAACTATGTAAAGTGAAGAGGTCTAAAATTGTATTAAACACACTGTTAAAGCAGCCTCAAAGGCGCTGGGTTACTGACGTCTAGGTAGGGGGTTCAATCCCAACAAGCGGGTAAACATAACTTACTGAGGAGCTAAGGGTTGACCACATACCCCCAACATGGAACGTGTGCACCTTCTGTGGGTGTTTTTTTGTTTAGGGGACACAAACCCAAAATGATTGGTGACGTCACCAGGGTGGCTGCCTGTGAGACAGCCATGTGATCCACGAGTCTGAACGAATAGCTCTAAAATGCGTTTTTCTTATAAGGAGACTAGGCAATGGCTTCGCCTCTCCCTCCCCCTACGGGGAAAGCTTGCGCTTAGCTACTAAAATTTAAAATCTAAAAAAAAGGAGCCTTATTAAATTTTTAGAAATTTCCTGAAATTGCCCAAAAGACCTACTCATGATGCTTTGGGCTCACGAGCACTTGTCATTCCGATATTTATGTGTATTTCCTTATCCATTCGGATAAAGTTTAGGCAGATAAGAGAGATCCTACGGTGGAAGGATTTATTTGAAGCCTGGATCTTAGATTAATAAAACCATATAAATAAGCGAAGTCGACAACAACTCGGATCTATATTCTAAGTATGAAGGTTCATTCCTTTGAAAAACAGTTCAGTTGGGCATGTCGGTAGATCGGAGGTCGACCAGCCTGCGATTTATGGTGGTAGTTATTTGCCTTGATCCAGGTGGGTCATGTCTCGAAAAAGTTCCCTTTATGGTCAATTTATATCCTTTTTGTCTTAATTTATAGCCGTCTTTACTCTTATTTATATCCCCTTTTCCTTTCCTCTTCCCTTCATCTTTCTACTCTCTTTTTCCGCTTCTTTCTTTTCTTGGACTCTCCTTTAAAGGGATCTTAGGGTCTTTGCTGGGCAGCAATTGAGTCCATGGTAGTTTTAATTCATTCCGTGGAAATAATATTCCTACCACTAACAAAGTGCTTAGTTGTCCTTTAGATAATATCATTATTGTGCGAATGTTAAAGATATACTCAAATAAGAGATGAGATATGTATATTTAACATCAAGCAAAATACGATTTGATATTTGTGGTTGTCTAACTATCTGTAATTACTAGTACTACTCAACAAATATGAATATGTTGAATATGTTAATTTATTATCGGAATTTCAATAAAAGAAGAAAACTTTCATTTATCCTATATTCATTGCACGTAAAATGAAGTATTTAAAGATTTTATGTTTTAATCTTGATGATTATAGCTTATAGCTATAGAAAAGGAGAAATCCAGTATCTTAAATTATTAGAATATTTCATAAGATTAATCAAAAAAACATGTCCCATACAGAAATGGCCAACTTCTGTGAAGTATTTTCAGATATACACTCAATACTTGGGTGGGTCTCCCCTACCACAAAATACTGCATCAATGCGGCGTGGCATGGAGGCGATGCGATTATTTTTTTGAATTCATCAGGTGTGATTGAAGCCTTGATTGCTGTGATCGTGGTTTTCAGCTCCTCTGTATTTTGTAGTAGGGTGTTTCTCATCTTCTCTTGACAATATTCCTTAGTTTCCTATGAAGTTTGTGTCAGGAGAGTTGGGTGGCTAATCAACCGCAGTAATGTCAATCTCCGCAACCCATTTAATAGTAGTTTTGGTACCGTTATCAGATGCTAAGTCCGCCTAGAAATGGAATTCGGCATCTTCATAAAGATTACCATCAGATGGAAGCAGGAATTACTCTAAAATCTCTTAGCTAATTAGTGGCCGTGTTATCTTTGGACTTGGTAAAACACAGGAAACGAGCACCACCTGATGACATGGCAGCCCAAATCATCAGTGAATGCATATGGACTTCAAATTCTTTCTATTCTGTACCTATCTACTCTTCGGACAGATTCCAGGACCTTGATTTCCACAGGTAAGACGGCTGTGATGTTAGAAAATTAGTAAGGAGTGAAATAACATTAGGAATGTAGCAGTTATACTTCCGTTGATAAAATATATGTGTAGTGGCTCTTGATTCCCTGACGCAAACCTCAGTCAACTAAATGTGGAGCTCTCCCAGGTTCTTGAAGCGACTTTTCTGGGCCATCCTCTCAAGTTTGGGGTAATCTTGTTGCTCGTGCAATGTTTCCTACTATACTTTCCTATTTCAGTCCACTTTCCATTAATATACCTCGATACCGCATTCTGTAAACAGCAAGTCTTTTCATCAAAGACCTTATGTGGCTTACCATCCTTGTGGAGGGTGTCGATAACCGACTTCCTGACATCTGTCAAGTCAGCAGTCTTCGTGATGATTGTGGTTGCGTGTACTGAAAATAGACAGAGAAATACACATCCTTAACTCTATAATTTAACTTGTTGAATTTTTTAAATTTTTGAAAATGTTTTTTTTGCTTAGTGGACAAGTAACCTTTCATGTTTTTGAGTTTAGGTTTATTTGAAACTTTTATTCGCAAGGCTGTTTTTTGTATGTTTCGAGCTTTTATCAAAGTTCTTTCTAAGAGTTCAGAAAAGAATAAATATAATTATCGAATTATTTGGAATGAAAAAACATACAAATCATGAAGTTCAAAAAATGTATTCAAATTAGGGCTTTGTCGCTTTTTTACTATCATTTCGTATATAAAACAAATGTGGATGAAAAAAGAGATTTGACGAAGGTTTTTCTGTATATCAAACCTGGTGAAGTAACTTTAAAAAAGGTTTCAGGGTGTCTATGTTGAAAAAAAGTGTTTAGAAAATTCTCAACTATATATAAATCTTCAAGGGATAAAGACAATATAATAAAAGGTGAAATAACTTTAAAAAAATGTTTCAGGGTATCTATGTATGTTGAAAAAGGTGTTCATGGTGTTAAAATAAAGAGTCTACAAAGGGGATTAAATAAAGCGGTTATATATATACTTTTTGAATAGTAATTTACGCAAACACGGAAAGAAATATTTCATTTTATATATCATGAATATAAAATATATGAAAGTTTACTTTTTAATTAAATAAATATTTTTTACTCAGTATCGAGGTTTCAAGTCAGAAGAAGGAGGCAGTTTACGGAAAATTTCATCATCAATAACTATATCATCAGTATCATCATTGTAGAGGAATTGCAACATAAAGCCTCCCGGTGGGCCAGGCTGACATATACGTTAAAGTCCCCCCCCTCTGTGGAGAAAGCAAGAGAATCGAGCCACATTAGGATAGTCGTGGGAACTTTAGCCCGTCGGAATAACAGTCAAACGGCCTACCCTTTTTGATCTCCCTGCCGCATAGATAGTCTGGAGCGAGCCGCTGTGCCAAGGTGACCACCAAAGGCCATTACGCAGCGCTCAAAGGATCTAATTACCTACGAGATCCGGAGGTCCGTGGTTAAATCGCAACAAAAAGCGGTGCCAGTCAAAAAGAACACCAAGGATGGTGACGGTTGGCGGTGGAACATCCAATTTTTCAAGAACATTCAAAATCTCCTCGTATACCCCAAAATCCAGTGGGGTCCCCTCGAAGAAGACTAGGATACTATTAGGCTTCAAGAGCATCCAGAATAGCACTCCTTGAGCCAGAGAGTACAAATCCTCCCTCCGCTTTTTAACGTAAATCCGAAGAAGTGACCTAGTGTCCCCTAACCCCCTCCCATCTCGTGGAAAATCTACAATCGGCCGCTCCAACACAACAAAGCGCGATAAAAGCCATCTAGTGACATCCGGAAACCCTGATCCTTTCGTTCGTGTAAGTCAGAATGACCATTTATATTTTTATTGCTTTAGTATGAGTTTATTACGGTACTCAAATTAACTGAAGTAGAGACAATTGTTAGTGAACCCCGTCATATTTACAGTTAGAAGAGTGAAACTTAAATTGGAGTTTAAGGCTAATCTAAAAGGGTCACTATAAAATAACTAATCGGCAATTGGTTTGTTTACTTGGAGCCTATGTCAACTTGGACATGAATAGCTTCTGAAATAGGCCTGGTTATTAGGTGATTGTAAATATTTTATTTTTCGCAGTTAATTGATAAATTTAAAATATATATTAATTTTTTTGATAATTCTGGTGTTTCAATGGATCCTTTACGTGTTTAACGGGCCCTCTCCTTAAAACGGATTAGACGCTGTGGCACTCTTTCAATAATAAGGAAATTAAAAAGCCCACTCAGCCAATATAGAAGGATTGTTGTCCTTCATAAGAAATAGGATCAGACTGGCGCTCTAAAGCAATAACAACAATACCATGACAATCATCATCATCACTAACTCTATAATTTAAGAAGGGGATTTTTTTTTAGTATTTGAATAATAATTTCATCTTAGTTTGATTATGACTTATGTTTTCTTTATCAGTTATTTCTAATAATTCTTTTATAATATCAAAAACCAAAATGGTGAAGTTCAGAAATAAATATAAGCATCGAAATTTTGTGAATTTTTTAAAACCCAAAGAATTATAAATGGTGAAGTTCAGAAAATTGATTTTTATATATCTTCTTCTATAACTATATTTTAGCAACGTGATATTTTAAAAGGGGTAAAATTTAGTTCCTTTTTAAAATTATTATAATTGGCGAAGTTCAGAAAATTTCTAAACATTTAACAAAGGCTGCTTTTTTTTCGATTTTAAATTTTAATCTTAGTAACGAAGCGCAAGCTCCCCACGTAGGGGGGGGTGGCGAAGCCATTGCCTGTTATATAATGTTTTGGATGTATTTTTAGAACGGGATTTTTTGGAAAGAAGTGCAAAGTTTTGCTTAGTTAATGAGTCAAATGGTATGTTTTGAGATTTTTTCTAAAATCAAGATATTATTAATATTATTAGTATTAGTAATATTATTATAATTAGTGAAGTATATAAAATTTTAAAAACTTAACCAACGTTGTCTTTTTATTTTATTTTTGTGTGTATCAGGAGGAAATAGCAACTGGCACCTCAAAACAGGTAGAGCTAAATGAGGAGTGAAGAAGCCGCTCTTTTTGTCCCTAACAATATATTTTAAGAACAGGAATTTAAGGATGGGTTGAATAGAAGTAAATGCAGGATGAGAAGAAGAAGAAGAGGAGTAGGAGAATAAGAAGAGAAGGAAGGTGAGGCAGAGGAGAGGAAGAAGAAGGAGAAGAGAAGAAAGAATTGAAAAAAAGAGAAGGAATAGAAGGATAAGTTTAAGAAAAGGATGAGGAGTAGAAGGAGAAATTTAAGAAAAGGATTAGGATTAGAAGAAGAAAAAGAAAAAAAAGATTAGGAGAAGAGGAAGAAATAAAATAAGAAGAAGAAAAAGAGAACTAGACGAAGAAAAAAGGGGAGTAGGAGGAGAAGCATAGAATAAATAGGGGGAAGAGAAGAAAAGATTGAAGAGCAGGAGAAGAAAAGAAAACAAGAAGGATGAGAATAAGAAAGAGGAGGAGTTGAGAAGGAAAGAAATAGGAGATGTATAAGAAAAAGAACAAAAGGAAAGAAGAAGACAGAAGAAAAAGAAAAGAGAGACAAAATAAAGAGCGAAATGGAAGAGACCTAAGAGAATGAATAGGAGCAGGAGGAGAAGAGGAAGAGAAGGAGGAGGAGAACAAGAGATAAAAAAGAGACGAGAAGAAGATGGAGATGAGGAGAATAATAATAATAATAATAATAAAAGAAGAAGAAGAAGAAGAAGAAGAAGAAGAAGAAGAAGAGGAGAAATTGAAGAATTCCCGGTTGTTAAAAGAAAGAAGCTGTTTGAAGAAAGAAATTCAGAATTAATTATTTTTGGTAGAGTGTGGCTTAATAATTAAAAAAATCAACTATTTATTTTATTTAAAGGTTTTTTTTGTTTCCTTTTGCTTTAAACGGAGTTCACGGGGCGTTTCAACAAATGGTATAAAAGACGTAATGAAAGGGGATTGGGAAAAGCGGTTTCAAAGGCCAAAGAGGTCTGAGGCCAACAGCCCGAATGGCTGTTGGTGAAGTGCAGCCCCCCCCCCCTCCGTAGGGGGAAGTGGCGAAACCAATTAGGAAACAAGTTTCGGAACGGACTCGCTTCCTTCATCAGTATAAGAATAGTGATCGAACTCAGTTGCTTCAGAAAGCTGTCTCCTAAGTCAAAAATTATATTTTTATATAAGGTTTATGCAAAACTGCGTCTTTCTTATCACTTTTCCAATGTTATGCTAAATTTTTAGCAACTCTTGAAATGCTTGTAAAGAGTTGAATTAGAATAACGCCACGAGATTGAGTCAGTCAAACGAAAATATGACCCTTTTTTTTCTTACTTTTAAATTTATCGTTACTAAGATTTGCTAAATGTTTAGGAGCATTATCAACTTGAAGCCGTAAATTTTGTTTCTTTAGTTGCTAAGTAAATTAAATGTTCTACCTTTTAGGTGAACAAGGTGGTCTTTGATATGAAGATGTTATAGTAACCGTTTTAAACTTAAAATAAAATTGGGGGGGAGGGAAAATGGTTAGGTTTCTATCTATTTGGAACAAATGCATTCGGAAATAACAAATGCAATTCCCATCTTCACGTGCTTTAGTTTTTCAAAAATAAACTGATAAAGCTTGATATTATCACAGGAGCACCTTATTACCTCATGGAACGAAAAATGTTTATAGCGAGGGTACAAAAGACCCAAAAGCTGCGAATATGAGCCTCGCAGGTGAGGAGTCGGTCAAAAATAAAACCAAGTAAACGGTGCGAATCCACCACTTTCAGGCGTACACTGTTTAGATACATTTCCAAGGCGAGAGGGAGCAGTGGATGGCGGCAGAAGTGCACTAATCTAGTCTTGAACAAGGAAAACCGGAATATCTGCCCTTTGCATAGAGAGACATGTCATTCAATCCCTGTTGTAGTCGACGCTCCCTCCAGTCTTAGCATCTTGGCCACACCAAATAGGGCGCCGACGTAGAGCGTAGCGAGAACATTTTTCGGCAGCACCAAAGGGATATCGTTGATGCTCTGGGCAAAGAGTGTGACACTAATGACACTTGCCTGCCAGACGACCTCTTCCTGCCCTATTATGCCGGATAAAGGTCCCTTCATTTAGTACGGGCAATCAACGATCTCACAGAAATTCAGAAGTAACGATGGGAAGGTCTCCCCTCCCCACTCATCGTGTAAAGAGTTTCCATGATATCCTCTTGCCATGTGGTATCATAGGCCTTCTCTAGATCGAAAAACAACGAGGTATACTAATCTACTGTGTATATAGGAAGGAAAGCCCTCGACAGCAATTTCCATTTGGAGTACCGCATCCGACGTGTGTACCTCGGAAGCCGAACTGTGCATAAGACAAGTGACGTCTACCTTCCAGGAAAAGGAAAAGGGCTAATCTAAAATTTGCCAATTTCTCCATCAGCTTGAACAAGCGGTAAGTTAGAGAAATTGGGAGGAAATCGGCCGGGATAGAATAATCTCTTCCCTGCTTACAAAAAGTGAGCACCGTATCCATTTGCCATAAGTCTGGAAAGATAAGCTCTGTCCAGATCCTGTTAAACAAATCTTGCAGAAATGCTATACCTCGATCTTATAGGTGCCAAATCAATGCATACGTGACATCGTCCGTAAAGTGTATGGTATCCGCGCATGAAGCGAGAGCGGAACGCAACTCACAAAACTTAAACCTCTCGTTGATGGGTTCTTCGCCTCTAGAGCCAAAGTCCGGTCGGCGGTTTTCAGCGCCATTGGACAACTATAGAATGCAACTATAGTAGCATCTCGGCTAAATAATGGGGCGAAAGCGGTCACGAAAGACTCCGTCACCTACGTGGAATCAGAGATTGCGGTCGCATCATCCTTGAGAATGGGAGGGGGTTGCTAGTACATGGCCCAATTTCTTTAGAATCACTTCCATACCATACCTCTGCAAAGGGGTTCTTCCTGTAAAGGGTAGACACGTATGTCAGCAAGGACGAGCGACGGGTGTACCTCAAAATATAAAGGAACCTAGCTTTAGCTCGACGAAGTTCAACTACGGTGAAATCGTCGGGCGTTGGTTATAGCACATGTAGGCATAACACTTCTATCTAACTTTTGTCTCACACTCTGCCAAACAGCAAGGAAGCAGACGGTGTGGAAAACGACCAGACGCCCATGGAATAATTGTTAGGCTCACGGCAATGAGGTTGACGGAGAATAAATCAAAGGCCTTATTTCCTGAAATGCAGACCACCACCGCTATTCCAAGCACCAACGTGGCGGTATTTCAGGTGACAGCTGCCCAAATAATTATATTTTTATGTAAAAGTGGTCACTACTATGAAGGTCATTGACTACCTCCCACCCTTACTCAGGCTGTATATCCGGAGAGCAGGGACATATCCAAGACAAGGACTAACCCACATTAAAGACATCTATCTTCACGCGTCGATCAGGACGGCAATAACTTGACCGATAGGATTGATCATGTAGTCAAGTTTATTCAGACCTCTTTTTAAATCTTCGACTCCTTTATTTCAAACGTTCAAACATTAAAACTCCTTTGAATAACTACCTTCCAACCAACCAGGCGAATTTGTGACTCTACTCGTCTCAAAATCCCTCGGAGAAGGCATTTAAACTTTTCCCAAAATTAATCAATCTGCTCCCACCTATTCCAAAGTCCATTTTAAAACCCATAACCTTAAACCTGTTACTTCGGATTGATTCTTTTTGAGATAAGTTTAAATTACTTTTCCCGAGGGCTTTAAGACGGATCGACCCGGACCCATAGAAAATAAATACAATTGTAGATATGGAATTAATATGTAAATATTATGTCTTGTAATAATTTAGTTTTTTTTCGAATCCTGTACTTCAGAATTGTATTATACAGGGTGATTTAAAACTCTCTTCGTAGTAAGAAAATTTAATACAATGTCCTATAATTAGTGTAGTAAGTGTTGAAATTATCCTAGTGTTCGAACACAAGGATTGATCCTTTTAGGTTTATTGTCAAAGACGTTATAACGATTTCTATGCTTCACTTCTACTTAGTCGTTTTCACATGGGGCACCTCTGCCACAAAGGTGAAGCTGCACGAAGTCGGCACCGAAGATGGCGTTCGACTCTTCGTCCGCCCTAACACCAACGTCGAGCGATGATTTACAGAGGGTGACTTCGTTCGAAATATTGACAACACGTAAAAAACATGTCAACACACGGGAGCTTCTAAATTTGTGACCACTAAGAAAAAAATGAAGAGAGGGGTATATCCCTCGTTCAGCCACTTCCGCTTAGCAAGTCTCGAGTTTTCGGACTCTTCATGGGTCCACCCTTGGTGTGTTAACGAATTGTGTTCGCAACCTGTACAGCAACGCACACCGACCAGAAGTTAACTAGTGACCCGTCCTTCTTCATAAGTCGCAGCTCTAAACTGGGCAGCCAGAAAGGAAGGGCGACAGATTAGCTATCTTTAGTGGGACGTATTAATCCTCGACAGAACAGCTAAATTGTGAAGATCTGTTGTGGCACACCCGTAGACGGGACACGATCTTTTACAACTCTCATAGAATCCTTTCTCATTTTATTCCCTATTTTCATACAGTCAGACTCTTTAAATTATACGTTTAAATCAATCTCGCTCTGTTTGTTGTCTTTCCAATCCAGGCTCAAAGTCTCATTCCCAAACATTAAAATTGAGATAAAAATAGTGACACTTCGAGTTATACCAAACTCAACACATAGATTCTTATCATACACAATTGTTCTGATAATTCCTTCTCCTTAATACTTTACAGTAGTTTAGGTTTGCATTTATCTCCATCACATTTAACCGGATTTATTTTTTCTAATGCAATGTTATGCTTCTAAGATACCGGAATGAATTCTTACAGCCACGTTCCACACCATTTATGAATAAATATATTGCACACTCAATCGCGAGCACTCTCTACGAGTAATACTTTACTCTCTTCCAGATTAAGGTATAAAACCTCTACTCTCTCAATCATTTGTGAATCTTTTATCCAGTGAATTAACTTCACTCAAATATAAATGAAAGATTACCAGCATACAACAAAGCTTGTATTAATTCGCAGATGTTTATCTTATCTCACATAAAGTTTATCCTCTATCATCCAACGCTGATCCCGTCTCACTTAACACTTATCTACTCTCAACCGATGTTTTTTTCTATCTCACTCAACGCATATCTTCTCTCAACCACTGATTTATCCTCCCTCAACCACCGCTTATCACCTCTTATCCAAAACTTATCCACCCAAGGCTTGTCTTCTCTCACCCAATGCTATTTAACTCCCACCCATCGCTATTTCTTTCTCACCCAAAGCTTATCATCTTTTAACCAACATTATTTCTGTATTTCCCATCTCTATTTTTCTCTCACCCAACGTTTAACCTCCTTTAAACCACCCTGATCGTCTCTCACCCAACGCTATTTCTGTCTCACCCAATGCTCCTCCTCTCTCCCCACGCTATTCCTCTCAGCCAACATTATTTCTATCTCACCCAACGCTATTGTTAAGTCAATCATGAGGAGAAATTTTAATATATGATAAGTTGAGAAATTTAGAGAATATAATTATTTTGTGAAAGAGGATACATTTTTACCCATAGTTTATTGAACCTGATATTTAAAAAGTTAAAGATATATGCGTCCTAAATTTAGAAGAAAATGGAAACTATAAAGTACAAGGTATCTGCAGTTGTGATCGATTGAGCACAATCAAGTGTGCATTAGTCCCTAACATAGATAAAAACTTTGGAGATAACAAATATACATATTTATTATCTCACCTTACAAGTGCCTGTCATGTGACCTTAGCTAACATGGAGCACCTCTCTTCTCTATCTTCTGCCTTCCTGACTAGAACTGTCACAGTCCATCTTCTGTTCATGTTTTCCATTAGGGTCTCCATAAATTTTTCTTTTGTTTTCTTCTGGCTCTTTCTTCTTCCATTCTTTTCAGCAGGCAATCTCTTTTTATCCCTCTTGCTCTCAAGATACGTCCCAAGAACTGCAGCTGCCTTCTTCGGATACGTCTCATTAAGCTCCTCTCCAGTCATTCACGTCCTAATATTTTCTAATCTGTTGTTCTTGTTGTCCATGGAATTCTTTGAATCTTTCTCAAAATCCACATTTCTGTTGCTTCTAATTTCTTTTCCATATTCTTCTTAATCATCCATGACTCACATCCGTTTGTTAAAACTTACCAAACATAACACTTTAACACCCTAACTCTTAATGTCATTCTCAAGCTCAGATTCTTTAATTAGTTTCTTATTTTCATAAAAGTACGTTTTGACAATATTATTCTTCTCCTTATTTCCTTCTCACAGTTTGCCTCTTCTGACACAGTACTTCCTAGGTAATTGAATTCCCTGACTTGTTTGATTTGCCTCCCTTCAATATATACTCTCACTCTTAACCTCTCTCTAGGTTTTTTTACACCCAAGATCTCCGTTTTCTTAATATTTATCCTCAAACCACTCTCTTCAACAGCGTCTTTCAGTTCATCGACAAGTCTCTGCAACTCCTCTTCTGAGTCTGCTAAATGAACTGTATCATCAGCGTAAGGTATGTTGTTCACATTTCGTCCTCCAATATTCAGTCCTTCCAGGTCTTCCAGATTCTCCATACATTTTTGTTCATACAACCAGAAGAGGTCTGAGGAAACTATACACCCTTTCTCACGCCTCTCGTTATGTCTATTCATTTTGACTTCCTTTCCTCTATTTTCATGGTTCCAATACAAATTTGTAAATAAGCTGATATCCTCACCATCCATTTCAATTTCTTTACTCTCTAGGTCCACAGGTATCTAGGATGATGTTGGAAAGATGTGTTTGTAATTATTTGTTCCTCACCACTGCACCACTCCATCCATCTATCTCTTTTCTCATTTCTATCACTCATACCAAAAGGTTTCACTATTTTATCATGTCTACCGCTTCCTACCTCAGCATTTAAGTCACCCATTATTATTGTGATGTCATGTGGTATGCAGTGGCTCTTCACATGTCTGAGAATTTCATAAAAATCTTCAACATCATCATGAGAATGGTCAGTAGTCGGTCCATATACTTGTGTGATATTTATATTCAGGGGTTTTCCCGCTACTTTCATCAGCATTACCCTGTCCGAAGAAGCCCAATATCCCATCACACATTTGGCCACCTCCCTTCTCATCATCACGCTCACTCCTATCTGATGCTTTTCACCACCACTATAAATTAATACATAATATCGATCTTTATTAAGGTCCACTCCAATCCACTTCACTTCACTCACTCCAAGAATGTCTAATTTCATTCTCTTCATTTTCCGCTTCAAATTATCCAATTTTCCTGCTTGGTATAGAGTCCTGACGTTCCAAGTTCCAATTATAAGCTTAGCATTAGTGCGAACAGTAGCTTGATATCGGACGGGAAGTATCCGGCGCACATACTCGTCCCGACCGGACGTGACAGCATCTGCATTCACAGAGCTCTCATTAACGTAGTTTCCTATATCTCTTCTTAGGTTGCGCTCCATTGTTATTTCTCGGGTGAAGAATGTGGTGAGGGCCCCGATCCTCTTCCACGGTTTTGGTCCAAGGCTTCTTGTTCAATATATTCGAGGCAGCCCTAAGTTTATTGTCCTTTGGGTTTCCCCCATCCGCCACCCAAGGGACGCGCCCGGTAGGGGTTTTCTCCCCCTCAGGATATATTGATATTGCCTGCTAAATAATTTGACTTCTTTTCCATTGCATTCAAATGTATGAGTGTCTCAATTTCACAACATTAAGTATTAATAAGTATTGATAAGACGGATTCTAACCCGAAGCCTTGTTTATCAAAACAGAGTCATAAGATTTAGACATGATAAGGAAACACTTCTCATCTTACTTGATTTCTGTAATATGTTTTAAGAGGCGTCGCTAACATTTTTCATCTAATAGAGATGAAAGAGATAAATTCAGAGTGTATGTTTGACATCGCCCAGGAGTTGTGAATTAAACTCACAAAAGAGATGTCAGCTGCAGCATGAATTACCATTCTCCGCAACGATGATGAGCAACCATTCTTGGCAACCACGATGGGCATCCATACAAGGGAACCATTTGGGGCCACCATACATAAAAACCAGTCTGGGCGACATTCTTGGCAACATTGCAAGACAAATAGTCTGTCCACTAAGTTGGAGCAACCTTTCTGCAGCTAACATCTCGAGATTAGCTTCCCGTTCCAACCTGAATGCCAGCAGGAGAATCTACCATAATTATGGAAAGTGGCCAGGTTCCGGAGAGTTACGTGCTTTATGTAGTTTCCGCTTTAAACTACTCAAGTTAAGTACCTTCCCCCATTTTCCCTTCCCCTAATTTCACTCATTTATTCACTGACCCCACCAATCGGAATCCCTTTCTTCCGCCCGCGAAATTGTCCCTGGTCTGGAATGCCTCGTCCACAGCACTCCGTCCCTTCCTGTGGTCGTCCTTCTCAGATTTGCTCTTAGTCCTTATTTTTATTCTTAATTCTTTTTCTCTCCACATTCTCTCTATCTCTTAGTTGGATTACACAGTTTCCTCGTTGGATTATATCACTTCTCCCATTAGATTACACGAGTTTCCTCGTTAGATTGCATAAAATATCTCGTTGGATTACATGAGTTTCATTGTTAGAATGCATAAAATATCTCGTCGGATTACATGAGTTTCCTTGTTAGATTACATAAGTTCCCTTCTTGGATTACATGAGTTTCCCAATGCATTGCAGATATTCCCTCATTAGAGTACATAACGTTCATTGTTGGATTACAGACATTTAAATCATCGATTACGCGACTTCCTTCGTTGGATTACAAGAGTCCTACGGTCAACTTCACATATGCTCTCTTTGTGTTACATCACCTCTCACTTCTGCTCAACGTGGTTTCGTTTTGGTTTCAAATTAATCCATATTGTTTAAACGCTCCTGCAATCGCTTGAATCTCAAAGGAAGCGTAATTAATAAGGAAGGAAAATAAAGAGAGGTAAAATTGCATTGAATTGTATTAGATATGTGATGATAAGACCCCATCTATCGCCAAGCAAAACTGGTAGAACGAGTGAAAAAGAGAAAACGAAACAAAGAAAAAAAATTAGTACCGATTCACTAGGCATTTAACCGCATTCAACATTCATTCCTGGTCACTAGTTGTCCTGTGTACAGAAGAAGTTAGGTAAAAAGTTGGTGCTAAACACCGCAACTCCCCCTTACCTGTCCTCCTCAACAAAGAGCACTTTACACGGAAAGTACCCTCTTGCTTTCGGTTTCTCACAGTCGTCTCTGCTGCATGGGTGAGCGTGCTTTCTTGGTAGTTGCTCCTAAGCTGTGGAAGGGTGTGCCTCCTTCCATACGCTACTCTTGTTCGCCTGGCGCTTTCAAGCAGGCTCTGAAAATCCACCTTTTCTGTCAGGGCTTGGAGGGCACCATAGTAAAACCTCTATTAGTAGTATTTTTTAGTTGAAGCAAATTCAACGCATCATTTTTTTTATTATTCTAGCGGTTTCTGCTATGAATAATAATTGAAAGCAAAATATGGTTTTCTTCAAATTCTTTCTGGATTCACATTATTCGTGTGTTTTTAATATATTTAAATGACGTGGAAGAAATACCTAATGTGAGATGAAAAAGGTGGACCAATAAAGTAAATAAATTAATTCCAATTTCATATTTTCTCCTCATACGTTATCATTATTGTTTGCAAAAATCAAACCTTGGCTTATTAGATTCCTTCTCACCCGTTCACCTCGTTATTTATAATTATATTTTACGATAACAAACAAAAAATTGTTGTTTTTTGAAGAATTTCCATTAAATGGTATCGCTATAAATATCAATTAATTTTGTTTACTTCTATGTAAATGAAATTTCGTCGTTTCGTTTTTAATATTAATCCTCAATAACAAGAGCTTTTCAAAATGTCGTCATTTTTCTAAGATCAGAAACAATCCTCTTTCATTCCTCTATTTTTCATTTTCTTTCTGTTTAATGCGAGAGTCAATATTTCTTCTTCGTGATTCAGAAAAGGTTACCCTTCCCCGTTAGATCAATATTCACTTTTGTTTAAGACTTTTAATCATTCAAACTTAATGTCCATGAATTGCCGCTCGGATGAAGAACGAGATCAATGGTTGAGTCGTTTGTAGATGCAAGGATTCTCCTGTCGAAGAAGCGAGGGGAAGAGGACGTCTTAAAAGACGCGGTAAAGTTTGGATCTTGGATGGCCCCAATGTCCTTTAAGGTCTAGGATTAAGCAGAATGCGAAAGTCGGAGAGGTTCAACTGTTTATGAATGAATTCAGGCAAATTAAAATGAATAAGCTAAAGTTAGCGATTTACTGGAAAGTAAACATAGCAGAAAAGACCGGTCTGAAACATAAGAATATATATGAGGATTACGAAAGGATTCATTAGCTATAAACGGAAAAGAAAGTAGAATGACGAACGAGGGCATTTCTATTCGGTAGGCATATAGCTAAAAATAAGCAAAGGAAAGAGATCTATAAAGAAACAAGTTTTTTAAACGAAATGGAGAAACTAGAAGTAAGAACTTAAGCCCCTTTGAACTTACTGTTTAATAAACGAAAAGCAAAGCTCTCTTCTTTGTCACAAAGTCCCAGAAAAGAGATTTCGGGTGAAAGTGAATTCACAAAAAGCTAAACCCCAAGTTACAATTTTTGTCCGAGGAAAATAAACTCCTACAACTACCTATACTATGAAAGGTAAAAACAAAGAGTGAGTTTTGGGATTATCAGGAAAGAAACAGCAATTGAAAAAGAGCCACCAATTGATCAACTCCTCTAAATTTGAAGAAAGAAAAAAACATCGAATTCTTGGTGAAGTTTGGATGGAAGAGGAATAGAATCAATCATACTTTGGTGTATTGTGTCAATAAACCTTCTCAAAAGCATCAATGATTCTATTTATTATCGACCTAAACCATTAAGAATCCAATGTTTGCTCTTTCTTCAATTTTAGCACAAGTCATTTAATTCAAATCAGATGGGGGATGTCTTTTTTTACTCTTCTTTTCTCCTTAACAATCCATTAAATCACTGTTTATACACCATAACAAGATCATAGGATAAGAATTAAAGTTTGAGGCAGATCGCAAACATTTTAAGTACTTCTCGTATTTGAGAATAATAGATTGACCCGAGGCAAAAAATAACCATAGAAATGCAGAGGTCAAGAGCTAAAGAGACGTATACAAGAACTAAAAACTTAAAATTCTGAGATATTCCTTTTATTCATTACACATCACACACGCTACTTTGTGTGCTTGCCTTTGTTAAATACACTTAGCAAAAGTTACATACAGTTTTTGACCTTATAAGTACTTGCTAGCATGGGTATATAAATTAAGTGCATTTTCTCCGAGTTAGCTTAAATATAAGGCAGGAATCGTAAAGGGTTCTCTAATTACATGGAATTTTCACAAGTACTGGCAAATGAATGACGTCGATTACTTAAGGTTTATGTAGTGTATTAACTGATATGTAATGTAAGACAGCAAATGGCTTATGTTTTAAAAAGAAAATAAAGGCGTTGCAATCAAACAATAAAATGTTTATTTAAATGGAATGAACGGGGTATGGACAGCCAGAAAAAGAATATATGAATATAAAAAAATATATAAAAATAGTGATTATAATAACGTCTTGTTAATTTCTAGAGTGAAAAACTTTGATCATAAATAAGAAGGAAAACAAATTTAAGTAAAAGTACAGTGCACTAAAACTAGGTAAACTCAATAATTCCGAGTATAGCGAACTAAAATCATTTTTGTTCGTAGCTAAACCTATAATACTCAGTATAGTTTACTGAAACTAGGTATGTGGCGTATTCTATTTAGATAGGAGTAGTGAAGAAATGAAACTTTTTGTGATCCCAAATTCCTAGCAAAAAATTATAAAATTTATTATTAATGAAGACACGTCTTTAGTTCCGCTTTCAACGTAATTCAACAACAAATCAAGCGAAACTTAATCTAGTCTAAAATATCAACATAATTTTTGGAATCAACGAAGTTTTAAAATAAAAATCATGCATTTAATATTTTATTATCCTTGATCTAGTATTGCAGGTTCGCACTTTTCTACGTGTAAACTTAAGATTCATGAAGATTTAATCGAAATGACTCAAGGCCTATTGCAGTCTTGAAATCGCTTTCCCGGCACAGGAATGAATAGAAAAATCATCTTCATATCGCAGTTTATCCTTTTATAGTACTGTAAAGTGATTCAGGAATATATACATTGAGATAAAAGTGCAAAAAGAATATGGAAAGAAAATATTCACACATTTTTTCAGGAAGAAGGTAGTTTATGCTTAGGTTAGTAACAGATATAATACCACAGGTGTATTAAAATTTAGAGGCATTTGTATATTTTGTGGTTGGAACACGTAAAAAAACTCAATATTGAACCCTTAAAAACAGAATCCGTTGCATAAAAGGTCGTTTTACCATTGGAAATTGAGAGTTTGGTTGCTTCTGGAGAGGGCAGAAGCCAGAGGCTCTATACATATCGCCTGACTTCTTTAGGATTCTCACTAGGATATAAATAGTACACTCATGGTCAAAGGTTTTATCATAGAAACAAATTTAATGGTTCATAAACTTCATTGCTTCAGCTTACCACCCCAATACCAAGTGCGTGATTATATAGTATCTAGAATAGAAGACAACTAAAATGATATGTACTTAAGTTAAAAGTTTAATACACCAAAAACATATTTAATTAATAAAGTTAGTATTTAATGTTTAAGCCCTTTCTCTTCATTATGTACTTCTGCAACTCGCTATAACATGCTGGATGTCAACATGTGGAGAATTTTATGATGGATAGTGTTACATTCTTATCTTAACAATAGTATGAGGTTGTCGCCGTTTGTGGGCTAACCCTTCCGCTTTTAATGAATCGCCCAGAGGATCTCAATGGGATTAAGATCAGGTGAGTTTCCAAACCAAGGACGTAATATTTCAAAACACTGTTGTCCAACACTTTATTACTACTCTGGCTCTATGACACGTTGTTCTTTTTTTTAACTACGCATTTATATTCAACAGATTTCCTTGGATCGTTAGTAGGTGTTTTAGAATAATATTTCGATACCATTATTTGGTCGTTGCAACATTTGAGAGAAGAAATATGATGGGGTAAGTTCTCTTGAAAGTAACTTATTCTGATAGACGAACGGTATTAGGATGCTTTATAATTATAACGATGCAGGACTAATGGTAGCGCTCTCCTTTTGTTCTTCAGACAGTTGTTCTTTCAGATGTTCCTAAACAGTGAAAAAAGCCTTTTTCCGAGAAAATATCCTTGGCCCATTCTTTCATTAGCCAATCCTTGTACCTTCTGCTGAACGACAATTGGTCCATGATTTTTTTATTAGTATACAGTGGTTTCTTTTCTTTCCTCTTCGTCATGAGATCATGGTCCATGATGCTTTGTTCAACCTGTGTGCAGATGCAAACACAGTCACCTGTAGCCACTCTTGACCAAGTTCCACACCATATGATTTCGAAGCACAATCTGCACGAGGAAGCGGTCCTGGCTGGCACGTAATGGATGCTCTTGGACCCCCAAGGCTATTTTTGCAGCATTTTCACATGTCTCTTTAAACAACTTGGTGGTCCAGAAGACGGTTTTATATTCGTGTTAGTCTTAGTATTGATTTCTGCACACGATAGGCCAATTTGATGCAAAGCAATATTGACTATCCGAGTTTCCTTCAGAGTAACCATTGTTGGCCCAAAAGACAATGATGTCCAAATTTCCGTTCCACCTACAGTGTTCATGGCGTGGCTTTCTGTAGTTGTGTGCCATTTACTTACCCACGCTTATCACTAGGGTAACAATTATATAGTCAGATGTGGTAAATTTGCCCATTAATTTTGTGTGAGGGCGCAAAAGCAAGAAGTAGGATTCGAAGATAACATCAATTTTTTGTAACTTCTGCAACTTTACACTCTCCATAAGAAGCTTAATAACAGATTTTTAATAGATACTGTATGCATACATGAATATTTTGTGTCGAAATATGTGTCTTTGCCTAAACTCCTGGCCATGACTGTAATGACCATAGAGAAGTCTTACAAAGGAGGGACCTCATGTATCAGATTGCCATCCTATAATGGCGAAACATTTAAGCAGGGTAATAATGCAGCTACCACTGGCTTTTGTTAGTTTCTGTTTTCGGTTGTATGTTTGTGTTTTACTACACATACAGTGTAAGACATTCTGAAAAAAAGATAATTTCAAAGATAATCGGAAGGGGATTTTGATAGGATGTGATGGATTTAGGTGGTTTAAGCGCTTTTTTATCAAAGGATTACCCCAAACTTTAAATCATTAACTGTTTTTGTTGAATTAAATCTAAAACTTTGATTAGTATTCGTTGGCATCACTTAATTATCGATTTAATTGGATTTTTTGCTCCAAACTGGATGAAAAATGAGCTAAGGCGGACAACTAATCGATCTTGAAATTAATTTTGATCTTAATTTATAAGACCTGGTCTGCGTGATTTTTGATGCTTGAGAATTTTTAAATGATTCTATATGGAATATTTGCGCTGAATACAGATCAGCAATTCGTTTTTGCCGATCTAGTCTAGTTTTTTCCTACAATACTTTTTATTTTTATGCACTTTTCACCTTCCAATGCAAATCTATATGTAAATACTGTAATTATTCCTTGTCTTCATAAATCTTTCATTCATAACTTTAGATCTTTTATTGAAAAGTTAGCCGAAAACTTTGTATCGCAAGATTGCTATTCATTATTTTAGAAATCATTCAATATGAATATAAAAATAGAAAAAATTACTGCAATAGATTTTGCTATGTACATAGCGATGTTTCGCTGTCTGGACAACAACCAAACATCACTACATTTGTGAACACCTGCTATTATGCCTATTTCGGCATGAAGAGGGAAGTTCAGGATAAGGAGTTTGTTCCTCACATATGCTACTTAACATATGTCGCATGTATCAGACGAGGGAGCAAGGGAAGCATGAAGGTATTAACCTTTCTTATAGCTATGATTTGGAGGAAAGAAAGTATCTTGCGACGGATTGCTACTTCAGCATGTCGTAATTACAAGATAGTTAATTTTGTGCACGATTTTGTTAATTTCCTAACACAGAGATGCACCGTTTGTGCGCATTCGAAGTTTCTCCAAATTTAAAAGCTACTTGGCGAATATAAGTGAAAAATCATTTTCAAGCCAATATTTATAACGACTTAATTAAGTTTTGTTGTCAAAAAAGAGTTTTATCGAAGATTTAGGAGTTGTGGCCCAACCATCTGAATGGAGACTATTCATAGACTTATCAAGTAAAGGTCTCAAAGCTGTGCTCTTAAATAATGGTAACAGTCTTTTATGTGTTCCAGTTAGTCATTCTATCTAATTTATTGAAAGTAATGACTACATAAATATTCTACTTAATGCCATCAAATAGAACGATCATCAGTGGAGAATCAGTTTCGATGTCTCTGATATTAGTAATGCAACGAGATTAAACAAAGCATCCCTGCTTTCTTTGCTTGTGAGATAGCCAGGCAGACGGCAAACATTTTGAACAACATGGAATGGCCAGCGCGAAATCTTTTACACTTTAATTTCTAAATATCACTTATCCTAAGGAAATTTAGTTCCCACCGCTGCATATAAAGTTAGGTTTGATCAAATCTCAGGAAAGCAATAATTAAACAGAAACCGGCTTTTCTTTACATCTAGAAGCTACATCTGAGGAAAGCTAAATTGAATGCGTGTATTTTTGATGGTTCCCACTTTACAAACTAAATGAAGGATCTTGAATTTGAGAAAACTATAGAAGAGATAGGAAAGGAGCCTTTGATTGATTTCAAATTAATTTTTAGTAACTTTTGGTTCGCACCTTGGTTTATTTTTAATCTACGACAACTTACTTTTAAATAAATAACAATGTTTATGAACTTTTAGAAAAATTATTTGGGGCGAATTTCCATTAGGTACGAGGGATGATCAATAAGTTTCGCAATTCGAATATAAGGAAACGAGATGTGAGGAAAAGTGTTTTATTATTTCTTAATATAACTACCCTCGACTTCAATGCACTTGCGACACTTGTCCCTGAGGCTTCGAATTCCCGACAACCAGAAATCTCCCGACTGCTGTTCAATCTACTTCTGGACGTCCCCAAACCGGCGTTCACGCACTGCAGTCTTGAGCTAGCGGAATAAAAAGTAGTCGCTAGGGGCCAGATCTGGACTTTAGGGGGGATGGTTGAGCTCCTCGAATTCTGTCTCGCGCAGAGCAGCTTGTTCAACTCTGGCCTTGTGGACTTTGACGACGTTGAAGTCGATCATGGGGTATCAGAGGTTTCTAGGGACCCAACGGGCAGAGACCTTGGTCATGGTCAAATTGTCGTGGATGATGTTGATAACACTTCCATGTGATATTCCAAGTTCTCGCTTGATTTCTTTGACTTTCACCCGTCGATTTTCGAGGATCCTCCTCTCCACACGGGCCACATTGTCCTCGTTGGTCACGTCTGACGGGTGTCCTGGATGGGGTCATCTTCAAGGGATTCACGACCATGCCGGAACTCCCTATTCCAGCGAGCAATGGTTGCATAGGAAGGGGCGTTGTCGGTGTACACTGCAACCATGCGTTCATGATCTCTTTTGTATTCTGGCCTTCCTTGGTCAAAAGTTTGATCACTGCGCGGTGCTCAACCTTCTCCATTGTTCAAAAATATGTGACTGACGATCTGCGATCAGCTACTGCTTCTTAAATAGACGAGACGGGAGCGTGCGGCTGCAGGTCCTGACTTGTCATAACTTGTCCTAACACCCCCACAAACAGCCATCCCCCTTCTTCTGTTTGCCCTACCGATTGGCAAAACTTATTGAACGCCCCTCGTAATAACTATTAGATAGTCATATTAAACATAAATCGCTAATAAAATGGCATTTTTTATGTGGGGGGGGGGGGAGCGAGAAGCAAATAAAATGAATATAATTGGCAAGGTGTAGGCACGCATTTTTCTTGTATGTCTAAATACGTAGTAGAGGTTTAATAGTCATTTAAAAAAATTTAATATTATGGTTAGTCTACTTCCTTAACTTTTAATAATGGACTAATTTATAACAAGCCTCCCTTTCATCAAAATAGCAGGCGTGCATAAAATTCACTGTAAAAAATTATTACAATGAATTTTACATAGACCAAATTGGACGTAACCTATTTCAGAGGGTGTTTACTATTCACAACCTCAATTTAAAAAAAAAATAAAACTGAATTCATCCTTGCATCTAATGACTGGACGAAACGACATGTACAGGTTAGGCAGCATTAGTCGATACCCTCTCAAACCTTAATCGCTCGAAATGGAACTTCAGGTTCACCCAGGTCATTAGATTGCTAATCGCCTCTCAGATAGGACTCAGTTGACATTTCTTCTTCCTAAATACCTCATATAATTGTTTTAGCATTTATTTCTCTCTTGGTTATTGTTAATGTTTTCTCCCTTCACATAAAAGGAATGTTTTAAAGTAATATTTCTCCATTCGTTGTACAGCAAAGGATGGAACGTGATGTTCAGTAACTAGTCATGTACTGTGATCCAATAAAAATTTGATCTCTTCATAAAGAGCTATTATTTGTACTACGCTAATAGCAAAAACATTCCTGTCTAAAGTCATGTAAATAAGTAAATGAATTTTCAGTTCTTTTTTTTATTTTCTATATTGCTGATAGGAGGTTGATTGGTCTGTAGTTATTTATTTATTTCTTGTTTGCCTTTTTGAAAAGTACAAATGAAGCATTGGATTATACTTTTGGTATCTTCTTTTGAATACTTTGTCGTGAAAATGGCAAGTACTTTGCAAAGCTGTTTAATTGCACCATCTATAAGGTGGAGTTTAGCCTCCTATTGATGTCCTGGTCCAATTTTTATGCACTTGAATGAATTTGAAATATCTTCATTTTTAAAATGGCTTAACTTCCTCTCTTTTTATTAGTAAGTTTAAATTTGGTGTATTGTGTCATTTATGGCTATGAAGTTTTCAATATAATTCATCGAGTCTCGATAAATTTCAATATTTCTAATTAAACTTCCTTTTTTATTAATCTCTAGTTTTGAAATATGTTGTTTATCAAGTGTAGAGATATACGAGTTAACCAAGGGAGTTAAGAAATTGCGAGTGTATATATATATATATATATATATATATATATATATATATATATATATATATATATATATATATATATATATATATATATCGTCTTCCGCCTGGCGAGGAGAAATAATGAAGGAAAAACAAAGCCCCCCCGGGTTTCTCTGAGTCCCTCGAACCGGTCTCTGGTAACATATAAGTACGAGAAAAATGGTAAATTTAGGAGACAGTTATTCCTGACCTCTGCTCAAAAATGCCTACCCTCCGAAGGTGTATTTATAAACAAGCAAGTCAAAAATTCAAACTGTCGATCTCGGATTACGCTCTCCCCAGAACGCCACGACGCCAAAGCACGGCGGAATTGACACCCACTTCTGTCGAATCAATATGAGATACAGTTTCCCTAATTTCAAAATGTCGAGGAAGATAAATAACAGACGCCCAAAAGGCACACCATTCCCTGGTCTCACCTTGCTATTTTCTTCCACACCCCATTACCCCGAGGGAGTAATTCGAGTATAAAACTGTTCGGCAGAAGAAAAAGAAGACTTTTTCGTTTTAGTCGCGAGATCGATAAGAACTTGGCGAGATAGAGTCCCCCAGCAAGTTAAGAAGGACTTTCATTTTGGGGGGCAATATCAAATTGCACCAAGTATAATCAGCTCAGTTCGATTACCAAAGATCGTCAAGTGATCTTACCTCCAAGTACCATCGGCACAGTTCGATTACCAAAGATCTTCAAGTGATCTTACCCTATCTGAGTTTGACACACCAAACTAAATAGATTTCTCACTTAAAAGAGAAGCTCTACAAGCACAACCAAATCGCTAGAAAAGCATACAACCATATGCAACCCTCGCCTGAAAAATAACCGTTTTAAGGTCATAAGCGTCCGAAACATAGCCTCCTCATCGGCGTTTGTTTTAATTCTTTCTATTCCGCGTAACGTCATTCGTCCAACCCTCGTTCGAAGTAACTCCATCTATTGAGAAGCCAATAAACTACACTCACGACTCCTCCCCGGACAAGATTCGAGTAAAAGTATTTCGTTTGGATTCTCTGGTTAAACTCCACTACCTTGTGTAAGTAATCAATCCGATTTTCATGTGCCTGTGCGTGTAACGTAGATTATTTGTATAGCATAAAGACGAATTTTGTTTAAAGTAAATTGTTCTCCCTTAAAGCCACTAGGAACCGAGTATCGGTAGCGGGACTTAAGAACCAAGTTTTTAAGTTGTATTTTGTACGTGTATATATTAATTTTGTTTGAGTTGATTAATGTACAGTAAAAGTCTATTTTGGTTGAAGTGTTTAAATTATCTTTGAACGAGTTGCGTGGGCAGTATTTAGTATATTAAAGAGAGAACTCCACTTTTTATTCATTCAATAGAATAAAGATAAGAAAAGCGCTCTTAGAGACCGATCCTGTAGTGATCACTGGAAGTACGAACGTACGATTCATTTTTATTAATCATAATAATAAAAATATTATAGGCTCGGCTAACCCACGACATCAAGTATTAGGTATTGTTTACTGTTTTATTTATTTGTACTTCCGATAGAATTTTCACTTTATGTTCTGTGATCTTTGTGAGTCTCTTCTTGATCGGACTTTTGAGTTTAGTACAAGCGATTTTTTCTTTCACTGCACCAAGCCGTTTTAATTTTGCCTCTTCTAATTTATTTAGCATAATATACTCACCTGTTTACTTTCCTACGTGACTTAGTGTTAATGATACAAAGTTTTTACAGTTTAAACTTGTCTCTTATACTTTTTGATATTTTTTATTTCGATTCTGTGCTTTAACCATTAATTTGTTAACCTTGTTTGCTCGAACAATTCTTAAGTAATTTTTTTTCCAAGTTAATGTGTATGTTTTGTCCTAAAGGTGAATTTGGTTCTTGCTTTGTATCTAATTTAATCTTATTTTTAATAGTATGTGATTTTATATATGTTAAAAGAGCGATAAGTGAAATTAATACAATTTTTATTTTTGACGAATATGTAATCTATTTCACTTTTTATCCCCTCTAAGTCCATCCATGTTCCTATTATCCTGAGTCTTTATCGGCGTGTGGATGCTCCCCTCTTGCATACTCTAGTAATCTTTCGTCGCCTGTATTTCTCTAATCTGTTGTAAATTTTAATAACTGACGTATCCCATGCCTTTGTTTCCCAGTCTTTGCATTAAAGTAACTTATTACCATCTTGAACTGATGATTTCCGTGTGTCTATGTTTTTATAAGGTGTAGATATACGTATTTCAATTCGTTATTTTGGTGTAATTAGGTACATAGATTGAATTATTTGTATCGTTTGATATTTTGATCTCGAGAATAATATGGATATCTCTATAATTACCATTATGAACGGTACAAGGTTACGTTACATAAGTAATCACCCCCCCCCCGTACTCGTATGTGTATGTGTGTAGAAGGAGAAAACGATGCAATAGTATCTTTCTTTCTACTTATCCTCTAATTAAGTGAAGTCAATGAAGTTCCTTACATTCTATCCCCGTTAGTTCTTCTTCTAGCTCTTCCAGTTTATCGGCGTTGAAGAGTGATTGAATCTTTCATTTAATGCAATATTATATTTGAAATCACGCCATCTACTATGATGGAACAAGTTCCTTCTAAAGCATGTCTTTACAAATGCAACCAAAACCATTCCCAAACAAACGGCTACTCCAGATTTCAAAGACTCTGAGGACAAAATTCTTACATCATTATTTGGCTCGATGACATAACTAGAAAATATGGCGCAAACTCAAGTCAGGCGAGGTGTAAATAATGAAAAACGTCTTGAATTTACGCGCTCTATTTTACGGTTGGCGAAATGTTATTACTAAGAAAGTTAAAAAATGGAGACATTAAGCTCCTATTGCAGCTAGTTGAGGGAGAATAAATGAGCCATTTGTTTTCTTACGGCGAATGGTCGAACCAAATTTTATTACCAGATTTTAGCAAATACATTCTTATATTGTTTGTCAACAAAGGGTGTATTTAAATAGATACTTAGAAAAATATCAATAAAACCTTGGCAGAATATAATGAATTGTAATAATGTGATCAAATCTGTAAGATCATGCCTATATTAATTTCGAAGATTTATCTTTTTTAGCATTTTTCAAAATAAAAAAATCTGTCTCATCTTCACTCTCTTTCCTTGTCTTTATCACTCACTCTCTCTCCTTTGTCTCTTCTAGGGTATCTAAGCTCGCTGGACAAAGATTAGATGCATCGTGTGTCTAAATTAGTGTAAACTACAAGGATCTGTAGTTAGCATCGAACGAGGAGAATCGGGAGGTTACTACCCACGAAGTACGTGACGGGTTTGCATTTAAGCACGCCAAAGGCCACCCTGTGAAGAATGTAGTAGAATTTGTAGGTGTTTCTATGCGTACAGTCATGTGGTTCTACCTGCAAATGCAAAAAATTCCGATTTATAAGAAATTCCCGCCAGAATAGTGGCCAAAAGACGATACTGACTGACTGAAATCGCCGAAGTGTCGCACGGCTAGTGGCTAAAAATCGCTTCAAGGCGAGAATTGTTACAAGGTGACAACGGCAATCCCTCCCACCCTTTACTGAAAGAACACTTCGCGAAAAACTGCATAACATGAACGTATGGAATGAGGTGGCAGGCCAAAGGCCTTCGGTCACTTCTGCCTACAAAGATACCCGTTACAGTGGGTGAGAAGAAATAAACAGTGGACAGTGGAGGACTGTAAACGCGTTATTTAATCCAATGAATCAGGTTTCTGCCTGTATGAGAATGATGCTCTGCATTGTTTATTGTAGACTTCATGCAGCCTTCATGTAAGATTGCGTGCAGGATGCGATTCAAGCTGGATGAGGCTCAGTGATATACTGGGGACGTTTTAATTATGTGGAATGGGTCCACAGGTTGAAATGAAAAAAAAATTGAACCATTGTACCTACATTAAGCTGCAAGAAAACTAGGTTTTGCCTCTTGTCCTTAAGCTTAACAAAGAAAGGAGGAATCCAATCCATTCCTTACAGGATGAAAAATCCTGCGTTTATTGAGCTATAAAAGAGACTGACTAGCATAAAAAAAAACACTTAAAAACAATCTTATTTTGTATTGGCCTGAAAAATCACCGAATCTAAACCACATCGGAAATTTATAAAACTACGATACATTGAAAAATATTGCAACTCTTTACTGCAAAAGTGGCTGAATATTGATTTATTTTACATCTACAACCTTATTCAATCAGTGCCATAAGATCGATACTGTTATACCGGCTCTTGGAGGTATTACACACTCTTATGTAGGTTCCCCTATCTAGAGAACTCAATTTTTGTTCGGTGGAATAATTGGTTAGTGGTTGAAAGAATGTTAGGGTGCCGGAATAGCCGGAGGTCTATCTTTCAGCTGAGCATGCCATCTCTCTCTCTCTCTCTCTCTCTCTCTCTCTCTCTCTCTCTCTCTCTCTCTCTCTCTCTCTCTCTCTCTCTATCTCTCTCTCTCTCTTTGTCTCTCTCTCGCCCTCTCTCTCTCGATCTCTATTCTTTAGAGACTCGAAGACTGCGCGGTCGTCTAATAGAGACTTTTAAAATCTTGAAAGGATTTGAAAATGTCAACTCCACCAAATTCTTTACCCTCAACCGGAATATTACTCGAAATCACGGGTGGAAGGTGGAGCTACCCAGATTCAATACCATTCCGGTGGGTAAGTCATTCACATATGACATTTGCGACACATGGAACAAGCTACCAGCGGAGGTTGTTGAGAGTAGCAGTGTTGAACAGTTCAAGAGTAGACTTGACAAATTATATTTGAAAAGTTGATGATCTCATAGCAAGTAATCAGTACATGCTAAGAATCGAAACCACAAAAAGTGCCTTTTCGATATGGGCCGCAAGGCCTTTGAGGTACTTCTTTTCCTTGTAACTCCTTATAACTCCTTGTAACTCCTTGTAACTCTCTCTCTTTCTCTCTCTCTCTCTCTCTCTCTCTCTCTCTCTCTCTCTCTCTCTCTCTCTCTCTTCTCCGGGAAGTGCGAGCGCTTGGCATAGACGGAAAGGTAGCCGGCTGGATCGAGAACTGGCTAAGTGGCAGACGGCAACGGGTGGTCGTGAATGGACAGTCTTCTGAGTGGGTGCCCGTTACTAGCGGGGTGCCTCAAGGTTCTGTCCTGGGACCACTACTATTCATCATCTACGTCAACGACATGGACGGTGACATGGTTGCCAAGATTTCCAAATTTGCCGACGATACCAAGCTTGGTATGAACGTTGCAAAGGATGGAAATACTGCCCGCCTGCAGGAAGATCTTGGGAAGATTGGGGAGTGGTCGGACACGTGGCAAATGCCTTTTAACGTGGGGAAATGCAAAGTGATGCATATCGGCCACAGAAACCCCCAATCTCAGTATATCCTTAAGGGCACTGCTATGGAATCCACCGACACTGAGAAGGACTTGGGTGTAACAATCACTAGTGACCTCAAGTTCTCGAAACAGTGCATTGAGGCGGAGAAAAAGGCCCAAAGGATGCTAGGCTATATTAAGCGCCAGTTTGGTTATCGGAACCAGGAGATTGTACTGTGCCTGTACAACTCACTTGTCCGACCGCACCTGGAGTATGCCGTACAATTTTGGAGTCCTTCATTGCGAAAGGACATCGCGAGATTGGAACGCGTACAAGCCAGGGCAACCAAGCTGATTCCCTCTATCCGACATAAAAGTTATGAGGATAGACTAAGGGAGTTAGATATGTTCTCGCTGGAAACCCGTAGACTGCGTGGTCAGCTCATCGAAGTCTTCAAAATACTTCGAGGGTTCGACAATGTTGACTACCCGGGATATTTTCACACTGAGTGAGAACAGAACGCGCAATCACGGCTTCAAACTTGAACTGAAGCGTTACAACCGCAATCTGTGTGGAAACTTTTTCACCTACAGTATCTGCGGTAAGTGGAACGCACTTCCAGTGGAAGTTGTCAACAGTGAATCTGTTGACCAGTTCAAGTCAAGACTAGACAAAGTCTTTAAAAGTGGCCGTTTAGGGACGCAAAACAATTGAGCAGCCATGTGCCCGCTCAATTGCTAGTCCAAAGGTACCCTCTTTGAATGGACCGTAAGGTCTCCTAGGGTACTTACTTTCCTTGTTACTCCTTGTTACTCTCTCTCTCTCTCTCTCTCTCTCTCTCTCTCTCTCTCGCTCTCTCTCTCTCTCTCTCTCTCTCTCTCTCTCTCTCTCTCTCTCTCTCTCTCTCTCTCTCTCTCTCTCTCTCTCTCTCTCTCTCTCATCGATACTAATTATTTACACCAATGCGTAAGGGAGCCAACCAGAGGAAATAATATACTAGACCTAGTTATTGCATCCCAGGAAAATTTAGTATCAACTCTGGCCGTAGCGGGACATATAGGTACATGTGACCATAAACTAATCCGCTTTGATCTAAATGCCAGGTATTCAACTACCAATAACTATTCAAAAGTACCAGACTACAGTAAAGCTAACTTAGAGGGCCTCAGAGAAGCCCTGGGAAATATTCACGAGCAGCTGATAGAAATAGAAGATGTAAATCAACTTTGGAATAAATTTAAAGAACTATTTTTTATAGCCCAAGAAAACCATGTTCCTCTTAAGACAAGGAATAGTAACGCGAATAGAGGCAATCCGCCGTGGTTTAATAATTACATCAAACGAGCAATTAGAGATAGGAACCGTCTCCACACATTATTAAAACACAATAGAAGCTATCAAGTTAAGCAACAATATAACACTAGCAGAAAAAAGGTTAAAACACTCATAAGATCAACGAAACGTCAATACGAAATCAAGATAGCGAAAGCAAGCACCACTAATCCCAGACACTTCTATACTTATATCCATAGAAATAGGCAAATGAGAAGCGGGATTGGCCCCTTAAAAAACCAGTTGGGTGAAATTATTTCAGATGATATGGGTATGGCTAATATCTTAAATGAGTTTTTTAGTTCAGTCTTCACCTTAGGATATACTAATAACGATAACAACGAGTCTATACAGGTCAGACACCCATCACTAAGGAGCCTGGAAGTAAATCCGCAACTAGTAATTGATAAATTAGAGAAAATGAACTCGTCCAAGACTCCTGGTCCTGATAAATTTTACCCGAGAATCTTAAAACATGTCCATAATGAGTTAGCAGAGTCACTTGCTCTCATTTTTAACAAATCTCTCGAGCATGGGGTCGTCCCTGATGATTGGAGGAAAGCTAACGTCACACCTATCTTTAAGAAGGGATGTAAAAACCAGGCCAGTAATTACAGACCCATTAGCTTAACCTCAATAGTTGGAAAGTTGCTCGAAACGATCATTAGAGACAAGCTAGTAGAATTCCTCGAAAACAATAACCTTATACGTGATAGCCAGCATGGTTTTAGGTCTAAGAGATCGTGCTTAACAAACCTAATTGACTTTTACCATAACCTTTTCAACCTATATAACGATACTAAATCATTAGATATAATTTACCTAGATTTCAAAAAGGCATTTGACAAAATTCCCCATCAGAAACTCATGAACAAAGTGCGTACGCTAGGAATTAACGGTAATATATACGGATGGATTAGTAGCTGGTTAAAAAACAGGAAGCAGAGAGTGATAATAAATGGCGTGGAATCGGACTGGGTATCTGTTACCAGCGGTGTTCCCCAGGGATCAGTCCTGGGGCCTATTTTATTTACTATATACATCAATGACATAGACGTTGGAATAAATAATATCATATCTAAATTTGCAGATGACACGAAAATAGGTAACTCAGTACTATGCGAAGAGGACAGGGCTAGCCTGCAAGCTGATATAAATAAAATTACCGAATGGTCTGAGAAATGGCAAATGCCATTTAATATCGACAAATGCCAAATCCTTCAGTGCGGAACAAAAAACAAAAAATACACCTATACAATGCAAGGCGGCTTAATAAACACAACCCCGCAGGTTAAAGATTTAGGAGTAATAATTACAGAAAACTTAAAAACATCAAACCAATGCGCAGCTGCTGCAAACAAAGCTAACACAGCACTAGGATTTATAAAAAGAAACTTTACTTATAAAAGCGAGGAGATAATTATGCCACTATATAAAAGTATTGTCAGGCCCCATCTCGAATACGCTGTACAGTTGTGGGCCCCTTACTTAATAAAAGACATAGATAAATTAGAAGCTGTACAACACAGAGCGACAAAACTTATCCCGTCAGTACGTAACAAACCTTACCACGAGAGGCTAAAAAAACTCAATCTATTTTCCGTCAGAAAACGAAGACTAAGGGGGCAGCTTATAGAGTGCTTCAAAATACTTAAAGGATTTAACAACGTTAATGCCAATAACTTGTCACACTGACAGGGGAGTGTCCCACCCGTGGACATGATTCAAAACTTCAGGGTAAAAGAGCCACTATGGATGTAATAAAAAACTTCTTCACTTACTCGATTATTAATGATTGGAATAATTTGCCAAACAAGGGAGTGGACAGCAGCACTATAGATTCATTTAAAATGAGATTAGACAAACACTTAACAAATATTGGAATTGTTTAGCATAAGCTACAAAATAAAATAATATTACAAAAATATAACTCTTTCAGGTTTATGTAAGTGGTTTTCACATTCATTTCATTTAATTACTATTCAATGCCAATTTCCTTCAGGTACTGTCTTCTTACACCTGCAAGGTACTTTTCCCAAATTATTTCATGTACGGCTTTTGCCGGAGGGAGTGGAGGGTTGGGAGAGCTTAAAACTTTTCTATCCTTTACTTCTACTATTCTATGTGTAAGTGGCAGTAGATTAAAGGCCAGATCACCTTAGTCTGGGCCGTAAGGCCCGTGTGATCTGTGTATCTATGTAACTCTATGTAACTCCTGCCTTGTTGCTGATGAAACGTGAAAAAACTGTGCTGCGAAGACAATATGAATCTGTTTGTTGTGCTTTAAATTCGAAAGTTATTGATGACTTTAACTCGAATATATTTAACTATTCAGTTGGTAAATTTTAAAAAGATAAAAGAAAGAAGCTTAAGTGTGAGTCATTATTATTCTCGCATAAAAAACAGTTTTTGCGATTATCGTACGTTGCCTTAAACAGAAATTTCCCCTGAACTTTCCGAGAATTCTATAAATAGTAGCCCATATTGGCACAAATTAACATCTTAAGCCATTCCTGTCGGTAAGTACCACTGTTTTACTTGTAGCGCAACCTTCAATAATGAAATTTATGTTTTTGCATGCTAAATCAGGCATTCGACGTTAAAATTAGAAATGTAATTAACGAAGTTCGAGAAGAAATTAAAGGAATTTTTAGGGACTTTGCAGAATCAAAACACGAGATACTGTAAGTGACCTCAGGCGCAAACCAGACGGTCCAAATGAAATTTATACAAGAGAATGCAAGCGAAATTTCGAGGCGATCAATGGTCACACGGAAGTGCAGGAAATTTAGTTGGTTGGTAAATTACAGCGCGCCGGCTGTACAGGGTGATCCATAAGTCCCAGGATACCCCACGTACAACTTCTGCATAATTAATATGTTATATGTTATTAAGGTTGCACGTGGAGTGTCCTGTAAATTATGGGCCACCCTGTTGTAAGGGAGCAAGAAAATAGATTTTACAGACTTATAGAAAGAACTAAGATTTCAGACCGGTTACGAAGGGGGCTTGACCCAAATAACAACAACAATTCAAGCTAGAGAGCTGTAACGCGTATAGCATTCCAATCGAAAACTAATCTGAAACGATCCTGGTCAGATATTCAATAGTTACAAGCCATGAAAATGTATTTTCTGCGCGTAATTCGCATAATAGACGTTCAATATGTTTGCGAGGAGGCCAAATATTAACTGTGGTCGGCGGAAATGACCTCAGAACAGATTACATACTTCTTTAGAGACCTGAGAGACAGAGCAAAAAACAAAGTCAGAAATATAGCTATAATTGGTATTATCCCCAGAGCGAACGCAAGCATAAGAATGCAATCCAAAGCAATCTATACCAATGAATGCATAAAATGACCTGGTCAAGTATTGGGGTTAAATTCGTTTCTTTCTGGGCCCATTTTCAGTCCACCTTTTTACAAAAAGACGGTGTGTGCCTCAATGGAATTTGCCAGCCGCGCCGGTTACTTGATAACGTAGTTGGGGAGATATCCCCTCAATCTAACCACGGTTGTCTTGACAACGAGACAATAGACCAGACTTCACGAGAAGAAGACATAAATTGGGGTGACCAAGGATACGCGCAGGCGATGCGAAGAAGGGAAACTTATATTTAAAGATAAAATTAAAATGCATTTAAGCAAATTTTCGTCGTTTAAGGGAATAAGCTACCCGAATTTAAAGACATGATTCAAGAGGGAAATTACAATATCGTATGCATTAGCGAAACCAGGTTGGATATAGCTAAAAGAGACTTTATTGCGGAATTTAGTATAAAGGTATTCAGAATCTATAACAAATACCGTTTAATTGGGAGAGGAGGTGTAGTGTTAGCTTAAGGAAGATAAGAACTAAATGCAAAATCGTTAGACGACATGACCGTAAATATGAGAGTGAGGTTCTGGTCGGGGATCGAGTTTACTCAAAAGAATAGACTTAATTAAGTTGTTATTTATCGTGCCTCATCCTAAATAGATACAGAGGATGTGCTTTTCTTTGAGTGCCTTTCATCTATAGTGAGAAAAATAGACACAATAATTTGGAGGGATTTAAATTACCCTAACATTAACTCTGCAACCATCCCTTCGGATAAAGAAGGGAAAAGATTGCTCAACATGATTCCGGAAAAAATTATTTTTCAAAAGGTAGAAGAACCTACGCGGGGCCAAAATATGGATTTAATTCTCTCCACGGAAGAGACTTCGGTAGGGAGCGTTTGTGCGGGCAAGCATTTTCCGACGAGTGCCAATGACGGAATTAGGTTCGAAATTAACACAAGCGTAGCAGAATGTAGCTGAATGAGGTCGAAGGGCGACCACGTGCCCTTCTATATCTACGTGGTACTGAGATAACCATATGGAACTTTGGAAGCATGGGTGAACCAGGGTGAGGGTGCAGCCTACGCCGCTATCACGCCCCAGCTGTATTTGCTTGAGGATCGATTAATCGTCTCCCATGGTCACCTTTCAGCCGCCAGCTTTCCTCCCTTCCGTCATAAGATCGAAGTCCGTTGAACATTACAAGCCAACTTTATCACAATCCTCCCCCCCCCCTCCCCGAACGAGACGCCGACTTTTCCACAAAAACGCACATGTGTGTGGAGGGCCGTCAAAGCCACAAAAAGCTACCTCCCCGGGCGTTTATATAATCCTTCGATTCAGTTTAGTAAGGAGCACTAATAGACTTCCCACTTACTACGGCGAATGAGCTGAAGGACTCTCGCCTCCCCATCCCCCATCATCGGCGATTTCGATTCGAGGACGAAGGCTAAATCAACATCCGTGAACTCTGACATAGTCAATCGGCGAGTATCTGACGAGGATCCCCAACTCCGAAGACCATCTACGGGTGCTCCCTCATCTGAAGTAAGAGCTAACCCGACTTCCCTCTTCGCATTCATCGTATCCCAACTGGCCCCTTTTCTGCAACGAGCACGTAAGCAATTGGAACCGTTGCCGCCTGCAGATTGATCTAGAATCTGGCTTACCTATTCGATCTATTCATTGTGTGTGCGCCCAGGTTTAAATTCCCCTTTTAAATTACCGACCTGAATCTGACCTCCTTAATCCCCTTATTAACTCACCTGTATCTCGCGTAGACATTTAACTCCGTCTGTGCGACCATTCCCTTTAAACCCAATATTTGTGTATATTTAAATATTATTTTGATGTTAGTAAAGATATATTTTCATCATTCTCTTTATTTTGCAACCCCAACGCGTACCAGCTACCTGTTAATCTTTGGCCAACTTGCCCTCTGAAATATTTGTTTCGAAAAGGACCCCGCAAAGTTAATAATAAACCATCCCCACTGGACTCATAAAAATTTCCCCATTCACTAACGGTCTTCAACCAACTTCGGCCCAAAGCCGCAAAAGTACCTACGTATATATATATATATATATATATATATATATATATATATATATATATATATATAGAGAGAGAGAGAGAGAGAGAGAGAGAGAGAGAGAGAGAGAGAGAGAGAGAGAGATTCAGGCCATTCCAAGACGGGGCGATTTAAATTACACTAACATTAACTCTGCAGCCATCCCTTTGGATAAAGAAGGGAAAAGATTCCTCAACATGATGCAGGAAAAAATTATTTTTCAAAAGGAAGAACCTACGCGGGGCCAAAATAATGGGAAATCGAAGAGGGGACCATGGGTGAGGTCTTTAAAAATAAACCTAATTCGGAAACGTAACATAGGTTATTATATTTTATAAAACAACGAAACTGTAGTAAATCAGGAAGGATACTTACATTATCGAAGACTGGAAAAACGCGCAGTTATGGAAGCGAAGATGAATTACGGAAAAGATCTTACCTTAAATTCCAAGCACGAACCGAAACAGTTTTATAATTACGTGAACAGTAGAAAACCGTATAAGGCGCAGATTTTTTTCTCCGGCGTTGCCTCGAAAAGTATGTTCTACAAAGATCGGACGCAAAACAGCTAAGTTTTAGAAACTATGAGGCGAAACGTTAATAAAGAGGTCCAGGCTGGTTTCGGATTTTTACTTTCTCCACCCAATCTTACCTATACATCATGAAGGTACAGGTAGTAATAATAATTCCTTAATCCGCTAGAAAAGTCTCCTGGAGTTCCTCAACCCTTTTCAGGAGGTCACATATAAGACGAGGCAACCATCCATTTCTCTAAAAAGAGAAATTTAAAGATGCCTTTTTGTATAAGCTAACGTTTAACTTCAACACAACACGGGAATGCGAATGCCCCAGCAGATCTTTGCCCTTCTATATGTGATGCTCCTGAAGAGGGTTGAGGAACTCCAGGAGACTTTTCTAGCGGATTAAGAAATTCTTAGTATTACGTTATTTTTCAATTATCAAAACACACACACAGACACACACACACATATATATATATATATATATATATATATATATATATATATATATATATATATATATATATATATACAGGGTGTCCACAAAGTCTGGGTACATAGGAATTTTAATATTTTAATATTCTAAAGGTATGTATTTATCCCCTATGTACCCAGACTTTGTGGACACCCTGTATATATATATATATATATATATATATATATATATATATATGATGTAACTTTTATTTTCAGATTATTTTTAAAATCTGATATTGCTTAAGAAGAAATGGAGGTTTGTGAATATCACATATATACTCGTAGGAGAAATGAAAAATGTCGCCTCATTAATGTCTTTCAAGTAACGAACATAAGATTAAATATATTATCTTTTATTATAAATTTTATTTATCGTACATTAATTAAAGGTTTGATTATGTTAGGTTCTGGTTCGGTTAGATGCTAGAATAAAATAAAAAGTGTTTTTTTAATACAGTGTAGTCATGTACTTGTACTGTTCTGTATAGTATCATAAATGTTCAAATCGCATATTATATGCCCCCTTCTCTCATACCTGTCTAAAACTAAAACATTCATCCACACCTACCAATATATAACATACAAATGTTGGACTTAAAAACAATCTCTCCAAACGGAAGCTGTTCGTAAATGGAGGATCTTCTCGTTAAAACAGATATTTTAACTTTCGGCGAAAGGCATAGCTTTTTATTCTTATTTAATTTGGGTTTTTCCAGTTACCTAAGTGAAGCAATATATTTAATGGAATAATAGTAAATTAATCCTCATTATTACATATTTTCCTTTTGCAGTGATTAATTCCATACTTTATGTATTATCATTTTGTGGCATATTCTATTAATATCGTTGATTGATTATTTAAGGTGCACTGTATGTTAATAAAACACAAAATGAAATATCTTTCCATGCATAATCTATAGAAAAGAGTATACAATATCCATTCAAATTTCCTCCGAGCAGTCAATGCGATCAGTGTTTTCGGAGCTGAATCATAGCAAAAGTAGTTAGGTTCTACTGGCCTACACTTATGTAGTGTAGGCCAAGGGAAAAGGTTCTTTAAGGAACCAATGAGACTAATTGGAAAATAATTGTAACAAGTTTTTAAATATAATTTTACCCTTGGAAAATCCAGGTTTTAATCGCCGCCATTCTCAATAGTATAATATTATTTAAAAACTTATTACCTTTATTTCCAGTCTTTATAATATTTTCCCCGATTGATTATTCCAACTTCCTCTCATTTTGCGACTAGTCTACATTGCTTGACTTATAAGGTTATTTGAAACATTCTTTTTAGTGGATCTGGATAGTAGGCAAGTGAGTGAATGTTTTGATTCGAAGAATAAAGATTACTTGGCAGAACAGGTTTGAATCTCTTCTATTTTTACGGGATATAATTTTATTTCACAATCATCAGCCTCGACCAGGATTCGAGCAAACGAGTTCTTTCATGCCTAGTACTGGCGTTACCAAACAGCCGAAATGGAATAAAGGGCTGAATGGAAACGTCTGCACTAGTCATGCGAGAGATGACTGGATCGATCCGTAGGAGATTGATGAATTTTCGCCTTTTGGAGATTGCTTTAGAAAATGACGCAGTGTCTTCTGTAAAGACTCGAAAACCTGTTTTGAATAATCCAGTAACAGGCACAAATGAATGTGAATGCTACATCTTTGCGCATTCTTGCAACAGTGGGATTGCGCAGGTGGTTATATTGTATTACAATAGCTTTCAAGCGAGACCTTGCAACTAAGCCCCCCTCAGTAACAGCTGGCTCCATCCTACGGCCATGGACCTAGAAAGAAAATGACATTCACAAAGGTTTGCCTCAGTGAACTCAGTAAACAGATAGAGGCAAAGAAGTTAATAAAGTTATCCCTTTGCCGAAATTATTCCTTATTTTTTGCTCATTCTGTAACATAACCGCCACGCATCGCACCGTTGCTTCGCCCGTGCTAGGTTGCAACACGTTCTCTCTCCCCTTCAAATTAAACTTGCCTCGAAATCTAGGTCATCTTTACCGACAACCTGGTGATTATTTCCGTTTATTTAATTTGGGTATATATCAATTCAATAAGAAATAAAATTATAGATGTGTTACCAGTTTATGGTAGGTCACCAGTTATAGAGGGTTTCAGTTGATGATACTATTTATTTGGTAGATAAGGTAAGGCGGCCTTACTCTCGAGTTTCGACTGACTCCAAACTGTTCTTTTGGGGTAATCAGCTTGTAGGCTGGGTTCGAATGGTAGCCCGGTTGTTGGTTGGCAGAAGTAAGGACGCAGAAGGATAGAATGTGGGTTTTGTAGGCTTTTAATCTTAGCTTTGGGCTAAATTGGTTCAAGCAAGTGAAATTGTTGAGTTTTGCGTGGTTTGTTTGTGTGATCAAGTCTTTGACTGACTATCAGTGTTAATAATCGATGTTTCTTGTAAGTCTCCTTCTGCGATAGATTGTTGGGATTATGGACGGAAGGATTGAGGACGAGGTACTGATTGGCTCTAGGTCAATGCCAATGCTAATACTGATAATCCAATACTCCAATGATTATAATGATACTAATAATAATTACATTGTATGTTTCTGCCCGCTTATTTATACTAACGCCAATTAAGGGGAGGTGGCTTCGCTTCTCTAATCTGAACTTGGGGTGAAGCTTATTGGATCAAAGGCTATGTGCATGTGTTCTCTATTAAGACTGCTGGGCGGAGTTTATTTGGTCAAAAGTTGTGTGTGCATCAAGATAGTATCTGAATTTGGGAACCTAAACGTGCTTTATCAACCAATATTTGTAGTAAGATTGATTATCACCTGTTTCCCAATTTAAGTATGTTTGTACGTTCGCGTGGGAGCACAACGATTCCACTTACCTTATTACAAAATATTCTGCGTTGCATTGATACATAATTATTAAATTGTAATTTTACATTATTTTTAAGTATTTGTTTTTCTTGCATTAATTAATAATTACAGGATGGTATATTATTTCAATGTTCGATTTGTGTGCCCAATTTTAAGATTTCATAGTACAAACGGGGTGCTCATTTGTGACGTTTCTTGTTCGCTCGACTCCAGCATGCAATTGGGCGCTAGAAAGACCCCCACGAAACCACGGAGTATTACAAATGAGGTTCTTTGATTTCTAATATAAACTCTGCCGGGGGTAACCAATTTTTTGCTTCAATAATTGCTACATTAATTACATGGCTTTGATGTTTATATATATATATACATATATACTTATCATATCGGGGTCTTTTTACCTTTTAAGTAATCTCTATCATTACAAAAAATGGTATAGACTTTGGTTCACAGGGGAAAGTTCATTAGTCTTATATAGTAATGTGGGGAGATAAATATCACGAAGAGAAACCGATGCTAATTTGCTTATACAGCATAAATGGTTACGTTCCAGATAGGGCGATAATTTAACGCACCCCCTTCCCTTTGCCCCGCTGTCCCAAAAATCCTCGAGCGTCGCTCGCAAAGAAGGATTACAATCAGCAGATTTCGTAGTCCGTTAATATAAACATAGGATGGTGGGATAGCCTATATAATAAAAATCTATGAACAGGCTTACTGTCCCTTTCGATTGTTTATGTCTATTTTCGTCAAATAGACGAAATTTCGCTTTCTCCGTATGTAAACCAGAAGGGCAAATGGTCACAACGATAGAAATTAATGCCCTAGGAGAGAGGTTTAAAGGTGGGCCCTCGTCTCCCCTCCCCTCCCCTAGGGGATAATCGACGTATATATAGTTCGATCTGGAGAATTGAAAAAAAGAATCGGAGTAGCAATCGAGACAAGAAGACGAATCCCGGATTTAAAACGGGAATCAGGAAGACAGTGGAACCGAGCGGGATTTTTCTGCCCAAGGCTGTTCCTTTGGTCGCCTAGAAGAGTAGACCAGTGGTATTGAGAAGCACTCCCATACCAATCTTGTTCAGTAAAACTCCCTATCTCTCTTTTTCTAAATAAAAACAGAGATAACCCTCACCATTAAGGAATACCAACGCGAATGACCATTCTAGAAAAGATTCAGCCTTTGGTCCAGTCTCATCATCGAGAAGCATGGAAGTGTAACACAGGGATTGGAATAACCCGTACATCCCCAATCGCCTCGCTTATATCTTCAAGTCAAGAAGCATCGCTACGCGCTCTCCACCTACCTCGGGATAAGCATCAGCTGTTTTTTTCTGAATAGACTCACCAAGCGTCTCCTTCACCCAGAGAGATGATCAGCTGTTTTCAGAGCCAGTCTCACGTCCGCGAGAAAAGCTCCCGTCAAACGCGTCTCGAATCATCTCATCTATGAGGTTCCTGTCCAAGGTCGTCCAACTTCAGAATTTTAAGTCAACCATCACGTATTACTTACTCATTGGTAGTATTATTTTTTATTAGATCTTTTTATTATAGCATTAGTATATTTAAAGTTTTAATATTTCAATTTTTTTATGTAATTAAAAGTATATTTTTTCCCTAGTTGTTTAATTAGATCCTTGGAACTCTGCAAATGGCAATAGTAGATATATAATATTACGAATCCTCCCTAGGTAAAGAATCAAAAGTAAAAATAAAGCACTTTTAGAGAAAAGTGGAACGGAATTACTCATGTACGGGGCAAATGTAAATACGTACTCGGCAGTATACCACGACATTAATATTAGTGTCAGGTTTTGGAGTATTTAGAAAAACACAATAATGGTTGATTGCGGTGCAATCAACTATTAGTAACATAAAATTGGCGACAGGTTTTGGGGTATTTAGAAGAACTAAATAATAGTTAACTGTGTTGCATCCCCTTGATTAGTAACAAATTTGTGCCTAAACGTTCGAGGAAAATTAAACATAATAAGAGGATAAAGTTAGTCTATAAATTTTTGTAATTTATTGTGGTTAGCCCGTTGATGGTGTTAATTAGTTTTTTGTAGTAATATTCCAATTAACAGAAAGTGTGGGTGGTAAGATAAGGTTAGGCAGAGCGCTACTTGTTTCGTGGTTGCATAAGTAACTTTAGCGTACATCGGTGAGTTTTTGACGGAAATAGGGAAAATGTCATTTGTCGAAAGGTTCCACCATCAAGGCCAAATTCTTGGACTAACAGGCAAAAAACTAATTGCCAACATCCAGGAAGAAGAAAGAGAGGTAAAGAGAGAACAGGTGCAAGCGGAAAGAGAAGCAGAAGAAAGAATACGGATGGAAAGAGAAACAAAATAAAGAATACAGATGGAAGGAAAGCAAAAGAGAAAATAATACAGATGGAAAGAGAAGCAGAAGAAAGAAGAATACAGATAAAAATAGAAGCAGAAGAATACAGATGAAAATAAAAGCAGAAGAAATAAGAATGCAGATGAAAATAAAAGCAGAAGAAAGAAGAATTCCGATGGAAATAATAGCAAAAGAAAGAATAATACAGTTAAAAAGAGAAGCAGAAAAAGAACAATACAGCTGAAAAAAGAAGCAGAAGAAAGAAGAATACAGCTCGAAATAGAAGCATAAGAAAGAATAATATAGATGGAAAGAGAACAGGCGCAAGCGGAAAGAGAAGAGAGAGAACGAATACTCGAGCATGAAACGGCATTGAGCAAGGATCAGGTGGAAGTCAAGGTCATTCTATCCCGGTTAGGATCTACGCAAGTACCTACAATGAAACCCCAGCAAAAGAATCCGTCTAAATTGGTCAAGACTTATTTCGACTTAAAAGCAAAAGCTCGAAAATCAAAGCCTGGCGAAGAAGTATTGTTACTACTGCCTACAGAGACAAATAAGATACTCTCCTAATGGAAGGTGCCTTCCCGGTCATAGAAGCTAGTGGTCCCGTTGACTACGTGATTTAAACTCCCTGAGGCCATAAACTGTATCACATAAGCATGCTCAAGAAGTATCACCGCCGAGCATGTATTAATAATAATGTGACGCAGGATGAAGAATGAACCAGGGAAACTTTATACCCCTGTGAACCTATTCAGGTGGTAAACACGGAGTACGTAGAGTCGGGTAACGCATATCCTGTACCCTTATTATCCTTCCTCCAGGACGACCCGTCTACGGAGTTAGATTTAAATCCTCACCTTGGCCCTCTAATAGATTAACAATTGTCGCTCGAGTGAAGGAAAAATTAAGCTCACCTCCAATCCTTCGACTACCCACAACCCAAAAGAAATTTGGAATCAATCCGCATCGATGCCGGTGGTGAAGGAATCTGTCGTGTCGTGTTACAAGATGAAGACGATAGTACCCCTTTTCCCATAGCTTATGCAACTATAAAACAGGAAGTGCTAGCCATAATTTGGGGAATAAAGAATTTCAAGCTCTATTTAATAGGTCATGAGTTTAATGTGGAATTCGATCACCGGCCTCTCTCATATTTGCGTGACACCAAAAGCCAGAACGGCATACTCATGCGATGGAGTCTATTGATAATGGAGTACCAATTTAACATAAACTATATAAAAGAATCCGATAATTGTAGAACCGATCACTTGAGCCGAAACCCCACAGTAGGCTAATTAAACTCCCATTAATCCTAAAACAATTTTTCTATATATATATATATATATATATATATATATATATATATATATATATATATATATATATATATATATATATAATTAACTGCCTAGGTACATATTAATAGTCAGTTTCTTTTTTTTTGTTCTTTGTTGTAATTAATGTTTGTTTTTTTGTTTAAATTGAGTTGTTTTATCCGGACTGCTTGGCCTTACGAGGCAATGTTAAAATCCGCCATTCACCTGTCTATGTACGTGCGCGCGTGTACGTACAATGTGAATAAGTCTTAGTTTAGTGTGTTGGTTGACCGCTGTATTTTCACGGTAACAGTCGGACTTGGAATTGCATTCCAAGATTTTTGTCGTTTATTTTTTTTTTTTGCACTTGAGTCCTCCCCCCCCCCCTTCGAAGGCAGGAAATGTTGGGGGATAAATATCACGAGGACAAATAGATGCTAGTTTGCTTATACAGCGTCAATGGTTACATTCCAGATGGGCCGATACTTTAACCCCCCTTCCCTTTGCCCCGTTGTCCCAAAGACCCTCAAGCGTCGCTCGCAAAGAAGGATTACAACCAGCAGATTTCGTAGTCTGTTAATATAAGCATAGGAGGGTAGGAAAGCATTTACAATAAAAATCTATGAACAGGCTTACTGTCCCCTCCGATTGTTTATGTCTATTTTCGCCAAATAGACGAAATTTCGCTTTCTCCCAATTTAAGTATGTTTGTTCGTTCGCGTGGGAGGACAACGATTCCACTTACTTTATTACAAAATATTCTGCGTTGCATTGATACATAGATTATTAAATTGTAATTTTAAATTAGAAACAAATATTTGTTTTGTCTTACATTAATTAATTATTACAGTATGGTATGTATATTATTTCAATGTTCGATTTGTGGGCCCAATATTACCCTCTGCGTGGCTTTTGTGAGCTCATACACCCCTGATAATGGAGATACTCAAAGTGTTTTAATTGTCAATCTTTCATTATTTTATTCACTTATCTTATCCTTCTGGTCTTCTTTTAATTTGGTTGTATCTAGTAAAGAATTATGACCTCAAAGCCACCGAGATAAGTGCATTCTTTAGTTTAGAGTTTTCATTTAATTTCACTTCAATTTTCAGCTTCTATTCTCCACCAAAAGCTAAAGCTAAATCCGAACCTTGCCTACTTTAATTAATGAAAAGAATACTCTGATTTTCATCAGTTATTTACAGCAAAGGAAATAATTAGATATGAAATGATCTGTACTCATTGCCATGAAATTTTAAGTTTATGAATTATTCTAGATATGTTGTTAGGTTATTTACTCTTTAAGTTTAAAAGTACATCTCAAGTAAGAAGAATAACAAAGTAGCCGCATTCTTTAATTGATGTCACTGAGGTACTCATTCGACAGTTGATCCGAAAAGAATTATCGAGTGAACAAGAAATTAAAGTATGGTTTATCTTATAGGATAATTCGATATATATATATATATATATATATATATATATATATATATATATATATATATATATATATATGAGGGGACCCCGCGTGGGATCTCTTAAGAAGAACGGAACTTCCATGCGCTGCAGAAGGCCCGGTTAGGCCTAAATTGGTAAGCCTACTCCTCCCCCTCCCCCCTTCCGCAAGCGGTAGCCTCGAACCGTGTCCACCACGATTCACTTTTACACGAGCAGAATAGCCTCTGCAAGAAGATTCGAGGCCATTCGAGGGTAGAGCTGTTTCCCGCTTACGCCCCCCCCCCTCAACCCTGGGGAGAGCCTCGGACATAAATAGCGCTCGACTCCCATGAAGAGACACAGAGTTGAGAAGTCTCGCCCAGACCCCCAAAAGATTGCCCCTAGTTCCAAATCAGGTGCTAACAACAAAGCAAAGTGACAGCTGAACTATTTTGTGTATTTGAAATTAGCCCCAGCCAGTGAGGTAATTCCACTTAACGATCGCCACCGAGTGATTTTTCCGACTTCTCTCATCAACTCCTGTTGAAGCTCCCCTTCCCCGCCTCGTTTTTGGTGGCCGAAATACTCTTCCCTGGACCGGAAGTTACCCCCCCCCCTGTTTTTGGAGAACCGTCATCACTTTAACCTCCCACTCAGAAGTTCGGAGCGGCCTCACCTCACGTGCAGAAGACATCCGTAAGCCAACCCATCTCCCTCCTTCAGTAACCCAATTGAGTTAATTCCCCCCCTTCCCCCCATTTTAATAGTCTCCTCCTGCGATACCTTAAGTTCTAACTACATAGTCTGATTTATAACTACAATCCCCCCCTTCCTTTACTGATGTGATTTTGTCCGTTAATTCTCTGAGGTAATTTTACCCATCAATTCTCTCATTATTTTTATGTAAATAAAATTATATTTTTGTAGATGCCTCTTGAAATAACCTTGAGCTTGGCCATTGCCCATTTGTTACCTGACCTCGTTGCACTCTCATCTCGCATTTCAGCCCGTCTAAACTAGCTGTGTTCCATCCCTTCGTCGGTTCACCTGTAAGTTATCGGTCCCTCCCCCATAGATATAATATGGTATTGATGTAATATAATGTCATACTACGAAATATATATAAATATATATATATATATATATATATATATATATATATATATATCAAATAAATCCGAAGCAAATACACCCACGATTAATAAAATTAAAGATTAACTAAAAGGTCTAAACACTAATCTTCCAAACATTCAAAAGAAAAATGATCATACGAATGCAGTCGTTTCCACATATGCCTTTGAAAGGAAAATAAATTTATCCCAACTCGCGACTCGCGAAAACCCACATACGAAAAAAAATATAATTAATTGTTTTTGTTTGTTATATAAAAAAAGGAAAAATAGCGAAAATCTCTACCAGATGTTTTGGAGGGAGAGATCAGAGAGACTGAACCGGCTGTCTTAAAAGCATCTCCCCAGATTGGGTTATTGCTCAGCAGTTTTCCTTACCAATGGTTTTACGCCCCGTTATTATTACTCTATTATGTCCATTCTATAGAAATTCAAGTTGCAATAAACAATTAATCTCTGAGGTTTATAACGTCAGCTACTTCAGAGGATTAAAATGGGAAAATTTTGACGAGGATAACCACTTATCAAACTATATCAATGACCCATAGTAGGAGACACGATGATGCAATTATAAGCTTGTTTTTATTTATCCGTAATAGAACTGTACTCTTTAATATGAAAAAAGATCACTAAATAAAAGAAATATTAAAGTAGGAAACTAATTATGTCCAAGGATTGGTACAGGAAAAGTTGGTACCAATAGGCATGGACAAATTGCTTTCGAATCCCAAAGTAGCAAGTGAAGGAAAGATTCTCTTACATACATTTCACTTTCCCTAACCTCCCCACTTTCTTTGCCCTCATTTTTTTTTGCAAATAACCATTTGCGTACGCGCCTCCGTAGTTTTTTTTATTATTATTAAATGGTATTTATGTAAATATTTTTTAAATGTAAACAGTAAAGCCATTAAAGATGATTTTTATTCTACTCACAAAATTTCTCCCATTATATATATTAATAATTTTTCTTCACAAAAATCAGAAAATGATCTCATACATTTATGAAAAAATACCATAATAATCACTAACTCGGAAAGATCAGTCATGGCCCACCGTAAAATCCTAATCTTCCTTTATACGAAACACATAAATCTCACGACAAACTTGCATTCGAAAGCTGCAACACAAAAATATTTAGCAATAAGTTCATATGACGCATAATCCTTACACGCATCCAGCATCCATTTGCTACTTTCAAATGTGTATTGTTGTGAAAAGTAGCAATATTTCTTTGATTTTAAAGGAAAATATGGAAATACCACCGTACAAAGCTTAAGGAATAAAAGAGCTTTCGTTCAGCCGAAACAAATATGAAGGAACAGATCGTAAAACATGAAAACAGATCTGGTTTGTATTGATGTGTAAAGGAATCACAAATGTTTTAAAACTATATGTATGTGAGGCACACTTTATGACATTTAATTAAGACACACATCGTTTGATGGGAGATATGTACACGACGGAAACTATACATAAATTGGGTAGAACGGGGAGGTAGAAGCATTGGAAAAGCATACAATTAAAAGTTTTGAAAAAATTGATTAAATAGAATCGTGTTTATGGAGGTGTTTCGAGATTCATTTTTATGCGCCCTTATCGTCAAATTATCTTTCTATCTCTCTTTCTTTATTCTTCCCTCTCTCTCTCTTTCTTTCTATTCCACCCTCTCCTCTTTTTCCCGTGATCCATAAAAAAATGAAACCTTGCAAGTCATTCCTTTATTGTGAGAAGATGAGAATAATCAGGGAGTTTCCTTTTCTTCTTAGACTTTCATTAACCAAGATTTTTCTCTTTGCTCATTCCTCATTTACACATTCTATTCGGCTCTCTTGACAGTGCCTTGCCATGGTTGATTGTTTTTGATTTTGAAATTGGATAGAAGGAGAAAGGAAGCAACCAAAACGAACAAATAAAAGAGAGCAGAGTCTGTCAATTTATCGGAGCAAAAATTGATTTATGAAAATTGACGTAGAAAGTTCGCGTTTAATACATACACCGCTAAAGCGTGTGAAACACTTATGTACGCACAGATTTACACCGACACGTGTGTAAGCTGTATTTTTATATTATTTGCAATATCGAGTAAAGTGGCTGTCAAAACAGGTTAATGGCATTCTTAAAAACACATTTATTGTTCGCCAAATTAAATACGGTTCATTGAGCAGAACATAAATGCCTTTTATGAATCCTTATCTGAGAGAGGTTTTGGATCCCCTAATCATCAAGGCCTCTTGCTTCTTCTTAATATCTTAACCATTTTTTTTCCGAGAAAAATCCAATACCAAGGAGATCATCACCTATAATGTGAAAAGATGTGGTGGTATTAGGCGAAGTGAAGATGTTTGCAACTTGACGATAAACGGAGGAAAACCTAGTGACCCCTTGGGGAGAAACTTAGACGTAAACTATGAATAATTTTTGTACATAAATTGATAAAGGGATATGTAGAACTTCCTTGGATCCCTTTGTAAATATAGTGTCTTCTCGGCATTTGAGATAATCAAAGGAGTTTAAAAAGAGACCCAGGGGAATACTTGAGAACTCACAGGAATAAGAGAAATAAACGCGTAAAATCTTTATATCCCTAGAATAAGATACAAAGAAATTTTCTACTCTTTACTACCACCAAGTAACTACTAATAAATAATACCTTTCGTACAGGTAATTTTGTGGAGTATCGAGATTTTGCTCCTTGAATTTAAAGCGAAATATTAACGAGGGCTATTCCGGAGATCCTTTGTGAGGAGGGATCCGTAAAGAAATAGGTAAGTAAAAAATTCTCTTACGGGCATCGGTACCTGGAAGGCACATAATCCTCAAGATGTCAGCCGCAACAAGGTTGCCTATGATAGGTTTGACATTCCTTGAAATTGCTTAAAAGGATAGATGAAAAAAAGAAAGATAGAAGCTGGGTGAGCACTTTTATTATGAATTAAAACCACGGGTTGCTTGCTAATCATAGCCTTTGTGGTCGGATTTTACTCAGAGTGTGATTAATTGTTAAAAAAGACAACTCGGATTGGTCAGAAAACGGTTGTAGAGGACGAACTTAGTTGAGCTCTTTTATGAAATAATGAGCGAGTACTTTCGAAGTGATGGATTTCGTGGACCTCCAAAAGGCGTTCGACCATATCCCTCGCCTTAGGACGTGCAAGGAATATATTTCCGACCTCTAAAATTTCCTCTTTCCTTTCATCTGACTTCCATTTATTTCGTCTCTCTAACATTCCTTCGTCTATTTTTCCTCTGTCTCTATTTATTCATCAGGTGTCTAAATGTCTTTCTTTAGTCTTGGATCTATGTTGGGCATTTAGGACTTTGTTCGGAAAATATCGTCTGCTTCATTTACACTTTGATAAAGGGATATGTAGATTTCTTCACATTTTTCAGTCATATTTTTAAAAAGAGTTTGGTTTTTTTATGAATTTACAACTTGGATGACAAAATTCAATAAATCTTGAAGGGACCTGCAAAAAAAAAATAATTAATGGTATAAAAATACCTATATTTAAAATGCTGAGTTTACACATTTTAAATATGTTAACATACCGGTAATTAATTTATTACTTTTTGTTGGTCCTTATAAAATTTATTGAATTCTGTGAATCAAATTAAAAAATCACAAAACCATCATCCCTACTATTGTGAAAGTGATTAATTAAGATATTAATTTGCTGTGAGCGATAATATAATTTAGTGAGAAAGCGATTAAATATAATATTAGTTTATATGTACGATATTAGAATTTAGTGAGAAAAGGGATTGGTGATGATATTAATTTGCTGTGTACGATATTAAAATGTAGTGAGAAAGTGATTTATTATTATATAAATTTGATGTGTACGATATTATAATTTACTGATAAAAGCGATTTATTATGATATTTATTTGCAGTGTGATATTAGAATTTAAAGAGATTACGTTGGATTATGATATTAATTTGTTGTGTACGAAATTTAAATTCAAGGAGAAAAGCGATTGATTATCATATTAATTTTGTTGTGCAGGATATTAAAATTTAGTGAGAAAGCGATTGATTATCATATTAATTTGTTGTGTGCGATATTATATATAGTTTAGCGAGAAAGGGATTGATTATGTATTTGTATACAATATTAGAGTTTAGTGAGAAAAGCGATTGATTATGATATTAATTTGCTGTGTATTATAATTTATTCATAAAGCGATTGGTTACCATATTCTTTCGTTGTGTACGATATTAGAATTTACTGATAAAAGCGATTGAATCTGATATTTATTTGTGTGATATTAGGATGTAATCAGATAGCGTTGGATTATGATATTAATTTTTTGTAAACGATATTTAAATTTAGTGAGAAAGCCATTGGTTATAATATTTATTTCTCTTTTAAGATATTAGAATTTGTGAGAAAAGCTATTATGATAGTAATTTCATGTGTACGATATTAGAAGTTAGTGAGAAAGCGATTAAATATAATATTCATTTGTTGTGTACGATATTAGAATTTAGATTGCTTATTGGAAAAGTAAGTAACGAGGATTACACGCTAAAGCTCGGTATAAACATGTTTGTTTATTAGTCAGTTAAATACTAAAAAGCAGTACTTTTACTACACTAAATTAACGCTGCGTGTATTTCTTCACCTAGAACAGTAAAGTTTATTATTTCTATTTTTCAAAATTTATAATTATAGATGAAGTAGTTTGCTGTTGTAACACCAAAACGATACCAAACTAGAAACACATTCCACCACAACCTGGTGGAATTGAGCTTCCAATTTGGGAATACTAAACGATTACAGGTGAAATTAATCTACTTTTTTTAATACCTAAAAGCTTTAATACGATTGGAGTGAAAAACTTATAATAGTTGGCCACCATCAATCATAAGCGGTAGAAAAATCATTGCTTGCAAACATTAGAAGGAAATATCCACCAAATGGTTATTTCATATAAAGTTCTAACGTTTTTGTAAGCTCACATGAATTTGGGAACCATCTAAAAATTATCTCCATGATGGATAACACGAATGAAGTGCATTGAGTTAACCAGCTATTTCTATTCTCCTGTAACCATCATAATTTACTCATCCTCCAAAGCTAATCCTTTAACATTTGCTGCTCTTGCTATCTCTCCTTTATCTATTTCATATATTTTAGTAATTAATACTGTTTCTTCACTATTTTTTATCTACAATTCCTTCTACCTTCATTTATCAATACTTGCAACCATTTCTCACTTCAACCTCAATGTTTAAAGTACACATTTGGATCATTATAAATAACATACTTTTACGGAGGACAAGATACACAAGGGCTTATTAAAGGTCATTCGACTCAATCACCATGGCACTATAGGGGGCTCCAACATCATATAAACTACACGCATCGGATTAAACCTAAATCCGTACAACAAAATTATCACTATTAATTGACTAACAGAGATTCTGTTTTTCTTTTTACATTTATCAAATAAATTACGTGCAGAATTTCAATAGCAAAACTGGATAATTTCTCTTTCATCAATTGACGATAGTATGGGTTTTATAATTGAGCAATTGAACACCGTATGTTTTTTTCACTGATCTTATTGTATCTGAATTAGCTTTGAACTCATACACAAGCGAAATAATGAACTCTCTATCCCCTCCCATGCGCATGAGGGTTTCAGATGTAGCATGCCAACCACGATGCAGGGGACATCTGAAGGCCTGCGTGCCCTCACGTTTAAACCCCACAAATTTTTTTTAGAAAAGTTATCTATCTCAATACACCCAGTGTTTTTCACTTTATTTCCAAGAGAAAAAGTGTAAAAAAACGATAGAATTTATCTTTTTATTCTCTTCTATTTTCCGCGATTCTTTTCTTAAGCTTCGCGGAGCTTACCCTCATCGGATTATAACAACTTCTTCTTAAAGGTCTCTCTCTTATTGCATCAGGATTTCCTTTTGTAGATTTAAAATAGCCTCAGCCCCCCTAGTGAGCCTTGAGATTCTCGCTTAAGGGTACAAATCCACCCATGGGTCTTTTATTTGCCTCTCTAAAACAGCTTTGTGAATTGAGGATGGCTCGGCTCATTTTTTCTCTCGTTTACGCACTCCCATTCACTCACCGATCCTCTCTCTCACTAACTTTCTTTCTCAATCACTCTCACCCACAATTAAATGAAATTTCCTCGCTAAATTATACAGCTTTTTTTTCATCCCCAACAATTATTTATCACTTTGCAGAAAAAAATCGTCGTACAATAGTATTTTGGAGGCTTCTCACCTATTCTTCAAGCTTTACAATGAGCTATAAAGTTAATTGGTTTCCTTTTAGAAAAAAATGAACAAAAAAATTAAATTAAATTTCCAGACTCCATCGCAACGCGCCGACAACAACAAGCTCGACACGGGAAAACTAACCGCCATATTCCTTGGTAACGCCAACCTATCATTGCTACTATTCATCTCCCATAGTTCGAAACAAGCTTTCACACGTCGTTGTTTATTCAAGTGGATCATCATTTTTGCCTTGTAAGGATTACAAGTAAACACATTAATTTTAAGTCACTTGTTTGCACGTTTTTCTATCATATACTGTAAGCGACTGCCTGCCTACTTTTTAATAACCCCAACAACCCTTAGACTTACGCAAACCTTGATACCGTAATTCTCGAACGACATGCTCCAATCATCGCTCAGAAGAATGAGATTCTTTCTCGGTCCACGGAACTCTCCTACTTGCGCCCCAAAGACCTCCTCAACAAATGCAAGACACGCTCTGGTAGAATATTAGCCACGACTTCCTGAGTGAGTCCTTTGTGTGGTTGATGCTACCTCACATTCAAGCACACGAAATCGGTGAGCCTAAAATCCACCTGAATCAAATGGGAAATGCAGGGGTTCGTGCACTAGAGAAAACAGCCCAGAGTTGGGTTTCTTTAATCCAGGACGATTCTTTCCATAAATTAAGTGTGCAATTGATACCAGCAGTGTCTTCTCTGAGCGCCTACGTGTCTGCCATTTCGAAGAAATTAACCAAATTGGAGATGGCATGAACTCCCTCGAGAGGCAGATCCTCCACACTTCGCCATAGCTCCCTCAATTTCTGCCATTGCATCTGCTGATATTATAAATAATTGGGGGCCTATGGCCATCGTTATCACATAGGATGCCAGTATGCCTACAACATGTAGGAAGACTCGAGGATCTGTTAAAGTTTGATACGTATCCTCTATCGCCTGACCAATCCTTGCTTTCACATAATCCATCTCATAATGGACAGGCAATTCATAATTGAAGCGAGATCGGTATTCTCCATCATTTGAGCGTCAGCCTTGGACAGGCAAACCGAAGACACGTGCATTCCTATTCAGAGAGCAACCCGAGAGCAACTTGGATTCACAGCAGGAGTTTCGGTTCACTCGAGTTCTCGCAAAGATTCGGTGCAGAAATTTTTAGTGCGACGTGTAAATAGCGATAAAAGGTATAGAATTCTTTGCCATTATAATTGACTAAAATAAAATCGTAATCTCAAACGTGATCAGTTTATAGACGAAAATTATAGCCAGTCCAAGTCAGAGTCGTGATATAGCTTCTTCATGTACCTATTACGCCCATTTCTAGATACTAAATTCGAAGGCACGACTCTCACTGTTGCACTAAACTATATTCGAGTAGCGCCTATCTGTTTTTGCTTTGATTCACCTCCGAAACCAACAAGGGCATTGAGTTCCCAGGGGAAATTTGAAGAACGTTTAATAAATAATCTTTATTTTCAAAGATTGCAAAAAAAGACAAAATTTAATTTAACGATATTAACTAACTATGCAAAATATTTTAGTAAAACAATAAAATATGAATTATGCACTTTGCAGGTAAATGCTAATAAGAATAATTTGCTAATTGCACCGAATTTATTTAATTTACTTTAACCACTGTCAAATTAACAGTTATGGTTTTCATCGTATTTTAAAGTTGGGAACGCGTGGAATTAATTAATTGTTCCTTAATTCAATGAGGTTAACGGAAAAGCGAGTGTAAAACTTGATAGATAATGTAGGAAGTAAGTTTACATTGGAGAAGTAGACTTCAACGACAGTCACTCGGCGATGAAACAACGGTGAAGTATTAAGTGAAACCTTTGGCCTTGAAGCCAGACAACCTTTAAAACTACACTTCAAAGGAACCCTTTTATGCTAGTCCCGTTTACCGTCATATAAAACTGAATGTTATTATAAAAATATGGTTGTGTAAGCTTCATTCTACGAATAAATACATTAGAATGACAATCACTACTTAATGCAACACGGAACCCACCTCTCAAGATAAATTTTAGTGGAGAACACCGTAATCAAAGGGAGAACTGAGCGCGCCCGCCTTCACATCATGGAAGCGATCTTGATTCACTGAGACCGAGGCTTAATGGACAACACATAGCTACGCAAAGGACTTTAAAACTCTTAACGAATTAAATGGTCAATACTAATCAAATTATCATTCCCCAAGTGTCCTAGGTGTCCTAATATGAACCTTGACTCCATTCCTTTTTGATATCCACATTATTTGACCTTTTAGTATTAACTTTAAAAACGGGATTAACGTAAGTATATAAATGTAATGTTTTGTGATGTTTATTTAAACAGTGTAAAAAATATTCGCTCAGAAGATAGTCATTTTTTTATTTTATTTTTTTTTTTAAGAGCTCATCTGGCGACTGCCTACTTGGGCATTAGTCGCCGTATTAAAACTGGCCTAGTTCTAGGCTACTTTAAAATAAAATTAAAGAGAGAAAAAAAAAACAACACCCCAAAAGGGGGAAAGGAAGCAGGCTGGTGCGTCGGGGAGAGGTCCCCCCGGCGCAGGAGCGTGCAACTAAAGGAGAAAAACAAACAAAAAACAAAACAAAAAAAAACAAATGCAAAAAAACAACAAAACAAAACAAAAAAAAACAAACAAACCTTGCTTAAATAATAGGGAGAAGGCCGGCCTCCCCCAAGAAGTCAACAAGTCCACAAGTCAATGTGCACGAATCTGTCCCGAGCACAAGGGACAGGCGGTAGCGACCCCGCCCATCCCGGTACTGGGACAGGTATCGTGCGCGAAGATCACCCAGACTGGGACATTCGACAAGAATGTGCCGAACAGTCTGGGGCACGACGCAGTCGTTGCAATAGGGCGCAGGCGAGCGCTCCATCAGATAGCGATGCGTCACACGAGTGTGTCCGATTCGGAGACGACAGAAAGCAGCCTGAAGCCACCGCGGCATTGGGGGATAGGTCCATGGGAACAGTCGCGGCGCAATGGCACGCAACTTTAAGTTCCCTTCGACCGTCTCCCATCTTCTTTGCCAAGCAGTCCGAAGAGCTGCCCGTATTCCTGCCATGTAGTCGGTGTGAGAAAGAGCGAAACGCTGGTCCGGTCGCAGAGTCCTCACGGACTCTTTGGCGCCCTCATCGGCGCGCTCATTCCCCGCAATTCCTACATGTCCAGGAACCCAACAGAAGATAATCTCGATATCTGCCCGGCTCGCCAAAACCGTGGCGTCACGGATATCGCGAACCAGGGGATGCGGAGATTCCAATGCCCCGAGAGCACTCAGGGCGCTTTGTGAGTCGCTATAGATCACAATGCGGTCTCCGAACCGGGCACGTCGCGTAATCTCCCGTACCGAGTGGTGTATTGCCACCAGCTCGGCCGTGAAGACAGACGCAGCGCCTGGTAGAGCCCCGCTGACTTCAAACAGAGGGGATACGGCGTGGAAGCCGACCCTCTCTTGGGACTTGGAGCCATCCGTATACACTGGCACGGTACCAGCGTGACACGATGTGTGCTCCAAAAAGGTCGAACGCAATACTCCCGGCGCAGTACAAGCTTTGGGAGCAGAGGCGTGGCGACAAATAGCCAAATGTGGTACCCTCCAGGGTGGTGTCCTGGGCAGAACCAGGGGCGCCACCGGCCCGAGAACTATATCTACCTCTCGAAGGAGTTTCCTGGCCCTAAACCCAAAGGGCTTAGGGTATGACTGGCGTCTCTCGGCGGCATAGGCACCATCGAGATCAGCTGCGGATGCAGTGAGAGCTGTTTGTGACTGAGGGAGGCGCCGAGCTCGCGCGTACAGGCGAGTGATGCACTGCACGCGGCGCAGAGCGAGTGGCATCTTCCCAGCATCGACCAACAGGCTCTCAATGGGGGAAGTGCGGAAGGCACCGGTCGCAAGGCGAAGGCCGGTGTGGTGGATTGAATCCACCTTCCGCAATAAACGCTCGGCTGCGGATGCATAAAACTCGCACTCGTAGTCGAGCTTCGAGCGAACAAAGGATTGATAAAAATGTAAGGCAGTAGCCCTATCAGCGCCCCAAGCGCTGAACGTCACGGAACGGAGAATGTCCATGGCGCGGGTACAAGAGACCCTAAGGCTGCGAATATGAGCCTCCCAGGTGAGGCGTCGGTCGAATACAAGACCAAGGAAACGGTGCGACTCAACCACATCCAGGCGCACCCCATTAAGAAACAAATCTGGGTCGGGGTGAAGCCGTGGATGGTGGCAGAAGTGCACCACCTTAGTCTTGGCCAAAGAAAACCGAAACCTGTGCGCTTCGGCATAGCGAGAGACGCGGTTCAATGCCTGTTGGAGTCGACGCTCTAGAGTTGGCATCTGGGCCGCGCCAAAAGAGATCGAAAGGTCGTCCACGTAGAGCGTAGCGAGAACATCTTATGGCAGCACCGAGGTGATGCCGTTGATGCTCAGGGCAAAGAGTGTTACACTGAGGACACTTCCCTGCGGGACACCCTCTTCCTGCTCCTTTGGGGCAGAGAGGGCTCCCCCCACCCGTACGCGGAATCGACGATCTCGCAAAAATTCAGATATAAACATTGGGAGGCGTCCCCTCGCCCCCATCGTGTGGAGAGTCACCATGATACCGTATCGCCATGCGGTATCATAGGCCTTCTCCAGATCAAAAAACACCGTGGCGTAGTGCTGTCTACGAAGGAAAGCCTCGCAGACGGACATTTCCAGTCGGAGCAGAGCATCCGACGTGGAGTGAAACTTACGAAAGCCGCACTGTGCAGAAGACAGATGGCCTCCGCTGTCCAGGAAATAGGCTAATCTAACATTTAACAATTTCTCCATCAACTTGCACACGCAAGAGGTTAGAGAGATTGGGCGGAAACCGGTCGGAGTAGAGTGATCTCTCCCCGGCTTGCGAAAGGCGAGCACAGTAGCGATTCGCCAGGAGTCTGGGAGAAGCGACCGAAGGGGCCTGGCTTGCCTCTCCCCCCTAAGGGGGTTTGCCCTACCGAGCCGCTTTGATGCGGAGCGGCTGGCTAAGGGCTGCCTGCTGGCTTTCTTGGCAGTCCCCTTGGAAAGAGAAAAGAGGGTACTGCCGCTGGGAAAAGGGAGGTGTCCGAAAGCACCTCCAGAGAAGGGGGTGAGGGGGAGTCCCCTGCACCCGTAGGCGAAGGAGAGGAGTAAGCCTCCTCTCCGGTTAAAGAAATATGGAGGGTCCCCTGTGCAAGCACAGAGGGGGGGACCTCCATTTTTTTGGTGGAGCTGCCCGAGGGCGGCTCCGTCGATGAGCAAGGGGGAGTTAAAGGGGTTTGAGGGTTTTTTTATTCATCCATGGGCATGGTGACCCTATTTTTGCCACGGGACGCAATAGCTCATCACCTCTTGCCGTTGCCCGCACTGCAAGAGGTGCTTACAGGCTTGGCAGAGCCAGGCGCCGCCATTTGGGACCACCCCTCCCGCCTGGTGGCCTGGCAGTCCATCGGCATGGCGGCTCCACCTTAGACACGGCGTAAAAAATATAGGTTGTGAAGAAGAGAGGAAAAGGGATGTGTGGAAGGTATGGGTGGGGATGAAGCAGGTTGTTAAAAACCAGCCACCCCAGACCGGAGCTCAGGGGTTAGGGAACATTGTCCCCCACCCCCTCAGCCCCGATGCGGGACGGTTGGCTGAGAGCAAGGTCAGCATCTACCCTGTGAAATTAGAGGCTGACCAGAGAAAGTTGTGGGAGAAGTTGTATGAAAAGCGACGAGGTAGGGGAGAAATCGGGCTATCAGAAGGAAGGAAGAGAGGCTAAGCTGGGGCCGGACGGAGCGCTGGATCCCGTCAGCACGGCGGCCAGGATGGCAAATCGCCGCGCCCCTTACGGGGCAGAAGATAGTCAAATGTGACCGAAAGATCAAGAGCAATACACTATGAATATTAGAGCCCTTATTCATATCCTTTCGCAAAAAGGGTTATAATAAGAAAATTAGACAATCATAGAAGAAAGTTAATCAAAGATCAGCTGGACCTGGCCTTAATAAAACATGCATAAAAGAGAAACTCATATATATATATATATATATATATATATATATATATATATATATATATATATATATATATATATATATATATAGTTACTCATAAAGTCCTAACTCAGGAAGCAGAGTGACCAACATTAGGTTAAGTTACCCCTACTCATTCGACTACATTAGGTTAGGTTGCCTTACTATTCGACTACCAACCTCCATATACTCTTGTTGTTTGTTGCTCCTCTGCAGTTTATTTCTCTTTGTGTAAGCCTCAACTGAGATAAATAAGTCTGGAAGAAAGTGGAATTAGAGTTTTAATTCGCTACTGTTACAAACGAAAACGTTTACATGAGTTGCTCCGAAGGAAAATTGCGATATTGAGGGAGAAGGCACAGACAGTCAGACGAAGGTCTTAAGGTGCTACAATGGTTTCAACTCCGGGGATCTTACCATTAACGATTAACCACGTTCCGGTCGACAATCAACCTGATATCTCGGGCAGTTTGGATGCTGGCTGATCGCTGGAAGAAGATCGCAGAGAATGATGGACTTTATTCGTAAGAATAAATTCTGGTGTTGCTCCGTCATTTTTTGTTTTTGTTTTATGCTTCCTAAGTGAGTCAGGACTTTCTGGCTAACCTAATATATATATATATATATATATATATATATATAATATAACATAATATAATATATATATATATATATATATATATATATATATATATATATATATATATAATCTCTTCTTTTTTTTTGCTCAACAAAGGCAGGCGAATTCTCGGCAGGAAGTTTTGATTGGTCACACGGGCTGCTGGCTCTCACGTGGGTACAAATCGCGAGGAGAAAACCGGGCCCGGCGTCCATTGCAAGTGCCCTCCCCCAGAACTGAAATTCAGAAGAGAAAAGGATGTAATATTGGGTGCGACAAGAGACTTGCATCCTTTTCGCTTCCATCAATGGCCACCCTGCTCTTTTTAAGTTATGCAATCGTGTGCACTTTCCTGTCCTTTAATATAGCATAATACTTGCGAGTGGGCCTGAGGACTTGGAAAGACCCTATATATGGTTGTTTTAATAGCTCTTTTACGACATTTACTCCAACAAAAATAAAAGAAGAATTATGAAGAATCTTGGAGACGCAGACCATCATTTCGCTTTTGTCCATGGTCGGCCGGATCTACCCACTGGTACGACTTAGGGAGGAGGCCACCACTCAGCTTACCAATAAGACTTACACAAACGTACACGATCCTTTCTCAGTGACTAAAAGGGATTTCCGGCCTAGCTTCCGGCTCCCGCTAGAGCAAGTGGGAAAGGGAAACGAGTTTCTCTGTGTTCTTAATATTTCCTCTTCACCGGAAGTATACTTCCTTGAGAACGAAACTCTTCTTCAAATAGTGGACATGCCAGACTCTGAAATTTGGGTAGGAATAATAGCAGCTTGGCGAGAGCTTTATTCAATCATTTCAGAGCTTTTCGAAGTTCATATTCCATCCCTCCTCTACACACCGAGGAGACTCCTGAAAAGTGTAACTAGGTTCCCTCTGCCTTACTTCAAAAAATTCTCTGCAAATTGACGAGATTGGCCGTAGTTTGAAAGTCGCATTTTCCAAATACCTATAGAAATAGCTTCGGTAGAAAAGACCTTGGTGATCACTCCCATGGGCTCTTCCGAATGGCTAGGGACGCTTTGGAGGCTTGTGCAAATTATATCAATCCTGTCAACGATATATTAACCATGTTATGAGAGATTAAGCCTGCTTACTTTCTTATGTATGTCGTATATACATAATGTGACATTTTGTAAGTATTCTAGATTTCCTCAAGGAATGTAAGATTTATTTACTCTCATCCTCTTATGGAGAGGTCAAATGCTTACCAAAAAACAGCCAAGTCTCATATTAGAGTCTAATGCCAGAATATTCTTGGATGGTCTTCCATTCTATTTCAATTGGAAGTATCGTACAAGTGTAAAAATATTATAATTCCATTTATCATTGTACTCAATCATATTGTATTTACGATTTGATTTAACTCCAGTTGCCCCCTAATTGTTGCTCGTTATTTTATGGTTATTCTATAAGTTAACTGTTGCCTCTTATCATTTCCTTTTACACTCATACCTACTCCTACGCTATTATGTTAAGCGTTAACTTGTAAATAATTCATATTTAAATGGGTGATTGGGTTAATTTAAATATAAATATAGTATTAGTTTATATTTATTAGATCAGCATATAAAGAGTAAATTAAAGATTGTAAATATGCACATAATTTTAAGATTCCTTTGCTTCTCCATTCACGTTCTTTTGCTAATTAAATGTGTGCAGAATATTACTCGACTTACTTAAAAAGGAGACGACTTGTTGATCGCAATCAAAGACGAAAATGAGCACATGAAACAATTAAAAGAACTCCTTTTACGATTAAGCTTGCATAGAGAGCAAATCAATAGTGTAATTTGCCTTTTTGGAGTGAATTCAAAATTATTTTTCAGATTAGGAAGTAAATTCACATTGCCTTAACTCAGATAATTGTAAGTAGCATAACATTTAACAATTTCCACGCCCACACCTTGGTCGAGACAATTTCCTTACGAGTTTCTTGCAAAAACACGAATAAACACCACCTCGATTGCCATTTAGCATGCGTGGACCAAGCATAAAATGTCATTACATTAAATAATATTCTTGTAGAAGCTAAACTTTTAGTGTATTCTAAAGGGGGCTTGCTCCCTACGTTCCATAACATGCATTTAAGGTTAGATCGGGCGCAGGTCTAAAGCAGTTACATAAAGAGAAAAAGGGGAACGTGGATATATCAGCTACGCTTATTAAGGCACAAACATTAAGTATTCGACATTTAACAATCAAATGTTAAGCACATTATTAGCAAAAAATATTTCAAATACATGCCTGATGGTGCACAATTTCGCGTGCTAACAAATTTTCTAACCATCTTGGATGCGTTAAGATCTCGCAACAAATCACTCCTGAAGAGAAGTTCGATCCCTCGTATTTTGTCAGTAAGTGAGGTTTAATCTCGAGTTCGTCTCCCAACATGAGATCTTACCGAACCTCCGTTCGCAGGTTTGCCCTTTTCATCATAATAATCTTGCCCACTTAAGGACATGCCCCACATTAAAACAAATATGAGATACTTGGAGGGCAAAGTATGTAAAACATATGCGAGCTTGGGTCAGAAGTTTTACAGATTGTTAATAATAGTCAAAACTACGACGACACATCAAGTCACGGAATCGATAATGGCATTTTCCCTTAAAAACATGTGGTTAGAGTCCATAGGAGAAATTTGATCTATCAAGTATGTGTTTCAGCTAGGCACACAGTTTTAAATAATTTTAGATAACACATTACAATTTCAAAATAGATTATTTAATCATTTATTAAAAATACAGGCCAATGAGAGAATCCTCGCGTGAGCGCCATTCAGGGACGCAGCCATAGTTTTCAAAACATCATATTAGCCAAAGGCGTTGCGCAATTTGTAACCCCTCCCCTCCCCCCTCCAATTACATACATATGGATGCTTCTTTTCTAATCAAGAGAGAGGAACCCTCTTAAAAGGAAACATTAGTATCTCAAGAACTAGCCACGCAGGAATCATCCATTCAAAAACAGATAGAAGAATATATCCATTTTTTGTGTACGGACAACAAAGTAAATTCCAGCTTTTTCCCACTATACACCAGTCCCTGCATAATAATACACCACTATGAAGGCACATATTGGTAACCTCAAGGTATCTTTCACAACTGCACAAACACTAGACACCACAACTTGAAAGAAGTCGGCGGGCGATAAATAAAATTTGACTCTTGTATCTTTGTAAATGTTGTTTAAATTTATTAATTGGTGCGATAGACTCATGCACTAATATCTAAAAAAAATTAATACGCAAGATTTTTATTCATTGCCACCATTAAAATTGGGATAATATTACTTATGAGATATTGTGTTTTTTTAATATAGCCTAATATTGGGAAATTAAAATAATTTAGCACAGCCTGAATGAAAATTTCGAAATAACTAACAGATTTAAGCTAATGTATTCTAAAAAGTATTAAAGTTAATTAATCTTACCTTTAAATTTGACTTTTTAGTGGGGGGGATGAAACTGCTTTTGGGGGCAAAGATTGGATATTTTAGCTGTCTTTGATAATACTTCTATTCTTAGTTCACTAGCCAGGTTTTCATCAGTGAGTCTTGTACGTAGACGATTTTTTGCATAGTTTAATTTTGAAAAGAACTGCTTACAATGATAGGTTATAGAAATTTGAGAAGCATATTTCAAAGCATTATAATTCAATGAAGGAAATTTCTCAGGATCAATAGATTTGTAGAAGTCCAAAACGAGTAGATTACTATATTTCGATTTCAGGAAATTATCAGCCTGCAATTCAATTAATTCCAATTTCAAAGAATCAGTTACCTCCCCAGGCCGCACATCTAAAGGTATTTCAAATATAGGTAGTTCGATTCTGTTATTTTGGATTTCTTCAAATCTACTTTGAAATTTATTCAAAAGATTTTCACCTTCATCAGAGTATTCCTTGGTTGATTTGGGAATGTGCCCATTTAATGTGGAGAAATGTATGAAAGTTATTTTTTAATTGTGTAATAAATAAATGAAGCCCTAATTCGAAGCTTTTGAAATAAAGAAAGCAAAGAAGTTATTAGTTGATTGAGCCCTTGTAGTTTCAAGTTTAGACTGTCAAAATGACCAGTAATATTTACTAAAAATGCAAGATCAATTAGAAACATTTTATCTTCATTCCTTCAACCAGATCACCTTTTATATTTTACAAAAGAAAGAGTAAATTGGACGCGAAGGAGCAATGAGACAAGAAAGAGGAGCATCTGACCGGCAATCAGCAGACCCGGGTTGAATCCTGGCCAGGAACTTTCAAAAACTTTTTTCCCCTGGCGTTATCTCTGTCTTCTCGGTAAAGGATTGCCTTCATTGTGCCGCCCTCTGCTCTCTTTGATTCCAGCGTTCTTCTAATGTCCTGTTTCCTGTCTCATTGTTCATTCGTGTCCAATTTACTCTTTCTCTTGTAAAATATATATATATATATATATATATATATATATATATATATATATATATATATATATATATATATATATATATATATATATTTTTTATATATATATATATATATATATATATATATATATATATATATATATATATATATATATATAATGTTCAACAGAAATCCCAGGGCGAGGAAAATGGCTGGTATCATCCTTTTTATTTACCGGCGACGTTTCGACCACAATACGGTCATCTTCTTAGGCCTAAAATACTAATAAACGAAACAAAATATTTTGCACTGTTAAGAGAGCACACTGCTAAATGTACATCTAGAACTTTAATAGCTAGTATTAGCTATTAAAACCCAAAGAGCAAATTGTAACTCAATTGGAGGACAAAGTAAATCGATTTCTTAACAACTGTAAATCTCTCTCAATTATTAGCCATGAACTTTATTCTAAATTACATGCCACAGGTTCTGGTTTAGCCAAACTGTATTGTTTTCCTAAAATACATAAACCTGGAATCCCATTACGCCCCATTTTGGCCTCGTATAGCTTACCTGCCTACAAACTGGCAAAATACGTTGTGGAATTACTATCCACATTATCAAGGAATGAATATACAATTACCAACTCGTACAGTTTTCAAGCAGAATTGATTGCATATAAAGCAAATTCCAGTAGTTTTTTAGTGAGTTACGATATTCAGTCACTGTTTACAAACATACCAGTTAATGAAACCAAGACTATTATTTTAGACAGAATTTTTAAGGATTCACCAACCTTCCATGGTTTCAGTAAATCAGAATTCAAGTCTTTGTTGGACCTTGTTTTTGGCGGGTCGGTGTTTACCTTTGATGGCCAGATTTACCAACAAATCGATGGAGTTGGTATGGGGTCCCCAATCGGCCCTTTGGCAGCCGAATTTTTCATGACTCATTTGGAGCAGAGGGTTTTTTCTGAAGTTCCTGATTCATGTAGGCCAACTTTCTATAGACGTTTTGGAGATGACTTCATAGCTATATTTAAACAACGAGATCAAGCTTTAGAATTTCTTAATTTTTTAAACACCATCCATCCCGGTATTAAATATACAATGGAAACTGAAATTGATAACACCCTCCCCTTTTTAGATCTTTTAATAAGAAAAAACAAAATAATCTAAAAACATCAGTGTATAGGAAACCGACTAATACGAGGTTAGTATTAAACTTTTTTAGTTGCTTAGATTTGAAATACAAAATCTCATCCATTAAGACCCTTCTTCACCGCGCATACAATCTCTGTTCATCCTACAATTTTATAGAAAAAGAATTTCAGTATCTTTCTTTATGCACAATGGTTTTCCTTCCTTTATTGTAGATGAGTCAATCTGCACATTTTTAAGTGGATTGTATCAACCAAGCCACCCTGAGATAATAGTAGCAAAAGACAAACATTATTTAATAATGCCAGAGCTGGGTATTCACAATAAAGTCCCTAGCCGAAAATTACACATATTGCTAAGGAAATACTTCTGTCAAATAAAATTTCAAATTGCCTTTGTCAACAAAATCAATATAAAATCCTTCTTTACAATAAAGGATCCGGTTCCAAAGAGTCTTCGGAGTTCGATTATATACTTATTTAAATGTCCTGGGTGTTCCCAAGGCAAATATATCGGAAGCTCCGTGAGAACTCTGAAGGCAAGATTCTCTTCCCATATGGGTATAAGTAATAGAACCGGTAAGATCCTTGAAACCAAAGAAAATTCAGCGATAAGAGATCACGTAATAAAGTGTAAAAGTGATATCTCCTTAGAAAACTTTGAAATTCTGAATTCGCACAAATGCCCTATTACCCTTCGAATCTTAGAAACACTTTATTATATAAAACAGCTCTGCCCGAATTTAAATAATGATCTCTCATCGGTTTCCCTCCTTATTACCTAAATTCGTTTGGATGTGGGTTGCGGGGCGCAGTTTTGGTGCTTTTGGGTCGGCCGGAGCACGTAACACGCTCGTTGGCAAGGTTTGTGATTTTGTATATTAGGTTTCGCCAATTTTTCCTTCAATTATTCGTTTAAAATTCATTTTAAAACAGTTTTATATAATTATTAGATTCATAAATCAAATCTCCCTTACCTTAATAGATTTTAGCAATTATACACTCGCTAACTAATTTAAATATTTAAAATACTTCCCTAGTCTCTCTATTGTAAATTTGAGCCCCATTTCGAAATATTCCCTATAACTCTAAATTTGCAATTCAAAGCTAATAGTAGCTATTAAAGTTCTAGATGTACATTTAGCAGTGTGCTCTCTTAACAGTGCAAAATATTTTGTTCTTTTATTGGTATTTTAGGCCTAAGAAGATGACCGTATTGTGGTCGAAACGTCGCCGGTAAATAAAAAGGATGATACCAGCCATTTTCCTCGCCTTGGGATTTCTGTTGAACATTAAATTTTGGCTCTCTAGAAGCAATCCTCATCGATATATATATATATATATATATATATATATATATATATATATATATATATATATATATATATATATATATATATATATATATATGTATATATATTTATATATATAATATATATATGTATATTTATATATATATATATATATAATATATATATATATATATATATATATATATATATATATATATATATATATACATATATATATATAGACGCGGGCAAAATTTTTCCGACACTTGGATTTTTCATATTCCTTGGGTATGTCTAAGGATATGTCCAACTGGGTTTGCATGCATGTACCCAATACATCTAGAAAGCAAAATAAAAGAACAAGATTCCTTATTACTTTTTTTCTAAATGCTTAAAATAGTGATGCTTTTGCAATGCATAAAATCATGGTATTAATATGCAGTATGTTACAGTCAAAACGTCTTCATATAACACATCTTATTTGTTAATTAATATGATATTTCATGCACACAGGATCTGATAATGAAATTTATAATGGCAAAAACACGTAAGTATACAGCAGAGGAAAGAAGTCTGCTATGCAGATTGCAGAATGCACGAAAAGGATCTCAGCTGTGACCAATCCCCCGGAGGGTCGGCGTATTATATTCTGGTGTTGGAAAAGAGTTGAAAAGGATCCGATTATGTGGAAACATCCAAGACCGACCATATTCTAGACGACGCAGGGTTAGTAGGAAACGTGACGAATGAGTCTTCGGGATCGTGCGAAAACAGGAGTACTGCTGCAACATGAAAGGGCAGATGGCGGCAAGGTTAATTCATCCGTAAAATCCGTCCGTCGTATATTACTTCGACAAGGCCTGAAATGATGTATAGCCCACACAAGACGATGATCAACTTTGAGCAGAGGCATCGTCGACTGGCTTATGTATTTATCTGCTCACCGCAACTGGACCATACGTCAGTGGGGACGTGTCTTATGTTCCGACGAGTCCTTGTTCCAATTGTTCTCTATCCCAGGCAACATTAGAGTCCACCGGAGGAAAGGGGAGCAGTGGAATTGAGAGTGCATAGTGCTAACATTACATCATGGAAACCGCTGTATTCTGTGGTGAGTCCTCTCGCCTTTTGTGATGGCACCATAAATTCAGAGAAGTACCATGCTGTCCTGAAAGATTGCCTGCTTTCCCCAGCCAGAGACTTGTGTTGAAATATCCGGAAGTAATTTTCCAGCAACTAACACCCATGTCACAAGTTGGCGTTCACCATACAATTTTTCCGGCACAACAATATCACGGTGAAGGACTGGCCACCTCAGTCTCCAGATAAGAATCCACTAGTAAGAGAATGTAAGACGTCGTCAGCCAGCCTCAAATTAGCAACTGAGTGGGCTAGCATCACACCCTTTATAGGCTTAAGTGTTTCACTCTCACGGAGAGCATAACTCAAAGAATAAATGCTCTCATCACTACCAAGTGAATCTGAACACGATATTGAGCTTCATGTATCAGTTTGATGTTGATGTAATTTTCAAACAACTTAATCTGCTTATCTGTTAAATGTTACTGATGTTATATGCTTTATCAAATTTTGTATCTTGCTTATTTTTGTTGATTATTTGGAGCATATATAACTTATTGCTATTTTTCCGCCTCATTTCACTGTTATATTCATATTGATATGCAAATGAAAACTCTACGGCTCTGCTTTTATAGAATTTCCTAAAATTTCCGAGGTTTACGAAAACTTTTGGCAAAGTCTGTATATATATATATATATATATATATATATATATATATATATATATATATATATATATATATGGATTGGGTGGCCCTCTAGAAATGAAGCATCTTTTAGAAAATAAATATCTCGTACCTCCTTCCAATTCATGACAATTTTCATATGCGAGATACTTTTAATGTTCCTTTATCAAATGCTATAAAAGGAATTTAGATACCTTTATAGTTTTCTTGCACTTCACAAAAAAATCGAATATCGAGATAAAATATTATTTTATTGTGCAATATCTTGCAGGAATTTTCAAGTTCTTACAAAAACCTAGAGGAATGAACATGTCATATTATGGATATCTTTATTTACAGTTCCTCAGTACCCATAATGACGTTGTCAGAAGAAGATCGCATTCTCATTAAAGCTTGTTATGTGAAAACGGATAGAAGACTGGAAGAGTATTGCGAGAATTTCCTGGCAAATTTGAAAAAGACGTGCTGTGAAAAGACTCTTAAAAAAGATTCGCTTAACGAGAGGTGCTAACACAAAACAAGGAAGCGGTAGACCTAAAACAACTTCAGAACCAGGAAATGTGAATTACAATAACGATAACATCTGTTCTCAAGAAGATAAACCAGGAAGTCATTTATTGCAAAGAACAATTGCTAAGAACTTTAATATTGGAAGGAGTTCTGTAGAACGAATAATTAAGCACAAAAGCTAAAAGCCTTCAAAAGAATAGTATCTTTTATAAAAAGTAGTACTGTTAAGGATATAGAAAAATAAGATGCAGACAGTTATTTGATAAGTTCTCCGTCGCTGATGTTAAAAATATTGTCTTCACGGATGAAAAAGATTTGACTTTAGAAATTCCGCGAAACAGCTAAAATAATGTTGTCTACGGGCGTAGTAAAAAGTGTGACATTCCGATAAACAGATGGTATCATGAAATTTCAAGATTAGCCAAAAAGGTTATGATATATGTAGGGTTCTCTTAGAATGGCAAAACAGATGTTCATTTTATTGATACTGAAAAGAAAAAAGGGAATTCTGCTAATTACATTGAACTCCTAAAAACAAAGTTGTTGCCTGATTCTCGTCGCCTGTATCAAGAAAATGACTTTATTTTGCAACAAGATGGAGCACCTTTGCATACAAGTCACGACACACTCGTTTCTCATTAGCAATACGGCAAGATTAATAACGAAAAATGAGTGGCCACCGCAAAGTCCAGATTGAAACTCCATGGCTTGCTCAAGGTTTACGGAGGTTGGAGAGAAAAATTCACTGAACCAGAATTGAAAAGCAAAATACGTGAATCTTGGCAAGATATTGGCATTAATGAAGTAAGAAAGTGTTTGTGTGTGCGGAAAAAAAGATTAGTGATTCATCAAAGTGGTGGTCCAATTGATCATTTACTATAGGTGAGTAAAATTTCTAATTATTCATTTCTTTATTCTCGATATTCTGTGCCCCCCCCTCAGAGCTAAAGTACTTCAGAGCTGAAGTAGACCTAGTAGGTCTATTGTGGATAAATGGAGCAGGTAGTTTCAAGTACAAGGGATGGTTAACATCATCGAAAATCTTGTACAAGAGAGACAAACCACCAATTTTTTCACGTTTCCCTAAATCGATTATTAAATCTGGTAGAATGAAATCAATACAATTTAAAGCTCTGTCTAATAATTTAAGATGACAGTTATCTGTAGAAAGCCATAAAGCCATGCAGTACTCAAAATATAGTAGGATGAATGCGTCAAAAGATTTTAAAACAGCGTCTTTATTTCCTAGTGCCCTAAAGCACTTACGAAAAAGTCCAGTTTTTTGTGCAATAGAAGAAGCCATAGATCTTAGATGCTTCTTAAAAGTAAGCTTATTAGCTATCAAAACACCGAAGAATTTAATTAAGCAAGATATCATCAAAGGAGACCCACAGAAAAACAATGGTTGATAAGGAGGGTCATGAGTCCTCGCCATACTAACAATTATAGATTCTGTCTTGCTTGAGTTTAGCTTCATGCCCCATTTAAGACACCACGACTGTATTCTAGAAAGCTCTTTATTCAGGGAATCAACCACAGAAGCAGGATCACTAGGAGATTTAACTGAGGCATACAAGGTACTATCATCAGCATAAAGAATTAATTTATTTTCTAAATTTGACTACATGTCGGCAGTGTACAATATAAAAAACAAGGGACCCAAAACACTATTCTGTTGAACGCCAGATAAGACCGGTTTAAAAGAGCTAGAACTTCCATCAACTAAAACCCACTGCTGACGGCCAGACAAATATTCTATGAATACATTGATATAATTGGAACTCCAATATCCATCAATTGCAACTTAGACAATAAAGCCTTATGATCCACTAAATCAAAAGCAGAGCTAAAATCGAGGGAAATAACCCCGGCCTCTGAGCGAGCATCCAAAGATGATTGCAGATCATGGGTTAATACCACTAAGGCATCAGTAGTGCTAAGACCTTTTTGAAAGATGTGGAGTAATCGAAATCGGTCTATATTCCAAGGAAAATTGTGTAAGAGAGGCTCCCTTAATAATTGGAGAAACATTGGCAGTTCTTCAGGACACTGAAAAATTACCTGAGGCCAGAAGACTTTTGAATATCTTGGCAGATTTAGGAGTCAGTTGCTTAGATCAAGTTTTCAGAAAAAGTGCAAATATTTCATTTGGATCAGTACCACCGAATAGTATTTTAATTCTGAGGACTTAAGGGCAAAATATGAGAGTTCTGGGTTAGGATAACAAGTCGAAGGGAGATCCATTTCTTGATCACTTTGCTTTCTCTGTAAAAAAGATGACAAAGTTTCATCCTTAACAGATGGGTCAAAAGTCATTGTTCCATTGTCCATTGGAATGGAAGGTAAGGCAGAATAAATTCCCAAAAGGAAATTCTTTAAGGTTGACCACCATTTGTGCGGTTGGGATGCATTGGTCAGAATTTAACGAAAATGACTATTATATTCTGCTTGTGCATCAGCATAAACAGATAGCGTGAGATCTAAGTTTCACATAGTTTTCCCATAACATTCTAGATTTATTGCGAAACCAGAAGCGATAAGCAGATTGCTTCTCTTGGTATGCCATTCTACAATCATCAGTGGACCACACCTTTTCTTTAAGTATACATCATATGATTTTAGATGGAATTCTACGGTTTATTATGTTAACAAGCGGAGCATTTAAATTATCAATTGGATTAGGAGATTTATATATATTACTCCATTGTATATTATCAAAGTCATGGAATACACCAGACCAATCTGCCCAAAACTTAACATAAATTTTACGAGATATACTTATATTAAGAACCTCAAAATTAAGTTTCACTTCAAAAGAAATAATAGAATGGTCAAACCTGCCAAGAGGAGGTTTAATAGCCAAGTCAACTACCCCCGGTTCATCTGTCAACAGTAAATCCTGGCAATTTCTATTGTGGTGAGTCATATCCAGACAAATTAGCAAAATTAAGTGTAGCTACCCCAGATTAATCAGTGTCACTGGCCTAATTGAGCCATTCTCTATAATGAACATTCAGGTCACTGACAAAAATAATAGCAGTCTTACGGTCAGACTCTTGAATTCTATTCATAGAAGCAAGGAGACAATTAAATATCCTACTCTTTAAGTCTGGGTTATGGTATAGACTATGTAAATATAAAAAAATTATTGATTCTACTGGTAACCTTAACTAGTTGACCTTAAGGGCATTTACATTTAAAATCAGATCTGGCAGAGGCTGAAAATCCAAACCGGATATAAGTAGCTCAGGCACGAACTCGCGATCTAGAGTCACGTAAGGGCAATAAGGGCCAATAAGAAGTGCATCCCGTTTTAATATATATTGAGACAACGTAAACATAACCCCTTCATATACAAAGTATTTCCTACTTACTGCGATGAATCACACTTTGATACATTTCAATGCCGATTGATTAGAAAAGATTCTAATCAGTTATTTATATGTTGTAAAGAACATTCTAGAATCCTCTTTGAAAATGAAACTAACCAATTATAGATAATCAAGGCATAAAACCAACGAACACTGCTAGTTAAGACTTTATTATTTTTTATATATGTAAATGTATTTGTGGGGGAATTCCACGTGGAATTTCTTTTCCAGCACGGAAGTGACGTCCATCCGTTGAAGAAAATTCTAGAATTTGATTAGGCTTAAATTGGTGAGCCTCCCTCCCCCCATCCACAAGCGGTAGCCTCGAACCGCGTCCACCTCGGACCACCTTTTCGCGGGTTAGAATTGCCTGGGCGTGAAGTTTCGAGGCCATTCGAGAGTAGCGCTGGCCAAACACTCCATGTTTCCCCCACCCCTGCGGGGGGAGCCTCGGATATATAGGGCTCGTCTTCCAGGTAGTAGATACAGAGTTGAGGAGTCCCGCCAGGATCCAAGAAGCATTCCCCCTAGTTCCAAGTCAGGTGCTTAACAACGAAGCAAAGTGACGGCTGAACTTTTCGTGTCGTTGGAATTTGCCCAACTGAACGACTTTTCCGACTCCACTCATCAACTCCTGTACAAGCCCTCCTCGCTCCCTCCTTGTCTTCGGGTGGCCGAAATACTCTCAACCTGGACCTGACGTTACCCCCCCCCTCCCCTTGGAGAACCATCATCACGTCAACTTCCCGCTCAGAAGCTCCGAGTGCCCTCGACCTCACATTTATTGCCTGCAGAAGACATCCGTGAAACCTTACCATGGCGTCTCACCCAGAATCCTCCGTAAACCAACCCCTCCCCATTGGAATAGTCTTCTTCTGAAACGCATTAATTTCTAACTTCAGAGTCTGATGCATAACTCTGAAGTTCCCCATCTCATTTACCAATATAATTTTGCCCATTGATTCTCTTATTTTATGTAAATAAAATTATATTTTTGTATATGCCTCTTTAAATAACCTTGAGCTGTGCCATTGCCCAAATTTTACCTGACCTCGTTTTGCACTCTATTCTCGCTGCTCCGCGCGTCGAAACTCGTGGCGTTCCGCCCCTTTGTCGGTTCGCCTTTAAGTTATTAGTCCCTTCCCCATAGATATAATATGGTATTGATATAATATAATGTCACACCACCACAGTATTGAACTAAATTATCATTGAGATTCAGTTTATAATAATTATTATTAAGTGCTTGCAAAGTTCTTAATTGATGTAGGATATAATTATACCCCAATAGTCCAAAGTTATCCAGAGAAATAAAGGCTCTACAAGTTATAGTATGTTCTATAGTCGAATATTTTTTCCATGTTGTTTATCTTTGTAAGGGAAAGGGGACGTCAAGAAGAATACGCACTTCTTTTGTTTCTTGAATTCCTTCCCTCTATATGTCTTATAACACTCCACGTGGAGTAAAAAGCTCTGTATTCAAGGAGAAAAATAAAAGAAGAAAGAATTTGAATATCAGTTAAGCTGGCCGCTAAAAGCTTTCACCTCGCCGATGAAATGCGAATCTCAGTAGTCGGGAAAAGGATAGCCGAAAGTTCCCGCCCACATTGTTGGAGCGATTAAGCTAATCCCTCTCGGCGCCGGAAGCTTTCTTTCAGACGTCTGTGCCTTGCAGCAAAGAACCGCCATAAAAAATGGCCGTCATATAAATACACTGGGTTTTTCAACGATCGGCAGATTGAGTTTGAGATCTCGTCGACTTCGGTTCAGATCGTGTATCTATTTTCCCAAGTCCCTGGTATTCACGTATACCATCGTGGTTGGATCTCACCATGCAGATCCATCTCTTATGTAAAGGTTTACTCTGTTCAGAGCAAAGCCTCGAATCGTTTTGTCCCCGAAGGACTGGCCGGGATTCTTCTCGTCTCATTAGAACCCTCCTTCAAGAATCTCTAGTTTTCCGTGTGAGATTTCGCGCCGAGCCGTGTCAGAGTCTTGATTTTTGTAGGTTGCACTTCTCTGGAGCAGAGGTTCCTTCGTCCCTCTTCAAGGAGGATCGTGAACTCGTCTTCTGCCACTCCCCCCCCCCCTTCATCTTCGTCTCCATCAGGATATTCGGCCGAGAATCACGACCATTTTCCGTCTCCATTCCCCTGCGCCAACTCGCTAAAGGGAGTCCTCGAGGACTCCCTTTAAGGTAAAACGATTGCATCTCCCGTTAATCGACCCGCTTTCCGACTTTTAAATATTTCTTCTATATAACTAATTTATAGTATCCCATTTAAAAGCTAATTAACAAGTAATTAACGTTACCCGATTGACAATTTTATATATTCTGTCAGTATTATCCTTATTTACATTTCCTATATTTCCCATATGTTTATATATATGTTAACTAGTGAATTATTAAAAATTATATTTTTGGTTTCCACTCGTAAAATATATCCTTGAACTGCAACTTGGTAGACTCATTAAACGCTATCGGCCCCTGTATTAAAATCGCACTCTTATACCTCGTAATCAACGGATTACTTTTACGAAGTGAACGAACTTGTACGTAGCGAAGGACGCGTACGTACCTTAGAGGATATATGTGTATGTAACTGTATATATACATATTATCGTGGCTTTTATCTCTTTCCTCCTAACCAATAGATACATATATGTATATATAGACGTATTGTCTGGGGAGTGACCTATTCCAGAACAATCTTTTCAAATGTTGCAGTGGAACTGGCGGCTCTTAAATTGGTAGCAATGCCAGAGCTCTTGGGACTAAGGCATTTGCCCAATTGACCAATTGGTGAACAAGAAACATACTGGGTATTTTAGATCACTTTCGGTTGTCTTGTTTAGTATCTTCTCGGTTATCTTGTTCGGTTTGTTATATCGATTACTTATTTATTAGTTTAGGTTTTGTTATTTTTTCAGTTCTTAAAAATGCTCCATTTTGAGGTGACTTATTTTTAGTAATTTTCTCTTGCTGATGTCTATACTTACGTACTCAATGGTGTTAATTCAATTCTTAGCTGTCTTCCGCTGTAAAATCGAAAGTTGATCGAATATTATGCTCCGATGGTAGTTTGTTCTGCAAATATTGAGGGAAAAACATCTATTTCTCTTTATATTTTCTCCGCGCTTTTTTTTATATTGACATTGAGAAGGTTTATTCGTGCTTCTTGGTGTAATTTTCCAATTTTTCGCTTTTTCTTCTGTTATACGTTCTATATGTTCAGCATGTGGTAACAACCAAACAACCAACCCAGAACTTTAGCTATATTTAATTTCTACCTTTCAAACAACCTTTTGGAATACAAAGAAAGACCCAGAGACCTTCCATTACTGACTATATAACCATATAGTACATAGAAAGAGAAATTTGTCGTAAATAAGCAATGAGACAAGAAACAGGAGTTATGTAAAGACAGGTAAATGGAATATTTGAAGACACAAGGACCAAGGAGAGCAAAGGACGGCACAAAAAAGGCAATCCATATTGAGAAGACAGAACTAGGGTATACCCGCAATTATTATTTCACTTTCTTTAATAGGTATAAGTTTAAATTATTTTATTCCGTTGAAATCTCTTTCTGCCTTCTTTCTTAATTTATGTATAATCCTTGTTTTCTCTTAAAACGCCCCAAAAAACAAGTAGACCAATCGTAGAATGAAATAACGGATTATTAAAAAAAGACATGAAAAAAATAAAAAAAGATAATGAACTTGTGATAAAGTTCAAACGTGCTTAGAACCTTCATTTTATTTTTCTTGTGGGCTTTGTTGCCTTTACTGCAACATATATATCCTCCATAACCCTCTATTTTTAGAACGTGATTTTTTTAAATATTTTTAATTTTTTCAAAGTAGACAAGTAAACTGGCATGAATTTCCAGTGCATCATTTCTACCCCCCTCCCCTCCTTCTCCCTCTCCTTCCTCTCCTCGCTTCCCACTCCCCCCTCCATTTCCCCCTCTCTCTCCCTCTCTACCCAACTCTATCCCTCCACCCTTCCCCATTCTCCAAATCTCCACCCTCTCTCTCCCCCTCTCCTCTCCCTTATCTCTCTCCCTCGTCCCCCCCTCTCTCTCCCCGTTGTCTACCCACCTTCTCTCTCCCCCTCTCCCACCCTCTCCCCAATTCTCTCCCCTCCCCCATCTTATCTTGCCCCTCTCTCCCTCCCCTATTTCCCCCTGTCTCCTCTCCACTTCCCCCTCCCCCTCTCCCCACTCTTTCCACCTATATCTATTTCTAATTACAGAAGCCTCCTTCTTACATGGGAATAAGCCATCGCACTAGAAAAAAATTGTCTAAGAAGGAGGCTTCGGTGATTAGAAATTATATTATATAATGAAAGTCAAAATGTTCCATAGATAACTTCAAAATAATTGGTCGCAATAACATTGAATATAGTCTAAGAGTTTGGAAATCCCTACTGATACAGAGAAAATCTCCTGCACTCAACATAGATAATATTGCTATTTCCCTTCTTATTTCTTAATTATAATTACCTCATTCAACAACCAACCAACTTTCTCTTATTCAACAACCAACCAATCAAAATCATATCCTTATTCAAGCCACTCCCATTATAATTTATTCACTTTGTGATTTCTCCTGAACTTCATCGGTAAGCAATATTATGCTTTAATTATTTACATTTGTTGTTTATTTGTTTTTTTCGTTTCATTAGTTGTTACATTAGATCGATACTTTGATACTCTTGCCTTTTAAATCCCTGAGTTATTTTTTAATTTTTGGATTTATCTACATCGTCGTAACTTGATTATTTGTAATATTGCAAGTTTTAATTTTTTTAGTCCTTTTTAGTTATCTTAACTTTTTGTATTTTATATCGTCATTTTTTACCATATAGATCTTTTACTTCAGCATATTATATTCTTAATAAGATCTTAATTGTCTTTGAATAATGTTAGTTTTGTTCATAATTTTGTAGTTTTATATTTATTCTCTTCTTAATTTAACGCCCCTCCCCTATGAAAATATTTTAACTTCTAGTTTTAACAAAATTTTTGACATATATATATATATATATATATATATATATATATATATATATATATATATATATATATATATATATATATATATATATATATTTCAAAAACAGGAAGTATGTACAATGCAAAAAATTATTATTAATTATATTATTATCCATTATGAATGAATCTATTTTTCTTTATTTATCTTTCATTCTCATAAAATTATCTGAAATTAACAATGTGATGCAAACCGATACACAATATTTAGTCTTCTGTAGAGAAGCGTAAACACCTTAAAAATTGGAGTCTGTCGCGAACTTGTGTCAATCACAGCAAACCCCCGAGTCTTACGCATGCATACAGGAAATCCCATCTACATAAATCACCTCTCATATAGCCTGTCATAACAATACTTTCTCTTTCCCTTTCCTTACACACATAACAACAAATCACTCACCCGTCTGCGGAACCCGAAGAAGGAGTTTTCATTCCACACTGCCTTGAGATATTTACGAGTGCTTAACTATCGAGTTACAAAAGGATCTCAGCCCTAGCTAGCTTTTTATGGATTTTATTTTTTGGTTGGGAATACGCCCATAAGTAATGTGACACGGCGCACAATTAATAATAATTATATAGGTTCTGTATTTTTTTTACTAACACTAGGGGTTGTTGTCTCATGTTCCATCCCAAGTCATTCACCACGGAAGGAGATTGCAGTGTGTGCACACACTGTGCACAGATTTCCTATTCCCGACCAGAGGGGGAGAAATGACCATAACAGAGGTAGCTGCCCCACGGTTAACTCTAGGCCAGCCCCTCTGCCTTAAGAGACCACCTATAAATAAGAAAGGATAGAAGACAGAGAATGAGGATAGTAACGAATTCATTCGCGTTCACGCTCCTGCCAAAATCCACTAAGTCTTGTCTTGCTCTTAAATCGTACTCGCGTTGATAATATATATACTACTAGTATCCCGCTTAGTACGTTCCGTGTCACGCCGCTTGCATCATAATATTCTGTTTTAGAATAAATAGTTTTTCTCGGTATGTCCATTTTTGCTTTGAACCTTCTATAAGAACAGCCAAGTAGAAGAACACCGTAAAATCATTTATCTTTGGAGTCATATAAATAATTCGCCATAAAGCCATCTTTCACCTATAAACTGGAACTAGTCGCTCCCTCATAAGGTGGTGGTTTACGGAAATATCTTTCATTCACCGTCGTCTGGACCGATATAACTAGTAACCTTATCGTTTACAATACCATTGAACTAAGAGCCCATCACCGGCGACACATATCACTCCAATACTGGTGACCCATCGTTCGACCCCATAGATTAAACCTTTTCAAGTCTGAACTCCTATAATGTCCTAACAAAACCGAGATTTTTTTTTTTTCTTGTCTGTTATTAAATATATAAAACAGTACACATTAGCGCAAAATTAATCCAGACAAAATGCCAATAGAGTTGAAAAAGAAAGAGAATTAAATAATTTCGATAATATCTGCCTGAGAGTTACCGAGTTAAACTCTTTGTGAAGACTCGGCTAAAGTGAATGAAAATGAAAGGATGCACACAAACTTTTATTTGATACTTATGTAAAAATTTTCTTTTTATTTCTTTCATTTTTTAAAACATTAAAGAACTATTTTTCCGACTTAAAGGGCTCTTAAATATTGAAATGATTTCACATTTTAGTGAACGGATAAAGTATTAAAAGGGATAAATCCTTAGAAATATAAATAACACGAGTTAGCTTAAAAAAATCTAGACTCATTTTCGAGGTATTTTAATACTTTGAATATCGTACCAGATACCATCACAAGGGTAATGAGACACAATCATGTCCAAAAGTTTTGAGAATATATTTTTTCATATTATTCTAATTTTTAAGTTATTACAGGTTATTAAAAGGCAAGTATTTCAAATAATAATAAAAAAAAAACTTCATTTTTTCACTGAATTCAAAATTATGCTCTGCTTCTGTTCCTGTAGGAGGGGAGTTTTAGTTCCTGGAGCTCTACTATTTGGTCAAAAGACGAAAATGTTGACAAATATTGCTTAAATAAATGGTCTTGTGTAATTATAATCTATTTGGGTTTTTTAAAATAAATGTTTAGGTCTTTTTAAATTCCAGAGATGGTTCTTTAAAAAAAAGTGTTACTAATGGTATTGCATCAAGGAGCACCATCTTTAGGATCATTAATGAGTTTAAAAAGATTGGTTAAACTACTCTGAAGACGTCTTCTGAACACTAAAGAGCTTTAAATGAACGCAAGATCGCCTCCTAATAAAGTCACAGGTTAAAGGTCAGGTTGCCTGCAGTCTCAAGCTTGTTTACGATTGGAAAGGAGCAGGTATGAACTCTTCAGCACTTACATTGAGGCTTAGACTTTTCGACAAAGGTTCCAAATCAAGAACAGCTGCGATGAAGAATCATGTCAACAAGAAGAACCTTGCGGATAAGCTCCACTTTTGTAGTTAATATAAAGAATGGGTAATTGAAGACTGGGTCAGAGTAATACTCTCCAATCAAGCCTTTCGCTTGTTAAGAGCTTCTGGAAGACCCCTGGTTAGGAGGAGAGAAGTGAAACACTTTCACGAATCCTGTGTCGTGCCCACAGTGAAGCAGATGTACACTCTCCATTTCTGGGGCTGATTTTCATCTGAGGTAAAAAGGCAAAGTTCTTGCCTCGTTATGAGATTGAATCTTTGTAACCTTAACCCGGAAATTCGCCATATTTGAATACATTATATAATTTGTGGGAGATAATCAAACTGGCATTTGCTAAAAAGCATCCATCTAATTGTGAGCAGTTGCGGTGCTTACTGAACAAAAATGGAGCAATAGCAGTCAAGGTATGATCACAAATTTGGGCCGCAGCATGCCAAAAGAAGAGAAGCAGTCTTGAAGAACAAGCAGCATCATTGTATTGAATGCGGGCATCAATTGACTGTATTTATTAATAAAATGGGTCTGGGCTCTAAGTCTTTGGTAAATTTCACCTTTAAATTATGATACAAGCATATTAAAACCCCAGGCCAATGGCTTCGCCACTCTCCCCTACTAGGGGAGCTTTCGTTTCGCTAATAAAATTTAAAATAAAAAAAGCTGCTATGGTTAAATTTTTATAAATTTTCTGAACTTCGCCAATTATAATAATTTTAAAAAGGAAATCTAAACTTAATTTCCCCCCTTTCAAAATATCACGTTGCTAAAATATAGTTACAGAAGAAGATATATAAAAATAAATTTTTTGAACTTCACCATTTGTAATTCTTTGGCTTTTAAAAAATTCACAAAATTTCGATACTTATATTTATCTCTGAACTTCACCATTTTTTTTTTTATATTATAAAAGAATTATTAGAAATAACTTTGATAAAAAACATAAGTCATAACCAAACTAAGACGAAATTATTATTCAAATACTCAAAAAAAATCCCCATATTAAATCATAGAGTTAATAATGATGAAGATAATAATGGGACGTTTTATTAGCTCTATTAATTTTCTTAGATAAAAAAATATTGCAGTGTAAAAACCTTTTACCAGGACTGCATACAGTATCTTGCATTAGGTATTCTACACAAGATTTATATCCTAAATCAAAATATTTGGGGCCTAAAATTTGTAAGAGATTGTTTTACTCTCCCATTCAATTACTGAGTCTCTCGAATTCTTGCTCTTTTTCTTCAGTTCTATTTTCAGTTGTATCCTCCCGTTCAATAGTTAACTTTGATTTAACATAAAATATATTATAATAATTATGACTTTAAACTGAAGGTATTACGAAGCGTGGACAAGTTTAACATCTCGCCTGGATGTAGGGTAAGACGATTACCCACACCGTTTTCCTTCATCTCTTGTCACGCGCAAGGGGCCTTGGAAGGTGGAGCAGGGTTAAATAAGCCCCCTACTACACCTAAAACCTGGGTAAATGGTCCCCCCTCTGAGCCCTAGTGTGTACCCCGCAAGAGCGTTAAGTGTGCCATGAGGCAAGATGCTGTAGACGACATACTGTAAGCTACAAAAGTTTACAACAGACTGTTAGAAATGCAAAACTCATACTTTTAGTTCGGCAGGTTAAGGAAATTTACGACTCAACTGGAAATTTATGTAAGAAATAGAATCAGAAAAGCAAACTAGTGAACAGAAAAAATTTCATAAGAACAAAAGTGAAATTTGAAAACGAAAAAGTTTACAACACATGGTTAAGTACTCGGTTACATAACCCTTGTTAATTATAGCTGGCGGGAGCTTTGAGTAGTCTCCATCAATCTTTCTACTGGTGATTGGTACCGACTTTACTACTCGTACATTCCTCCCAACATATTTTCCTCGAATCAGATAATTTACGCAGATCTCGTTTTTGGACCTTGAGTTTCAATTCCTTTCACAGATTTTCGATAGGATTCAGGTTAGGAGATTGACTTGGCGTTTCCAAAACATTAGACTTCATGTATGCAGCCGATTCTTAGTTTCAAGTTCAGAGAGCAAACACTACATACTGTAATAAATCTCTATCCAAAATTCCCTGGTATATGAGCAAATAAATCTCGAAACGACGTTGTCGTGTAATAAAGGGCGCAAATATTGGTGTCTTGACTTCTCAAAGTCTTCAACTTCTTAGTGAATGCAAACCTTTAATACTTCGCTTCAATTACTGAAATATATATATATATATATATATATATATATATATATATATATATATATATATGTGTGTGTATATATATATATATATATATATATATATATATATATATATATATATATATATAAGAAATAAAAAATAAAGCACTGCCTCTAAGACAAGAAATCACCAATGAAGAAGTAGGGTATGGAAGGTAAATGCAACCATCCTTACTTGGGTGATTTCTTGTCTTAGAGGCGGTGCTTTATTTTTTATTTCTATATATATGTGATGACTCTCTTATATTATTTTTCTTATAAATTTCGAAAGTACTCGGAAACACTTTTTCCTTTTTCCTGCGGGTATATATATATATATATATATATATATATATATATATATATATATATATATATTGGTTAGGGCTTCTCCTATGGAGCTTCAATTTAATTTGAAGGATGAACGAAAGGACGTATAAAGGGAAATTCATTTCATTTTCTTGATACAACGTTTCGGGTGAACTTTTCACCCATCTTCGGGTAGTGAAGTCTTCTCAAGAGAACGGTAGAGCTTGATTCCATCGGGTCCATAGAGAAGACAACCTTATAGGGCACAAAGATATGAAGGGAACGCCCATCACATAGTATAAACCAATTGAAAAAAACACAAAACAAGACAGAAAAATACCAAGAAAAAGAACAATAGGCAACTAATAACAGACATATGCATCCCCAAAACGATGTACACACAACAACTCCATGTATATGAATAGAATATAGTGGGGGAAAAAAAACAAAAAAACAAACCATTTTAAAGGATTATCATTAGAGCGAAAAAATTTAGGGCTCAGAGTTAATCCACAGTCACAACAGAGACACCTGGTGGGGGAGGCAATGCGAATGATATTACACTAATAGAGTGTGGCAACAGGTTCATTGTGAAGTTATTTCATTTAGTAAAAGTTTTCTTTTAAAACAAGGTCGAGTTTAAATAAGCCAGGGGAAATATTGATATTGGGTAAGATGCCAAATAAGGAACACTCGACAATATTTCTTTTTGTGAAATCAGCGGAATGATAAAGTAATTTTGCAGAATTCCATTTAATGGGGTGGTTACTTTCAGATAAATGTAAAAATAAAGCGCTGTTTACTTCACTTCTTCTAATTTTATACTTATGTTGGTGAATTTTTGTAGATAAAGATTTACCAGTTTGCTCGAAGTAAGGTAAATTACAAATAGAACATTCTATAGAATATACTTCACCTTTTTTCCTTGTATTATTGTGGACTAACATTTTATATAAAGTGGATTCATATCTAAAATTTACAGAGATATTAAGTTGCTTAAAAATACGGGTGAGACAAAAAAAAAATGGTTCAAAGTATGGAAAGATAAGACAATTTTTGTAATTGAAAACCGGCGGATTATCAGTTCTATAAAAAGTTCTCTTAGTAAGGTTTAATGAAGTATGCAAAAATTGACGAGGGTAACAAAGTTTTTCACCTACTTCAAAAATATTGGCGACTCGTGACATTTTTGTTCGGGGGCGCAATGTTATGGAATGGAAGAAAAACATCAGCCTAACGATCTTGCCCAAACTTTGCCTATTGTTTACAGAGAACTTAGCCAGTTAAAGGTGTTTTACAAACTTTTGGGAACCTCTTTGAAGGTAAGTTCGTACAATGTTAGGCTTAAATATGCCAAAATATTAGACATATTTATATATAGTGGTTACCGAATTGACCTAAAGATAAAGATACAAAATTAAAATTTACCTTAAATAATTGTGACTCAATATTTGAATTGCAATTCTGCCCTCCTTGTTTTCTTGCAAATTTCTTCGATGATCAAATTGTAAAAGTACTCTCGATTCTCCACTTCCTGTGGATATTGATATACAGTAGTTTGAATCAAATTCGTCAATTTATATATTTCCTTAAGCCCTTTCTGCATTTCACTTTCTAGTAGATATTTTAGAAGCGCAGCAGCATCCGCTTTGGCAAAAATATTGTGCAAAGATAAAACACAACTCAGAACGGAGACAAGGAGACTAAAAAATAATTAAAAACCCATAAGTCCTCTCTCTGTGGAAAGTAATATCATAGAACTCAATTTGTTTTGTAATCTAAAAGCTCAAATTTAAGTTGAATTTTAAGCTGAATTTTAAGTTTTTCATTGAACCCAAACGCTCTTTCATTTGAAGAAGCATATTATCGAATATTTCATCTAACAGTCCATTATACTGTCATCATGACCCACATATCTTCAAATTTTGTATTCCTTATTTGTTTGATTTTTTTTTTAAATAGTGCATTTAATAGTGAGTGAGCTATACATAATATCCATATATTTTATTTGCAGTACAAATAATAGATATTCAGTGAAACAAAAAATTGAAGAAAACGCTTCTAATAAAAAATAAATGTATCGATAGCAGTGAGCAATCCGCGTGCACTATTTTTTATTCTTTTCATCGAATTTCTTTGGAATTTCAAGAATGCTTTTTAAAAGATATATTTTAGCTTTTTTTATTCTCTTTAACTGTTTCAAGAAGACGAGATGAATAGTTCCACTACGTTGGAGTCGGTTTAAAGAAACGCTTTCTAACAAGTTTGTCAGGTGTTGAAGTTCGCTTTGCTTGGGATAAAACAATGTTAAGCTTATAGACGTATCAATGAATTAAAATAGCCTCTAATACAGTTTTGATCAACCAATTGTGCACAGACAAAACACAACTCAGGACGGAGACAAGTAAACTAAAAAATAATTAAAACTCAACAAACAGAACTAAAGCACAAAAGGGAACGCCGAACACAAGTGGATGCTTGTGGATGGGAAACAGGGAGAACAGGGTTGCCAGTTATATCTGTGGTGAGCATGGTACACACAATGTAGGTGCATGCTGTGGTGCACACAATATGTGCACACACAAACCCATGAAGTAGTAATGTGTACACTCAACCAATGTAAATAAATTTATGTGTGTGAAACTAAACCAAAAGAAACTCAAATTAAACAGTGTAACATATAACAGGATATTTTAGAAGCATGCCCATTTAGATTTCCCGAGAAGACCAAAGTCGCGGTGAAGAGGTAAACTGCGAATGAGACTAATTATTCTGTGGTTACGGTTTGGAAAAATAAACATTAAGAGAAAAGAAAAGGATACCTTATAAGGGGTTAGCTCGATCGTAACGACACTCGGTGAACATCAAATTACAACCACAATATTATATTTTCATTTTTGTTAAGGAGGACGAAAAAAGCGTTTGACCAAATTTAACAGTTTCAGTAAATATTCTCACGAGAGAAAAGATTTTCAAAAGTATTGTATATGTATATATATATATATATATATATATATATATATATATATATATATATATATATATATATATATATATATATATATATATATATATGTTTGTAAATGTGTCCAGGTATAAAACGAAAAAATCGAGGCGGAGAGATGATCATTCGAGAGAGAGCATTTGAGAGATTCGAGGAGTAGTTACACATATCGCTCGCAGGTCATACCAACCAAGTCATTTACTCCGCATTAGGAGATTGCATTTACGCAACTGATCTTACATTATTGTGGTATTGCAAGGACCGAGTGGTTGTGTACGTATGTATAGGTTTGTTACGTACTTCAAAAACTCCTTGATTACGTTTTCTCTAAGAGTGCTATAATTTATTAATATTACGTTATTTTTAATCTTTAAGGGTTTCGAGTGCCATTCTCAGCGTTTAGAGGATTGAATTAAATACTTCTAAGAAAATAGACGTTTAATTAAAATATGAACCAAAAATGAAATCTAACTAAACAAACTACACAGTTATGAATTAAACGAGTTTAAGTGAGACTTACTAAATTACACAAATAAACATACAGTAAGGGTTGACTCAAAGCTCACTTTAATATTAAACGTTAATTGAACTTCAAAAAAAGATAATGAAATTTATCTACCTTTAAAAGCAACCACAAAGGAATCTGGTTAGAGACTGACCTTTGTTTCAATTTTTATGTAGACGCAAGAATTTTGCTTGCAACCAGGCGCGTGGATGTATCCCCAGCCACTCCAGCTGTTTGTCTGGCGGAGGAATAGGTTTAAAGCCACAGATGAATTCGGTGCAAGCGACGGATGACGTTAAGCACGTTGTCTTGGTAAGATGATTTCACCAACGGGACTGGGAAAGTATACTTCTTCCAATCTCCTGGTTAATCTTGGAATAATTCGCACTGACGAGCGATGAGTAAACAAGTGAATCATTTGACGAATGGGAATTGTTTGAGGAAGTTCACTTTGGGGTCTTCTTCAATGGCGAGGACTATCTCTGGGTTTTGTTGTAAACCCGGATAGGGAGTTTTTCTGACGAGAAAGAGTTGAGCTTGTTTCTCAATACAAGCTAACTTAAATTCCGGTGTGACCACCAGGAACTAGCTCAGCATGAACTTCTTCTGTGTTCCTTTCGTAGGGTTGCCAGTCTCTTAGCCGGACTTCGTCGTCTCGATCGCAAACTCGATCTTCCTACGACAAGATGATAATTTTTGGTGTGACCACCAGGAACTGGCTCAGGATGAGCTTCTTCTATGTCCCTTTCGTTGGTTGCCTGGCCTCTAGCCTGACTTCGTTGTCTCGATGACTAACTCGATCTCGCCGGTTCCTCTACAAATATCTGCATATATACTTCGCCACCCCCACTGAGATTAGGGGAAGGAGGGGGGAGATAAGGTCTTCGGGTTTAAGCCTTCCACTCTAACGGTTCTTCTCCGAGCGTCTTTCACTTAGCCCTAAAGGCACCTTCTGGCTTTTGGTCGACTCTCCTCTAATTTCGTCAATGAAGTGAAATTTAATACCAACTCTTAGGGGAAATATTGCCGGTTTAACCAATGTTAGGCCCGCCGGACCCGAACCTTGATGATTCGAGCCTTATGTGATTGTGGGAGACTTTTTTGATGACCCTCGAGGTGAGAAGAGAGAGAGGTGGGTAAGTAATAGGGTTACGCCGTCAAATGCCAGGACGTTGTGGTTATGGAACAGGGCCTCTGTTTTGAGGGTGGGACAACGATTTCCTTACATACATCAAGACGAGTCTTACTCATTCATCGTACCAAAGCACGAACATTAAGAAAGTTGTATTTAAGCCTCATCAAAGATAAGCTCGTGAAATCGATAATCAATCTAATTCGAACTCCTCCGCCATTTGCTACCCAAAGCCACTAATTAAATAGAACTGCAGTCTTCTTGTTTTCATCACCATTTTGCTCGAAGGCAAAATCATATCAGAATTTCTTCTCATCGCCCAGCCAAAAATATTCATCATTACCTTTTGGAGTCAGGTAATAATTTCTAGGAACGTTATCGTATCAGGCAAATCCGGTTTAACGATCAACGTTCCGCAACAATCTTATGAGGAGAGAAATAGCAAAAAGGATCACAAAACGAGGTGGAATATAAATATATCTGGTGACCAAAGAAGATATCCTTCCCTCCACCTCCTTCCTCCTATATCCTTAATTCCACGCCCAAATTTGGCCAGACAAAACTTTTTAACGCCCAAGTACACGCTCAAATGTGCTCATTCAGAAATTCAGTAAACATAAACACCATCAGGAGGGCGCGCCATCTCTTCACGACTATGCACACGTGATTAAAAAGGCTCTTTTTAATAAATTAGTTTCGATGTTAAACCATATTATAACATGTTAATTTAATGCTTGAAGTTAATTTGCCTCATATTTAAGCTTATTTTTTGTATCAAGTTTAAAAAAAAAACAGATTTCATTACATTTACAAAATTTAAACCAAGAAATCCAGCAGAGAACTGTAAAACCCAGATCTGGGTAGAAAAATAAAGCGTTGGAGGTCTTGCTCTCAATGAGTGAAATTTATATCTCTGGAACTGCCCAGTTTCGATGTTAAGACATCATTCTTACACGTTAACTAATACATGGAGTAAGTTGATTTGCCCAATATTTACGCTCATTTTTTTATTAAGTTTACAAAACCCCATATTTCATTACATTTATAAAATTTAAATCAAGAAACCCAGTTGAGTACTGAAAACTCAGACCTGTGTGCTTAAACACAGCGTTGGCAGTCCTGCTCTCAGTGAGTGAAATTGACAGTTCTGGAACTGCCCAGTGCTGACTACAACAGCTCTTTGTGTCAAGAAGTCTGAATGGATATTACCGATACTGCATGCTTAATTTCCAATTTTATTGTTCATGCCTATTTTAGAATATTTTTAAAGTAAACGATTATTAATTTATACTAAAAAAAATGTTTTAGAAAATTTCAAATACTTACCATTATAAATGATATAAAAATCGCCAGAAAAATCTTGGCAGAATTGCCAGATGTTGCTTTTTGATGAATTCACGATAAAAACAGCATTCATACCGTATTATTTTCATAAATTAAAAAAAAAACAGAACAAAAAACTTTATTTTAAATATTAAATCAATTTTCTATGCATACTTTTATGGGTGGTCACCAGTTTTTGAGTGACAATGGGCTAACAGTGCATGGGTGTCGGGCTAAGGTGGTTAAGGTGGCCTTGCAGATGAGTTGGTCTGACTCCAAAGTGTTCTTTCAGTTAATCCGCTTGTAGGCTGGGTTCAAATGGTAACCTGGTTATTGCTTGGCAGAAGGAAGGACTCGGAAGAAAAATGGTGGTTTTGTAGTCTTTAATCTTGGTTGAGGCCTACCTCAGTTCGGGCAAGCGAAATAGTTGAGTTTTCCGTGGTTCGTTTCTGCACTCACGCCTTTGGGTTAACTATCAGTGTTAATTTTCAGTTTTTCTTGTAAGTCTCCTTCTGTATCAGAGAGTTGGGACTATGGAAGGATGGATTGAAGATGAAGAACGGACTCGTGATGCTAATAATAATAACGCTATTAATATACAAATCAGAATGAGAAGAAGAATAATATTTCAGCCCATCTAGTTTTACCAACGCAAAATTAAGGGGTCGTGACTTCTCTTCTCTTAATCTAAACGTGGGGTGGAGCTTATCGGGTGCGTGTGTTCTCTACTAAGATTGCTGGGCAGAGTCAAAGGGTGTATGTATGTTCAGTGTAGGCACATGTGCACTAAGAGAGTATTTGCATTTGGCCACCTGACCGGGCTTATCAAGCCGACATCCATAGCAAGATTGATTTCGTCCTTTCACAGGTTCATGTAAACTCTGGCTGATTAGCTCAGATTCAGTTCTATATGTGTCCAGCTGTTTTCCACTGCCTCCATTATCTGTATCCAGACCTTCGGCTTATATCTGTTTCCTTATGTGTGTACATTTGTACATTCGCGTGTGAACCCAACAATTTCGCTTGCATCATTATAAGATATTATGTTTTGCATTGATACATGTTAAATTGCGATTTAACATTATTTACAAGTATTCGCTTTGTTCTTCATTAGTTCACTGTTACAACATGGCATATTATTTCAGTGTTCGATTTGTGTGCCCAATTTCAATATTTCATAGGTTCAACGGGGTGCTCATTTGTAAGGTTCCTTGCTACGTCTACGCCACATTGCAATTGGGCGCGACACCTTAAAAAATATTGCTTTTTTACTTAACCTTCACTGCTGAGGACACCAAAGACCATGATTTTCGCTGGAAATTTCATCTGCATGACCTTGAGCGCATCCTTGGTTGGAACAGCCGGCCAACTGTTATTCCAGGAATTAATCTTTTGGTTTTGGCTTCAACTGGTATTTCAATTTGTTGATCAACTCCTTGGTGTGCCTGACTCGCTTTTCCTGCATTGCCTTGCGCAGAAATTCTCCCTTTCTCATCTTGTATAAAAAGTAGCGAATGTCGTTATGCACCGCCAGCCGGATGAGTTTTTCATCTACATCTTTCTCCCTTGCAATGTCACTAAGAGACTTTCTAAATCATTGTTGATGATATTCTGGATTTCAGCGACGAAGTCCGGCGTTTTGATGACGTCATATCGTCAACTATGAGTTTTTCTTCTCTGCTGTCGCCATGTAGTCGAATCCTGAATCTTCTACGTAACTCCTTTCTGACCTTTTCCACCATCCTTCTGCCGACATTGAGGAAGTCAGAAATTTCTTTGTTTGTCCTTCCGGCGTGGATTCCAAGGAGGCTTCCATGCCTCTTCCACGAATTTGCGAAAGAGGGTTCAAAATTTTCCATAGTCAATTATTCGGCACGAAAATAAAGCAAAAAATGTTATTGTTTTAAGAGGAAAGAAACCGACAACGAAGGTTAAAAAAATCTACATAAATTTAGCAGTTGAAAATTTAGAACGAATACCGCATGCACCCTGTATGTAATAATTATACGAATACGAGTAAACAATTCTTGAATTAAACAAAATTGAACATTAGAAGTCTGAGAATTTTAGAATTGAATAAAAGTCTTATATTTTCGTTTTTCGTGATAGGGCTTGTCTCCTAATAAAGGGTTTTCTTTAACCACAAAAGCCTAAAAAGAAAAGAATTATGGGAGCAGGGTTAGCAAAATAATATTAACCCCTCTGGAATTATTCTCAAACGACGATTTATACCACTAAAAGCTCAATAATGAATAATTCTATATTTTGTTTGGTGACAACAATTGACATATATTATCAAGCCATTTTTGTTTATTATAGAATAGTGAGTTATAAAAGAGCAAAAAAAACGGGGTCACTAGAACCTCTATCACGAATCTAGAGCTTATTAACTTTATCGAATTTCAATTTAATATTCAAAGCTAAGACTAAATCTAATGCATCTGAGCTCAACAAAGAAACAATAGCCTGAAATAAGCAGAATTAAACTAATAATCTCTCTCTTCATGTGTTAACTTTGTTCTCTGAGAGAGTGTGGTTGGGCAAACTTCAAAGCATGCGTTTCATCTATGTACACGCCACTGAAACGCACAATTCGTATTCAAAACCGTGTAACTCAGAATATGAAATTCTGCCACACTCGGTATTCACTACCTACGGAAATTTGCTTGAACGCCTTATTAGTAAATCAATACTTGTGCCAAAACAATTACTTGTCAGTCCTTTCGTACACACGCTTCTTCTAAACATCTATTAAGTCAAATTTCAGTTTTATTTAATTGCATTATCTTTAAGATAACTACCATCATAACCAAGTATGGGAACTAGCATAGCGCAGTAGTTTCCATTTTGATGCGAGAGATACAGGCAAATATGAGAAGGTTTTTTAATGAAATTGTTACTCATTTTGTGGAAAACTTAGCCTAAATTCTGGGAAAAGGAGAATACACATCCTGTTTTTCGGCGCGTGTTGTAAAAAAAAACGACTATGCCCGGGTATGGAGCCGCTGGCCCCGACGCAATACACCGTGATGTGTCGAGGTTGTGCGGATTGATGAACGGCAGCCACTCGAAATCAGTGCCCCAAGAGAAAGAGGTGCTCTCTCTCGGGTCATCTCTTTCCCCTCTTTTAAATCTCCCACTATTTTTTCCGGCCCTGCTTAAATCCTGAAAAGAGTGAAAGAGGGTGTTAAACGTTCTTAAATAAAAACCTTTGTTCTTATGGTTTCAGATATCGCTGTTAAGCCACACGCTGTGAAAACACCCCAACAATACTATACATTTCCGCGTTTTGGAAGAATACATCCTGCTTGTGGATAAGTTCGTCTTTGTCATCTCATTTGGTTTGTCTATCACAAAATGTTGTCGATAATTTGGGTGAAACTCTAAAAAATTAATTCCAGTAAATTAAAAGTCGCAATACCTTTATAAGTTTTATTCTAGCTTGGGGGGGGGGGTCACTCATATGAAGAGGGACATAGTGATTGCTTAGCCGGGTTGAAAGATCGTTCTTGCACTGATCGGAGTGAATCCAGATTGGTTAGTCGCTGGATGGAGTTTTGATATGGTTTGAATTTGCTTGGGTGGTTGCCATATGCTGCAGCAACCCGTTTTTTGATCCCACGTTAAATTGCCCGATTTCGCACAATATTATTATTATTATTTGCGCCGCTAATCACTTACCTCTGGTGGAGCTCTTTAACAAGATAGTGAAGTCCACATAAAGATCAATATGGCAATCACTGGCAAGCCATTGGGCATCAGAGGCCAGTATCTCTGTGGACGAGCAGTTCGAACAGTAGTGTGTTAAGGTCCCTTCGTGGCTCAACGAATAGCCACTCGTTCTATGCTTTAGGTATGTTCTGTAGACCAAAGAGTGATATGTTGTGTGTGCGAAAGAAAGAGGGGAAATATAGAATGGCGTTGTTGATTGGCTATGTGCATGATGATGGTATATATATATATATATATATATATATATATATATATATATATATATATATGTGTGTGTGTGTGTGTGTGTGTGTGTATGTGTGTGGGGGGGGGGGAAGTATTCGCACGTATGCGTTGGAATCGACGCTACGCGGTGATTGACGAGAGCTACTTATGAGTGCCTATATTTTGTTTTCACCATTTCTCTGGTAATAGAACCCGGGAGTCAAACGTTCGACTCCAACGCTTCATCCACTGCACTACGAATGCTCCCAAACTTGAATATGATAGTAGTTAGCCTCCTTTAATCCTGACACATTAACTTCATCCATCCGTGTGTTTATCTACTTATCTTTTTAGTCACGTGTCAGTCTAGTCGTGGGCGACTCTACATCTCACTATACGGTCAGACGGTCCTTTGTTTGCTTTTTTATTGTTTTTGTTTAAAATTGTAACTATTCAGCCGATTCTAACGAAATTTGAAACACTTACGTTCTTTTACATACTCTTTCGAATGATAGAATTGTCAAGGTCCTCCCGAGGTTATTCTGGGAATTATTGTATCTTTTGAAGGTCGTAAGGTCATAAATCAGAATAAGTAAGAGCACGTAACTTTTTAGTCAGCAGACCTTGTTTTTCCTATGTGTTGTATTCCATTACATTTACTACTTCTGCAATTAAAGCGCAATTAAAAGGATCTTTCACGTTCAACTTCTGAGTCTCATCTCTTAAAAATTTTATTCACCTGTTTTTTTGTTTTTTGTTGTTCTTTTGTTGTTGTTTTTTTGCTTACTAGTTTTCGCTAATTGAAAATTAACGCCAAATTATCTATGTATATTTCTGTTCTTCGAATATTTGAAAATAATTATGCACAATTTCTTACTCCCTTTTATCTTAATGCAATTTTTTATGCATAGGAACATTGCTTCTAATAATCTTTTACCTAATTTATATATTTGTTAATATTTTCTTAAAAAATAATATTAATGTTAGTGACTCGTAGATCTTTATCTTTTAAATGGAGACACTCTACCCTTTAAATTAGTAGCCCATGAATTGATATTTTTCCTTCAATACAAATCGTGCGGATTAATCTCCAGCAAAGTGTCCTTGGAAAAGGCAAATCTGAAGCTTTAATGGATGATTCTTTTTCTTTTTATCGAATCCTGTTTCCCTCGTTACACAAAATTATAACTTTTCGAATGTATTTTTCCCCAAAGATTTTGTTTTATTTTTCTAAATGGTTAAATCTGAAATTGCCCAAAATAATATTGAAGACGTGTGAAAATTTTATGAGATTTATGACAAAATTAAAATAAAATTGGAGTTAATTAATGAAGTTAATTTAATCGGAGCGAAAGTTTTACGCGAATAGAACGCAATAAATTATAATTATACTTATGATGGAACTAAGAGGAACTTATGCAGAATTACTGCATAGAGAAAACTAAAATATAGCACTGAAACCAACATACAGCCATAGCCAAAAGTTTTCAAACTTCTAGTTTTTCTCACTCCTTGGGTATGTCTATGATAATGCTTGTGTAGCTTTGTATACAAGTGTCACATACACAGACATCTATAAAGCAAAATAAAAATATAAGCTTTCCTATACTTTATTTTGAAATATCAAAGTAGCGATGTTATTGAAGTATATCAAATCCTTGTATCAGTTTGTGGTATGTTCTAATCTGTCTTCATATAACATCATATTTGTTTATTAATATGATATTCTAGGTTGATAAGATCTGATAATGATACCACCGAGGCGAAAACACGTAACTATACCGTAAAACAGGGGTTCTCCAAACTTGTAGCCCATTAACCCCTTCATCTAATCCTTGACTCCTCATCGACCCCCCAGGCATGACTTGAAAATAAATAAATAGAAATTAAGTTCATGTGCCAATTCTGATGTATTTCAAAAAGGAAAACTGCATACCAAATCCTAAGAAACTGTTGTTTTGTGTCCCCCTCCTTTGTAAAGATCCCTAATTAAATATGAGGAGAAAAAAAGAAAAACTGTTTATTGTCATTGTGGAGATCATAAAAAATTAGCAAAATTATGAACATAATGTTGAAATTTACCCTTAGAGTTGTTTAGACGTATCGAATTACGTGGAAATACAGTATGATAAATGAATATATTGTATAAAATGTTACATTGGGTAATAAAAAATGGAGAAGTGCATAATGTTAAATAGATTAACATACCTTTTTATTGAAGTAGTTGATATCATTAATGGGAAGGATGTGCTTGGTGAGCAGGAGAAAGATTATTGATATTCGGTAGAAACAAGAACGGTACTCAAGACAGTGCCACAGGGTTTTGTAGAGCTCCATAAACAGAGGGTGTGTGCTCTGCTTGTTTTTTTTATGGCCTCCAGTCCTCCCCTTCCGCAAATACTACAGTTTTAGTCAAAATTTCGTTAATTTCAATTAAAACTTGACACAGCTTAGGATGGTCAGCAATTGATTCTATCAGTATTTTAAATTCTCTTACGAATCTCTTCTTTTGACCTCCTAAAGTTAAATTGAACCACCATATCATTAATCAACCCCCTTTTGACCCCCATGTACTCATCGACGCCCAAGGAGTCGATATCGACCAGTTCGGAGACCCCTACCGTAGAGGAAAGAAGTCTGTTGCATATGCTGAACGAGGAGGGTTTCAACTTAGCCAAATCGCCCGAAGGGTTGATGCAGCATATTTTGGTGTTGCAGAATTGTTGACGAGAACAGAAAAAGTGTCAACAGCAAAAAACGATCTCGTTCTGAACGACCTCAGGTCAGTAAACGACTCCACAACTGGTTTCTGCTTCGCAAGAGCCTTTGGGATCGTAAGAAAACTGTTGTTCGGCTGCAAGATTAATGGGTAGAGGGCAGTCAGGTTAATGCATCCGTCAGAACATTCTATCGCCTACTGCTTGTACAAGACCTAAAGTCATGTAAAACCAGGCAGAAGCCGCTAATAAACCTTCAGCAGAAGTGACTTTGCTGGCCCACTTCTCAGTTATGACTATCAGTCAGTGTGAACGTGTCTTATATTACAAAGAGTTCACGTTCAAGTTGTTCTCGACCTCAGGCACCGTTCGAGAACGCAGGATGCCAGATGAACAGTGGAATCGAACGTGCATACTGCCATCAGTAAAGCATGATTTCCGCTCTGTAGTGATATGTGGCTGCATGTCAAGTTCAGAGGTGAGTCATCTCACCGTTTGTGATGGCGCTATGAATTCAAAAAGTACTAATCTTTCCTGAGATATTACATGCTGCCCTCAGCCCAAGACCTCTCCAGAAATGCCCAGAATGTGATTTTCTACCAGGTGAATGCCCCATGTCACAAGTCTGCGTGCATCATTCAGTGATTCCGGGAAAACAATAACACGATGGATAAGAATCCACTGGAAAACCTTTGACAGGACAGGAAAAAGGCCGTAAAACGTTGTCAGTCAGACTCCAATGAACAACAAAAGGCAATTCATGACTGAGAAGTGGGCCAGCGTCTCACCCAAATCAGGAATAAGATAATCAGCTAAGCTTCAGAGAATCAGGAATAAGATAATCAGCTAAGCTTCAGAGAATCAGGTTCTCTTCAGAGAACCAGGAATAAGGTAATTAGATAAGGTTCTAGAATCAGAAATAAAGTAAACTTTGCAGAAACACGAATAAGGTAAGCTTCACAAAATGATGAATGAGGTAATCAGGTAAGCTCCACAAGATAGGGAATAATGTAAGCTTTAAAGAAGCAGAATTGGGATGACGAAGTAAGTTTCCTTGATTCAGGAATAAGTTACGAGTAAGCTTCTCAGAATCAAGAATGAGACAATAAGGTAAGCTTCTCAGAATCTTAGATAAGGCGATCAGCTAAGCTTTTGAGAATCAGGAATAAGATAAGTTACATAGATAAAAAAGGTACGATTCACAGAATCATGATTCAGCTAGGCGTCCCCCAATGATGAATATGGAAATCAATTAAGTTTTCCAGAATCAGGAATAAGGTAAGCTTAGCAGAATCATGAAGAATCCAATCAGCTAAACTTCCCAGAATCAGAAATAATGTAATCAGATAAGATATCCTGAATCAGGAATAAGGTAACTTTAACAGAAAAAGGAATAATATTACCAAGTAAGCTTCACCTTATCTTGCGTAAGGTAAGCCTCACAAAATCATTAATAAACTAATCAGGTAATCTTCAAAGAATCAAGAATGAGCTAATCAGGTAAACTTCCCAGAATCAGAAATAATGTAATCAGGTGAACTTTCCTGACTCAAAAATAATGTAAGCCTACCAGAATCAGGAGTAAGGTGTTCAGGAACCCCTTAATATTATGAATAAGGTCATCTTCTCAAAGTCAAGAATAAGGTAATCAGATTAAGTTCCTAGAATTAGGAATCACATAAATCTTGCCGGAGTATCAACAGACATTAACCTTGTCTCCTGTCCCTACCAACTTGGTCAAAACAATGTATGAAGCGAATGCAGCATCTTCTATATTCGAAATAACCTATCTTCTACTTTCTAAATAACCAATCTTATATTTTTTAAATACCCAATCTTATATTTTCTAAATAACTAATCTTCTATTTTCTAGATAATCAATCTTCTATTTTCTAAATAACCAATCTTCTATTTTCTAAATAATCAATCGTCTATTTTCTAAATAACCAATCTTCTATTTTTTAAATAACTAACCTTATATTTTCTAAATAACCAAATGATATTCTGTTTTAAAATTTTACTTGCACTAATTAATTATTACCAGCATATCAATTGCAGTTCTCGTTAACCTAGTGGGTGAGCCGTTGATTTTTCAGGGCAAGGTACGGGTGCGTTTCTTGGAACATTTCGATGTTCACCGAGAGCTGCTGCCGATCAAGTAGTCCTCAATCCTGAAGCATCCCACCCTTCCTTGACACAGGCAACACATCACTCTTCCCTCTTGGAAACTCATACGGAACGAATGACCCTCCTTTGGGCTATGAAGGGTTCCTCTTTCTCAACCAGATAAGCAAAATACAGAACTACCGCTCTTTGTGCACCTCCTTTCCAACACAGATCGGTCCATAGTGCTTTAGAGCTTACCTGCGATTGGCATTCCTCTCTTTATATGAATTTCACTATCCAGTCGGAATATCTCGTCCACGAAAAGAACGGGTGACGCAATTCACTAACATCGGCTAACAGAACAATTTATTTTATCCCCAAAAGAAAAGAGAAGAATTGTATAATTAGGTGTTGTTGTCTATCACTCAATTGAGCAACTTTAAGCATTTAGTGATGCCATTTTCACACAAAATGAGAATCAAAAAAACCAAAAAAAAGCTAATTCATTAAAAATATGACCAAAGTTTTTTCAAACTGAGTCTAAAAAGAAGAAAATTTAGTTGAGTAAATTTAGAAAGCAGAAATGGAGTTACAAGATAAACATCTGTAACATTTTGACAACTTTTGCAGTTCCTTATCAAGAATCGTGTAACTAATCACATTTATTTTTGAAACCCCAATGATCTATATTAGATTGTATTCTCCAGACAACGAAGTTTTGACAATAAACTTAAAAGGGACAATTTAGTTTCTCTGAAGCAATTCTTATATCCCGCCAGTCACTTGCCATTGTCTGGTGGGGAAGAGAACCAACCTCAATACGTGATGTAAGATTTTTTTGTGATTGAAACTAAAGTATATATACAAACTTCATTTTTTGTCTTCATTTCTGTTGTGATGCAAAAAAAAGCTTAACGTAACAAAAAATTATAATTTCATGTGTTTGATCAAATTATTCTTTGAAATCTAAATCAAATCAACAAGTTAACAACCTAAAAAAAGATAGGAAAACTATAAAAAAAAAATGAAACTTACGTAACTGTGGGTAATTTCCATTGAAAGAAAAAAACACGAATCCTTCACCAACCTAATTTTCAAGCCAGTGATTCCACTGAGAAAATTGCAATAAAACTAATCTCAAAATCAAATAAATTCAACTTGTTAAAAACTAGCAATTTTTAATATATATTTTTTTTAGTGATGAGGTTTTACCATTTTATGCTTTATTTATAGTGTTCATGTAGAAAACCCATCCTAAACTCCTCCTACGTCTGAAATTATTAGAGAAATAAGGAAAATAATCCATAATACAAAGTTACTATAGCGGCCTTCAGACCGAGAGATCAGTACCCTGCAGTCGGACTGAATCAGAATATCTGGAAAAGGCGCCAAAGATTTACTCATGGTATTAGGCGTAAAGAGAAGAGTCCTAAAATATCTTACGGCGCAAATCTGGTGAAATTCGGAAGCAATTTATTTTCGATGGAACTGACATTTTACGTTCCCACAACGAATATAAAGTAGTATAAAGTACACATGTACTTTCACTTGATTACTTATGAAAACATAAAAATTTAGCAAAATTCACCATTTCTACAAACAAGGACGATTAAAATGACATTGGCACATTTCCTCTCACACACACATCCTATCTCTACAAAATCTGCAAATTCAACAATACCTTGTATCACATCTGTCAGGGATAATTAAACTTACACGTTAACTTATTAATCACGTCACACGATCTTTATGCTTCCCCCATCCTTCAATGTTTTTTCCTGACTGGTATTTTTTTGAATATTGGAATAATAACAATACATTTATATGAATGTCTTTAGGCACGCTTAGGACTTTATACCACTGATAGAAGCTTTGATGAGCATGTGGGTATTTATGTGCTCTTGAAATCACCAAGAGTGGGAGAAGGGCGCATAGTGACCGCAGGTTCATTCCACTTTCCTTCTAAGTTTGAGAAGTGACGATCACAACACAAATGATTACGAGGTAAATAAACAATTGAACTGAGCTGAAACATAAGACTTTCTGGACTCGGTAGAAATTTAATGAAGAAAATAGGTACAGGGAGGTACTATTTATGGCCCTGTTATTAAGAGGGAGAACCTTAAAGACAGTTTGGAACCGGAGGAGGGAGACAAGTTTCTAATAAGTTGAAGAGGTCGGAGAGTGGAAAGAGACAAAAGTTGAGATGATGAAATGAGCTCGGATCCATTGGTTCAATTGCTTTCGGTAAACGTTTAAAGTAAACTAATTCATACAAATATCAGGCGATAGCCCAAGGTTGGTACTTTTCTCCTCTTTTCCTTTAAGATATTTGAGAAACTGAAATATGGAAAAAATTTTAATTTTGTGTTCTTTGTCGCGATATTTTTTTTACTTTTATCTAAAACTTAGAGAAACGTTTAGTAGATACCTTTCTCATGACAAGTTCATGTGTATAGTCCAAAATGTCAGCGGTAAAATATTTGTATGACAAGCACCGCATGCAAACCTTGATTGGTATCGTTAAAATTATATTTTCAACTTGTGGATTTCCCCCCTTAACTCTTTCATCTATCTACTCTTCTTTTGGCTGTCTTTATTTATTTTAACATTCGTCATCGAGTCATTCTCTCTCTTAAATCATGGTACTTTTCATCGAGTAACGACCACTTAAGCTAAGCGGCACTCAGGCCTTAAAAGTGGTTGAGGCCACGTAGCTCTAGGTGCCTCTTTTGGACCTGTGTTATCATACGGTTCCGCCGAGTATCATGGCTTGGGACGGTAGTTTCTCACACTGATTTAGTTAGTCTGTACGCTTGCTTACTCGCCTATTACGGGTAAAGGAGGAAAAGTTTTAGGTAGGAGCTAAATAAAACGCCTTCTCAAGAAAACTTCTAAGAATAAATATATGCGCTCCTGAGGCTGATTGGAGATTCCTATTGTTCCTATTGAGCGAAGTAGCACCCCCCCCCACCTCCCGAAGGGGTTTCTCTTCCTTGTTCTAAATTATTGGCTCTTTTTTCATAATTTTTACCTCAAACTTACTTCTCACTAGCACTACATAACTTGGTCACCGACAAGGTCTGAGTTGCAGTTGGTAGTAAGGTATAGTAAACCCCTGCAAAAGACCCTCTTAGGAGGCCAGAAAAGGGAGGCCGATTCTCGGTCACGAGCCAGAAACCAACTGTGGACCTCTGTTAGGGCTAGGCCCAGATAGGTAGGGTTGACCAAGGAGAGTGCGAAAATTGGAAGTAACCATTGCAAGTAACCATTTGGTTGCTTTTTTGAACAAATTTTAAAATCCTTCAAACTCATTTCAGAATGGAAAAGTGTAGGTTATTATCAAACTTCTTCTCTATGCCTAATTTCAATCTTTAAAACATGAGACTTTGTGACCTGAAGAAACCTCTCTTTTAAACCGAGGAACTTGTAGTCTCAGGTAAATTGCCTTTATTAAAGTCTTAGAACCTATATTTTCAAACAATTAAGTTTGTTCAGACCTCTTTTTAAATCTTCGACTCCTTTATTTTAAACGTTCAAACATTAAAACTCCTTTCTATAACTACCTTCTAACCAACGAGAGAATTTGTGACTCAACTCGTCTCAAAGCACCTTGGAAAAGGCATTTAAACTTTTCCCAAAATGGATCAATCCGTTTCCCACCTATTCCAAATTCTATTTTAGAACTCATAACCATAAACCTGTTACTTCGGATTGATTCCTTTTTTGGAAAAGTTTAAATGACTTTCACCCGAGATACTTTGAGATGGATCGACCGGGACCCATAGAAAATAACTGCAATTGTCGACATGGGATTAATATGTAAATATTATGTCTTGTAATAACTAAGATTTTTTTCGAACCCTGAAATTCAGAATTGTATTATACAGGGTGATTCAAAAGTCTCTTCTAGGTAAGAAAATTTAATACAATGTCATATAACCAGTGCAGTAAGTGTTGAAAATGTCCTAGTGCTCGAACCCTGAAATTCAGAATTGTATTATACAGGGTGATTCAAAAGTCTCTTCGAGGTAAGAAAATTGAATACAATGTCATATAACCAGTGCAGTAAGTGTTGAAAATGCCCTAGTGCTCGAACACAAAGATTGCTCATTTTCGGTTTATTGCCAAAAACATTATAACGATTTCTATGCTTCACTTCTACTTAGTCGTTTTTACTTGGGGCACTTATTTCAATTATGAGCAAGCAAATATTTTACTAACGGAGAGATTTTGAATAATCCTCTATAATTTATAAATACAAGAAATGATAAAAATATGAAATACAATATCATTATTGAAATTTAAATGCTTGGCCTTGAACTTATGCCTATTATATATATTAATCATTAGCGTTTGGGTAACATGCTTTCCGAATCTCACCAGACTTATTTGCGGTTAGGGACAAGTTCTGGTACGAATCTGCAAAGTAAAGTAACTTGTTCTTAACAATATAGTGAAGTACCTGACATTTGATTAAGATGTAAGGATTTATTGAGAATTATAGAAAATGCAATTACATTATTTTAGTTTTCAAAAAATGTAAGTAGCACGAACATGAAATTCTTGCTTTCTTAATGTTGTTGCTTTTAATGATAGAGTGTAAACCAAATAATCGTTGAAATTTTCTAATGTATTCTAATTAAAATTTCCCAATGAATGTAGTTATAATCTAGCACAGCATTACCTAGAACTAAAGATTGTTTATCCATGGCGCGGGTGCAAGACAAACTATGGCTGCAAATATGAGCATCCCAGGTGAGGCGTAGGTCGAAAAAAAGAGCAAGGAAACGGTGCAAATCCACCACTTTCAGGTGATCCCCCCTTTTGAAGATGTTTAGGTAGGGGTGGAGATATGGATGGCGGCAGAAGTGCACCCCCTTAGTCTTGGCTAAGGGAACCTGAAAATTGTGCGATTCGGCATAGGGATAGATGCAGTTTAAAGCCAGTTGTAGTTGACGCTCTAGAGTTGGCAGTGGACCGCAACAAAGGAGATCGAAAGATAGTCCACTTAAGAGCGTAGAGAGAAAATCTACTGCCAGCACTGAAGTGATACCGTTAATGCTCAAGATAAATAATGTAATACTGAGGACACTTAGTTCTCTGCGGTACGCCCTCTTCCTGCTCTATTGGGCCAGAAAGGGATCCCCCCCACCCATACACGTAATCGACGATCTCGCAAAAACTAAGAAATAAAGATTGGGATACTTCCCCTCCCCCAAACTCCTGTGGTGAGTCTCCATGATACCGTATCACCATGCGCTATCATAGGCCTTCTCCAGATTGAAAACACCGTGGCCTAGTTCTGGCTACGAAGAAAGGCCTTGCAGACGGCATTTTCCAGTCGGAGAAGAGCATCCGGCTTGGAATGGAACTTGCAGAAGCCTTACTATTAGGAAGAGAGGTCGCTCCCCTTGTCCAGGAAAAAAGCTACTTTAACATTTACCAATTTTTTCATCAACTCACACGCGGAGGAGGTTAGAGAGATTGGACAGAAACCGCAGGGGTAGAGTGATCTCCCACTGGTTTGCGAAAAGCGATTACAGTAGCCATTTGCCAGTAGTCTGTGTAGATACACTCTCTCCAGATCTTGTTCAGCAAATCCAATAGAAAGGTCATGCCTCGCTCACCTAGGCGTCGAAGTATGGCATACGGGACATATTACGGACCAGTGGCGGTGTCCACGCGCGAAGTGAAAGCGGAACGCATCTGAGTCAATGTAAACTTGTCGTTGAAGGGATCTCCGCCGCTGGAAGTAAAGTTCATTCGGGAGACTTCAGCGATTTTACGATGGGCATTGAATGGTGGTGGAGAAACATCCCATTTAGAAACTGTGGATAAAGTGGTCGAGAAGGGCTATACCATGGACGCGGGGTCCGAGATTTCGGTCCCATTCTCATGGTGAAGGGGAAGGGTGGGATCCTGCGAGAACTTCCACCGAATCCATTTGACTCGCTTCCACATCTTGCAAAAGGTAGATTTTTGTTAAAGGAAGATACGTATACACGCCAGTTTGAGCGTCAGGCGTGCTTCGAAACATACCGGAATCTAGTTCTAGTTAGACGAAATTCACATAAAATGAAATCATTAGGGCGCAGCATATAGCGCATGTAGGCATAGCGGTTCTGTTTGTGGGTCGTCTCACACTCTGCTAACCACCACGGAAGCGGTAGGCATGCGAAACGGCCAGACGTTGTAGGAATATTAGTCATGTCTACGGCGATGAGGTTGCCGGAGAAAAATTCAGGGGCCTCATCCACAGATCTAAACTCTTCGAATGAGACAGAGAAATCAGTCATTTTGGAAATGCGGACCACCGCGCCCGCACCAAAGCACTACCGGTGGGATTCTCGGGTGGCATGCACCCAGAAAATGCTATTTGAATGGGAAAGTGATACTAATATGGAGGTCATCAACCACCTATCACCCAAAATCAGGCTGTGCATCCGGAGAGCAAAAAGATAGATCCCGACAGGAAAATGAAGCGTTTCTCGTGCTGTAATGGGTAAACTTATCCACAATTTGACAGCTCTCTCCAGCTCGTCGATCATGCCGGCAAGGACTTGGCGCCTGGGAGTGTCTACCGTTCAAATCCTCAAGCGATAGAAGGGCCTCAGCAACCGTGCCAAGATGCAGCAGAATTCCCCCACGCCGAATTCGGTTAACTGAGGAATGTACACAGAAATAATATTGTACCTACTATCCAGTTGGAGCTGCACTTTACTGTCTGAAAGGAGGTATTAAAAGAAAAGAAAAGAACGGAGATATCATGCCGGATGTAAATGGCGCATCCTCCTACCTGGCCCCCATCCCTTGGTGGTGGGATCGTACATGTGCTCAGCAGAGTTCATGCAAAAATACAGCTAACTAGGAACGGGAGAGGACGAGCCTCCGAGCCTAGCTTATAGGAGATGCGGGGGGGCTCTTATCGCTTGCTGGAGGGAGAATACCGGACGCTGTTGGCCGAACAAGGGGCCGAAGACGCTTTCTTTTCCTCCTTCCATCTTGAAACCCACTGCTGGCGGGGCAAGATCGTAGAGGGGGGGGAGACCCTCATTTGAAGGATCCGGTGTTTCGAAGCCACCTAGCCCAAAAAAGACTAGGGGTGTAGGAGCCGAAGCTCCTTTGGTTTTGGCTTCCGTTATAGGGCAGCTTTAGGTACTCAGGAAGATGCTCTCATGACAACCCTCAAGGATGTGGCCTCCTGTGAGCCCATCGACTCATAGAGGCGCGCGGCCTTTTCGCCTTACGGGAAACGGTCATGCTGGGGAAGACGGGAAACTTTGTGTTGCTAGCTCGGCCAGGAAAGCCCTTGAGGTGAGTAGAACCGACAAAAGAGCTCCAAATGGGCGCGTAAACTACCGTGTTCGTAGGCATGGAGGGGTAAGAGCAGAGGATGCCATTTTTTTAAAATTGAGGCATAAAACGTTCCAGGCAGCGCTAGGATCGCCTGGACCAAAGCCTTAGCCACGCGAAATGAGATACGTTCCGTAGTCTAAACGGTCAGAATTTTCTTCTTCAGGAGATAGGCACCACATTGCTTGAAATAAGCGGGGTCCCGCTCTCCGTAATGAACACACTTGACCATAGCATTATGGACTCATCGTGTGACGCCTTGGAGCAAATACATAGACTTCGGAGAAGCCCGACTTTGAACGTCTACAGAAGCGATTTGCAATTCGAAGCGGTGGCAGTAGTAGCACCTCAGCGGCACTGGCGCGAATGCCTTCATGCGATAGCAATACGAACCAGCATACATCGAGTCAGAAATTCTATCACAGTGGAACGTGAGGAAGAGTGAGGGCATGGGTCTCGAGTTTGCTCCCTATTTTCTCATCACAAGTTCAATTTTGAAAGTTCCATGATCGGTCTGCTCTAAGTTGATATTTTCTCAGCAGCAGTCCAAGAGTTCTTCGCGTAAAACACTAATTTCTTGAAGTTCATGGCAGAATGCGACGTCACACTCACCGGCGAGCAATTAATTGTCCAAAAGGCACTTATAATTCCCGCCTTGGAGGGATCCGACGCATTCCCAAGAAGGCTCCCGTCCGAGAAATTGGTCACTTTTTGTTCTCTACCAATCAAGCTAGTTAATGCTCTCTTATGATGGATCAATTTACCACTATCCAATATGTTGCCATCAAGCGAGCGAATAACCAGAAAGCATTTGAAGTCAGCGGGCTTGAAAACCTCAGGTAATCTCTCAATGAGGGGCTCGACTTAATCGAGGCTCCGTTCAGCGCACTTGCCACTTTAGTGTTGGTCTGAACCCCAAGCCAAGGCTGACTCTTAGGATAGAAAATGTGGACTGCTATTGGTCTAAAGAGAGGTTCGTCCGTGGACGACTCCACGGAAGGGGTGAGGGAAAAACCCGCTCGCGTAGGCCTAAAAGAGGAGTACGCCGCCTTGCTGGTAGATGAGGGGGCCACCCCTTTTGCAGAGGTAAAGATGCCAAAGAGCGACTCAAGTCCGCATGTGGATTGTGAGAGGGAAGCTGCTCCACCGTTAAAGGGGGTATTTCGTGTTACCTTGTCTTCTCCGACACCGAGGGAGAGCGTGGCCGCGCTTGGAGGCGGATCCTCATGCGCACTCCCACTATAACTTTCACGTATGGCTAAAGTATCAGAAGAGAAAAAGGAACTTAAGGAAAGTAGATACTATTACTTCCCAATGACTTGGGAGGTTAAGAGAAACCTCTCCATAGGATCAGAAATTTCAGAATGTGATCATTTTCACATAATTGGTCATGGTCGAGCGTTGGTGAGCTGTGCCAACTTGGCCCACCATTCCGATGACATTGGTCTTGTGCTTTAATCATACAGGTGCTTATAGCCACCTTATATATGTACCGTAGGAGGAGAGCAGAGTTGACGGCCCACCACATATCGTATCTAATACTTGGCCAAGCAATCCGGCTTTGGCCCTTACAGCAGGTAGGGACCACACGGTATACACTACCACTCGACTAAGGACACAAAGAGGACGAAAGTTCGCCGAAAAACCAGAACCTCTTTGGATACAAGAGCATGTTTGGCAAGGGGTAGGGGTATATAATAAAGAGAAGCAGATATAGGCGGGTACACTAACGAGTAGAGTGTATTATCACCTATTATTATCATACCCTGGTGCTAGGTTATTCGAGGATGGCATGCAGTCTACCAAGGCACCATGGCTACTGGACTGCTCTCTCTCTCTCTCTCTCTCTCTCTCTCTCTCTCTCTCTCTCTCTCTCTCTCTCTCTCCAGGTGGTAACTCTCCTCCTGGTACAAAGTGAGGGTAGAAAAGTTTGAGGGGATAACTATAATAATCCACAGATTATACATACTAAATACTACTACTACTAATAATAATAATACCCAGTAATTATTATACATAAATAATGATAAATAATAATAAAAATCAATTTATACTAGTGATAAATAATAAAAAAATAATAGTAAATAAAAATAAATAAATAATACTACCTAAATAATAATAAGTAGAATGATAATAATAATAATGTTAAAAATAATAACTAATAATAATGTTACTACTAATAAAAAGTAAAGTAGTGCTGAGAGGGGGCGAGGAGAAAGCGCACCAACAACCTTCCCAGACCCCATCAGACGATTCAAATCAACCAGGTGACAGCAGGGCTTCCCCAATTTGCACTCAGGCCGAGAGGGCGCGCAGCTCCTCCGGATACTAAGTGTAACAGGCTGCGGTGTAGTGTGCCGGGTGAGTGAGCCATCTCTAGCAATGATTTTTTTACTTGTTGTTTTTGCTATTCGTATAATCCTTTTGTCAGTTTCTAAAGGTTATTTGGTGTTTAATTTTTCTTTGTCTTGTATTTTTGTATTCCAGGTCCTATTTCTTTACTTAGTTTATGAGTATCGGACGGGATTATGTGTATATTGGCCTGTAAATTAGCTTGTGTATCATTACGTGATTCGCTGGCTTCCCCGTATTTGTAATTGATATATTTTTGGAAGTCTCCAGCCCATCACGGAAATATCTAATTGTCAGAGACGAGTTAAATACATTCTTGCATCCTGCCTAAAAATATTTCTGATGCTCCTTTCAGATGACTCATAGATTTGACTGAACCAGTGTGTCGTGGTATCCGGCCCAGGAAGTATTTAAGTTTGTTCCGTACTTGAATAACTCCGTTAGTTTTTTCTCTAAGAGTACTATACTGCTATTTATCTTTTGTTTTGATTCTTTAACCAGGAAAGATTCGTAATATTATATATCTATTGCCATATGCAGCGTTTCGAGGATTTAATTAAACAACTAGGGCAAAAAGATACTTTTAATTAAATAAAAAATAAAATATTAAACTTTAAATATACTAAGGCTATAATAAGAGGATCTAAATAAAAATTAATACCACCACTCAGTACTACGCGATGGTTGACGCAAAAATTCACTTTAGTACCGAATGTTAACTAAAGAACATAAATAATTTGGAATCCTTTTACCTTTAAACTAAGTGGAGTCGGGCGTGGGTGACCTTGAACGAGGACTGCGTTTAGGTGATAATTCGAGGTGTGAGGCCGACGCAGGAAAACAGCTGTCCGTCTCGCTGAGCTAATCCCGAGGTCAGTGAGGCGCGTGTGGCGATGCGTCTTGACTTGAAGATATAAGCGAAGGAGATTGGGGATGTAAGATTATTCCAATCCTTGAGTTATACTTGCGGACTGCTTGATAATGAGACTTGACGATATAAGCGAAAGGGATTTGGGATGTAAGATTATTCCAATCTTTGGGTTACACTTGCAGGCTTCTCGATGATAAGACTTGACGATATAAGCGAGGGGATTGTGGATGTACGATTATTCCAATCCTTGGGTTACACTTGCGGGCTTCTCGATGATGAGACTTGACCAAGAGGTGAATATTTTCTCGAGTGGAACTTCACTTCGGTATTCCTCAATGGTGAGGGATATCTCTGTTTTTATTCTCTGAACGAGATGGGTATGACAGGGATTCTCTATACCGATGGTCTACTCTTCAATGTGACCAAAAGGAACAGCCTCAGAAAGAAAAATCCCGCTTGATTTCACTTCTTCTTGATTCCCTGTTTTACTCAGGGACCTCTTCTTCTCTCGATCGCTACCTCGATTCTCCCCTCTTTTCTCCAGATCGAACTATATATACCTCAATTATCCCTTGGGAGGAGGGGGGATGAGTTCCCACCCTTAAGCCTCTCTCCTAGGGCATCACTTTTCAATGTTGTGACCCTTAGCCCTTCTGGTCTCTTCTCGTTTACGTCGGAGAAAGTGAAATTTCGTCTATTTGGCGAAAATAGACCTAAACAATAGGAGAGGACAGTGAGCCTGTTTATCGATTTTTATTCTAAAGGATATCTCACCCTCCTTTGTTTATACTAACTGGCTACGAAATCTGCTGATGGTAATCCTTCTTTGCGAGCCATATCGAGGATTTTTGGGGGACAGCGATGCAAAGGGAAGGGGGAGGGGTATATGCTACGTAACTGTTGACGCTGTGTAACCGAACTAGCGTCTGTTTGGTCCTCGTGATATTGATTTCCCCACACAGTGTCTTTTGGTTGGAATGAGGAGATTTGTCAGACATAATTCTAGTATAGTGATGAGTATGCCGCCTGTTGAGTTGTCCTCTCTATATATTCTAGGACCTGTCTTCGAAGCCTAGATTAGGCTTCCTCCTTTTCTTCAGAGATCATTCATATAGATCTTTTAGTAGGGCCTTTTTTTCTCACAATGAAAACTCGCCGTCATGTCAATGTGCCCATCTGCAAATCTGTTTTTTTTCTGACTCATCTAACCTTTAAGTTTTCTGCGAGTTGCGCAGAAAGATTTGAGATTTTTCTCCACGTCTATTTTCATGACTCCACAGTCCCACTTCTCTCATACCACTCGCGTCAGCTTTGTTTTAAGCTGCTGGCCGAGCTGTTGAATTGTCCGGTAGTCCATGGGATTTACATAACATTGGTTAAGGATTGTGTTATATGCATGGATGTTGTTGGGATCAAGTTGTGAGCTGCTTCCACGTTAATGACCATGGGGATTAGGTCTTTCTATGTTACTGGTTCGAGTCATATGATAGTGCGAGGGGATGTTTGCATCTCTAAGAACGACGTCGGGCTTTGTGGTTGTCATTGGATATAAGGACTTAGTGAATTTATGCCATATGTTGTCTCTTCTGATTAGAAGATCCAAAGTTCTTCCACGTTTGTTGGCCCTTGCGTAATCAGTTGGTTTTGTCCTTGGCGTTCAGGTCGACAGTGAAAAGTATTGTGTAGTTTTTCTGAATAGGGAGAGTAAATAATACTTAGGATAAGTTTGGAAAGCTATTTTTTAACTGTATATCTCCCAGGGAGCTCCTCAGAAGGATGGACAGGGAGCTTGTCCATGAGCCTTCCCTCTTTGTATTTACGAGGTTTCTTCGTCGCTATTAGTGCCCAGTAAAACCTCTCTTCCGCTATGCTTTAATGAAGAACGTGGTACTTAAATTCTTCTTTCGGTTGCCGTCACGAAGGCCAGGCTTCGAGAAATGAAAGATATCAGTGTCTAATTCTCTGTAAATATTTTATTTGATCCTTATGATTTTCTCGGCCATGCACGTTTTGTGCTGGGATAGTTTTTGTTTCTTATGACTATTTTTACTTCTCCTTTACTTCTTTGCTCGTGGGTTTCTGGTACTTCAGCGACTTGTATGGCATTCCTGAACACAGTTTTTTGTAAACGGATGGTTCATAAAATTTTGAGAAGCAGTCCTACAATTTAACCTGATTTTAGATTAGTGCTGTTATGATGGCTTCATTGTCTAAAATTGGTCGTAGAACCAATAGCAACACCGTCAGGAGTGATTCTTATTGTGTGGGCCGTGCTTTTGTTAAAGGTGATTGATATTTATATTTTCTTGGCATTGATGGAGTGCTCTTTTTCTATGCCGTTTAAAAGGTAGGTGGCTTTCTAATGGCGTATTTAGGTTGTCTTTTCGGAGGAAGGGGGTATTATTTTGAGTAGAGTCGTCTTTTCTTGCGTGGGTCTCCTTTCTTGGTTTTCCGTTAAGTCGTGCTCCGATTCCACATTCGCCTGTTCAGTTATTTGTGCATTCTCAGATAACACTTGCAGCTTGCTTTGCCCACAAGTGACGGATAATGCTTGGTCTAATTGCGTGTTAGAAAGGAATACAATAGTCTCTAACCCATTTACCACTAGTATTATCTTTAATTCTATTTTGAAGTGACCAGTGACATAAAATTCATGACGTGAGCATGAAGAATACAGGCCATCATTCTAGTTGGACTGCCTTCGGTCATTAGATGACAAATTCGGATTGTGGATCGCTGTTTACGTCTGTTTGGGTTTTAGTAGGCCCACGTGCAGCTCTTTCCTTTTTCTGTCTACGTCGTCAGGTACTCCGTACGCACGAAGTAATACATGTTTATGGTTCTGCGTGGTCCTAAGCAGTTGATGTGCTGCTTTTCTTGGGCTGCGCAGTGGATCCAACCATGTCCTGCCTGCGTACATTCAAAACAGATTACGGTGTCTTTCTAGAAGCAGTCACTTTGGAGTTTTCCTTTACTTTGTAGAGGCAGAAACAGGTCAACAGTTGGTGTAATTTTATTGAATGATCTAGATATTCTGTTGAGATAACCATGCAAAAATAGTTTCTTTGAGTTGGTCACCATCTGAATTTCTTCAACCACAACCATGAAGGCATTGGTAAGCGACCCAAATTTGATTATCTAGGTAATTTTGACACAAAGATGATATCTCTCAATTTCTTTCTTAATATCATTTTTGGATCCTCCTTTTACCCAAGGATCGACCTTTCTGCAGCTGATCGAGTTTCTGGTGTTGATGGGTGGCAAGGTCTTCGGATCTAGGCAGGTTGTACAAATATCCTGAATAGTACTAAGCGATGTCAGCTTAACCAGATTTGCTTGTTTGGCAAATGGCAGTGTAGCTTCTACCACGTTTAAATATGAACCTCATAAGTCTGGTCTCTACTTTTCCAAAGCTAATTTCGATCCCCTCAGGTTTTTTGGCTTTTTATGGAGGGTTTTGGTTTATGGGGGGAGGGTTCCACGCTTTTAAACCTTAGTGGGATACAAAGATCGAGAGATACTCCTGGACCGTTCGTTTGTTCAGTGCTCATCGATGTCGACACCACTTTTTAACCTCTTCTTCGCAAGAACCGCAATCTGAGTGGCTCAGTGGTTGGTAGGTTTACTACAATATTTTTTTATGCTAACTTAGTTTGAAATACAAATTCGTGACGGAAACAACCTCCCCAACAATGTCAACAAAATTACATAAATTCACTTATGTAAAATAAATTTTCCTACAAAAAGCACTTTTAAATCTTCGGGGGCGCCAATTTTAGAAATTAACCCCTCTATTCAAACAAATGTACTTGCCTTTTTATTTACCTTCAATACTGAATTAGTTATATATTTTGTAATAGGGGAATGAAAATATAATACATTGTGTTTGATCAAAATCATACCAAAAGCAAATATTGCATATCATGGTTATCAGCCACTACATTGAATACTAAGTAATAGAAGTGCATGCGAGAGACGGCTTCGGCCTAATCGCCCTTGTGGTGCAAAAACAGAATCATCATTCATGGCCTACTCACTTGCTACTCACCCCTACAATTCCCTTCTCAAGTACGCCTGCGAGGCCCAAAATCGCCTTATTCTTGCAGAAAGCAAAAAAAAATAAGCCACACTCCTGGTCCAAGCTACTTGTTAATCACCCTCATCCTTTGAAATCCCAGTCTACTTCCCTTAACTCCCCTATTTAATCGTCTGCCTTCTTCCTCACAAGATAGTCCATATCTGCTCTGGAATACCATTTGATATACTCATCACCTCCGAGTAACTTTCCCTTTTTCCAGCCCAACCTCATTTTTTTTCTCTTGCCCAGTGTTCCTTAAGGAATTTATTCTCTCATAGACATAAATCTTTCAAGGCTGTAACTCTAGTGCCTCTCAGTTCTTCGATCTTACTTCATTGATATTTTAACACCTTTATTTTGGAATAGTGCCAAATGACTTCAAACACGATACAATTCGCCGTATCCTAACGAAGCTATCGTTCAATCTCTCAAATCTCCTTCTTCTCAAAAGTTCTTGAAATGCTAGAGTCAGTCCAAATTCTAGATTATATGCTTTCGTCCAACGTAGATTATATCTTTCATTCGGCTTTTAATGCAGGAGACCGCTGACCCTGCTTTTCGAAGCGTAACGGACTACCAAAGAGCATGTGGCCTAACCTAGGAATAGGCTTATTGGTTGTTTTGGCGGTTATGCTCATGGTAAGCAGCCGCTAGATAAGCAATTTCCAAAAGTAGAGTGCACCCGATGATGGTCTGCGTTCGATTCTGGGCCTCTCGGCGGCATTTGACATTATTGGCTACTCTGTTCTACTACACCAACTCCATGAATTATTGGATGTCACTGGAATTGTAGTTAACTTTTTCCGCTCGTACCTTTCATCTCGCATTCCAACTATCCGCAAAGTTCGGTTCTCGTTCTACTTCTATTTTACATCTATATTCCTCTTGATATTTTTATTCAGCATCTTGTTCTGTGATTTCATTACTATACTCATGGCAAGCAAATCTATCTCTCATTTTTTTTCAAACTCGTTTGCTGGGACTCTTAGTAACTTACTAGCAACTTATAACATCATCAATGAATGATTCAAGGACAACTTTTGGTAACTGAATCATGAAAAAAAGAGGTGCTTGAGGGAGGCAGTGAGACGGACGTAGGTCACCTTAAAACCATTTCCTCCTACTTTAACCTCGGAGCCTCCCATGATACAATTTCTCATGTTGCAAAAATCTTAGCTTCACATATAGTAGTCAGATATCTCTCAAAACTAGCGTCCCGACGTTTGTAAATCCTTTCTCTGATTGAGTCGTAATCTCAATCGAATTCTTTTTCCCTCCAATCACAAAACCTTTGAGATTGTCGTGCTTGCTTTCGCTACCTCCATCCTTGACTACTGCACCTCCCTTCTCACTAGATCACAGGTTTCAACTTATGGACCTCTCCAACTGGTTCAGAACTTGGGGAGTTTCTTTCATGTAACACCACTGCATCTCAAACTGCATTGGCTACCCATTCGATAGAAAATCGCCTTAATTTTACTCCCTTGAGATATAAGACCTTATATGCATCATCTCCCTCCTATTTTTCTTCCTCCGTCACACTATGTCAGCTCCACAGAACCCTGCAATCATGCTTTGCTCCCCTAATGATTGTTCATCGTAGTCGTATGTGTTGTTGCATATGTAATCGCGATTTCTCTATATTGTTCAGAAGAATGTTGAATTATCTCACTGCTGTGATAGGCTTATCTCCCTTAGTGTCTTCAAGTGGGACATAGAAACCCACCTCTTCCCCCTAACCTCTCCTTAATTGATATACGGGCACTCTGTACGACCCATGGATTTGAAAAGCTCCATACAAAAATTATTATTATTATTATATCAGAATTTGATAATTATATTCCAAAATTGCCTGAGAACCAAATTCCTGTTGTTATGGACGCTGGAAAGGCTGTAGCATCTCAAATCAAATGCAATAGAGAAAATTGGAACATACGGGTGATATTGCGCTTTAGCACAACTCGTAAGACTACTTAGGAAGAAAGAAGAGAACTGCTTCCTTAGATTACTAATTATCTATACCAAATATCATCTTTATCATCATCACGAACCACTTTCCCACAAGGTGGGGCAGCACGCAGCACTTTACGACTAAAATGCTCTAAAGGGCACTAAAATTTTGGTAGGGAGCTTCCCAAACAGTGCTCCCAAGCAGGGTTTCGTTTCATTTTACGACATACACCAGAGGATGGTATTAGCTCTCTTTAAGACGATGAGTTTTCAGAGAGTGACAGCTAATGACTAAGGGAGAAGCTAGAAAGAAAGGATGAGTCTTTAAAGCACTCGTGAAGTCACCGAGAAAGGGCGATGAGGGTATCACATCAGTCAGAGCCTTGCACATTCTCGGTGCCAGTATTGAGTAAGAATAATCACCCATGCAGTACAAACGACCGCAAGGAACAATCAGTAGGGTACAGAGCCAGAGCGGAGGATTCTAAATGGGTAGGATAAGATCAAAAGGAGGTCATATTGAAGGGACTTTCGGCATTTAAGGTTTAATATGTAAAAATAAGGGTCTTGAATGTGATTTTATGGCAAATTGGCAGCCAAGGCAGTTTGGAAAATGGGAATGTCAAAAAATAAATATCCCTGGCGGAGAAGAACAAAGGATGCAGAGATTTTAACATGTTAGAGATAAAAGAGTGCAACCATATAATACAGAAAGAAGGGAGTTGTAGTAGTTATAGTAATTTATGTAGTATTTACGGAGAGAACAGAAAGAGGATTTATAGACATTAGCAACATGATTTAGGAGAGATAACTAACTATCAATTTTGAAGCTCATATTTTTTACTGTATCAGCAGGAGGAGCATGGGTGGTGCCATGGTTAAGATAGAGATCGATAGTTTCGCAGGGATCCAAATCTGCAGAAGTGCCAACTAGTAACAGTAACATATGCGGATAGTAGATTTCTTGTAGTCAGAGTAAATGAGACTGGATCAAAGGGTAGTAGATTTACATATCATGGGCATATACATGAAATGATAGAGTAAGACAGTGCATAATAATAACAGAGAAAATAAGATTTACGGGAAACAGAAGCGGACCACAAACCGACCTTTGTGGAACGTAAAAACGCACCTCTTCCGGCCGAGATACATCATTTTCAAAAATAAACAGCTTGAGTGAGATATGAAAAGTACGAGTGCACCAAGTTAAGGGGGAACACAGAAAATTACGGAGGGGATGAAGAAGAACACTGTAGTCGACACTGTCCATGCTAACGAGAGGTCAAGATGTACCAGAATAGAAGAGTGTCCAATGTCGGCCGCTCAGCTAAATCGGTCTGTTAGATGTAGATAGTTGATTGAATGTTGTTTCTTGCCTTAAGACCATACTGAGAAATCACATCAGAGTTGGAGGAAGACAGGTGATCTAAAATCCGCGTTGACACTAGCTTTCTAAGGACCTTTGAGAAGAATGTTAGTTGAAACATTCATGATAGCTTGCCATGTCGTTTATTAAAAATATCAGTGAAGTAACGAAGAAGAACAAGACAGAAATGGCGATAAAAAAGTAAAGGGAAGAACCGATGATGATAAGTGTTTGGTGACATAGTGTGTGCGAAGGTTAGATGAAAGACTTACTAATAAACAAATCTAGATAAAGAAGTAATCAGAAAGAGTTGTGAAGGGGAAAGTTATGATTTGACTGTAAACTAAGAATGAGGAGCCGACTTGATCAAGTTGATTTCCAAGTTTGCGTTTAATATGTAACAGAATTACAGAGAGAAAAGTTTAAAAATCTCAGGAAGCCGCATATAAGAGTGTGGGTGGGTGGGGGTTGGATGATAAAATCTCCAAAAATAGGGATAAGTCAAAGGGGTTAGATAAGGTTTTCTTCCGAAATTTTCCCAGCTCATTGAAGAATCTTTCGCAGGATGACATTGAGGGACGATAAATATTGGCCAATGTAAGTGCAGGTTTCAGAGGTAGGGCTGCAATTAGAGCTTCAAAAGTGTTCGAAGATTATATTTGAATGAGGGCAGGATGGAGCTATGGGGCATTATTTAAAAAAAATGTACCCCATGTTCCTTAACTCTAGCAGCGTGAATGAATGAATACCCACGCAGGGAAGAAGCAGCTAAAATTGGAGTATTTCCCTCGGATAACTACGTTCTTGCTGAGCCAAATATGGCATGTTTCGTCGTTGAGACGAAGTCATAGATCAAATTAGTTTTCCCCTAGTACCTAAATGGTAGTATGGTTGCTATAAATTTTCACTTGTTTTTTTAAACCTTGCTCATTATGGACCTACACTTGAATCTTAGGCCCCTGACCACAAATCACTATTTGGCAACCACCACAGAAAAGTCGACCAGAATTGGCAATCTATCAAGGACCTAATCGCACGCGTTATGATTTAAGTTAGCCCAACAGTGACGCAGCGTTTCCTCCTGCCCAGGCCGTGCAAGCAAATAAAATATACAAATCCATTAAACATGAATTGTATTTAATAAAAGAGAAGCCTTAAAATGGTATTTGGATCACGTAAAAAAAACAAAGATTTTCGAATTGAATTAACCCTAAGTTTTGTATAATCGTCTTTGCAAAAAGAGATGGGGAAATTACATTATTCAATTTAAGAATAAAGTCCAATAAGTTGAGATGTATAATAAATACTTATCGTAAGTTTTGGGAGACAATAATCTCATCATGTATGTTTTATTTCTGAATTTCGTTTTATCAAAACCTCAAAATGGCAAAATTGTCTTGAACTTCCTCTCTAAAATTATTTATTTTCTTTTCAGTTGTAGCTTCCATCGAAATTCTAACTCTCTTAACTAACTTTATTTCAATATTAACTATACATTTACGAACGATAAATTGAATTGAAGCTCCAAAATAAGGAAAATGAAATTAAATAAATTGTATAAAAAGGAGTTTTATTGTCTTAAAGAACAACAAAGGGAAATTAAAGGAAATAACTCGTTTCTTATTAAATATATAGTTACAAATTTTTAATTTAATCACAAATAAAATAAAGAGTGGACATTTCAACTCTTACGGCTCTAGTAAAATAACATACGACATATGTAGGTACAAACATAGCTTTTATATAAAATTCATTTATTCTGTAATTGCGCAGGGTAGTTATAAACTACGTTATATTCTCCATTATAGATCAGAAAATAAAGCGTGCTATCTAATACAAAGATATAGTCATAGAGAAGAATATGAGTTAATAAATTAATAATAATTTTACAAGTTAACAACAATTAAAGAGAAGAATTTTAATTTAATTCGCTGATTTTATCGCTCGCAAAGGCAAATTAATCTAAGTTTTTAGACCCAATGTTTGTTTTTTGCACTCACATTTTAGTCTACCTTATTTCCACTATGGTCATAATTCCAATATGAAGAGAGAATTAAAATTTGCGCCGCCTTTAAAGTGATTTAATTGTGTCACACATATGTAGTTACGGTGCCCAGACGTCCTGATTTAAAAAGCGCACTCTCTTTTGATGAATCCTTCTATAAGGATTCCTGAAAGCCAAAATAACCATTTGGGTGATTTCATTAGAGCTTTTCGTATCATAGTTGCCAATAGAAACTATATATATATATATATATATATATATATATATATATATATTTTCCAGGGCAAATAAATTATTCTGAATTTTAGCATTTTAATATACAAAATGCCTGAAAAAATGATAGAAAATAGCTAACCTCTGGAAATAAGAACAATTAATAAAGATTAACTGTTCAGTACAGAAAACAATCGCCAAGAATGATTAAATTCGTTGGCAAATATAAAGTGACTTACTAAAAAATAATTGCAGATCAAAAACATCCCGAGTTACAATATTGTCATCTACATTTACTTATTTTGCTTTAAAAAGCTATCTGGAGAATGCTAATTAGGGCACGAGTCACTGTGAACAATTTATCATATAATTATGCTATGTTGGACCTCCCCCTCCCCCCTAAAAAAACACATCTAGTAAACCAAAAAATAAAAAAGGAGGCATGCTCTATCGTCAGAGAGGGGCCCGCCTTGCCCTTTGATCCCAAGTATTCACCCAACGCGAAGAGAGTCAAATAAAATAAGGAGGTAAAGGCCCCTCCAAAAATCGAAGAGTCCACCCAAAAGAGTGTATGAACCTGACTCAAATACATGGTACAGGTGGAAGCGATCCCTCATGTCACGGTACCGGAGTAGGCATCATGCGTGAAGATCCCCGAGAGAGCGAGACTTAACAGGAATGTGCCGAACAGTCTGGAAAACAACAAGGTCATCGCAGTAAGCGGTAGGGGAGCACTCCATCAGATGGCGGTGTGTTCCTCGAGTTTTTCCAATTTAACGACGACAGTAAGCGACCTGAAGCCGCCGAGGAATTGTTGAGTAGTTCCAAAGGAATAGTGAAGGCTCGATAGCGCGCAAATTTAGGTGCTTGTCCACCTTCAAACAAATTCATGACCATGCAACCCAGAGAGTGACCTAATATCTGCCATGTAGTCAGTTTAAGCAAGAGCAAAATGCTGGTCTGGTCACCCAGACTTTGCGGACTCTTTGGTGCCCTCGTCGGCGCTTTTATTTCCAGAAATCCCTACATATCCATGAACATTGCAGCAGAAGATAATGTCGACATTTACTAGGCTCTCGGCAACCGTGGCGTCACGGATATCGAGAAGCAAGGAGTGCGGAGATTCAAATAAATTAAGAGCATCCAGGATACTGAATTAGTCGGTAAAGATCACAATCCGGTCTACAAGCCGGTCATGACGTGATATGTACACTGAATCGGTGTACTGCAACAGGCTAGGCCATAAAGATAGACGCAGCATCTGGAAGAGACTCCATGGATTCAAACAAAGGGAAGACACGTGGAATCCAACCACCCCTCAGAATTTGGAGCCATCCGTGTTCATTAGCACTGAACCAACGTGACAGGAAGTGTGTTCCACAAAGATTGAACGTAATACTCTTGGCATGGTAAAAGCCTAGGGCGCAGAGGCCTGGTAATAATTTATCAAGGGTGGTATCCTCCAGTATAGCATCCTGGCAAAAACCAGGGAGGCCACCGGCCTGATAGGCACTAAAGCAGCGACGAGATCGCCCGCAGATGAAGTGAAAGCCGTTGGCGAATGAGGTAGACACCGAGCTCCCGCCTACTAGCGCATACTCTACTCTATACAGCACATAGCAAGTGGCATCTCCCCGGCATCGACAAGTAGACTCTAAATGGTGATGTGCGGAAGGCGCCGATCGCCAAACGGAGACCGGTGTGCTGGATCAAGTGCTCCATCTGCAATACCCGTTCACATGCGAAGGCATAAGACTGGCATCTGTAGTCAAGCTTACAACGAACAAAGGATCAATAGAAAAGAAACACAGCAGTCTTATCAACACCTTTGGTGCTGAATGTCATGGAGCGAAAAATGTCCATGGCGCGGTTGCAAGTCTGTGAATATGAGCCTCTCATGTGAATCGTCGGTCGAAAACCAGACTAAGGATATGGTGCGAATCCATCACTTTCCAGCAAGCTTCATTTAGAAACAAGTTCGGTTCGGGATGGAACAGTGGAAAGCGCCAGAAATGCAGTACCTCATTCTTGACCAAAGAAAACTTAAACTTGTTCGCTGCTGCATAGTGAAAGATGCGGTTCAATGTCTGCTGGTGTCGACGCTCCCGAGTTTACATATAGACCTCACTAAAAGAACTCGAAAGCACGTATACGTAGAAGGTAGCAAGAACATCTTCCAGTAGCACCGAGGTTATACCTTTGATGCTCAGGGCAAAGATTGTAACACTAAAGACTCATCCCTGCGGAATGTCATTTTCCTGTTCCATTCGACTGGAGAGGGTTAGCTTTCTTCCACCCACCCTACTTGTCCCTAAATCGACGATCTCGCAAAAATTTAGAAATAAACAATGATATTATATCGCCATGGGGTATCATAGGCCTTATTCTGGTCGACAAACACTGTGGTGTAGTATTGTTTACGAAAGAAGGCCTTAGAGATAGTATTTTCCGGTTGAAGCATAGCATTAGCGGGGAATAGATAAGACTTGAGGACGCTGCACTGGGCAGAAGACTGGTGGCCTCCACTATCCAGGAAAAAGGCTAATCTAACTTTTACCAATTTCTGCATCAACTTGCACACGCAGGACGTTAGGGAATTTTTGTTTTCGGAAAGTGAGTACAGTAGCCATTTTCCAGGAGGCTACGAGGATACCTTGATCCAGATCCTGTTAAACAAATCTAACAAAAACGTCGGAAATTTTCAGTACCAGGGGTAATGTCTGCAAATGAAGCGAGAGTGGAATGTAAATGACTCTGCGTAAATCTGTTGTCGTTTAAGACTTCTCCGCTTTTGCAGGGGCGGTCCCGTCGGCAACCTTCAGTACATCACGAGTTGCATTGAATGCTGGTGGAACATCATCGGGGCTAGAGAATGTGGAGAAAGCGAGCAGGGCCCGAGATTATGATTCCGTTCTCCTGGAGAACGGGAGAATGTTCCTGCAAGAACTTGCTCCGAATTCTTTTTGACTCGCTTCTACACCGCTGCAAGAAAGGTCTTTCTGTTAAGTGAAGACACGTATGTCCCCTAAAAAGAGCGGCGTGCGTGCTTTGAAACATACCGAAACCTAGCCCTAATTCGACAAAATTTACCGATAGTAAATTCTTCTGGCGGCACATATAGCGCATGTAGGCACATTCGTTTTCTCTAAGGGTCACATCACACTCGGCCGAAAGCTAAGGAAACGGAGAGCTTTCAAAACGGTCTGACGTCCTATGAATGGTATTTATGTCCACGGCGATGAATGTGCCAGAGAATAACTCAACGGCCTCATCAACCAACCTAAATTCCTGATTGAGGGAGAGAAATTAGTGATTTCCTGGACTGTTGACCATTGGGCCCGCTCCAAGCATCAATAAGTTGGTTTCTCAGGCGGCAACGGACCAGAAAATGATATTTGAATAGGAAAGTAGTCACTACCATGAAGGTCATCAACCACCTCCAGTCCAGCAGTGATACGTAAAATCATCCACATTCAGGACCCTTATCCCCAACTCTCCAATCAGGTCGGCAAGGATCTGACCTTTACGATTGATCGTGTAGTCCCACAAGAGGGGAAGCCTACAGCTTAAGTGTTAGTTGAGGAGAAAGGTTCTCGGAAACCGTGACCCGACGCAACGAGAGTCAGGCGACGTTCGAATGTACACATAAATAAAAGTATACCTACAATCCAGAAATAACTGCGCTGCTACTATCTGAAAGGAGATATTCAAAGAAAATTAAAGAAAGGAGACGTCATAGTCGTAGACTTCTTGGAGCCAGAACTCCATGAACTACTGGCTGTCATAGTCATTGAAGGTCCTAACAGGCAACGGGAGGAGATGCAGCTCCTCTCATTTGACCCGGAGTCCACGGCAATACCATTGAAGAAATTTGGCCTCCAGGCCTAACTCGGAGGAGATGCGAGGGCCTTCTTCGAGGTGAAGAGCCTCACAGTAATATTTGTAGACTTCTGGGAGGCAAAACTCTAAGAACTACTGGCTGTCATAGGCGCTGAAGGCCATGTCACTTCCATGAAGTTACTCGGGGAATTTGAGCTTTTCATGCGAATCTTCACCCCCCGCTGCCTGGAACTTTTTGCAGATGGATCTTCTTTGGAGGATGGCTCCTTTTTTCGAGGGTTCTGTGCCTAGGAGTCGCTTTGTACAGCCTTGGACGAGGGCGTAGAAGCCGAAGCCCCGTTTATTCTGTCCTCTTTTAGGGGGAGAGCATTAGGAAGCACTGAAGACAGTCTCACAGCCACCCTCTGTGATTTAGCTTGCTTTGGTCTAACGATTCAGTGAACGCGCGCAGCCGTTCCTTCTTGCGGGAAACGGTCAAGCTTGTGGAGGGTTAGGAGCTATTGTTTAAACTTCGAAGTTAGCACCTGTAGGGGCTTAGAACCAGCAGGAGGATTCCAAATTGGCACAGAAGCCATCATGATCATGCCTTAAAGAATCCAGGAGCAGCGAGTGCATCCTTAACTAGACAGTCATAATGTGTCTCAGATTGCATAGGGCATAACAGGACTGATTTGTATGCCTATCTGAAGAAGAGTTGGCCCGTAGCCTGAATGGCTTAGAGCTCCGCCTCGAGAAGATACGAGCTACATTGCCTCGAGGAAGCAGGCTGCGCCTCGCTACAATTCACACACTTGACACTGCAGAACATAGATTTATCATACAATTTTGAGCTGTTTCTCTCGATTTCAGGCTAACCCGACTTGGCATGTTTGCAAGTTTGATTTGTATGGTCGAAGCGGTATTTCGTCGGCGATTTATTGTAAGCAGTAGTTCACGAGTTCCCAAGCAAAAACCACTGCTTTAACAAAGTTCATGATATAGTATGTTGTCACTTACACAGTCGCGCCATCGAGGGTCCTAAGAGCACTCAACCTTGCGGCCTGGGTAGATTCCACCGCATTCACCAGAAGGGTCCCATCCAAGAAAAGGGAGACCTTTTTTCACTATCTATAACTATAACTAATGGCTGGAGCTGATAATGCATGTGTATTTTGGAGTCCATGACCCCCATTTGTAGACAAGCCGGCGGGCTCTAAGACGCCGGTGAGCCTCTCGATGAGGGGCCTCTTCATTGAGAATCCACTCACCTTATTTGCAACTTTCCTTCTGGTCTTGGTCTGGGTCTCCCCTTCCAATGGTGCCTAGGGGCCGGACGCCCCAGTAATGGCCTGGTCACTATCATCCGTCCCAGAGGCCCTTTGAAAGGAGCGGGAACCCTAGTTGTCTTGGTCTTCCTGGAGGGGGGGTCCTTCTTTGGGAGAGAGGAGGGCGGGGAGAAAACGCACTTCTCTACACCCCAGAGAGGGACCCCAAGGCCCGACGAACTAGCCTCAGCCATGTCCTTCTCTAAAATTGGGAAGTCCATTACTGACGAGAGTACACTAACTGGGAGAGAAGATCCATACTCTCGTCGTGAATTATTAGGGGGTTGATGCCGTTTCTCGAAGATCCTGCAGTTGGGTGAATTCGGGTTCGAAGGTGTCTATCACCAAGCTTTTGTTTCTCTTTGGAATACCCTGCTATCTTGGGTGGAGGCACCTCCGGAACCAATACCACCTCAGAATGGGCCTCTAAGTGACCATTTCTCCTTCTTCCAATGTGTCGGGGATCCCTACCAGGGAATCCCTAGGCCTATGGCATGTAATAAACGTCGCTGGGACGGTGAGCCGAAATTTACTGGCAAAGAACGTTGTCACGGTCGCCAGCTCCCCAACGAGGTTAGAAGACAGTGGCATGAACGGACCGACAAGCCTCGCTCCTCTTATCCCTCCCTTCGTGAGAAGGAGCCTGCCAAAAAGGGTGGGGTCTATTTTTGTCCGCCTACTCACCGCCTTTTGGTAGGCCCCTGTGTAAAGTAAAGAGGGGCTGCCGGTGGTCCATAAGTAACAGAGGGTGGGGGCCTTTTCTCAGGAGGATGAAAGGTTCACAGCTTAATACTGCATAATCAAGTAAGTGAAGTAAATAGAGAATAAATCGGGATGACGCACGCTATCTGGGTGGGATATCTGTGGATTATATTTGGTAGGGTGAGGAGAAGGGTTGAAATTGCAAATTTTATGGGGATAATAACAGTTCTCTGCACCTTATTCCACCCTCTTCCTGTAATAGTGATTGTAAACATGCATATGCAAAGATTTGGGTGCACACTAGACATTTTGCTTTCTCTCTACAGATATGTTAGAAGAATAGATAACTTGTTTATTATTACTTTTTTGTAGGTGTATAAAGCTCTCTTTACACTCATGGGATTCCATTCTAATTAAATTTGAATATCCAACTAAATTAATGAGAATTGAGCGTATTAGTTATCCTTTGTTGCATTTAGCATCCGTTGGATTGCTTTAGTATGCGCAGTGGCATATAGAGATTGCCTTCGTTTCTAAGTGAATGTTTTAGTCTGTGCGGTTGCATAAGGCGATTGTTCAGCGTGCGTGGTTGCAAATAGGAATTATTTTACTCACACGATTGAACGAAATGATTGTTTTAAGTTACACTGCTGCACAGTGTTTTGATCTATGCATTTACATAGTCATCCTTTTAGTCGATGCTGGAGAAAGGAATTATTGTTGTAGAGTGCGCTGTTGTGCATAGTGAATGGTGTAGTCTATGCAGTGCAGAATGTGATTTTTGGAATACCGGTGGTTTCACCATGTGTTTTTTGTAGTTTATGATTGTACAAAGTGATTTCTTTAGTTTTCTAGTCACACAAAATGACTTCTTTAGTCAATCATTTTCAAAATATTATATCTATTTGATTTTGAGCGGAGGAACAAACTGATTTTTTTTTTACTCTGAGAGGTTGCAAAAATAATTGTTTTAGTGATCACGGTTACACAAAGTGATAGCCTTATCATGTGCGGTTGCGCACGGTGATTGTTTTATTCTTTACGGTTGCATAGAATGATTGATTTAGCTTGCTTGTACATATTGTCTTTTTCAGTTGCACATTGAAACAAAGTGAACTTTTAATCTGCGTTGTTGCATAGTGATTGTTTAATTCGCTCCTTCTATCAATTGACTGCTTTAGTCTGCGCGGTCGGTTACACAAATCGATTGTTCTAATATGCGCTGTTGTACAATACGATTGCTTTAATCTGTGCTATTGCACGTGGACTTATAATCCACGGTAGAGCCATCCACGGACCATGACGTTGGATTAGCTATCATAATAATGCTGCTATTTTATCACATCCCATCATAACGCATAAAGACTTCAAAAGATTAAAATTTATCTTACAAAATAAAAAAAACATGGATTTAAATTCCTACACTTTAACTCTTGTAAAACTGGAAATAAATGTTGAATTCAACTAGATGCATATAATTAATCAGGAGTGCATAATCATTTTTTAATCTCAATGATACAATTAGTAACCCATTTAGCTAAAAAATTCCAAGAGGGGGGTAATTCTATTACAGCATTGCGCCCCCTTTCCCCTTTGGCTACCCTATTAAAAATGTAACCGCGCTATTACCACTCCTGAAAATGAGCCACTGCTATACATGAAGCTACAATTCTAGTATCAATGGCAATTAGATAAGAAAAAGGCATTCCAAGGTGAGCGGCGCAGAGAGAATAATTGAATTCCATTACGTTTATCATATACGCAAGAAATAAAGGAATACTAAGAATACCTCAAAAATGAATATTATATTTATGCGGTTATACACTATTGAATGAACGGAGTTTGTTACTCCAGAAGTAAAACGCTTTGTAACGCAAGATGTCCTCACAGAGCGCCTGTCCAACGACTAAGGAGAGGTTTGGGAGAAGAGAAGACAGATCAATCCAGATTCTAGGTACATAAATCAACAAATAATAAGCACTGATTTTATCCGATTCATATCACTCATTTTGGATAAATTGAGAAGAGGGGGGGGGGGTCTCTCTCAAAAAGTAATGATTGGGAACAAAAATGAATATTAGATTCGGTTAAAAAGTATCCAAAATTACTAAAAGAACATGAATCCTACTTTCACTGAGAATAATACTAATACTAAACTGCAAAAATACCAACATTTCATTTCCATTTCTATCCATTTCCAGTCCCATTCAGCACAATATCACAACACTACACAATTTCCGTCCCCTTTAACTTCAATTCGAGAAAATGGTGTCTCACATTACGCTATTTTTATATATTTTCGACTTAATTCGGCGAAATATGTCACACTACATAACACAATTCTTTTGCCTCTTTTAACTTGATTCAGCACCATGTTTACTTTTTGCGTCACTGCAACCTTATCAAACATACACAAAAATATACAACTGTAAGTGAGTTATTACCACCCACTTTTGGATCGCGAAGACAAAAATTAAACTATAGTAAATTAAGTAGTTTACAATAGAATTAAGCAAAATAAGTTAATACATACATAAGAAAAAAAACGGGAAAAATTCAATAAAGTAAATAAAGTAATTTGGTAACAGTAAATACACAAAAGAGGGAAAAAAACTAAAAATAATGCGAAAATTTAACCGAGGCTAAGCTCCGAAGAAAGTGACAAATTTCCCTGACGATGAATGACCGAGGGGTTGATTTGGCGCAGTTCTACGCTTGGCTCAGATTATGGTTTTCGGCTGCTGTTTGAGCCGAGTTTCTTGAGTTAGAGTTCGGTTAATTACGAAGATGAATTGCCTCCAAGAAAAAGATTAGGAATAATAATCTCAAACTAACTAAAGAAAGCACTAGCCCCTTCAGGAAGGGACTTAAAAATTCACACAAATTTACCTTAGCCCTTTAAGAAAGGGATTATAATTAACAATCACCAAATAAATGCCCTTAAAAGGTAAATGTTATACACAAAACATTTTTAAGGGGGCACAAAAATATAGAATAAAAAATATGCAAGAGTCACAATTGATAAATATATACAAAGAAACTTTAGGAAAACGGGACACACACAATGGAGAGAAACGTACCTTTATGTTGATGTTTCCGAAACTAGAGTAAAGGATTGGGTTTAAAGTTTGCCCGATCTCGGGTCGTCTTGGCGCCGTGCGGCCAATGGGCGCGTGCGAGGTGGTGGTTGGTTGTCTGAGAGTGAGACCAGTCGTATTCGGACGATAGTTAAATAATTTGCGTGATTGGTGAGTTCGGATGCTTTCCTTTACAACAACAAATAATAAAAAAAACAAAATAAAATCGAAAGACATAAATGTTCATATAAAATATTTTCACCAAATGAAATAAATGTAAAATTATTCTTTAAATATGTTTGAATTTGTCTACCTGCTCCATTGAAAAATTACCATCAATAATTTTCTTATTATTTCATTATATATAACTTAAAAATAAATTTGTGGTATATATAGTTTTAAATTATTAGTATTTTCCATTGCAATGAATCTTCCATTCGTACCAAAATATTATGCAGTACAAACTGCTAATGTACTGTATTTTTAAACTAGAAGTCACATTATTAATTACAAATAAAAACTGTGTATTTTAAAATATTTTATTATTTTAAAATTAGAAGTAGCGTTAGCGATGTAGAGTAAAAAGTGTAACAACAAGGACAACAAAGAATAACAACAAGGAAAGAAGGTACCCTATGAGAGCTTACGGTCCATTCAAGGAGGGTACCTTTGGGCTAGCAATCGAGCGGGCACATGGCTGCTCAATTGTTTTGCGTCCCTAAACGGCCACTTTTCAAGACCTTGTCTAGTCTTGACTCAAACTGGTCAACAGATTCACTGTTCACAACTTCCACTGGAAGTGCGTTCCACATACCGCAGATACTGTAAGTGAAAAAATTTCCACACAGATTGTGGTTGTAACGCTTCAGTCCAAGTTTGATGCCGTGATTGCGCGTTCTGTTCTCACTCAGTGTGAAAATATCTCGGTAGTCAACATTGTCGAACCCTCGAAGTATTTTGAAAACTTCGATGAACTGACCACGCAGTGTACGGGTTTCCAGCAAGAACAGATCTAATTCCCTTAGTCTATCCTCATAACTTTTATGTCGGATAGAGGGAATCAGCTTGGTTGCCCTGGCTAGTACGCGTTCCAATCTCGCGATGTCTTTTCTCAATGAAGGACTCAAAAAATTGTACGGCATACTTCAGGTGCGGTCGGACAAGTGAGTTGTACAGGCACAGTAAAATCTCCTGGTCCTGATAACCAAACTGGCGCTTAATATAGCCTAGCATCCTTTGGGCCTTTTTCTCCGCCTCAATGCACTGTTTCGAGAACTTGAGGTCACTAGTGATTGTTACACCCAAGTCCTTTTCAGTTTTGGTGGATTCAATAGCAGTGCCCTTAAGGATATACTGAGATTGGGGTTTCTGTTGCCGATATGCATCACTTTGCATTTCCGCACGTCAAAAGGCATTTGCCACGTGTCCGACCACTCCCCAATCTTCCCAAGATCTTCCTTCAGGCGGGCAGTATTTCCATCCTTTGCAACGTTCATACCAAGCTTGGTATCGTCGGCAAATTTGGAAATCTTCGCAACCATGTCACCGTCCATGTCGTTGAAGTAGATGATGAATAGTAGTGGTCCCAGGACAGAACCTTGAGGCACCCCGCTAGTAACGGGCACCCACTCAGAGGCCTGTCCATTCACCACCACCCGTTGCCGTCTGCCACTTAGCCAGTTCTCGATCCATCCGGCTACCTTTTCGTCTATGCCCAGCGCTCGCACTTTCCGGAGAAGGCGGCGGTGTTGTACCTTATCAAAGGCTTTCTGAAAGTCTAGGTAGACCACATCCCCCGCTTTGTCCCGATCGTGCTCACTGAAAACGAAGTGGAAGAATTCCACAAGGTTCGTCAGGCATGACCGTTGCCTTCGGAAGCCGTGCTGGAAACTCCTCAGTAGCAGGTTTGACTCTAAATACAACTTCACTTTGTCCACCACGATGCTTTCCATGAGTTTACCGACTACGAGGAGCGGTCAATAAGTTTTGCGAATCGGTAGGGCAAAACAGAGGAAGGGGGATGGCTGTTTGTGGGGGTGTTAGGCCAAGTTATGACAAGTCAGGACCTGCAACCGCACGCTTCTGCCTCGTCTATTTAAGAAGCAGTAACTGATCGCAGATTGTAAGGCACAAATCTTTCAACAATGGAAAAGGTTGAGCACCGCGCAGTGATCAAATTTTTTACCAAGGAAGGAAAGAATGCAAAAGAGATACATGAACGCATTGTTGCAGTGTACATTAACACTGGCCCTTACTATGCAACTATTTCTTGCTGGAATAGGGAGTTTCGCCATGGTCGTGAGTCTATTGAAGATGACCCCCGTCCAGGACGCCCGTCAGACGTGACCGACGAGGACAATGTGGCCCGTGCGGAGAGGATAATCCTCGAAAATCGAGGGGTGAAGGTCGAAGAAATCGAGCGAGAACTTGGAATATCACATGGAAGTTTTATCAACATCACCCACGACAATTTTCTCATGACCTAGGTCTCTGCCCGCTGGGTCCCTAGAAACCTCACGAAACCTCACGCCCCATGATCGACTTCAACGTCGTTAAAGTCCACAAGGGCAGAGTTGCAAAAGCTGCCCTTCGCGAGTGCGGATTCGAGGAGCTCAACCATCCCCCCTACAGTCTAGATCTGGCGCTTAGCGACTACTTTTTATTCCGCTAGCTCAAGGCTGCACTGCGTGGACGCTGGTCTGGGGACGATGAGGATGTCCAGCTCGCCGTCCAGGAGTGGATTGAACAGCACTCGGGAGATTTCTGGTTGTCGGGAATTCGAAGCCTCAGGGAAAAGTGGCGCAAGTGCATTTAGGTCGAGGGTAGTCATATTGAAAAATAATAAAACACTTTTCCTCATATCTCGTTTCCTTATATCCGAATTGCAAAACTTATTGACCACCCCTCGTATATCGGTACATCTGAAAAGTGTAGCGACTTTACTAGTCACTACTCGCTAGATTGTTAATATGAGCTGAACGTTTCTGCGGAGAAGCTTCAAATTTTGATTTAGTCATATTTTCATTTTATAACAAATGTTGGTTTTTAGTTTTTACAACCAAAGAAATACTAATTTTAACCAGGTTATTATATCCAATGAGTAAATAAGTTCAAAATATGACCCTACCCTGGTAGCCCAATCAATGCATACAAGGGCAAATGTTTGTTCATTGTCAGGCATTCTAATACATGTGAATATTCCGGATCGTTAATAATAAAGGTTTCTTTTGAAGTTTAAATTATACTAACTAGTTTACTTTAACTAATGTTTGTTGGTTGGACTCAGCAGCCTCTCCTAGTACTCACGTTTAAACATTTCTTTAATAGTTTAAGGTTACTTGTTTCAAAGTCACAGTCTAATTAAACTATAATATATCTTTTCTACTTCTACATACAAGTGATTAGAATGTTCATTTTATTGAGTATAATATATTTGTTATTTTATATTTTTTTACAGTTTTATATCCTTTTTTTTAATTACAGCAATTATTTTTGCTTTATTTTTTAAGTCGTATGTACAGGGAATGGACAAAATAATGGAAACGGGTGATATTTTAAACCCAATACCTTCGCCGTTAGTACATAAATAACAATCCCAATTGTGCATACATTTTATGTTCGTGTACTGCAGACATCCTGTACCTGATGTAATTAACAAAGACGTTTCTTTTTATATAGACTTGTGCATCAGTATTAGTCAAAATATGTGACCTTTTATGATTTCTAAAGATGTCAAATTGTAGAAGCGCGAATGTTTATCGTTTTGAGAGGAACTTTCTTTATAGTTATGCAAACCCAAAACAAGGAAAAGCTATCTCTAGGAAGCGTAACTTAGGATGGAGGCGAAACTCAGTGACATAGAGCGTAACACCTAAAATTTATTGTGCTGATAAACCACAGAACTATAGTTACTTAGGTGAGTGCAGAGTTAAGCCAACATTTTGATAACTCAGTATCGACCAAAACAGTTCGTTGAAAGCTTAATGCAGCTAAATATCATGGAATTGCCCGGATAGACCACAATAAGAGGAAAATAAACCAGTGGAAGAACGTCATCTCCTTTAACCAATCATCCTTGTTCAGAAAGAATTTATGCTTGGAGAACGTCCAAAGAAGCATTTGATTGACTGACATTAATCGTGAGGCACGAAGACAGTTCTGTGATGGTTTGAGCGGCTATATCGTGGAATTATTTTGGTCCTCTGATAGCATTGAATGGTAGTGTTCACTTCTAAGAAGTGATGTAGAACGCTTGGATTGACCCGTAAAATAATCAGGTCTTAACATAATCGAAAATCACTGGTGTGTTTTGAAGCAGAAAGTAAAGAACGATTTTCCCCCGCCATCATCTCTGAAAGAGATGAAACAGATTCTGCTTCAGAAATGGATGAAAATTCCCATAGCCACTGTCCAAAACCTGTGAGTATTCCTCGATTTATTGAAGCAGTTATTGCTTATAAGGGAGGACCACTTCGATATTTAATAATAAAATTGTTATTTAACAAGGTTCTTCCATGATTTTATGCCCCTCCCCCCGTATTTTTACGCCTTGGGTTGACGATCCCAAACGACGTTTAAACGAAAATACGTCTAGGAAGGGGTAGACGGGAGTGGGGAGCTTGTATCGTGAAGAGTGCGAAGCGGTCGACTTATAACCCTAGAATGCGTTCTTATGTATTTGTAACACCATTGATTTTTCTGGGTAAATTTTACCCACTTTAAGGAAATTAATAAAAATTACCTTGGGTCGCTGGAGACTCATCCTGGGTGGGTAGCTTGTCTTACACATCACCCTGGCCTGAAATAGGAGCAACAAAAAAAGGGTATGTTTTGGGGCAAGTTTTAAGGTAAGCAACAAAAAAGTGTTCGTGTGTGTGTTTTACTTTACGATACTTATACTTATTACCTTTACGTTGTGCACAGGCAGAGCAGATTGGATGGTAGTGTCGAGGGCAGACAGCTCTGTGACAATCATAGCATTTGCAGCGTGTCTTCTTCTCTGCTCAGCCTTCACAGAAGTGGCAAATTGTTTGCGCTGTGGTGGTCTCTGCAGCCACTTAGCATCCACGACCGGCATCAGCAGCAGCATCAGCGGCAGGTGTTGGCAGGTTGAACGTGGTTGAGGTAAGCAGCTTGAGAGCATGAGATAAATTTGATGTATTCATTCTGCTGACTACCCAAGGCCTGTTCATCTCCACAGCTAGTGCCAGCATGTAATTCCTCCTAACCAGAGCTTTTTTTCTTCAGGCTTGTCAGGTTATCAGTGCAGATGATGAATTAGCTCAGTGTTGCTACGTTAAGCATGCCATAAAATAGGCAAAGCGGCCACCTCTTAGTTTTGGTACAGTTGTAGAACTGAATTATCTCCCGCTTGCCCGACTCCTCCACAATATTCCCCTGGTTGTGTCTTGTCTTCTTTTTGAGCATATAGGAAACAGGTCTGTTTCTTCGTGTACAGGAATCCAGAAGTCTCTGGTTTCCTGGTTTCTATCTGGCTCATACAATTTGGTATTTCCTTCTTGATGGCTTCGTTTGTGCCAACAATTGTCATGCCACAGTTTTGTAAGAAGCCCAGCGACAAAGGGACTGACGTTAACCAATTGTCTATTTTGACGTTGCGATTGATGTGGTGGAATGGCCTGTTCAGCTCTTTTGTATAGTAATAGCCGAGGCCAAACTCTTTCTTTTGGTTTGGGTGTTCCTTCCCAAGGTACGGGATAGCATTAACCATGTACTTACTCTTGTTTTCATTACAGATAATTAGTTTCAATCCATAATTTGCTGTTTTGGTTGGGTTATAAATCCTAAAAGAACACCTTCCCCTAAACGCCAGCAGCTGTTCATCTTCAGTCAGGTTTTCCCTTGGCACATACATGTCTCTGCACTATTGAATTAATATGTCCAGATTTTGCGGATTGGTGCCAGATGGTCTGTTTCTTTTCTCTCCTGCCGAGTGTCAGGGTCATCAAACCGGAGAAAACTTAGGAGGAATTCAAACCTTTTCAGTGTCATGACTGTACAGTACAGAGGGGCCCCTATTACTGTGTCTCACATTTCCAGAGTGTACAGGTGGTTATTTCGCCGGCACCCACTGAATATCAATATTCCTAGCAGTGCCCTCAGCTCAAGGGCATAAAAGGTGCATGTGTAGTGTACAATAACTGCACACACACAAAGAACGAGAGAGAGAGAGGAACAAACACACATTTTGCCAGGTCATAGTATCAAAGATGGAATGGTAGGAGTAATAAAATAAGGTCGTTTGTAGACAGTTTGTGAATCAGCGGAATCTGATTAGACCGTCTGGTTTGAAACCCGACCACAATGTAAGGCTATAGCACTCGAGTGTGAGAGCAGATAGGTCAACAGAGTAATTAGAGCTGTCTGGAATTGGACAAGAATTGACGACAAAAGATGTATCGCCTTAATGTAAAATTTGATAAGGTCATCTTAGCTTTAAGCAAACGGAGTTTCTGTGATACTTTCGCAGGAAAAAAAACCCTAAAGTAAGATACGAAGTGGAGAATTTCAGCCAATCACAGGCTATACTCCAACCAACCACAGGTTCCGCTTTGCTGACAGGTAGCTAAGCACCGCCTCTGCGACCAAAGGAAGGCGGAGCTACGCGTTGCCTCCAAAATAATGGCCGGTATAAATAAGAGAACATTGTCATTCAAAAAAGATTATCATAATTATTATTATAGATTATTATTGACCCATTCATTGATTGATTATTAGACTCTGAATTCACCTCTCTGCGAATCTCCATTTTTCTTGCTCTTGCCATTATAACCCAATTTAAAATATTCCGTTACGCAAATTAAATTTTTACCGTAATTGTAAACATTTCAAAGTGGTATACAAATACAAGTGTTCAATTCTTTCACAGAGGAGCCTTTTACTTAGAAATCTTGATCGGTTAATACCCCTCGGACCGTACGTCAAGAAACCTGTAAGCAAGCCACTTTACCAAACCCTTATAGAATCGCCTTGCAATCAGAATAAGACCTACTTACCCCATATTTGCCGACCTATAATTGGCAACCCTATAATTGGCGACCTTTTGCCTTTAAATTTTAATAACTGGCTAGCAACCTAAGCCACCGAAACTAAACAAAAAAGAAAGAAGAGGGAAATCACAGACAACCAGCAAGCAAGGCAAGGAGAAAACGCAAATGCGGTGAGCATAGAACCCCCTATGTTTAATGAGTCAGTGGTCACTGGCTGGTTCCGTATAATTGATGCTTAGTTCCACAACTCTGGAATAAAAAAGAACGAGGCTAAGTTTTATCAAGTCTTAGCCTCACTGCCCCCGTAGACTGTCAATCGACTGCCAGAGGATATTTTTGAACGACAAAACTACAACAACCTGAAGACGGAAGTCATTGGGCTTTTAGAAAAGAGCAAGCCTGAACTTTTCGACAAACTCATAGCGTCTTCCCCACTTACCGGCCGGCTCTCACTGAATTTGGAAGAACTAAGGAGGACACCACTTCAGGTAGGAATCGGTAAAGATTTAGTGCGACATAAATTTGTTCAGTCCTTGCCGCCGAGCATAGCGCCTGTAATCGTGTCGCAAAAAGACCTATCCGTGGCCCAGCTAGGTAAATTAGCGGATGAACTGATTATGTTCGACAAAGCGCAATGCCTAAGTGTATAAGTGTAAACGTGAGTGGATAATATCCCGGTGGGCTTACGGCCATTTAGAAGGGAGAAAAAACCTAGTGTGTGCCGCGCTCATATTTATTTTGGTGAAAAGGCAAACACGTATAAACCCTGGTGTTGGAAGCCAAAGAGAGGTGAGACTTTGCAAATGCAGCCTTCCTCTAGCCCATCTTCGCCGCTCCCGGTGGAAAAACTAACCAGGCATGCCATAGTTAGCGCGGCCGCTGGCGTGCCACCTGTGTTCACGATCGCCGCAAAGATATTCAAACAAAAATGCGAATTTTTAATAGATACGGGGGCGAGTGTGTCTATCGTACCGGCCAAACTGGTGCGATTAGGTGAAGTGCATGAATCGGGAGTCAACATTTCCACGATGAATGGCGGAAAATTTAAGGTGCACGCGGATATTGCAATCCCAAGTCTCCGGCGATCATTTAGGTGGTCATTGGTAGTCACCGATACCACCTCTCCAATTTAGGGGACTTGATTTCCTGAGGCATTTCTATTTCTTGGTGGATTGGGCGCGAAGCAAACTACTGGACCGGTAAACAAAGCTTGCCACGGCCGTGAAGATCTCCGAGAAGCCTTCATTTGCAATGATAACTGATGACCTCCTCAATGCCCCCTCCCCCTCGTGCCGTCCGATCGTGGAAAAGTTTGGGGGTCTGTATGGGCCCGCCTTCGCTCAGCCATCACCATCCCTGCCGCAGTCAATAGAACACACCATTAACACTGGCAGTGCCCAGCCGACGTTTGCAGGACCAAGACCTTTGTCGGCAGAAAAACTTAAAGTCGTAAAGGCCAGAATTGAGGAATTATCAAAGGAAGGATCATCCGTCCCTCGAAATCATACCCGCAACCATTGGTCTCCTCACCTTCGTCAAAAACAGAATGCAAATTCATCAAGGAACCAGCATCAACGATGCCTCAAATCGATTTTGGGCAAATATCGGAGGGCAACCTTCACTCGGTGCTAAAACTTTTCATGCCACAATCTCTGCAAGACACTTCACATGTGTGGGTGAGAATAGATCAAGTTCGAAAGTCTTCATAGGCGCCCTATGCGTGCCCCTTTCCAATGATCAAACGCGGTCTCAAAGTCTTCAAACTAGAGTTTCCGAACGGCAAGGAGGACACTGTCTCCATTGATAGTTTGAAACCAGCAAAATTGCCCGCAACCAACGTGGGCAGGCCTTCAGCCGCCCAGCATCGCCCAAGGTCACGGGTCTGTTATGATCAACTCGGCCGCGAAACACATAAGGAAGAAACGGCAACAGAAGAAAGGAACACCGAATCCGCACCATGTAACGCTTCATCGGAAGCGATGGAATCCCTGAGAAAAATTGTGAAAACACGATCGAAGAGACGGGTTTCATTTGCAAGAAACCCAATGTACAAATATTATTGAACTGTGCAAATTGTATATGTTTGCATGTAAAATTGTTGACTGTTGTCATTGTATAATGACTCAGATATATATTGTTGTAATAAACATGGTAGCTTTGAGGTAAGATACCAATTGTATATATATATATATATATATATATATATATATATATATATATATATATATATATATATATATATATATATATATATATATATATATATATATATATATATATATATATATATATATATATATATATATATATATATATATATATATATATAAGTAGTAACTCTCTCATAGGATGTAATATTTTTTTGTATCGTCACTCCGTGGACTAAAAGGGGACGTGTGTAGTGTACAATAACTGCACACACACACACAAAGAAAGAGAAAGAGAGAGAAGGACAAAGACACAGTTTACCAGGTCGAAGTAGTTATTATTCAATATCCAGGAGTCTATACAAAGGTTTTTTTCATTTAATATACAGGATTGAGAACAAACATTGTTCTATTCAATATACATGATTGGATATAAACTTTGTTTTTATTTATTGTCCAGGATTGTATGGAAATTTTGTTCTTAATAAATATGCAGGATTGTATACAAAGTTAGTTCTTATACAATATACATGTTTGTATACAAAGTTTGTTCATATTCAATATACAGAAGAATTGTATAGAAAGTTTGTTCTTATTTAATATAGATGATTGTAAACAAAATTTATTCTTATCCAAAACACACGATTGTTACAAAGTTTGTTCTTATTCAATATAGATAATTGTATACAAAGTTTCTTCATATTCAATATAAGTGGTTGTATAAAATTTTTGTGCTTATTTGTTATACATGGTTATATACAAAATCTGTCTTATTCAAAACACAGGGTTGTAAAAGAGTTTGTTCTTATTTAATATACAGGGTTGTATACAAATTCTGTTCTTAATCAATATACAGAATTGTAAACCATGATTGTTCTTATTCAATATATAGGATTTTATACATTTTGTTGTTATTTAAAAGACATGATTGTATATGCAATATATATGATGTTATATAAAATTTGTTCTTATTCAGTATAAAGAGTAGGATACAAAATTGTTATTAATCAATATACACGAATCTATACAAAGTTTGTTCTTATTCACTATGCAGGATTGTGTGCAAAAATTGTTCTATTCAATATAAAAGATTGTATACAAACATTGTTAGATAGCAATATACAGGATTATATACAAGTGTTGTTCTTATTCAATATAGAGGGTTTATAGAAAGTTTCTTCCTAGTCAATATAATTATTGTATACAAGGTATTTCTTATTTAATATACAGGAGTGTATACAAATATTCATATAATACATTATAAAGGATTGTATAAAATATTTGTTCTTATCAAATATACAGGAGTTTATACAAGGTTTGTTCTTATTTAATATACAGGATTATATACAATGTTCTTCTTAATCATCTTACCGAGTTCTATACAAATTATTACTATTCAATATATATAATTGTATATTGAATATGCATGATATAATATAAAATTTTAGTATTCAATATACAGGATAGTATACAATGTTTCGTATCATTCAATATAGAGGATTCTATACAAAACTTGATTTAATTAAATATACAGGATTGTATACAAAGTTGTTCTTATTCAATATCCAGGATTGTATACAAACTTTAGTTTATTTAATATACAGGATTTTATAAAAGGTTTGTTTCACTCAATATACAGGATTGTATACAATTGTGCTTTTATTCAATATACAGGATGTATACAAACAAAATTATTATTCAATATACATGTTTGTATACAAACTTTGTTCTTATTCAATATACATGTTTGTATACAAACTTTGTTCTTATTCAACATACAGGAATAAGTTATTTCTGTTTTCAATATAGAGGATTGTATACAAATTTTTGTTCTTATTCAATATACATGATTGTACACAAAAAAAATTTATTCAATATACGAGTACATGATTTTATTCAAAGTTGTTCTTATTTAATATAGAGGATTGTATGTAAAGTTTATTAATATTCAATATTAATGATTGTATATAATTTTTGTTCTTATTTATTATACATGATTATATACAAATTTGTTCTTATTTAAAATACAGGGTTGTAAAGAAAGTTTGTTCTTATTCAGTATGCAGGTTGTATACAAAGTTCGTTATTAATAAATATACAGGATTGTGATGAAAGTTTAGTCTTATTCAATAAACAGAATTGTATACAGTTTGTTGTTATTCAATATACATGATTGTATATTCAATATATATGATGTTATATAAAATATTTTCTTATTCAATAAAAAAGTAGTCTATAAAGTTGTTTATATTCAGTATAAAGGAATCTATTCAAAGTTTTTTCTAATTCAATATAAAGGATTGTATACAAAAGTTGTTCTATTCAATATAAATGATTGTATACATTGTTATTATTCAATATACAGGGTTGTATACAAACGTTATTCTTATTCAATGTACAGGGATTTATAGAAACTTCCTTCCTAGTCAATATAAAGGATTGTTTGCATTTTTTCTTATTCAATATAAAAGAATATATACCATGTTTGTTATACAATATATAGGATTCTATACAAAGTTCTTCTTATTCAACATACAGAATTTTACCTTCTTTGTTTTCTTAGTATTCAATATACATGATATAATATTTGTTCTTATTCAATATACAGGATAGTATACAATGTTTCTTATTATTCAATATGCATGCTTCTATACAACACTTGTTGAAATTAAATCTACAGTATTGTATACAAAGTTTGTTCTTATTTAATATCCAGCATTGTATACAAAGTTTTTTTATTCAATATACAGAATTTTAGACAAAGTTTGTTTTATTCAATAAAGAAGATTGTATCCAAACTTTTTCATATTCAATATACGGTATTGTATACAAAGGTTGTTTTTGTTCACTATAGAAGATTGTATAGAAAAGACTTTTCTTATTTAATATACAGGAATATATACAATCTTTGTTCTTATTCAATATACAGGATTTTATACAAAGTTTGTTCTCATTCAATATACATTGTGGTATACAAGCTTTGTTTTTATTCAATATACAGGATCTTATATAAAATATTTATTCAATATACGGAATTGCATATAATCTTTGTTTTTACTTAATATACATGCTTTTATACAAAGTTTGTTCTTATTCAATATACAGTATTCTATACAACCTTTGCTCTTATTCGATATATCGGATTGTTTTCAAACTTTGTTTTTATTCAATAAACAGGATTGTATACAATCTTTTTTTCTTATTTAATATTCTGGATTGTATAAAAACATTGTTCTTACTCAATATACAGGATCGTATTTGTGAAATTTCTATGGCAACGAAAATTCGATTTATTTCGCAAGACTTTGCATAGAACTAAACACATAAGTTATGGCTTTTCTACCACAGAAGAAATTTGTTTAGTTCCTTAAATACTTTTTTATTCTACGGACAAAATTAGGTTAACAATCCTGTCACTTTAGACAAAGTTTCAACTTTCTCCTTCGCACAGTGTGATTTGGGTGCAACACAATTATCTCAGTCCTCACTACGATGGACGTCAGATGATGCAAATCCTTGGTAAAACCCAAAACCAAATAACAAATATTTTTCTAACTTTATCCATAATTTCAAATCGTTAGACTAAAAATTTTTGCCATAATATAGTTAATTGTTCGATACGTGGCTTTCAATCCAAAACACCAAAGTTGAGCATGAGCCCTTTTATATCCTGCTATTCATAACCTTCTCGCATATTCTTCTCTTCTATTTCATTTTTTCTTTTCGGCCTCCTTAATCCTTATGGTCTATTGCCCTCATCCGTTCTCAGATGGTGGCAACTTTCTAAATTTCCTGGAAACGTGCTGGTTACTGGGGTAAATACATAAATATCCTTTAGGCAAGTAGCATTCCTGTCTTCTTTCGAAAGCAATATTTATAGGGAGAATGTATTTTGAGGCTAAAATGCTTCTCATATTGGTACGGGTTTATTGGGATCGTTTTAAACACCGCCTTGTATTCATCTGATTGAAGAATTCAGTTCTGGAATACTACGCAGTCTACCAAGGTTTCCGCGGTGACGTCATTGACAAGTGGGCGGCGAGCCGAGCTAAGGTTTAAGTGAGCTTCTTATTTTGGAATTAGTTATTTCTTATGGGTTGCCAATAAGCCCTTAGGGTTCTGCATCTCAAAGTAAATTTAATGAAAATTATGTTTCTGTGACGCTTAGATCTTTGCATATCCTTATAATCTAACCAATTGCCAACGGCAATTGTTTATTACATTTCTTTAAGATAGGCTTTAAGGTAGCCCTCATAATATACCAGAGATATGATGGTAGGAAAAATAAAGATATATAGGGAGATCTACTCAACTGACCGGATGATAAGAGTTTTTTTATCTTTATAGTTTAATATCATTTATACATGGTTAAGGTCACTCACCATCTTATGTCGCCTTAGTACCTCTCTTGTATAGATGCTTAATTATTTTTGATGCATGGAAGTTGTGCGGCCTCTCCTTCCAAATTAGTCTAAGTAGTTTCCTCTTTTAGCGAGTCAGACTGTCTCTTCTACCAATTTTCCTTTCGTCTAACTTTACCACTTTTTACGAACCTCTTTTCATATTTTTTTTTTATAAAGCACCGTTAGATTGTTTAGAATTAAGGATAAAAATATAAAATTAATCCCTTTACATCCTTAACTCCATGGCATGAAAGTAAAAGAAATAGCGTAAGAAAAAAAAATTAAGTTTGTCCATATCTAAAATAAAAAAACACGATTCTAAGCGGTTTAAATTTACTTTTTCCCGCGCGTAATCTTCAATGCCCTGAAAGAACTCTCCTAGATTTGTCTTTGTGATTGACTTCGACGTCAACCAGAAAGGAAATAGCAACAGACTTCGAGTTATGCTTTATTTCCCATTTTATGATGTGTGGGGAGCCTACTTTAAGGGTAAGAGGCTACAGTGCGTTCTTTAGATTTAAAAACCCCACACCGCCCCTTCTAGACTAGGGGTGTTAAGAGTTATTAGACCTAAAGGCAATGTAGCCTAATCCTTCTCTTGCATGGGTACAAACTCCTAAAATGATGGTGAATGACCAGACCTGAAAACATTTGAATACTTAATAAAACCGTTGTTTAAATGGTCCACTAGTGTTTTGTTGCTTTGGTTTACCATAATTTGGGATAGCAAATTTTGAGTGAAGTATGTAAGTGTTTATAAATAATGCCTTTGTAAAAAAAAATTATCTCGCGCGAGGAGCAAAATAATTTAAATATTAAGTGTATTATTTTCCTTTACTCCCAAACTTCAATATGGATATTTATCTATCCACTCTAAACGTGTCTTAATGCCCTTGAAGTGTTTTGTAAATAAGAAGACAAATAGTCTGAATCTACTCTTCTTCTTTTTTTCCCGCGGAAGATTTGTTATTATTTAACTCTCCCGCTATTTTGTCTTTTCTCCATGGAGGGTTTGGCCATAGGGCCTGCGTTTGATTCCTATGTCACAATGATTCACGTCCGATGAAAGAGTGATATTATAGTTTTATCGATAAAATAATTCTTTTTTCATGCCTTTTTTTTTTAGTTCTGATGTTCCTAACTCTTTTTTTATATGCAACTATTCCTCTCTTATCCCGACTTTTTTTAATCAAGTAATCGTCCACCTCGTTGATAATGACAAAACTATTCAACTTAACGAGTGTATCAGGTGAAAAATCACTAAATATGTAGCCATGCTATACTTTATAAATAACACTGGCCAATACCAGCTTTAGTGTCTAAGGTTTTTTTTATCTGATTTGGGATAATTTTGATGGGCCGAATCCTAAAATCACATTGCTTTTGCTCAATCTAGTCATCTTTTTGATTTATCGCCACATGATTTTTTTACGGTTTTATTTACATGTACGGGTATTTTCTATTTATATGATACAAAGGTCTTTCTTATTTCTTTAAATAAACGAATTCTGAAGAGTTTCCATGCGGTAATTTAGCCTGATTTATTCTGGATTCCTAACAGAAATCCAGTCACAAATTACATAAAGAGTGCGTATCATGTTATTTTAATATGAAACTTGGTAACCAGGATAATACTTCGTGCCACACATGATATGTAAGACATGCAGCGAGTATGTGTGTCGTTGGGCCAAGGCGAAGAAGAGTTGTCTGAAGTTTGGAATTCCCATGGTTTGGAGGGAGCCGACAAATCATCATTATAATGGACCATGACTATCCTTTCTCATACCTTTTGCTTTAACCGAAGAATTAATCACTGTTGGAATTTTCCGGCAGTGTATAATAGCCTTATAAACAAAATGAAACGTATATTATTTAAAATAATGACAAACCACTTGAATGAATATATTTTATCATGAAATTCTGGATATTCAGTTTTTGAATGTTTCCGGAGAATGTCGTTTAGTTTGATTTTTCGCCGATAGATGCCATATTTTATGAAAATGTAAAGTAAGCCTAGATTAACGGAATTTAAGAAGCTAAAATGGAGATTATCTAATCAAAAATTAACGAGTTAACGGATTTAAAGGAAAAAAAAAACAGCTCAGCGTCAAATTCCTCAAGGAAACTATTTATTTGTTTTCCTTTTGACCTGGAAAACACGAGAGCATCACCTCTAAAAGTCTTGAAAATTTCGTAAAATAAGTAGAGACAAGTGAAAAAGAAAATGTCTGGAAAGTACATAATCCGAGTAACTAAAAGACGAGACTTCTTGAAGCCTTAGGGAGTGGGAAGTCTCACAATTCACCCAAATCATGCTCACCACTTTTTTTTGTGCAGCGTAGACAAATTGTCTCTGGAGAAGAAAGCAGGGGATAAACTTTATATGGTCGATCGAAATATTGGGGTGGTTTTCTGAATTCCGGATGAACAAAGATGCATCACTATTATGTACAAAGAAAAGAAATAATGAAATTTCCCCATTCGGAAAAATATTTGAAAATTCTCAAAGGAAAAATTTCTAGATGTATAAAGTGTTCTAAAATCCAAAAGGTCACCCGTGTATAACATAAGCGCTAATACTACTTCAAACCCTTATTTAACTCACGATCACATTCCCTTAGGCAGAACTCCAATTAGCTAAACTATAAAGTAGCTCTATTTATAATCCTTTTTTCTTACCTTAGCAAATGTCAAATCTAAAATGCCTCTCTCCAATAAACGCATCCAAACCTCCCCCGTATTGAGCGAAGACTTCCATTCCTGGAGAGAGTTATAAAAAAATGACGTCTGCAAATCAGTCGAACTCAGCTGTCTTTCCATTACGAACAAAGTGTCAGTAGAATCACAAAACTCACTCATTATTGAATTTCACCAACTAACAAGATGGGAGTCGTAGAAAATACCCATCAAACGAGATTGGTTCCAAAAATAGGAGCATTGATGCTTATTCTCCAAGGAAGAAATATTGACTATTCAAACTGATACTGATTAAATCTCAGCAGCGTTTAATTAATTTTCAGCGATCCTTTAATGTTGAAAGGAAATAGTCATATATTCGGGACTATATTTCTCTCAGATGAAAATTATGGATAGAGAAAAAAGAACTTCCTGAAAAAGAAAATTAAATGCAAGTGAAGTTTATTTTTAATCATTTTCCAGGACAATTCCTATTATTTCAGAAATGTAAAAACTCAAATCAAGCAGAGCGTCAGAAAATACATACAACTTCCTCTAAATGCTTACAATTTGTAGAGGTTTAATTATAGGGAAGACCATTTAGTTATTTACTCGACTAATATATAAATGATTTCGGTGATATAAGAGTCGCATATTCATTTCAAGTGTAATACAAAAATCCAAACTAAAGTGTTCTCAAACCCGAAACAATTTATTTCAGCAGCATTATATATTTGAACACAGAACAAAGATTTACATACTCATGAAAAGAATAATAATATTTTGTCGCATGGCTTGTGTTAGCAACCAAATCTGCAAAATGTTTGTAATATGATCAATTAACTTGCAGCAGTTTTCATTCGATTTTTTTTCTATTCCTCCTTACAATGCATTCATAACTTTTCCTTATTCAGTAGGTTGCTTTGGTAAATGAGCTTTTACAATTCCATCCATATATTTTTTTATTGGCTTCAGGTATAGGTTGAGTGATGGCCTTTTCAAAACATTAACGTTAAAATATTCAAACCATTTCTTTTCTCCCAAAATTGGATGTTGTGGATCGTTGTCCGTTGAAAGAAAACCTGCTTACCAAACTTCCGTTTTTTTGCTCATCTTAAATTTCAGTTCAGAAAAGCCAAATTATCTTTTTTCAAAGTTCCATAAATTTTAACAAGTGTTTATGTACCATTAGCAGCAAAGAAACCGCATGACAGTGACGGTCACTTGGTGAGGTAACTCCGCAATGTCTTCTCCAAAACAGTAAATCTAGCTGAACCCACGCCTTGACCTATTTCTTTATTAGTGGTTGCTGGGTCAACTTCAACTTTCTTTACACTAGTAATAATATTATTCGGTGAAACCTTTGGTTTCCTGACGCTATTTCGCACAGTTTTCACTGGTACAATGATCTTATACTTGCTATTACTGTCTAAAATGATTACCGTGTGATATTAGGCCTGTTCAAAATCAACTTTTTCTTATTTTCACAGTTTCAATATATTTTCCCATGCTTTTTACCATAAAAAAATAGAAAATCGCAATTATTTTGACCTAGGATGTTGGGAAGCATTGTCGCATAGAGCTTTAAATTTTATGGCGTGTAATGGGCCAAAAGCCCCAGTGCCGAGGTTTCTTAAATTATGTTTTGCGCTATAACTTTTTGTCTAAACAAGATATAAACAACAAAATAGGCCCCAAATTAAAGTGTTTTAATTCTATTTTTAACTCATTTACTTATAATAGTCTTGGAATAAGAAATAAATATTGGTACACATGCATTAGTTTTCTCACACTCCGGACAGAAAAGGCGCCTTATTCATGAGCGAAATTTGAGCTTACCATTTTTTCATAAGTCTAATTGAACAAGAAGTGAAACCATTATATGATGATTAATTTCATAATGACAGTGGAACAGTCAGTTGTTGAGAGTTTGTTTCTTGAAGCTTCAAAAGCGGCGCCTTTTGAACTCCTCAGCTTGAAAGAATAGTCCCGTTGCTTGGTATCTGTTGTTATGACATTTACAAAGTCTCTCATCATCTTGACACCACATTAAGAAATGTCATTCACCGCTTTCAAATTCTTAACATAGCCCAACGCTTTTCTGTAAACCTGATTATGTGCCTAAGACGTGATAGGTTCTAGAAGCCACTCGTAGCCAATGTTCAATGTGTTCAGCAGGAAATAAGATTATGGACTAATGAGATCAATCAAGAGTGTCTTAGCTGTGACCCTCTGAAATAGTGGCTTTTCTGTTCTGAAACAGTCTGGCTTCTCAGCGACATGTAATTTGGCAGCGAAGTCGTGCTTCAATATGTTACTCAAAATACTGATGAATATGGCAAAAAGCACGACTTCCTGCGTCAGGTACCATTTGTGGTTTTCCATCTTATTAAGTACTTATACCTAAACATTTCCTAAATTAGATTTTGATCATTTACGTAATAATCTATAGCAGACATTGAAATCATCATATAGGAGTGTAAAACAGCACAAAGGTAGGTGTTGAGTCTTTTCAGCTTTGATACAGATTAATCTGCAAACATCACCATTTCCATGGAGTACAGGTTTCTGGCCATCCATCTGAACTGATGAATGGCACCTGGTCGACACCAATAAATACCTCGAGGGGCATTCTTCCAAGAATAATTACTGTCACTTTAGCCATTTCCCTGGAGTCGACGCTTGGAAGCCTTTCTGCTGTCTTGGATTATTTCTTCACTGTTGTTCTTCTTTTCATTCAGCCATTTGCTGTTGATCGCCAACATCTTTGAGTTCTCCTTAGACAAGTCCGTCCAAATATCCTTCAAATGTTCAAACGAGGAATTATGGGCCCCTTCACCTTCCCAACATTTTTTTATAGCAGTTTGGCAGCTCTTTTGTTACATAATGTAGTGTCAAAGCAAAGGCAGTAGCATTATTCTCAAGGCACCCTGTCTCCAGAAAATCCATTGAAGCTTCAGCTTGAGCTATGCCAGAAGAATTATTTATGATAGGTTATCACAATAGCTTCCCCTCAGTGTATGAAGGTGGACCAGACACTAGCTTAGATTAGGTCTCTGAGGTACTTCCAGGTTCACTGCCCAAGACATTTTGGAGCAACCTTCTATCCCAGTGTAATACAACGTACAGCGGGTGTTTTCACAAAACTTTGGCTGATATCATACATGGACAGGATAAACCATGGATTTATAAACCATATCTCTTTACCCGCTCACAATTTAACGGCTCATTATCCATGTCACATACAAAGAAAGAGCAAATACAAGTTCTGCGGGTGATAACAACCGCCACAGGGCTTTCGCCATATTTAATTTCTGACTTTCAAAAACCCATTTAAAGACAGAAAAAAAGATGCAGAAACCTTTCATTGCAGAAGACATAACAATATATTAACGGAGAAAGAGAAATTTGACGAAAATAAACAATGAGACAAGAAACAGGAGTTTTTTAAAGGCAAGAGAAAGGAACATTGTAAGAATACATGGTTCAAAGAGAACAAAGGACGCACAATGAAGGCAACCCATACTGAGAAGACAGAAATAAAGCCAGGGGAAAAAGTTTGAATAATCCTGGCCGGGACTCGAACCTGGGTCTGCTGATTTCCGTTCAGATGCCCTATCGTTAAGCTAACAGTCACAATGACTCAATTCCACCCAAATCATTACCCTATCAAACACAGTATCTCCCTAGGCTAGGAACCTCCAAGGGATTTTTATACCAAACTACGAGTATGTATTCTCATTATAGCCCAACCTCAATCCCCTCTACTACAGGGTGTGGGTGCATATTGAGGGCAAGGCCTACAAGGTCTCCCAATAGCAATGTCGAAGAGCTGAACTTCTTCGTCAACCGCGTGGGGTCCAACATGAAGAAGGACTTCGTCTGCAACGTGGGTACTGCCTTCAGGTTTTGTTCGTAATGAGTGTAACAGGACTTTTTCAATACCCGGTATAAGTCCTTTAAGGTAGAAAGTCAAGCTAGGCTGGCTCGCTGAAACAGGCGTTCACGCCAAGGAATCAATTCACAACATTTAGATTACTTACATTACTAATTTACATTTTACTGTCAATAGCTGGCATAACAAATTGTCTTTTCTAACAAAAATATTGAATATATGATACTATAGAAAATTCTTTTTATAGCACTGTATAACTTTCATTATGCGAGACAACACCCCTTAAATGCGAGCGAAGAACCTTTGTCTAGATATTCGGAGATTGACCAAAAGAGGGATGAGAAAATATAAACAAGTAATCAAAAAATGCATCGTGAAGAAGAAATAAAGGGCTCACAAATGTTAATATTGTCAGACTTTTGGGGGGGGGGTTTATATAAAATCACCATTCTGCTACCATATAGAGGTATCCCCTAGAATAATATTACTTCCCTACCTCCTAAGATATTACTTTGGGAGAGAAAGCGAGATGTTACTCCCCCCCACCCCACCCCACCTCCGACTTCAACCCTTTTTGGACTTGCCACCAGGTCTCCGCAAAATTCACACGAAGGCATGGCGCTGAAATTGAGGCTACCTCCCGGCCATCTCAATCCCCCCATCCCCCTCCCATCGGGTCGGGAGATTACTTTGTAGGTTCATCGTGAACAGCTTTTATGGCTCCAGCCGCTGGTCGTCTGTCTGGCCCGCTGATCCCTGCCGTTGACACTTCCCCGTAAGGCGATGCTCGGTTTGTCACGCTTGATAACGAGGGTTCGAGAAGGCCTCTCTTTCTCCCTGTGTTGGAGAACTCCAGGTATATATGCACTCTCTCCCGGATTACAGACAGATCTGGTTAGACGAGACTTTCCCGAAAGGAGTTCAATTCAACGAAGCTCTCTTCCGAGAAGTGTGAGGGATGGTCACAAACCACAGAAGAGCTGGACATCATGCCCGTATCTTCGGGTCAGGAAGAAGAGTCTCGTGAGGTAACGTCAGCCTTTCTCAACCGCCTTCGGATCAAGGATTGGAGAAGCCGTCTTCCGAATTTCTTCTGGTGACTTCTTGAAGACAAGAGGCCCGTTAGCTCGCTCAAGCCAAGTGTAGAAAAGTTATCTCCCCCCCTCCTCTTTCGAAGTTCGACCGGTGACCTCTTGAGGACAAGAGGTCCGATAGCTCGCTTGACCCGAGTTAGGAGAAGTCATCTCCCCCTCCCCTTCAAAGTTCGTCCGGTGAACTCTTGAGGACAATAGGCCCGCATCTCGCAAAACACAAGTTCAAGAAAGTAGACCTCCCCCCCCGCGCTGCTGGTTTTTGGGCTACCCCCGTGAGTAATCAAGGTCACCAAAACCTCCCCCAAGTTTTCCCCGCTTTACTCTCGAGTTTCAAAGGAACTAAATCACTCATTACCCTCAATCTCCCATTATAACCATTCCCTAACCACGGTTATCTAATTAGTATTCAGAACTTAAGTCCGTCTTATTCATGTACTTATATATATCCATATTTATTGTGTGCCTTTTATTTAGTGTGTATTAAAATCTATTTTTGTCGTTGTGTTTGGTATATTTCTTGGTCACACAGCTGCAGCTATCTTTTCAAATCGCACTCTTAGAACAATAACAGTTGTCGCCTTGCTTGGCCTACCTTAGAGCCTGTGTGCGCATATTCCCGTACACCTGGCCATACCTCAACATATCATTAAAGATAGACCAATCAGGAACACTTTGAGTGCGCAATCTAAGGTAATGTAAATACTCTGGATTTTGATGATTGGTTGAAAATTATATAAAACTGCCTCTCTCAAGAGAGAGAGAGAGTTTTTCTTTAAGAGATTCACGGTGGTAGAGGACAATAGGCAAAATATCAACAAAGCAAATATTATTGCCGTGGTATGGTCGTTAGGTGAGAGAGAGAGAGACAGAAAGACAGACAGAGGGCAATTTTCGCGCCGAGGGAGAAGGAAGGGCTTATTTATCCTTGTGTCCTGCAGGCGGAGTTTACCTTTGAAGACGTGGTGACATGGGTAATTCTGGTCAACTTTAGTGACCTCGCTCCTGACGTGAGGGCTCTCACGTTGTTTATCTTATCGGATCGTCGATGTTCCAAATCCAAAAGCAGCTGTCGTTAATTCTATGGTAGTAGGAAAATAAGTTCCTGAACCTAATATATTAAATTGCTTCCTTTGTGCTCTAATTCAGACCATTTTGTGAAGTCTCTAAAGCACACCACCACTACTTAACCTCCAAAAGACTATTGAGTAAACTACAGGATGGTTTCTTAGCTCTGACGGTTTTAGTAGGCATATAAGTTTTTTACACGCAGCTCTGTATTCCAAACCCGCATTTCAATTGCAATTTTATTCAAAGCTGTCTGAATTATCTCCTTTAATTTGCGAATATTTATTGGTTTTGTCATATGAACTTTCCATTTAATAAACTCCCATAAAAAGGTCGCAAGGAGAGATCGGAATGGAGATCGCGGAGGTCATAGCATATTCGATAGCCCGTGACCCATCCATCGTTTGCACATTGAGACAGCGCCGCACCTCCGTTTCCAAATGGGGAAGGGTGTCATCTTGCATAAACAGCAGATTATTATTTATGCATCTAGGTTCCGTGTTTGGCCACAATTGTTCCCGCAACTTGTGAAAGTTTCATCTAAAGTATTTAGGCCGAAAACACCACGTTGCCCAATAACAACCAAGTCGTGAATTGTTGGCGAATGAAGAGTTTCCTCCCTCAACCAGGTTGGATTTTTACGGCTCACTACCGATGATTTGGGAGTTAGGATTGCCATCAAGTGAAAATGAGCCGCATTGGCAAGAACATCGCTAATAGTTGGGTGCCCAGGCACTCAGTCATTTCAAATTGATGCAAAAGTTTTGTTTTCAGTACGAATTTGAAAGTAAGGGTCCATAGAACAATTTTTGTTTGAGTGTCAAGTAGTCAAATAAAGAAATTCAAAATGGCCGCCAAAATCAAAGATGGCTGCCAATTTCCACTTTTTTTCGAATTGCCCCTCATAACTTTTGTACTAATGAACCTAGAATAGTGATTTTGGTCTCTATACCTAGGTTTGCATGTATGAGTAAATGAATAAAAATAAAATAAACATGATTAGAACATATCTTCTCTTATATTGAGTCCTACTTCCAAGTAAATGCTTACACAATTGCTTGAAAAACTGCTTGAACAATACATTCAATAAGAAAATGGCTAGCAAATTAACCAAGACCCCCTTTATACATGTTAGTATTGGAAATTGTTCTAGTCCAGCTACTTCTCGCATGGGCACTTGCACTGAAGTGTGCACTTCAACTTTGTCTTCCCGCATTTGCACCGAGAGATACCACAGCCCAATCCTCAAGCGCTATCTCGGTTACACTGTCTTCGTATGCTCGCTTCAGAAGGCTGTCAAGTAACTGATGGGCGTATCTTGTTCTCATTACATTGGATGTATTCATAAAAACTGCGTCTGGTGCTTTTGTCTTCACTAGCCCATCATTTTTCAGGGTTTCAGGCCAGCCAGACCCACGCATAAGATCTACCATGGTACTCCACAAAGCCATCTCAATGTGGAGCCCATTTAGCATAACCACGAACTTGTCTTCCCCGCCGTAAATTTCAGAGAAGGTCCACTGCAATTTTTTGGCGAAGTCAAAGAGTGGTTGGTCCACTACCAATACAGGTAATTGGTGTGAGTTTAGGTGCCCACTTGTCTTTTGTACCAGTTCCATTCCATGTCGAATCATTTCTGGAGTGTCGTCTTTTTCATGGAAAAGTGGCAGGAGGGCTTCAATGCATTTTCCGGTTGTTCAACAGTATCTGATCGAGCAGCATGAGAGGAAGACCACATCGCTGGAGTGTGTTTTCTGTATCACAATCCACATATAGGATATCATTTGCTACAGCCATCTATGCCTGGTTGTGCTGTTTCTCCTCATCGAATGAACTCGTTGCCTCTGGTTGCACATCTTTTACCGGAGGTTGGCTGACAAGATTTTGGCCCACAGGGGGTACAAATGTATAGGAACGAGGCAGGATGGGTTCACTGCTGCTTGTTCCTGTTTTCTGTGAGTTGATTCGTAGACATTCTTGGTCCAAGCCATGCGTCTCTGATGCAGGAAACTGAAATATTGAAATATCAGTTCCATGGAAGGATGAGCTTGCAGTGCGTGATGTGAGATTGTGATCCAGGTTATCCAGGTCTGCAACTGTAAAAATGATTTGATGAAAATTTGTAGGGCAGACTATATCAGCGTTGTTCCTTGCATGATCTGAAATAGCCTGTGCAAATCTAGATTCAATGCTGAGAACTTTTTTATATGGGATGCTCAGAGCATACTTGTGTAGTAGTTCTACCACCTTCTTGTTTGGGAGTGCAATTTGAGGACAGGAACACTGCAATTGGAGGCTCACAATTCAAGTTCGCAGAAAGAGAAGTCATATTTAGCATGGCCAACTGACTCACAGAGAGGATCTTCCTGGAATTCTCTTGTTCTGGCGATGATTTGGGTCCTGCGAGTAGTTAACGAAACAAATACTTTATACGTTGTGGAACAGATGATTCTTCGCAACCATTGGGAAATGAACCATCAAACCTGAATGCAGTGTCGTGATCCACAACAGCTTTACGGAGAATCGATGCTGCCATTAGTAATTTAACTGCTTCCTCGTCTAGTGTTTGAGTTGCATCTGATATGACCTTTCTAGCTGTCTAGAATACCTTTCTCCACTGTCAAATTCGGAAAGTATTCCAGGACTCATACCCTTTAGGCGTGTCCGGTTCACGGTCTTCTGGATTCCATGCTGTTCTAATCTCTCGGTCATCATATCTGTCAGATCTTGCAATGCAAAAATTCTACGACTTCCAGTGACTTCTTCCTTTATAAATTGGAGCAGTTTATTTTCTGTTGTGGCCTCGAGATTTACGCTAGCTCTGTCTTGTTTATAAATCGCATTGTAACGGCGATTAAACCCTGTGTAGCAATTCCGATGGTACTTGGCTTCAATGGGGACCACATCGCCTTCGGAAAGGAGTGCCACGATACGCTCTTCTCCCATTGCGACTGCCTTGTCATGTATCTGTTGGGTCAGTGTAACTTTCTGGAAAGAATGGTCTGCTGCATTTGTTTCATCACAACAGAAGATGCACAGATTATGATTAGCAGCTGCATGACTCCGCGGGGATCTTTTTCTTGCAGGAGGCAACCCTTCATTATGACGTGTTTTTTGCATGGTCAAGTGCTGATGCCCTGTAAAGTTGACGACAAGATTTATGCCCGGATGTACGATTCTTCTGCATGGATTCTTTATCTGAAAGTTCTACGTCTGAGTGGGGAGCAGCACCAAGTGCTCTGAAATTACTTGCGAGGCTGATTATTTCTGTGTAGGCTCCCTCTTTACGGCTGGTGACTGGATTCGCAAGAGGACAAACAAGGACTTCCTTGGTTTGCTTTTGGCACAAAATACACAACTGCCATATCCTTGCCTCAGCCATCTCGGAAACAACCTGGAAAGAAACAAAGAAAAAAACACTATTAAATAACTGTTGTATGTACAAGGGGCGTCGCGAATAAAATTTGATATTACCTAAAATATAAGAAAGGTATTATCTGGAAATACAAGTGGCTATGCAAATGGAGACGTTTTTCCACCTGTGAAAAGAGACCAATAAAATGGTAAATGAATAACATAATCAGTTAGTAAGTTATGAATCATACATAAAAACATAGATATAGAGACCAAAATCACCATTCTAAGTTCAATAGTACAAAAGTTATGAGGCGTAATGCGACAAAAAGCTGGAAATTGGCAGCCACCGTGGATTTTGGCGGCCTTTTTTTTATCTGACTGCTTGACACTCGAACCAGAATTGTTCCATAGACCTTTACCTTCAAATTGGTGCTGAAAACCAAACTTTTGCATCAATTTGAAAAGAAAAAGAAAACATGCACGGCATCCCACTATAACAAATGCATAGGATTTATCTCAATTCTGGCAATTTCTTCAATGGCGAATTGCACTAAAATGGACTTATCTTCATAAATATTCTGGACAATATGACTTTAATACGGATTCCTTTGTTGTTCCTTCAACACGCGTCGCATTGCGTCTCATTGGCCTTTACAATTCGACACGTACTTTTGAAGTGTGTGGATCATTATCGAAATGGTTCACAATAAGTGCCAAATTTTCTTCTAGTTAGCTAGTTCCTTTTCGCTTTTTTGGCACATTTTGGACCCGCAAAGGAGTGTCAACAGTAGCAAAAGCAACATGCTGCAGCTACAGCAGGAGGATGGCGTCCCTTTAAGTCCCTACGAACACATGTGCATCTGCGGTTATAACTCTCCCACAAAATTTCACTTCCTCTATCTTCACCTTTTTCTTTACAGATCTTTCGTCACATGCTTTCTGCGAGAGATTACCTCGTTGGATTTCCCTTTAATTTTTTTTGTTCAAAAGAACTTTATTATAAACAATGATTTGTATAAAAAAAACACATAGAGGTTTAATTTTAGTTTTAGTTTCATTTATCCCGTGGAGTCGGGTAAAGTCAATAGGGCCAAACTCAGTGCCTAAAATTTAAGACGGGCATCTCTCTGGGAGGATTTTACTTAGTTTATAAAAGTAAAAACCAACGTGGACATCTTAGAAAGAGATGCAACAATCTCGCCATTTCGGTGTCTCTGGCAAAAATAAAAAAAAACTATAATTCCCGGATTCCGATCTAGCACTTGTAATCTAAGATACTGCCCCTCTAACGAAGGCTCTTTGTTTACATTTGAACCATTTAATTTCACTACCATTCATTTATATTATTTGGACCATCTATAATGGTAGGGCGTTCGTGAAGTACTTCAGAGAGGGTGAGATAGTTTATAGTTACAACGATTCACGCCTACCACACTTAGTGCGAAAGCGGTAGCATGTAAGCTCTGCCATCCATCCCTCTCATCGTGAACGAGATCTCCCCGACCAGATAATGAAATGCACATAAAAAATCAGAATGACAAGTGCTGGAAAGCCCGGAGGGGTGGAGAAATGTGTGTAGTATTGTGTTTTAACAAAATTAATTGGCCGTAAAACCCTTAATGATTACAACTTAGGGGTATGGGGGTGTGAGACCCTCCATACGAGGCACTACTCCATCGGGGCAGGGTTCCAGAATAGAGGAGAAAGAGAGAGAGAGAGTTAGTATGTTTCGCTGTGAAGACGAGAAGGGAAATGATAGTGGTGATTAGTTAGGTGAATGCTTATGTGTATTAAATACTTAGCCCGGGGTGGGGGGATTATACAATGTATACGCCCAAAGGGCGGCCAGCTCGCGACGCCACTGAAAGTGTTGTCTCCTCACTCGTTAGGATTGTGCCCGTACTTCGAGGCTCAACGTCCAACGCCATATTCACGAGGCTAGCGAAAGCTCCGCGTAAGTGGTAATAAATGATGATTTAGGGCAGCGATTCCCAACCTGGGGCCATGGCAAATTTTTGGTGGGCCACAGAAAATTTGGGGGAGTGAGGGGGCCTCAGGTCCAATGAAGGGGGCCACAGAGCTTCATTTTCTTATAAAATTATTATAGTAATTCGAAAATTATCTAATTATCGGCCTTTTGACATTATAGCTATATTTGACTATATGTAGTTCTCCATAATTTGTTAATCTAGTAACAAGCAACTATTTACGGGTTACTAATCATGAAACATTGAGTTTCTTTTTCTTCGATATACAGCAACGTTGTAATGATTTATTAGTTATACGTTTGGCAGCGTCGTATATATGTTCCACACCCACAGCACCAATACTCGTTGCAGCTGCTAACTCATTCAGTCAGAATCCATGTTCCAAGTTGTACCATTATTTCTGCTCCGTGACAATCTTGTTTGTGTACAGTCTTTTTTTTATTTTGGTGAGTATCTTTTCAATAATCATAAAATAACTAATATTATATGGTGACTTTAAACATAATATTTATAAAATATATGCTACCAATAGGGATATTTTTACGTGTACTCTTTACTGTGTCGTATTTCAAGTAGATAAAACATCTCTAACGATTACTTTATTTCTCTTTAAATTAATTGCTAACGAAAACATCATCGCGCGTTTGCATTGCAGCTGCGCAGCGTTGCTTATACGAAATGTTTATTGTTTCAATAAATATTACGTTTTCTGGTGGTAATATTTGCTTACATTTATGTTCATTATGTGCTTAAATGGTGTCATAAGCATAATGCCAAATGGGAATACCAGCATTCATAAACTCTGAGTGTTTTAACTGTTTCTTAGGGCAAAGTGGAACACCCCCTGCCCTGCAGCTTTGCGATCTAAAATTGAGTGGCATCAAATAGGCTTAAAATTAGTATGTAGTGGTTAGACGTTGTAAACTGTTTACCTAGTAAATAAATGATATCATATTTTATATATTTTTTAAAATATATATCCATACAGTATATACAATTTAGTTTAATATAAATTACATACAAATGTTCAAACATTTGCGTTTTCATCTTCTCAATAATTATTTTATTTTAGGTTTTCAAAGAAATTAGGAAAATTTCGTTTTATTTACAACTCAATATAAACAATATATATATAAATATGTATATATATATATATATATATATATATATATATATATATATATATATATATATGCAAAGAATCCCACAGTAAAATGAAAGGCGGATTCCAAGTACTTTCCAACTTGTTCAGTTCATTATCATTCCTTGATAATGAATTGAACAAATTCGAAATTACTTGGAATCCGCCTTTCATTTTCCTGTGGGATTTTTTGCATTTATTGCCCTACTCACGCTCTACTTTGTGAGTTTTTCATATATATATATATATATATATATATATATATATATATATATATATGTATTCTACAGATTACCCATGGCTGGTAAGGTGAAGATGAAATGTCGACAATACTCATGAGAGTTTTTAGCATACGGTTTTATACAGTCTCCAAACAATATAACAAAGCCAATGTGTCTTATATGTATGACAGAGCTTTCTAATGAAAGCATGCGCCCAAGTAAGCTTCTAATACATCTGGAGAATAAGCACAAGGATAAAAAAGACACACCATTAGATTATTTTAAAAAGCTTCATGATACTTTCCAAGGAAGGAACATCATTGATTCTATGCTTAGCCAAGGAAAAGTTAAATTAGACAAAGGTTTAATTGCATCCTACGAGATTTCCAAGCTAATAGAAAAATTTGGGAAACCCGATGCTATTGTTAAAGCTTTGATTTTTCCCGCATTATCTGTGGTAATTTCAATTGTTATGCAACAGAATCCCAAACAAATTACGGAGGGAATCCCATTAAGCAACAATTCAGTATCAAGACGCATTGATGAAATGGCAATGGATGTAGAAAATCAACTAGTTGCACTTTTACAAGCAAAGAATTTTGCATTACAAATTGATAAAGCATCTGTAAGTGATAGTCAAGCCCTTTTTATGGCGTATGTTAGGTTTTTTGGATGATAATAGTGAATTCAGTCTTGTGGCAGATACCAAAGGGAAAACAATTTTCCAAGAAGTATTGGCCTATTTCCAAGAAAAATATTTCTAATGGGTAACAATATGGCTTGCGCAACTGATGGTGCCACTGCTATGGTAGGAAGATACAGGGGCTTAATAGCATATCTAAAACAAACTGTGCTTAATGTTTTTTACATACACTGCGTGGTTCATCGTCAACATTTGATTTCAAAAAAATCGGAGGACGTCCGAAAGATGCTCTTGATAGTGTAATCAAGGGTACCAACCTTATCAAGTCAAATCCACTTCAAGACCGTCTTTTCCGACAACTCTGTGCAAACAATGAAGAAGAGTTTGAACGTTTACTTTTGCATACAGAGGTGAGATGGCTTTCTAAGGGTAACTGCCTGCGTCGCTTCGTTGAACTCTGGGAGAGTGTTGTACCATTTTTGAACGGTAAATCAGTTGGAGTAGAAATCATAGCTGTCAAGTGTGACATATTCAACCTCTCAGATATATTTTCCAAGCTAAACATGCTAGACAAACAGCTACAAGGTAAAAATACAAATCTTTCAACTTTCAAAAAGGCGATCAGCTCTTTCCTTGGAAAACTTACTCTGTTTAGGATTAATATTGGGCGTAAGAAATTGTTACATTTTTCAACCCTCGCCACTATTGAAGAGGAGCTTCCTGGGGATGATATTTTACTGTACATTGATCACTTAAGAAAATTGCACAATCATATGGAAATTAGGTTCAAAGCTCTCTTGGAAATGAACATTCCAAGTTGGGTGGTAGACCTATTTAAGACAAATGCCGCTGATGTTGACATCATACTGCAAGAAAGCCTCATTGAGTTGCAGAGTAATCAAACTGCTCAAGCTGAATTTAAACATGGCCTCAATAACTTATGAACAAGTAGTCAAATTGCTCTCAAGTTTCCTTTGTTCTGGCAGGAAGTAAAATTATATTTCATTGCCTTTCCAACATCTAACCTAGTTGAGTCAGGTTTTAGCCGAGTTTCTCATCTATTATCAAAAGCTCGCAACCGCTTAGAAATTGTAACTAGAGGTGATCTTCGTCTGTCTCTAACAACCATAGACCCTTACATTGAAAAACTTGCGCAACTAAATCAACCACAAGGATCTCACTGAAAAGAATACACAAAGAAAGCTAATATGATATATTTGTTTTTATTTTGCTAAAGGATTCTATTCTTTTGAAGTCAAAAGATAATCATTTTTTGAAGGTTACTTATTTTCTCGGTCTCCATGGAAGTTTTTCGTGTTGCTGCTCTATCAGAGAAATAATGTATGGTCTTAAATGGTTCTTTTATTGAACCCACAAAATATCTTTTTCTGTTAATAAAATAGAATAAAGGAGAATATATGTACAATTAATGGACACTGATATTTTTATGGAATGAATTATAATATTGAAGTACTATTTTTCTGCTAATAATGCCAAGGGGGCGACAGAAGTATTACAGATCTCAAGGGAGGCCATGAACTAAAAAAGGTTGAGAACCACTGATTTAGGGCGTCGATTAATTATCTCAGTCTTTAATAGATCACTAGAGAAGAGGGATGTGCTGTCTCTGACTCATAGATAGGTACGACCTGGATAGTGAAGATTACTTTTATTATGGTGATATTGATCTTGATCTAAGAACACTTTATTTCTTGTGATCTCGATATTGATGAGCACTTTAGACCTCAAGATCACTTTTAATTTCAGGTTCCTAAATATGCCTCTATGTTAATGTCATTTGTTTTCTGTCTGGTGTCAACTTTGTTCAAAACTGACTCTTTATGGTTTCTGTAACGAGTGTTCATAGGGTTCCTATTCAAACAAGTGATGTGCTCACATACCCGAAGCCTTGATTTTTCTTTCATCCAAATGGCACAGATTACATATAAACATGTATATATTTTGAAAACATCGATATCATTTGTTAAATTATAGTTAATTATTTATATAATTGAGCACTATCCACATTCACTATGCACCAAATAATACGTTTATGTAGTTACGTTATTAATGAAAATATTTAGGTAAAAAAAATTTTTTTAGTAATTTTTATTTATATATTAGCAAAATATTGTATGTCCACGTATAATATAATATATGAATAAAATATAGACTATAGGTAGATCCGTATTATAATAAATTAGTTATAAATCAATTTTATTTAAAGATTGATTTTTTTAATAATGAGTGCAATTTTACTTCAAAGGGCTGCCAAACTAACTGAATATTTTAAGTTGTCACCAAAATAGTAAAATCTGGAAACAGTATTAAAGTTATTTGCATGCATTGTACAACGAAAACTACAATTCTTTCAGCTGGTCTCGACTCAACAAGCAATGTTCTGAGCCACCTCAGGGTTAGTACTACTTAATAACTAAGTAGTAAGTAGCAACACTTTCATAATGGTTCACTCATATTTTAAGTATACAAGATTAATGCTACTTCTGCATAGACGTCCATTTGAATATATATTACACTTCAGATATTAATAGAGTATGGACAAGTAAGTACATTAAAAACTGCCGATATCCAACTATAATAAAACACCAGGTGTAGCTGTGTTTCACTTTGTCTGATTCATATCTGTAATTTCTCATATTTAGTTACTGAAGGAGGAAATTAGGCTTTCAATTTAACATACGATAAAAATGCACTGATCATCGTGAAAAAATTTTTAGTTAAAAATAACAAATATTAAAATCTTATGCAAATGTATCCTTAAAAAGAAGATTCTCTCGCTTGTGGCTAATGGGCTCCTACCATTGAACCTAGTTGAACTACATGAATTTAAGAATCTTCTTTTATATTTTTATAACCCAAATATTTTATTTGTCCATAGCTAATATCTGAATAAAATAATTAATCATCTTATTTGCAAGAACATTAGACTATTGCTAGCCTAGCTAAATATTTTGATATTTTTTCTGTTTCTAATTTATTTTTTGACGTCCTTCAGACGTCAAACTGGCTATCTAGGTGACATCTAGACGTGCCCTAACTAGATCTCTTGCAACAAAAACCAGTACAATGAAGGAAGACATAGAAGCAAAACTGGTAGCAGTTGATGATGTGTGTTATATGCGATATATGATCAACTAACCACTGCAGCTTCATGAGAGTCACTGCGCATTGGTTATGTTATCGATTTAGTGTATTATTTTTATAAAATGGATAAAATGAACATTAATGATACTGATTAATTAATTTGGTGAGTCTTCATTTTGCTGTGAATACGGACTTTTCTACATTTTGCTCTTATGGTATACGTCACTGATGTGGTATTATGGTAAGCGACTCATATGCCTCCTTTATATCACATAGTTCTTCTCTTCAATGTTTGTTGGCGCACTTTAGTTGGTGCGTGTCTAACAAATATTATTAAATTAAGCTTAAAGATTTTTCCGGCAAACATTCATTTTATATCCTTACATTACAGATCCCTAATGACTCATCGCGAGGATCAGCTGCCCTGGCATGCTGAAGATTTCGTGGAACACAGCTTTGATAAAATTGCTGGAATATTGAACAGGATCAACGCGAGCATGGTTTATCTTATATAAAAATTGTATCTACAGTCACCGTTAGTGCACTGTGAAATGCTTTAAAGCGTTCGGAATTCATGTTCAGAATCGTACTGATGGCATTAATGAAGATGATCCAGATGAAGGTGATGATGAAAAAGACTCAGATGGAGAGTTTATCATCAGCAAGTTTCATGAACATTCAGGAGAGCGTGGAGATGAGTCAGTGGAATTATCATCCTATATTCGATGTGCCTCTCACACATTGAACTTGGTAGCAATAACTGAGGCAGAGAAATGACTGATTTAACATGGATTAAAGAAGATAAAGAATTATGCAATGGAAAATACTCAGCGTTGTGGGATGTTGCGGGTAAACCCAATTTAGCATATAAGAAAATTCAGGTAATAAATGGCGCCCAATTTAGGTACCCTTACGTTACCCGGTGGGACTCAATTTACAACTTATTATGCTAAATATATAAAAACATAAGAACCAGGTGAATGTAGCTATTGAAGAACTGAATCTACTCATCCTCAAAGACAATGAATTAGAATTTATTTCAGGATATTCGTCTGTTCTAAAGCCAATTGCAGCAGCCTTGAACAAATTACAGGCATAGAAAGAATGCTACTACAGTTGTCTTCTTCCAACACTTTTTGAAAAATGATAGAAAGAAGTGAAGTTTTAACATAAAATTTCACTTCTTTCTATTATTTTTTCAAAAATACACTGGATAGTATCAATTAATTCTATATATTGTTATTTGTGTTTTAATTTAATCTCAATAATTGTCAATTTTATTAATTTAACTTGTCTTCCCCCGCTTTTTTAGCCATTATATAATGCATGCTTCGAACTATTTAACTCTTATTGTTAATATTCCTTCCCCTTCTCATTAGTTGGTCACTGAAGTTGGTCCTAGTGAAGGTCCGAAACGTCCGACCAATAATGATTAGTGTAATCTCCCGGGTCTTCATATTCCTACTACGTGTATATATATATATATATATATATATATATATATATATATATATATATATATATATATATGTATATATATATATATATATATATATATATATATATATATATATATATATATATATATATATATATATATATATATATATATATATATATATATATATATATATATATATATATATATATATATATATATATAATAGTAATTTTCCCATCAGGGTTTATTATGCACAAGTTTAAATGCATTCGCAAAATAGGTTTGAATGATAAACTTTACACCACCTTATTACACCACCTTATTAAGAGAATGGATCAATATTTTTAAGTAGGTAAATTCCGTACCAGAACTAAGATTAATTTAAAAAGTAGAAAATTGAGCCAATCCGTATCGACTAACGTTTCCAAAGAGAAGTACAGGGTAGTCTGAAAGTCTTGTCACCATTACCGAAAAGTAATAAGTACAATTGGGGAACAATATAATAATATCAAACACATGAATTGGTCATTTGAAATATAAAATTAAAACAATATTTGGAATAGAAAATTAAAACAATATTTACAGAGGTGACAAGACTTTCGTACCACCCTGTAGATTTTTTTTACAAAGCATTCAAACGAACAAAATTTCCTTTTTGCTCTCGAAAAATAGAATTGTAGACCACCAACTTGAGATTAAAAGTATCATTTCCCTTAAAATTAAAAGCATTCTTATTGAAACAAAATGTTTACTTCAATTCTTGATCGCTCAACTACACACCTGATTAACCGAAGGAAGGACTTCGGGACGAGCCTAGGAAATCCATTCCTGAACCAAATTTAGATCGTGAGGGGCACCCAAATACCTCGCTGAAACACATCCACTCCAGCTATGATGAATTGAATGTATTTAGAGTTAAACTAAAAGAAATTTATAAAAATGAGTTTCTCGTTAAGTTAATGGATCAATCCACGGGCGTCAAAGACCGATATCGGCCAATCGAGCATCAGTGATTAAAGGTAATATTGTACATATCAAATTACTTTAGCTGAAGCCTCTCAAATATCCTTTAGGGAAGATTATTTTATCGAACTACAAACCAATATTAATGAAGAAGTTACGAGTGCTGTTATCCTGAAGAGTCGAAATCGCGAAAAATCCAACCACACAATTCAACTCTGATTAGGTTAGCAAGGGCTAACCTAACCTAACCCTGCCGTCAGAGGATATGAAAACGTTCTTGAGAACTTCCGATCTCAAGAATAGCGCTTGCAATTTCGCCAAGTCAAGAAAAGCAATCCCAAAAATTACGTTGTAAAGAATAACGATCCCCCAAATTCCTTTGTTGGGTTCCCTATTCTTGAAATGATCCAGAAAATCGAATAATGCATTGTAAAACACGGATGATTTTCTACTAAATCACTGAGCATTGCTAAATGGGACATATAAATTGGCTTCAGTTATGCTCACGAGAATAGCTTTCCCTATTTTGCTTTCCCTTTCTTCTTAGTTGTCTAAAAGGAAAGCTGTTTAAAAAGCACAAACGCGTCCCAAAATGAGCATTTTCTTCTAAGACCAGCACGGCATTAGACCACTACCTACAGGCGAGAAGATTATGGCTCCAAAAAAGACGAATCTTGAAGATCTGCGGCACAAATTTGAAGAAGAATAGAATAAAGTCACGCGCGAACAATACAACAAATTGGTGAAGTACTGCGGCCGGGGGTGTGTTCAAGTCATTCGGAACAAACCCTTACATACTTATTATTAATATTTTCTTAAATTGTCTATGAGATGATTAATGTTGTTTTCTAGTGATGGCTGCATTTATTCTTATTGTTCTCTGGTTTTGGACGCATCCTTTCATCAAATGTAAATTTTAAGAATATTTTGTGCAATTTTCAGTAATTAAACCGTATTTTGGGGGGAAATGTACATTTTGTTATTTCGTTCTCTAGTTTTGGAAGTTATTGTTTATTAGAAGCCTCTACTGGCCATTCTGATAGATGGTTACCTCGGGCCACATTGTGATCAATGTGTCTAGTTACGTAGTGAGACAAGTGGTATGATTTAACTTTGTTCATTCGTTCCACATCCTTGACTCACTTCCCAATCCTCCGAACTTTCAATTATTCTACAAGTGGCAGTAAAATTGATGAAAATCACTTATAATTTACTTTGGATCAATCCTAGATAATGATCTCCATCCTATGTTATCGGACATTATCCAAGATTGAGCTTTTTGTTGGAGTCAGTATCTAGGAATGATTGTTTTGGGGTGTTACTTCTTATAATTGAATTTTTTAAAATAAATATTAATAAGTGATAATAAGATAAAGATAAAGCAAAGAAAGAAATTAGGATTGAATTTGGTTAAAATAATCCAATAACCCATTAGATTAATATTTTACTTTTAGTTAATTTAATTGTGTTTGCTTAATTTGTTTTTGTTTTTACTAAAAAAAAATTTCCGATTATTTTTTTTTAAATATACCAACAAGTTTTTGGGGGGGTCATCAACTATGATTGATATTTTCAGGGGGGGGGGGAACTTTCTAGGATTGAAATTTCTTGGGGTCATTAATTAGAAATGGTGTTCTCGAGGGTTGTTTTTTAAGATTGATCCTTTAACCTAATTACGAAAGTAAGGGAGAATTCTCCTTCATCTAGCTACTGATAATCGCGGTTAAACGTGAGAAAGGTCATATTGGATATGTCTAATCACAAGATAGAGCCACGATTAAGGGTGACTTTTCTCTATGTTGTAACGATCTGTAATTGAATCTCACATTACTCCATTAAGCATCTATTTATTTCAGTGAGCATTTCGTTTGGAGGTAGGGAATTCTTTACCTATGTGTATATCATTTCAATATGCCCCATTCAGTTGTCTCAAAATGAAACAAAACGTGAGCTAATTCACTTATCTCCAAAATTACAAGTTAGGTTTTGGACGAAGTAACTCATATTATGAATGGAACAAATTATTCAGACGATTTAACTCCGGATAATCATATAATAGGTTAAAGTGTAGGTTTCCAATGAGGTATTATATGATACGAATCGGTGGCAAAAATCAACACAATAACTTAGTATCCCTTTTTTCCTAAATTATAGAAGATACCAACTAAACGAACCATTTTTAAGAATACGATACAAGTTAACCTTAATAATTTTCCTCAATATGTAATCTAACCGGTAACCTTCCACTAAACAAAATATCCGCTAGCATATTGTGGCTAGTAGCAGAAACTTTGTAATTTCTGTTTCAACCTCAAAAAGAAAATAAATATCCGCAATTATTTTAGGCTTAATAATAGGCCTGTAGCGCGCTCGCTACTTCAAAGACCTAACTAACGTTTTAAAATATATAGATATGGAAAGTTGTAGCTTAAATTAAACCCTCCGGCTAGAAATGCTAGAACCAAAGGCATATTTTCCCATCTGGTAGAAAAGCTCGGCCAAAGATCAAAGCTAAAAGCAAGAAAGGAAATCACGTGAGCGTCCTTTGGCTACAAAGAAGCATTGTAACAAAAGGATATAATTTTTTTATAGGCTTTTTATTACATTTTAAAAAGACTCATAAGGATCCGTAGTTCGAAATAATTGTAGTTGTGTGTTGAAGAAGGAGAAATTATAAGAGAATTAATAAGAAGTAAGGGACTCCGAAAACCACTCATGGCTAGCCACATGTGCAAATTTAATCTTTGCACCCTACCCTCCCACCCTGACCTCCCCTTCCACTTAGCAGCAAGGGGCGAGGGCTAGTAGGGTCTTTGCTCTGTTAGGCCTGTGGTTGACTAGACATTTATCATGCCTGCTCTCCTTCTTCCCCTTCCCATCAGGCCTAACCCGTCACTAGAATAGTAGCGTGTCCTACCGTCACCATCTCTCCCGGTAGTCACAAAACATTTCTTACTTTTTTTACTTTTTTTCACAACTCTATTTACGAACCCTTTCTCACCTATTATCTTTCTTGGACAGCAGCTAATTTTGCAGGCGAGCGACCAACCAACGAGAGTCCACTCATTCAAGATCGAGGCCCCTTTCTTGGCTCCAGTTTAGGGTGGGGATTAATATGCCTGAAGTCTTTACCCCAAACCCTTATCTTCTACTGCCCCCATCTGTCCTTCCATTCATTGTTATAGAATTTACAATTAAGTGTCTGCAGTGGTGCGCCACGTCGAGGACGCTTGGTCACCGGGTGAAAATAGGTGACCCAAGTGGTACCATCCGGTTCAACCCGTTCTTCATACACTCACTTTGGAGCGGGGTCCCCGAGTGGAGATTTAACGCTTGTGGCCCGCACAATTAGATGGTCAACATATCCAATCATGAAAGTATTAAAATTAAAAGTTCCTCTATAATGGTTACCAACCCAGATCTCCTATGGACTATGAACTTAAATTACTCACAACCCTTACTAACACTTCCCAAGCAACTCCAGCCTCTGCTGTCAACACAATCAATAATACCTACTCTGTTGTTAGTCAACCACCCCCACGCATCAGAACAACTATCCCCGCGTTACCACTACCTCACCTTTCCGAAACCCCACCAACTAGCCAGAAAATAACACGCACCACTAAACTCCCGCTGTGCCCATCACCTGTTTTCCACCACAACCTCGATCTGATATTGAAACCAGCCTTCTCTTCGGCTTCCCTGCCCTCAAACCGTGATTGTATTTTCCAAACCTTGATTCTAAAACATTAATAGAGAGATTTGATGACTAGCCCCAGTGGGATGGGTCCTCAGTTCTAAAGTATTGTTCGGTTGTCTATATGGACTCTCTCCTTGCCTTCAGGTCCTTCAGGAGCTTCCAGTGAAGGACTTCCTTAAGGACATATCTGCCCAGAGTGTCACTAAGCTCCAAAGATTCCAGCAGAAGATCAACAAGCCAAACGTGCTCAACCTAAGACTTTTCTCTAGTTCTACCTCCCTACATCTACTGTGGTATAGGTGGCATGCGAAGCTGTACGTTCGTTCTCCGTGTTATATGTTATCCTCCAACCAATGCTTTATATGCAACATGTTTAGTGTCGCTAGCTCTGCCTACTGAAATGCGATGGCTCTGTGATTGAACTGCGGCTCGTGTCCCACTCTCCACCTCGTCGAGCGAATCCGCGCTGCTCAAACTGAACAGGATAGAGCAAAGGATTGTCCTGTGACTGCCAGACTTTCAGGTTCGCGTCAGAGATAGAGTTTCTCCTGTATTCTACATTTCTAAATGCTTGAGATGCACAGGGGTATGTACGAGCTTCCCATGTGTCGCAGTACACCGCTCTATACCATACACTACTCCTATATTATGTGGGAGGTGAATTAATCGCCTACTGCAACGCAAACCGTTTAAGAAGTGTTCGCAGGGATTAACGATCGACCAGGAGGTCAAACTAGAGGCGTTAGGTTTCAAATCCTTAACAAATCAGGTAGAGTGAAAAAATGGTTGGCGAGAATTACTTGAATATGCCGAGAGTATCATTCAAGGTTAGTTAAAGATGAAACAGCAAAAATATAATTTTATTTACAAATATCAAAATGAGAATAAAAATTTGCAAAAAGGAATTATTTAAAATGAAAGTCTCTTGATAATTATGATAAGGATGGCTTCTCAAATAAAATTAATTAATTAGCGTCACTATGCTCAGGTCAAAAGGGGGAACTTTACAATACTAATAATTGAGGTGTTTCAATCTTACGGGTCGTTGACTTCGAGGAAGGTATTGCTTGTGATGAGGCAAGTGGGGCATGATCCTGATGAGGCAAGTAGGCACGCTCCGGATGAAGCCAGTGGGGCACTATCTGAACCAACCTTCCGAGGAATAGCGATGAAGATAGCCAATCTTCAAGGATGACGTTCTACGGGGAGATGTGGGATTACTCGTATTTCCACTGGAAGAGGAAACTTCTTTTCTTCAAAGGTAATCGATGGAGATTTTCTTCAGATCGATTAAAAGAAGGGAGACTGTCGCGTAACTTCGAAGGATTTCCGTTCACAGAAGCTACCAATTGGCTGGGGTAGAATCACGGAGGAGAGAGTCTTGCTCTCTGATGAATGCTCACGGGACTTCGACTCGAGAGGGTGAGGATGACTTTGAGGTGCGTGCGGGACTCCTCGATCTCAAATAAAAACCGAGTATTTGTATGGGCGATTCTGAAGGGGAAAGGGGAATTTGGAGAAAGGAGTCACAAGCTCTATACATCTTAATCGGGAGGCGGAGTCGATTCATCACTTAACAGCAAGGCGCGAAACACAACGGCTCTTTCTCGCCTCGTCGCCGGAGGGGGGAAGGGGGGGCTCGGGACAATTTTGCAGGATCGGAGATATTTCCCCAATGCGTCCAGTGACACGAAAACACCTCGAATGTTCCAGAATAGGAAGTGCCGCACATGATCTCCAATAAAGTGAGGGGACCGTGATTGTTCTTTTACACCATGTCCCCTCAGATTCGTAAGCTAACATCCAATTCCGATCTTCTCCAATAAAACCTATGTACCTGGCAAGAGGATCTGCCCGCAACATAGTTGCATAAACGTACTCGTACCTAACCAACCTAATTGAGGGAGGTTATCTTTGCCTATGCCGACTAACAAAATCCACATGTCTTCAGTATTCTTCCTCCTCTGCTTTTGTGACTCCCAGGTGACTTTAACCAAGCCGCAGGGTCGTAGCAGGTCAGATATTATTGTCATCCTTCTGGCCTCTTTGGTCACCCCTCCTTCTAAGGACCATGCCTACAGACTTGTTCCCCGATGTTGCCGCTGAAGTCTGGAGGATTTCGTGCCGTCCAGTACCAATGCCCTCAGATGCATTCTTTATTTGCTTCAAAAACTGTAGGAGGTTCTTCGGATATATATCTTCCACACGTTTTCACTTCTTCTATCACCGCCACTTTCTTTACAGATCTCTCCAAACAAACTTTCTGTAGGAGACGCCTCTCGTTGGTTTTCGTTTTAATGTTTTTGAAAAAATAATAATGAGGGAATTTTTGTAGTCTTCCAAGCTTCTTTTCACTTTAACATCTCACGAGCATCTTTACATCTCTAAACTACTAACCCAAGCCCCCTCCACAATTTTATACATTCAAAACCTTTTTATTGCTAGCACACTTGCAGATAACTCTCACGGCCTTATCTTCGAACACACCAATAGTCCTCTCTCCCTGCTCTAGACTACTTCAATCTTCTGGATTTGATAATTATCAGTTCGTCCCTCCGAGCAACATATCTCTGCCGTCGTGTCCAAACGATAACCTTAAGTTTCGATCAATTCTCAGTCTTTCCCTTTCGTCTCTCAAACAGTAGTACATTGGAATTTCTGTTGTTTACCGGCTACCTAGAAGAGCATTATATATATATATATATATATATATATATATATATATATATATATATATATATATATATGAAAGATAATGGTAAACTACAATATTTGAATCAAGATGATTTTATTTATAACTATAGGACTAGTTTCGGTAAGATGCCATTTTCAAATAATAATGAAGAAACTAGGCATGGAGCACAGTATATATAAGGTAAGACACATCCTAAACAAAATGAAACAGCAGGAAACAATCTGGAAAAAAATAACTCGAGTGAATCTGGTGTGAATGACAAGCTAAACAAAATGAAATGAAACCGGAAACAATCTAGAGAGTTGCTAATTGCGTCGGTGGGCTTGTAAATAAGATTGGAGACTCTATTCATTATATATTTATTAAATTTGTATTGCCCTTCAGATAAATTGAAATTATCAACTTTGTTGATGATGATGGATTCTGCAATTCTCCTCTCAATATAATTGTTTGATTTATAAATGATTTTTGCATGGTTAAAATCAATTATATAGACGTGATTTGCATTGGGCATCAACGGTTTAACTTCGGTGCTCCCGGAAGTTGTTCTAGCTACGCTCTATATGGGCAATTTTTCGACCTCCTTTGGAAAGATTCAAATGCCTACCTTGTAGCGCCGGCTCCGTCAAGCTCTGAACTGCATCTCTCTTTGTGCGGAATCGCATTAATTTTGGTTTGGAGGAGGGCGCGGATGGGCTTTCCCAAGATGCCGCCCATGAGAATACTATGCCTGAAAGTATGTTGCCACACCTCTACCTCCAGAATTATTGCGTTCGTACTACTTAGAGCATAAGTCGAGTGATAATGGAGGTGTTCCAGTGTAAACAGAAGGCTCAAGTATGAAAGAAGGTTTGGCTACTACGCTACCGCCCCATTGTTTGAAGCTTATGGCTCTTCCCGTTAACTCATCCATCACCGCAAAGCTACGAGAGGCGGTCAATAAGTTTCGCGAATCGGTAGGGCAAAACAGAGGAAGGGGGATGGCTATTTGTGGGGGTGTTAGGACAAGTTATGACAAGTCAGGACCTGCAGCCGCACGCTCCTGCCTCGTCTATTTAAGAAGCAGTAGCTGATCGCCGAACGTCAGTCACAGATTTTTCAACAATGGAGAAGGTTGAGAACCGCGCAGTGATCAAATTTTTGACCAATGAAGGCAAAAATGCAAAAGAGATCCATGAATGCATGGTTGCAGTGTGCACCGACACCACCCCTTCCTATGCAACCATTGCATAGGGAGTTCCGCCATGGTCGTGAGTCCCTTGAAGATGACTCCCGTCCTGGACGCCCGTCAGACGTGACCAACGAGGACAATGTGGCCCGTGTGGAGAGGATGATCCTCGAAAATCGACGGGTGAAGGTCAAAGAAATCGAGCGAGAACTTGGAATATCACATGGAAGTGTTATCAACATCATCAAAGACAATTTGGCCATGACCAAGGTCTCTGTCCGTTGGGTCCCTAGAAACCTTACGCCCCATTATCGACTTCAACGTCGTCAAAGTCCACAAGGCCAGAGTTGCACAAGCTGCCCTGCGCGAGTGCGGATTCGAGGAGCTCAACCATCCCCCTTAGAGTCCATATTTGGCCCCTAGCGATTATTTTTTATTCCGCCAGCTCAAGGTTGCACTGCGTGGACGCCGGTTTGGGGACGATGAAGATGTCCAGCTCGCCATCCAGGAGTGGATTGAAACGCAGTCGGGAGATTTCTGGTTGTCGGGAATTCGAGCCTCAGGGACAAGTGTCGCAAGTGCATTGAGGTCGAGGGTAGTTACATTGAAAAATAATAAAACACTTTTCCTCATATCTCGTTTCCTTATATCCAAATTGCAAAACTTATTCACCCCCCCCCCCTCCCCTCGTAGCTGCAATATACCACCCGTTCCAGGAGATTACATGCCGTAGCCAGTTTGGAGACCATTTTGCAATCCATTTCTACTTACAGAGCTGGATAAGTGCCCTTGAGACATTGGAATCTTAACATTCCCCGGTTCGCATATCCGTGGCCCTATTGCTGTTGTGCTTTTGTAGGGTGTAGTGATTGTCTTTTGTTGGGTTCTGGAACATTCAGTGGTTGCGAGGAATTAGGATGCTGATGAGAGAGCCAAGCTATCTGCACAGAATGAGCAACCAGATCGACGCTTTACTCTTCCTCACACTGATTACATGACAGAGATCAAACTTCATGGCAAATAAGATAGGAGATGTTTATAGGTAATCTAAAGTTCCATGCCATCGCCGTCCTCACTTCTCCACAGAAACTATCCTACAATGCTTTGAGAGTATCAACTCGTTTTCCGTCGTCTCCGAATCAGACACACTCGCGCGACACACCGCTACCTGATAGAACGCCCCCGTCAACATGTCTGCAAATACTGATTCGTCTTCAAAACTGTCCCCCACATTTTGGTTGAATTCCCTAGTTTGTGGTAGCTTTGAGTGCACCACCTCTCTCGGCACCGTGGCAAGCGGAGTCACTATAGAGGAGGCATTCTTGTGCCGTAGTATCACGCTAACTGTTTTTTTATCCGAAAAATCTGCAACACAAATCACCACTCCTCCTTTGTATTTACTTAGCATTTCTATGGAATTCGTGGATTCCTGTGGATTCATTGTGTGAAGGGCGGGGGGGGGAAGACAGTGCCTTTGTTCTCTTCATCTTACTTCCCCATTCGCATCGGGTGTTCTTACTCGGCAGAACTGTACGACACTCAGGATGCCCTCAGGACTGCCTGCCTACCTCTTTCCACCAAATTCCTGCTATTCAAGGAGATTAAGGGAGCGATTTCTGTATTATCTCATTACTCCCGCCCCCATCCTTTGATCCAAATTCTTTGGCCTGAGATTCTACATCAGGCAATAAGCCTATCACGTTATACTGAGTACATTCCCACCATAAGCAACCTGGCAATGGAGTGGCTGACAATTTATGCTTTTAGCCCCCCTTTAGGAATACCCAGTTTCTTTTATATTTACTGTTCTTTCACATGACAACAAGTTCATTAATCCATAATGGTTTGCCGCCAGGCAAACTCGGACTCTCACCAAACTTTAAAAGCGTTCAATCCCTCCTCAGCTAGTGGACCTCATCCTCCCACCACTCCCGCCATTGATATGTGGTGCTGGCGCGCCACCGGTTTGATAATGCCAAGCTAAACCTCACATACCTTCTATCCCGCGATCTCCACCCAACCTGTATCATCTGCCTTATCAGACTCATCGAGCCACACGTGCTCGTTGAGTGATCAATGCACCCCACCACACACTTTGTTAAAATTTCTTGTTAATCTCTCTCTTCTTCATATCTCCCTTGCTGAATTCTCTGGCAAGATAGTCCATGTGAATTCCTAGATATCATCTGTCTTTATTTCTCACCACCGTGTAACTCACCCGCACGAAATTCTTTCTCCCTGTACAGTATACAATGTGGGATTAACTTCATTCCTACTTTCTTCGAAAAATATCTGTTCTCCTCTCGATTCTTTCTCTCCCAGTCTTTACTTCCTGTTTCTCACTGATATTTTTAATACATCTCTCTCGTCTGGAATGGTAGCATCTGATATCATATACTGCATACTGCTTTTCGCCCTATCTTAAAGAAACCGGACCTAAAACCAAATGCCCCGACAATCCACGACCCAAACTCGCAACTCCGGTTCCTCTCAAAAGTCCTTGAAATGCTGGTGTCAGCTCTACTTCTAGAGCATCTGTCTCCTTCCAACAATGACAAGATATTTCAGTCTGGTTTAGAGGCATGACACAACACTGGATCATTCCTCATACATGTAAATGACTGATTTCCCCGTGAGGCTGATGCTTGCCACCTTGCTATTCTGGTATGTCTTGACCTTTCGGTAGCATTTGAAACCGTGAAGTTGTTCACACTATTCTTTACTACCTCCACGAATTCCTGTGTTTATAACTTCACTTAGCTGTTTGTGCTAATATCGTACATCTCGTATTCAGTCTATTCATAATGGAAATAATATTCGTATATATCAACCAGCAAAGGTGCCTTTTCTTGTTTCCCGAAGTATGGTGCTTGGTCCTCTTCTGTTTCGCGTCTATCTTTTTCCCCTTGGTATTCTCTTGCACCTCTCGATTTAACATTTTAATTATGTGCTTATATCAGGCAAATCTTTCTAGCTCACCTTTTTCCCCTCTCTTTCACTACGACTTATAAACCTACTATCCGCTCATAACATCAACAATGAATGGCTCTCGAACACCTTTCTCAAACTCAACCATAAAAAACAGACGTATTATGAGAGGTAGTCGAGCGGATGTGCTCGATGCAAAAAGTATTACCTACCCTATCTTCACCATGACGCCTCCCGTACTTCTTTATTCGATACTGTAAAAATCTTCGTGTTACCTTTGATATTCAGTTATCTCTCAAAACTCATTGTTGCTAACGTCTGCGAAGCCTCTCTCTGCTTTATCCGTAATCTCGGCGGCATCCGCTCCCGATTTGACGACAACAGCTTTGAGATTGGTTTTCATGTTCTCATCACCTCCGACCTTTACTACTGCAACTTCCTTCTCGTTGTGCCACAGACTTTCACTCTTCAACCTAACCAAATTGCTCAAATCTCTGCAATCCCTGTTATTCTACCCTGGGTACGTTTCTCCCATGAAACTCTCCTTTAAGGGTCCTTTTCTAATATATAAGACCTTATATGCCACAGCTCCCTTTTACCTGTCTTCATCAATAACCCTCTCACAACCCTTTAGAACCATCTACTCAAGCTCTGCTTCCCTAGTGACTGTACCTCGTAGTCGTCTGTGCTGCATGATAGATCGTGCATTCTCTATCTCTGCCTCAAGAATGTGGAATAATATGCCTGCTGCAATACGCTCATCCCTCTAATTTAGTATCTTTGAGCGTGCCTTTTGCAAGCAATCGAACCCTAATCAAAACAAAGATTGCTGAATTCATACTTAGTTAGGGCCGTGTTTCAGCTCCGTAATAACATATTTCTCTACACTGGTGAATTTAAACTCTGTTTACTATTACACCTATATTTATCTGGTCGGATACACGAAGTTATGAGGTTCAAAATATTTCGTTAGTTTCTCATTATCTATTGATTATAAAAACATGTCATTCGTTAACCCAAGAGGTGAGGTGTGGCTGAAATTGTCACAAGCACGGTATATAAAATGGCTCAGCACAAAATGGGCATCAACTAATCCCGAAAATATATTATGTAAAGATACATCCTCCTATTCGCGCCTTATAATTCAAAGGAATTTAGTCTACGTTGAAATATAATAATTTCCCACTTTCTACCCAGGCTCATGAATGGATTTTTAGTCGCGTGCAACTAAAAACGTCGGTCGCATGTTTGCTTTTTGGTTTTGGTAATAACATTGTAACTATTCGGCCGATTCTAACGAAATTTGAAACCCTTGTTATTTTACATTCTCTTTTGAATGATATAATCCCAAAGTCCTCTCAAGGTTAGCCCGGGAATTATTTTGCAATAACTTCATAACTATTCGGCCGATTCTAACGAAATTTGAAACCCTTGTTTGTTTTACATTCTTTTCGAATGATATAATTGCCAAGGTCCTCTCAAGATTAGTGCAGGAATTATCGAAAGTTTTGAAGGTCGTAAGGTCATATATCAGAATAAGTGAGCGCACGCAACTTTGGTCATCAGACCTTGTTTTTCTAGAGAGCAGCCAAAGATTCTTGTCCTTTTGCAGGGTGTTTGGTCACTCCCTCTAGCGACGAAATCCTAGTGGGGTTTCAGCAAACCCCATTCCTTAGCTTCTCCAACTCCTTTTTCCGGAAGATTCGAGAGAAGAAAAAAATTTCGGGAAAGGAAATATCTATTTTTTTATATCAAAATATTTTCGATGCGAGCTTGAGGGAGAAAGAGGGCGCCCTTTAGTTCTGGAGTTATGAAAGAAATAAGTGCAGATAACTTAAAAGAACTCATAAACAAAGAGGTTAATCTCCTCCCTGTGAGAGTGATACGAGAATATATGAAATAAAAAGGTTCAAACTCTCCACAAAATAAAAAGAAAGGAAGGGATCAAACTAAGACGATCATTGGTCAAATACGCGTGCTAAATTTTAAAATCTCTTCATAGCAACAATCAACGAGACACCGCCACTAGGTCTTTTACCAAGTACCACAAAGCTAATTAAACATAAGAACTTAAGAACTTAAAGGGTAATGAAGAAGCCAATAATGCCTGTAATTTATAGTAAGGAGGGTACTTTTGAGTTTATTCGTTTTCAACAAAATATCAAAAGTCTCCTCAAATTATAATGATATCAACTAAACTCGCGTTGTCCTATACAATACTGAACAACTCGAAAATGTGCTAAGATTTTCCTCAAAAAACGTTCCCTTTTGCTTCTACATAAGTGGTAAAAACAGGATAAAATAAATACATATCAGATCTTGCATCTATCTCTTTTTTACTGTACTTGCTAAATAATCACATTCTTGTCCTTCCGTTGGTGGCAAAAATAGAACAGAATTGTAGAGTAGCTAGTGCAAACCTTATGACTTATAAGATCGGTGTGATCTTAGTCTTTTAACACTCATTCTTGACAGTCCCGAAACCCGGAGCGGAATTTGTCCACCCCTATGCCTCTGCCTCCACGAGCACGAGTGATTCAACATCGCTCTCGTAGAGCTTAGCGGCATTAAGGACGGCATCCACGTCTGCTTTTGAGACCTTGAGAAGCTCCTTTAACCGGAGAGCAACTGGCACGTTATCGTCCCCAAATCTTCTTTGCAGCTCGGCGATCACTTAGTCAATGAACGGAATATAGACCGAGCGTCGATAGTACTCCTCAACATTCCTGGCCGGGATATTCGCGTGCTGTGTCTGTCATGTACACACTCGGGGAACAGAGACGTCTTCGTGAGCTGAGTACACTACAATCAGGAGATCCTTGGCTTTTGCAAATACAGTGTGGAAGTGCTCCTCGGCATTCTTTCTGAACTTGCAAAAATAGTCTCTATCTCACGAATCAGTGCGTACGCAGATGCCAAGTCACCGTATTTCTTCTGCAGGATCCTGCTGGTCTCAAGTGTGTGGGCTAAAACTGACTCCACAACAACCAGCCCAATGAGAAAACGAGGGTCCCTAATCACGGCGAGTAAGATTCTAGCTTCATATCCTCATCCATGAAGACCGCGATGTGAGGCAGAAACTCGATGAACATGAGGACTGCATCATGCCACTCAACCCATCTCGTCGGAAATAAGGGCACCAACTTCTCCCGCTTAGCTGAGGAAAGCTTCGCGATTTTGGAGAACTGGGGCGTCCGTATGTTGCTGGAGTAAATGAAGTTATGGACTTCGTTGAGCGTCTAAAGGGCGAGTTTCATTTCTTTCACATCGCAGGCCTTGGTCAGTACCAGGTTCAGTCGTTGATTAAAGCATTGGATCGGTTTAGCGAGGGAAAATGGTTCCATGATGATGGCGGTACAACCTCTAAACTTCCCTATCGTGACACTCGCTCTGTCGAAGCCGAGCCCCTGGCAGTTCGACATGTCCAAACCAAGGACATGTACCGTGCGAATGAGCAGTTGGACCAAGCCTTCACTGGTGAGGTTCTCAGCATGGACGAAAGTGAGAAAGTCCTCCTTTATGTCCTCTTCGACATATCGAAGAATAATGGTGGCTTCCCTGAGACGTCCGTGGTCTCATTCATTATCACTGCGCGTACCCCCTCCCTGACACTCCGGCTAAGACATCTTCTAGCACCAATCGGCGTGTAGAGCGAAATATGATTATCGTGACACCTGTTTATAATGTCAAAATAGCATGAATTCTACTTTTGAAATAAGAGACCTATTTTTTGGACAGATGTTGCAGTGTCACCCAACTGTGATATCGATCAGCTAGTCCTGAATGGTGTTGCTAATGAGGGTGGAGTAGGCTTGGCTGGTCAAACTGGTGAGGAGACGGTTGACGTCGGCATCTCCTCCCCGGGCTCGATAACGCAGAAGCACTCTGAGGACTCCTCCTCCTGCTTTGCTCGGAATAGAGGTGTCCAATGGACCGTCATCTCGATGGCCACGGAGAGGGGGCATATTTCGTCCACAGAAGAGGATGCTCTCATGATCGGAACCAACAGGGGCCGGTTGGTCATGATTTGCTCTTCTTCTTCGCCTGTAGCATGGTGTCGACAGCCCTCGTCGGGTTTTGCAAAGAGTCGACAAACCCATCCATTTTCGTCATATCTGCCGTGTGATATCCGTGCATAGTGTGACTGTTGAGCAGTTCGGTGGCTTATTTGTACCTGCACATCGGCTTTAACACCAAGGTGCCCAGCCTATGGTCTCCAACTCCGACCGTGTTTTCGCCGAATAGCACACATGTAACGCAGTATCAACCATCATTTAGTAACGAGTACTTCAGCCAGGGATATATGATGCACCAGCTTGGCTGGAATCTCCTCTTATGACCACCTTCTTCAATGAAGGGTAGCGATTCGAAAGACGGGATATTCTGGTTGATTAAGGCCACTTTCTCGGAGTTTGTGGCCGCCCTGTTCCCAATGAAGTTGGCAACGTCCACTGGAGCTGCGGGAGTGTCAGTGTGCCATGCAAAAAAAAAGAGAAGTGAGTTCCTTGCCCTCCAGATCCTCATGGTGAGTTTCGACTTTACTGTCGGATCTACAGGCTGTCGATGTCGAAGTGCTTGGCTTATACTCCAGCTTATTGACATCACGCTCGCAATCACCACTCGTTTTGGCCACTTTGGTCTTGAAGAACAAAGTGATCTTCATATCGCCGACCTGCTTCATGGTACACGCCCTGTGAATGAGAGGGAACTAATGCATTACATGTAAAAGCCCAGCCGCTCACACCACCCCATGTCCGTAAGAATATATAATAAAAACAATCCCTTACTTTGCACTGCTGTGTTTCAGAGAGAGGATGACGCGGAGATGATGCTGGTGTAGTTACGAGGAGAGAGAGAGAGAGGATGCTGGAATTAGTTCCGAAAGTGAAAGATGCCAGCGACTACATGCCCAGCTCGGGCCAGCTAACAGAGAGCATAAGAGCCAGGCGTGTGAGTCAGAATGCGCGATCTGACTGGTCGAGTCAAGCGCAGGCGCCGTGTGGCTGCCGTGACTAAAGACACGAGGTGTCGACTCGAAAAGCGATGCAAGCCGGGCCCATTGTGTGGAATTTACCCCTAGTCATGGGGGGCACGGGGCCACTAAGTCACCCCTTTGGATCCGCCCCTGCATTAAGCAAACAATAAACCACTCATAACTCCAGCAAATGGCAGGAAAGGCACTAGCACGCAATGGAAAAGAAAGCAAATAAGTTACGAGGGGTGGTCAATAAGTTTTGCGAATCGGTGAGGCAAAACAGAGGAAGGGGGATGGCTGTTTGTGGGGGTGTTAGGACAAGTTATGACAAGTAAGGACCTGCAGCTGCACGCTCCTGCCTCGTCTATTTAAGAAGCAGTAGCTGATCGCAGATCGTCAGTCACAAAATTTTCAACAATGGAAAAGGTTGAGCACCGCGCAGTGATCAAATTTTTGACCAATAAAGGCAAGAATACAAAAGACATCCATGAACGCATGGTTGCAGTGTGCACCGACACCGCCCCTTCTTATGCAACCATTGCATAGGGAGTTCCGCCATGGTCGTGAGTCCCTTGAAGATGACTCCCGTCCTGGACGCCCGTCAGACGTGACCAACGAGGACAATGTGGCCCGTGTGGAGAGGATGGTTCTCGAAAATCGACGGGTGAAGGTCGAAGAAATCGACCGAGAACTTGAAATGTCACATGGAAGTGTTATCAACATCATCAAAGACAATTTGGCCATGACCGAGGTCTCTGCCCGTTGGGTCCCTAGAAACCTCATGCCCCATGATCGACTTCAACGTCGTCAAAGTCCACAAGGCCAGAGTTGCACAAGATGCCCTGCGCGAGTACGGATTCGAGGAGCTCAACCATCCCTCCTACAGTCCAGATCTGGCCCCTAGCGACTACTTTTTATTCCGCCAGCTCAAGGCTGCACTGCGTGGACGCTGGTTTGGGGACGATGAAGATGTCCAGCTCGCCGCCCAGGAGTGAATTGAACAGCAGTCGGGAGATTTCTGGTTGTCGGGAATTCGAAGCCTCAGGGACAAGTGGCGCAAGTGCATTGAAGTCGAGGGTAGTTATATTGAAAAATAATAAAACACTTTTCCTCATATCTCGTTTCCTTATATCCGAATTGCAAAACTTATTGACCGCTCCTCGTATCTAAAATCCACATCCGGTTCTGGATCGATGCCCAAATCTAATCAACCTTTCTACACAAATAGAAAGTGAATAAGTGATCCAGAATCCGCAATCAGATCTGTATTGACCTGAAAATCTATTGAACTCTTCATCGAACGAAGGCCCATACATCCATCCACAAAATTTCACTCAATTGCATCGATATCTTTTTGAGATATCTTTTACGCTAACAAAAAGTGAATACGTTCCAGAAATTAATAAGTGGTTCAGAATCCGCATCCGGATCTGGATCCACTTCCAAATATAGGCTAGTCTTCCTTGCCCACCCTTCCTTCCCACAGACAAAATCCGTCATTAAGTTTTGGAGGCCATTTTTCCACAAACATAAAATAAATAGGTGAACCATAATCCGCATCTTGATCTTGATGCAATTAAAAATTTAATCAACTTTTTCTTGGCCCAAATCCCATTCTTACAGTTAATTTCATCAAAATACGACTATCGTCTTTTGAAATATCTTGTACACAATTTGATACTGAATATTTAATCCATAATTCGCTTTCGAATCTGGATCCTGTCCCAAAACTAATAAACTTTTCATTGGCCCAAGGCCCCATCCCGCCAAATAGAATTTCAGGGAAAACAGTCAGCAGGTTTTTTTAGATATCTTGTACCCAAAAAGACAGAGAGACACACGCGGGTAAATAAGTGGACAAACGTAAATAGAGATTCATCGTCAAGTCAATCAAACATATTAATATTAAAAACAAGCAACCCTTAAATCAATATAGTATAAACACCTTAGCCTCTCTCGACGTCGAATTTGTATTCACAAATGTCCCTATATCAACAACAACAAAGATTTCCCTGAAGAACATTGGCCTACATACCTCGTCCTAAGATTTCTAAGAAAATTATAGAACTTTTAATAATATTCATCACAAAAATACCCTCATTTTTAAAGCTAGATGTTACCTGCAAAATACGGGGTTACCATAGGAAACACTCTATGCCCTACAGTCGCTGACTTGTATATGGCAGAACTCAAAACCAAAAGTATAAAAGAAAATAACTACTTTAGCCCAAATTTATACCCACGCTACATGGACGACGCACTAACAGGATTCGAAGACTAGTCATATTTTCTTCTTCATCAAGAGACCAGGAACGAAGCTTCCTGAAATTCACATCCACTCAACCTAAAAAAAACATTTAATTTCCTTGATATTAACTAAGCTATGATAAATCGAAAATATCAACAGATTTTTACATAATACCAACTATAACTCATCTCACCCCCAAAATATAAAAGAATCTCATAAACAACCAAAATAGACTCGCAAAATTTGAAATATACAATATCCCTAATAAGGGAAAACTCTACTTTGAATCACATAACTCAGTTAAAATAAACGCAGAACAAAAAATCACTGAAAACATCATGAAACAACATCTCCCGCATGATCACACTACAAAAATAACAATCTTCAGCTATTACAATAGCGCCACATTCATCTAAACTTTCTGCACGACCAAAAATTAAAAATAACAGTCACCTAGTATATCAAATTAGCTGTCTTTATGACGGTTGTACGTCATAAATCGGATATTCTCCCAAGAACTTAATAACAAACGCACACTAACACAGATTCAAACCAAAGAAAATCAACGAGCCCCTAAGAACCATACATGGATATATAAAAATAGATACTCTCTCAGGAAACTTTAAATCCATTTACAGATCTAATGACAAACAACAGCTAAAATTGGCTCAAACCATCTTAATCCAAGAAAACCGAATTTAAACGTCGAGTTAGATGAGTGAGGCAAGATCTTAAATATATTTTAATGATATTGCTCTACGCAGAAATATTATAACGGATATAATTATATACGTTAATATATGTATGTAATAATTCCTTTTACATGACTATAATTCTGCATCACTTAACATGTGACTATTCAGTGTGTCTCGGTTAGCTTACCTCCTTCCATTAATATTAGTATGCGGCTGGCTGATGGATAATATAAAATATAATTTAATAGCACAAAATCCTAAAACGTTACGCAAGTCTTATATACATACATATGTACATGAAATTTAAACACTGATTATATTTAGTCAAAAGGGGTAAACGAACCAAAGTGATCACCGCTCTGATCACGCTAACAATACAGCAGCACAGTATAATGTACCAGGAGACACCATGCCACAACACTAACCTGAGTTGGAAAGTGCATCAATGCCCGGTTTGGAGAATGCCTTTAAGCTCGAACTTGGGAAGACCGGTGAGATGAAGGATTTCGATAGGGTATGTTATGCTAAGTGATTTCTTCTCTGAAGCTAGTTTTCGTGGAACCTCTTCATTATTCTTAGGTCCTCCTATTTCGCCCCGACCACTCATTAATGCTACCAGTAGCAAGTTAGCTGCTAACACTTCACGGGTGGGGAGTTCCAATATCTCGAATGCGTCCACATGCTCCACTGTGTGTCTAATTTACTTCGTTTTGCTTTCTTCCCGACGCCTTTGGAAAGCGTGCCTCTTGCTAGCTCATAAAATACATAAGCCTCCTTTTTTTCCAAGGTATACTGCTGGCACTAGTTATAAACCCCTACGGCTTCCTGCCTGGACCCTTCACAACTCCACTCGAGAAATAAGTGGACTATAACTTCATCTACCTTGTTTCTCCACCCCCTGGCCAACCCCCACTAACAAAAAAACAAGTCTATAGGGTCATGGCATAAAATTTACTATGTTTACCACATAAAAGAAAAGGACTTGAAAATAAACCACATGTAAAACCATGAACCCCAATAAAAAGAATCTCTTACAGCATAAATAAATTCATAAAATTAATCCCTAGAACAATGGGAACAAACATAAAAATAGATTCTCTACAAACAGGAAAAATAACAAAATAATATCTATTCTAAAACAATAGGAACAAACACACAAATAAATTCGCCCAACATTAATGGGAGAATAGGGATAGGAAGGACCTAACGAATGGAAGAATGGAGGAGTCGACGATAAAATCAACAGTTTGGTGTGCTGGTATTCCTGATGCATTCGGTACCGCATGAGAGCATGCTTGCGGTCTCAAGACGAAGAGAATAAGAAAAGATGTCTAAGGGTAAGGGAGGAGTACAAGTCAGGAAGAAGTACAAGTCAAGAAGAAGTAGCTTGGATGTGTCCATAGCACAGTCAGAAGCGGTCGAGAAAAAGGGTACTAGCAAGGGCAACATAGACTTCATTCACGAAGGAAAATTGACATGCAGTGAACGAGAGTCTCCCTTGCCCATACAGCTGCTAAGGACACAAGTGCTTCGTTATTCTTGTAGGATGGATCTCGTTTAAGGTGCTAAAGAAATAGTATACTGTGCGGGAAGTGATAGTTAAAGGGTGAATGCGGTGAAAACAATCCATTTAGCTAGGTTGTATTTGGAGTCGGCGTTCTCAACAGGGTGGTACGAGCTCGAGGTCTATGATTCCTTGCCGTGGAAGGTGTCGATATGATATTAGGCAATGATTTAGTTGGCAACCGTGTAGTGCCAAAAGCGGAATGGCGAGTTTTCCCTTAAAGACTAGTCCGACGGAGGACTTAGGGTCCGAGTACCTATCCATGTTTCCAGCATGCTTGGTCACAAGGGAGAGAGCGAACGGAGCGTAACGAGGATATGAAAGGGAGGGGCCAGAGAAGAGGCCAGAGTCACGCAGGGCAGGCACTTATTCAGAGGAATACGCTGGTGGGTATTCACGGCGAGGTTTCGGTGGACGGAGGATAGAGCGAAGGAGAGAGTGATTATCCGGGTGAGAGTGAGACGGCAGCTGAGGGAGGGAGACTCAAGTCCAACTAGAAGGGTAAGTTGAATTTGAAAAGTCTGAGCGAGCTGTTCAAGGAGCCTGAAGTTGAAGTAAGTGATCCTTTTGGTAAATGATTACTCAGGAGGTAAGTATTTGCTGATGATAGGAATCCTTATGAGGAGTAATGAACAGCCCTGTTGCAAACTGAAGAGACCGTGATCGAAAGTGCTGCAAACAGTGGTCTCTAAGGTCTACAGCCAGAAGGTTTTATCTCTTGCTCATGGCAGGGTAGGGACACTTTGGAGTGTATAAGACCTATTAGAGGATCCTAAGTCAATTCTTTTGGCCCGGGCTGAATATGGACCTAAAAGATTACGTCAGGACGTGTCACATGTGCCAGGTAGCCGAAAGGGGGCAGATAGTGATAAAGAAGGTTCTTCTTAAGCCTATACTTATTGTCAGAGAGCCTATTTTTTTTATTTTAATAGATTTATTAGACACATTTGCACGCACTAAGTAAAATAAATGAATATTTATTGTATTTTATCCATGTCGTTATAAAAGACGTAATCCACAAATACACGTACGAGAAGCCAGGACACTGGGATGAATGTTTATCCTTTGTTTTCAACCAGGGACTCTGTGAGCTCTTATCTTACGTTACGCCATTTGAGTTGATTTTCGCTCATCGGGTTAAAATATAAGTAAAGTAACGAAAAAAATATTAATGTACCAGGAGATAACCAGTGTTCGACCTTAAAGTATGTCAATGAATTTAATCCGTGAAGTGAATCGTTTCGCGCCGCAGAATTTGAAGAGAAGTCAATTCAGCGAGGTGGCCGACAAGGCAATCGAGTAAGGCTTATTTGAGGAAGTCAAGAAACTGCTGGTCTCTGCCCTTGTTCAGAAGACATCTGACTTCGCCAAAGCGTTCTGTCTTCAAGTGGATGCTTCCCATTAAGGTTTTAGAGGGGTTTTGCTGCAGATGAACGAGCGAGGGCTTCTTCACCGCACCGTATTTGCCTCCTGGAAGCTAAGTCGGCGCCACACGAAACTGTTCTACGACCGAGAAGAAACTTTTGGCACTAATGTTTGCAGCGGAGGAATTTTAAATATATCTGATCCATGGTGATCATAGGATGAACAACCGGTTACTGAAATCTGACGTAATTATCTTAAAATCTACTATTTTTAAATCCATTATTAATATTATCCTGACTCCTTTTTCCGTTATTAAATATAAATCGGCCCACCCAGCAACCTAGGTGGGATTATCAATGCCGTTTCTCTCGAGATAATTGCACTAATCAGGAGGTGACTTCATTTTAAATGAGTCGAGTAAGAATACTTTCTCTATGTCCGCAATACTAAGCGCCTTTACACCTTTCATCCACCGGTACATACACCACTCCAGGCGTAAAATAAACTCCAAGCACGAGTCATTTTCATGTTTTTTGCCTGAATAATACCTATAGGTAGCTCTCCGCGAATCCCTGATATTGACTCAGAACGGATTCCTTTATCACCTCATAATCCCTGGAACACTCATTCTTTAAGTGAGTTACATATGATCTATCATGCCTTTAAATCCGTGGGCCACTAACCTTCCCCGGGAACCCCTATGTAAATTATACATTTTTACCCTTTGTTCAAAAGCCCTGAAGAATCTGTCCGTATCGTCCTCGTTAAACCTGAGCGGTAGGCTTACCTGCCGGGACAAGTCATTACACCCCCTAAACCCTCTTGAGTAACCAAACTACGATGTCCGTGCCTGAGTTTCCTGCTCTAATTCCTTAACCTTTATTCCGGGTCTTAATCGTTCGCTTGCCTCCTTATCTCACGAATTAGCAACTACTCTTAACCATTCGGATCCGCCTCGACCCTTTGGTTCTCAAACGTGAGTTCCGTACTGCCTCGTGGGTTTCTATTATCGCCAAACCAAAGTGCTGCGCTATAGCTTCGCTAATATATCCTTTATTTACAAAATAGATACGCAAAAGTTCACTATATCCGCTAACTCCACTTACTCCTTAGCGAAGGTGCTCAATGTTTCCGTTCTAGTGTTATCACAAAATTCCGTGATTAACGCTATCTAGAACCCGAAATAGCGAACTTGCCAGAAAATCAAACCAGGACACTTAAATGAGGAACTATTTTCACACCCGAAATAACTTTTTACTTTTTTCTTATCTCCAGCCAAGACACTTCTCTTTATCTTCGTACTAAACCCAATTTAATTCCACGGAGTGGCAAAGAAAGGTTGTTTGTAAAATAATTAGGCAAAATAATCCCAATGAGATGCAAACAAAATCACTGACAAGCTCCCATGTGACAATATACGGGGGTTCACTCTAGGAGCCCAGAAGCAGCTCAAAGTGAAATTATTCAAAATCCCCTATGATTACCGCACGTCATGTGTGCCGTTTAATCCAGGGTTATCTAAGATAATTCCCACTCCGTAGGTATCGCTTGGCTTACCTTCTTTCTTTAATATTATTCTGAGGTTGACTGCACAATATCCTAAAACGTTACACAAGTCTAATATATCTACATGACATTTAACATTAAATGCACTTAGATAAAAGAGGAAAACGAACCAAAGTGATCACCGCTCTGATTACGTTAACAATACAACACAGTTTATTGCACCAGGAGACACCATGCCACAACACTAGCTTGAATTGGAAAATGCATCAAAGCTGTGTTAGGAAAATATCTCTATGCACAGACTCGGGAAGACCGGAGGGATGACAGATCTTGGTGGGAGATACTATGCCAAGTGATTTCTTTCCTGAGGGTAATTATCGAGGAACCTCTGCATTATTTTTAGGCCCTCCTATTTTTATAAGACCCCTCATTAACGCTGCCCAGTGGCAGGTTAGCTAATACCGCCTCGTGTGGTGATAGATTTGGTGAGGTCAACATCTCAAATGTGTCTACAGGTTCGTCCGCTTATCTAATTAATTTTGTTCTACTTTTCTCCCGACACCTGTGGCAAGCGTACCCTCTTCTAACTCATACAAATCATGATCCTCCTTCCTTTCTAAAGTATACTCCCGGCGCTGGTCATAAACCCCTATGACCACCTGCCTTGATCCTTCACAACACTGTTTATTCCTATCAAATTTATATGTGCTAAATTGAATTTCAACCTACGAAAATTATTATGGAAATGGAATTTAAGAAAACTATATCAATAATAATAATCACAGTATTGTTATCACTGTTTACTCTGGTGATGGTGACAAAACCTAATGATCATTTTATAAAATGGACAACAAATAAAGGGTTTTTTTACCACGGACTGCATTTAGCTCTGTTTTGCCAAATTGAGAAGGCATGTCAATCTAAAGCCAATAATGCTCGAACCTTGTCATAAATGTGGTAACCATCATTGAAGACAAGACCAAATTTAATGATCCCTTGAATGAGAGGCGGGAAAAGTGAGGGGAAACTCGATTTTTAGAGGCAAATCTCAGGTCTTATTTATTTAGAAATGGCTATCCTATAATAAGGATATGATACGCTTGGCTTCGGTGAGGAGAAACTTAAGTTCCGAGCTGAGGGAAATCTAGCGCGAAATGTATTAGAAATTAAGTTTTGCAGAATTGATATTATGCTACGAAACGTTTTTAATTCTTTATTTTCTATCAGGTTGGAAAGAAACTAATGTCAGATTTTAGGGTATATAGTAAAAATTAAAAAAACATGACTATGTAATTATTAAATCATGAACATGACTTTCCTTGTTTTCTACACCTTCATTCTATCTGTCAACAAACTGATAAATGCCACCCTTGTAAAATTCTTTAGGTTTTGCTGCAAAATATGAATCCAACTGCTTTTCAACCTCTTCTATTGATGTCAACCTAAGACAATCCACATGGTTCTGTAATCCCCTAAACAAGTGATAAACACAAGGAACAAGTTCAGGAGAATAGGGAGATGTTAGATTAAAATAGCGCGTTTATAGAGATTACTCTCAAGCTGATCTTTATGATACTTGATTAGGTTCGAAAATCAGTTTGTAATTTCGTATGATTCACCAGTTCATTCCGCGTTAGAGAGGTTAACTAATACGTTAGGGTTAGTGGTTTCTTTAGCCACTTAGAGTTCCGTTGAGGGAGATTACGAACACAAACGAGTAGGAAAATTCAAGTCGAAGGACTGGTAAGAACAAATGGCGAGGAGTTGCTCTTTCAGTGTCCGTCCTTGGCGTAACTTCGCTCCTTATACGATGGCTCCTCGTTAGGGAAATACCCTCTGGTTGATCACTCTCACGCAGGGAAACCCAAACTTGTTCGCCTGGCCACAGCGCGTGGAGATGCTACTTTCTGGGTCGGGCCTTCCAGCCAGAGGTAGAACATCTGCAATGATAACGGCGAATTCCTGAGCTTGTGGTTTGGAGTACATGCGGTTGGTAAATTCATGTGCTTCAATTGAGTGAGTCTATGTGAGAGACAAAAAGATTAACTCGCGCAGGTGTTTTGCTAGTCCACCACATGGTTCTGGCAAAAATACTTCTCGTTTGAGAAGAACCAAAGCATGCAAGCTTTAGGAGCATGCTTCAGTTTGTTCGCAAGCTTCTTAGCACGTCCCTTCCGCTTGTCCTTCACCTTCTGCGGCAAAATCCTGGTCCTATCTCATTTTGTATGAATAGTAGTGAATATTATCATGCATTAACTGCATAATGAGAGACTCTGGCACCATTGTCCCTGGCTCTGGACCTCATTGACTAACTGAGATCGTTATCAATGATTACCTGGAACTCGGAGACAAATTCTGGGGAAGGCTCGTATCAGAACGCTTCCGAATGCTTAAAGTGATGTTTCCGAACCGCGGTACCCTCGTCATCACAGCCGGACTCGTCCGACTATTTCCCGATCTTCTGTACCGTCCTCAGATAGACATCCAAGCACTCGGGTCTCTTCACATTGGAGCCTTGTTCAAAATTTTGGAGGATTGAATTTAGCCATGGTATTTCTTCCTTCACAGACGATGCACAACTGATCCTACTGTGATAGGAAGAAGAGCAGACTGCTGCTACTCAACATGCATATGCGGAACTCAAAGTTGCCAGTGGGAACAAAATACACGCCACATCCTGTACAATCGGCCTGAACATGTGCTAATTTAATGTAAATACTACTTCATTTCCCTTTAGTCATTTCGATTAATTGTACTAGTTGATGTAGGTTATATCACATTAATTTAGACACAATGCGCCATCCAAGCCTCGCATCGTGGAATAGATACACATACAGGATAATGAAATGCACATAAAGATCACAATGACAATCGCTGGCAAGCCTGAAAGCACCAAGGGCAGGTTATTGTTGGGGAAAAGGGAGGTGTTGGATAGTACTGTGCTAGGTGTGTAAATAAGTACCCCCATAGGGGACAGTAGTACTCTACTTCAGAGTATGTGTGTATTAGTGTCTCCGTAGGGGATAGTAGTACTCCATCGACAGGATTCAGGAACAGAGGAGAGTGTGGGTATGTTGTTCTCCGACGACGGCAAGGAAATGATAGCGCTGTTGTAATTTCTAAGGGCATGATGATCCATGGGGAGATACCCTCCATATAGGGGTAAGATTGGTGTACCCGCCAATCGGAGGCCAAATCGTGCTGCTGCTGAATGTTCTGTGTCTACGATCTCTGGGAGTGAACCCGTGCCTCGACGCTAGAAATCCAACGCTGTTTCCACTAGGCTAGCGAGAGCTCCTCCCACTACACCTATGTATGTGTGTTTATGTAATGGGACGGAGTTGAAGACGAGAATGGTAGAATCAAATAATTGCACATTAATGGTAAATAGTGCGATAAATTCTTACCATTTATGTATACATCAACAGGTATCAAAAGGTGTTATGTGTGCATGTGTGTATGTGTGTGGTGGCAATGATAAAAAGGAGGAAATTTATTTAATCCAGGAGTAAAAGACAAAAAACTATGACAACCATCGAGAATAAATCCCCAAATAAACTTAAATTAGTAACCCTTTAAAACAAATTGAACGAAAACGACAGGTGTGGAGGTGATTGCATTTGAGGTTGAGAACTGGGAGAAGTGAGCGGGGCGGAAAGAGGGGGTGAAGGGAACTGTTGGATCGCTGAGTGGAGAATGGAAAGTTATAAATAAGCGACACCGTTTTGTACAGGAAGAGTGGCGTTGAGATCGCGGTAGAGTTAACAACTGAGCCGTTGTAAGAACTCCAACATCGGCTGGAAGAAGAAATTCAAAGGGACCAGAAAGGGGTTGGCTTGATTTCGGCGTTGATTCACCCATTGAGTCGACGGAGCGTAACGATGACGAATGAAAAGGCTGAACTGCCTAATGACCAAGTGTCTCTGCCACCGACATACGCTACATCGGAAACATTTACAGATTCTCTCCCTCCGGTAAGTGGAACCAAAATTTGTCTAGGATGTGTAACGATTCTAGTCACGATTTTAAGACATGATTCCCCCAAACTATCTTTAACTTCTTCATGATTTCCACTAATTTATATTCCTGACATTCACCTCATTCATAAAAGTAACTCATTATCAATAATAAGATCCTTTGTCTACCGGATCATTAATCATCCCTAAGTTAATAAACAGTCATAGATATTTGAAGTCACCTATTTTCAATTATTTATTCACTCAAAACATTTAAAAAATAATAATAATGATATCAAGTCTGAAACAATAAAACACAAGAGGTAGTCAGCGCTCCAAACACAGAAATTATGAAGAAAATATTAGACCGAATATTCAAAAGAAAATAAAGTTAAAATAGCTAACAAATATTAGAGAGGGTCTCACCCAAATTTGCCTTATTCGTAATAGGGCCGACCATTTATAAGGCTTTATGGCACCCTGTAGCTACCAATAAATTGTTTGGGTTTTTTATACAAAATTTAGAAGGTTTTTTTAAAAAACTAAATATCATTTGGAAGGTAGCCAGGTAGTGGGTTCCGTCCTTCTGAATTATTGAAAACCTTGATAATTTCTTGCGTCTCAAAGGCGGAAACAATCGGGAAATAAATATTACCTTCAAGATTGAAAAAATGCCTAAATTTGGGTACAATGTTCGGGAGAAAATTCCTATATGGTTTGAAAGACTAAGCTTATCAAAATTTATGTACACAACCACATGCCTCCAATGCAACTACAGTGTACGTTTAAAGAAAAAGGCAATAAAAAAAGGGATTATTTGAATCGAATTTGTTAAAAAGGGACGAAGAGAAAGCGAAGTGAAAGTAATGAAAATCTTTCGTATGGCAGGCAATTTTGCCAACCAAGGTGAAAGTAAGATATTAAAATTTCTCTCTTCTTCGTGCCAACTAAAAATCTCCCTCTCTCTCTCTCTTTCTCTCTCTCTCTCTCTCTCTCTATATATATATATATATATATATATATATATATATATATATATATATATATATATATATATATATATATATATATATTCACGTGCATTATTCTTGGATGCTGAAGCTAAAAGAATAGGCAATTTGACAATAGGTATTAAACGCATCGTATATAGTCCATGTTGCGACATATCCACACACTGTTGTGCTGCTCCAAATAATTATGTAAGCATTTCGTAAGCAACTGAAATTTGAGTGATGCCTAAATTTCAAATTCACTCAGAATATGCAACTGACACGTATTTAATGTTGCATAAACATTGGGGAAAATAATGACAAAAATAAAAGGTAGGAAAGGTAGATGAAGACGAGAATAGTGAAATAAAGATCGAACCTATTAGGAAAGGAACACTTACCAATTACCCGAAAATGGTCCGATAAAGGTTTACAATATAATACACATCTGCAAATCTAAGATAAGTACTTAAAATTCTGTTCATGACTCTACGAATTTTGCCATAAAAATTCGATTATTTGTAGTAGGAGAGTATTGAACTAATACCCGAGTCGGTATAAGTAATTCTCAAACAAATGTAATTTTATAAGACCCCTTCATCATTTGCCCAATTTTACGGGTCAAAATCTTAAAATTCCTCATTGTTCTGTTTTCTAAATTTAGCTCCAGCGTATTCGCATTTCTTTTTATTGCCTAAACAGCCATAAAATAACATTTCCATTGTTGTTGTTTTATAGAAATGGCGAGAAAAGGAAATTTACAATAACTGATATTTTATTATGTGCGCTACCTTATGGAAATTTCTGGATATTTACTTTTCACGCCCTGGTGATATTTGTTCTAACAACATCAAACATGAACACTTAACTTGTTTTAAATTAGTGAGTTAACAAAGTTAGACGCCTTCCAAGAAATATATTGATAAAAATTTGCGTATCTGAAATTATAGATTATCAAGAGAAAAAGAAAAAACCTAGTTCTTAATTTATTCAACATCCATGCTTAAAACAGCCATTGCGACAAAACTTATCCGCGTAGGAGTTGTTTGTTAACAAATGTTTTTTATTTATTTGTGATTTCTTACCTTTGTGTATTCATTCATGGTCACATATATTAGAGAATGAAATTTAGCAAACAGGCAACTCGAAGTAACTAGTTTTTTTTATGAACGGCAACAAAGAATAATAAATTTCTTCTCAATGACAAAGAATGAGAAATCTTTGCTTTGTCATGAAGTGTCCTTCAGAAGGGAAGAAAAAAGTGCTAACAAACAACGTAATAGAAATAACAAATAATAAAATAGTTGATGATACTGGTGATTATTGTTGTAAACTTGAGAAAAATCATAAGTTTAAGTTAAGAAGCAAGAATATTAAAATATAATCACTTAAGTTGCATTCAGATTTCCTTAGGGAGTAATAGAAAGAAATATACATCCAAAAATCTTTTCCTATACATTATTTAGAAGTGAAAATAAATCGAATTTTGTTCTAAAAATAATTAAAAAGCACCTTTATTCTTCGGTCTACTCTACAGCATCCGTGCATATAAACTTCAAGTGCCTGTAAAAAGAATACCCCATTATATTACCATATTGCGAATAAACTAAATTTATTTAGATTTTAAAAACTTGGTCAAGCTCAAAATATACCAAATTTATCCACAATTATCTAGCAAAATATTTTCATTTTCTATATTACGTCGAAAATTACTTTGGAATGTTATTTTTTGCAGCAAATAAATATCCATCACAATGCCATCATCTTTCATGTAATCCATTTTATTAATCTAAAGTCTCAATTAAATAACAGTTGATACAGCTACAATGGAATCCCTGTAATTGTCCAACCAGTACATTTAGTGACAAAAGAAGTCGAAATGTTGTAACACCACCCGAAACTCCAATGGGGGAGACAGCATCGAGAGAATGGAAGGGGGAAAACCTAAAATACAAAAGAGGACTTTGAGAACTGATTGTGTGTGTGTTCAGGTGCGATCATTTTTCTATGTAATAAAGACGTACCATTTAAATTCTGGATAAGACTTCAGATCCTCAAGAATTACTGACTCAGACTTCATTGTTTGTTGAAACTCCCCCTTTTCTATTATGGTCGGGAGGGCCACTTCACGAAATGGAGAAAGCCTCTTGCTATCTATAGTAGGTTGCCGTAGACGTGTTGCTTAAGACTAGAAACGATAACCAACGAGGGAATCTCCTCCCAGAGAGTTTGTAAAGAGAGATGTTAAGAAGCAAAAATGTGTGGAAGATACACTTGGCATAATCTTGCAGGGTCCATTTGTAATATTACAGGCACTTTGGAAATAGCACATTCTGAAATAGTGTGTAGGCATCCTGTACACATGATAATTACATATAATACTGATTTCCCCCATCCTTATCAAAATAAATACAAAATCTAACTAGTAAACAAATCTTGTATTTGTCAAAAAATATTACAGATTTATTCCGTTTAGATTCGAGATCAACATTTTTCTCTTCCCAAACAAAGCCAATTTTCAGCATCACAGTTTAAAATCATCACAATCATTTCCTAATCCGTCATTTCCTTACATTGTTGAGAAATAATTACGAATTTCCAGTCATTTCTCACCAACCAAACTAGAGTGACGAGCTGTAAATTTACATTTTATTATACTTTGCGAAGAAGAAATATGTTGGTTTAGTTTTAGTCTCAAAGATTAACGTTTAAGCCCTACCTCTTCCTCAAATTGAAAGCCTTGAGGTCTACCAAACAAAATTCCCTCCAAGAGAAATTCTTTTCTCTCCCGGAGTTCATTAGGTTTTTCCGCTCTTTGTAAACATAAATAATCGATTTCATCCACAGCTCAACATTACTGACACGTGAGGGAGTATAAATTAATGTGCAAACATGAAATTGTGTGAAACATACTTTCCTGCAGCTACTCATCCACTGGCAAATAATTAACTGCATTTTGCACGAGTGTCATGTCAAGTTGTATCGTCATTGGCGCGGGATCCCTTCCGCCACAGCCAAGTGATGAGGCTTTCACCGCCCCCACACGTTTTGTAGAAATCGGACTATTTGGAAAGTTTTGACATCGAAATTGTTTTGAACGAGATCGAATGTGAAATTGTTGAAACTTAATCTTTTAATGACAAGGAGGCAAATTAGCTGCTTACAGTATCTTTTTACACCATTTATTATAAAAAAAATTCAACCCAAAGACGATTTAGTGATAAAGCAATTAAAATTATCTCCCAATAGTGTTTGTAGGTAGATTTAGATTTGAGACTAAGCCCAGCTTCCTTTAAAATAGTTATATTTAAATTAGAAGCCTTTATATAATTTTAGATTCATGGTCATAATCATAAAATTTATGGTAATCACAACAAAATAAGGAAATATTTAGCCTCATAGAAACAACATTCACTCCCTCAAAATTAATCATTAAATACTAGAAGAATGTATTGGAAATTTTATCACGCACAAACCTAGTTAAATCTCTATGAATTCTCTTTGAATTGTGTATGTTAATGTGCACTAAACTACCATCTAATGGGTAGTTTAGAACACTTATTATTCAGATTGTCATCCTTCCTCCTTCGTCAGATCATATTGAAGATTGCAGCCACTGCATGGCATCACAACAAGTATTATTATTATGCTTGGTTGCTTTACCATTATTACTCAACTTCGCTCCACCCACTTTTAATGTTTAGCTTCCTCCTCCGGTCGGTGGGTGCGCGTTACATTGCATCCTAACTCTATCAATACATGTTCTCACTCAAATTCAACTGCCCCCCGTTTGTCCTTGGAGAGCCTTACGTCATCATTTGTACCACGAATCCTTCAAATCACCTTGGAATTATGAAACTTATAATTCCTAATCTGTAGAAAATTACTCTGGGGTGATTGCAAACTCGCCTCAGGAACAATGTTAATAAAAAAGAGTTTATCACCTCAGCATTTGTGCAAGTGACTCGATGCCCCCAGTGGACTCTCAGAATGTTGCTTGTTATCAAATATATGTACATATATACATGGAAAAGTCCTTGAACTAAACAAATAGAGGAGAATAATGGATGAAACGAATCGGAAAAATCTTCAATCTTCCTCAACTAAGAAACAATAGGAATTATAAACTGAAAATGAAAATTACTACTATTTTTAAAGAATATTTAAATTTAAAAACAAGAGACGATATTTTTAATAATACATTTATGCGTCTCTCTTCCTGATTGCCATTAAGAGAAGCGTTGGGACCTGCCAGATTCAAGGACGTTTAGTCTTTCTTAAAAATGATCTTTAGGCCTTTTCTCACTTCCTACCTCACTTTACACCTCTTACTTACCTCTTTTTAGCTCGTCCATAATAAATGAGCGAGTAAATAAAAAAAAAAGGTCAACATTTATTTAAACTACATAAATGTCTTAAAAAAGTAGGTTTATTCTGTTATAATAGATTAATAGAGTGAAATATTTCCAAAAAAGTGAGTATTACTTTTTTATACATTTCACCTGCTGATGCGAAGCAGATGTAGCTTTCACACTTTCACAAGCTTGTTGCAGCAATTAGCAATAGACAATCGTCAATTTCATTTCATTCCCTTTCCGTTACTTTCAAAGGTTAGTCTACCCCAAAGGTGTTCGTTTTTAATTGCTGACAGATAGATGATGGGATCATAAAAGAATTAAATGTCACTGCAAGAAAATTACTGGGTTTCTGTTTTCTTAATTGAAGCATTCGTTGAATCCTCTCTCCTAATTATCTGTGGCGAATCAGTGATCAAAACAAACAGCCGAAAACTCTCAGTTCAATTTGTTTAACGTTTTTGTCGTCTCTCTCTATAAAACTCCTTAACAAATAGAATACACTATATTGATGTTACCGTTACGTATAGTCCTACATACCGAAAAAAAATTTACTTCTGATGTTTCTATATCCATCACATTTCTATTTCATAATTTTATCTTCACAGGTAAACAAACTCTAAGTATGTCTGTAAGAATACAGATGAATAAAGCTTGTACTATCTTAAAATTTCCATTCTTTACATTCGTTACAGTGCAGATGTTTCCCTTCACACCCCTCTCGCTCAAACCATCTAGCAAAGGGTACAGAGAATTTATTAACCTTAATGTCGCTGACAATATTCTTGTTACTGACGTTACCCAACCGTCATGAATAAATAAAATCAATGTAAATGTGGATATACTTTTAACAATTATTACACAAAAAAATAATAACCTCGATGTTTTTCTGCAATAAAATGCAATTGTAAACCATGCAATGGTGCCAGTGAAATTCGTGGAACAAGTTTCCCTAATTTCTCGTCACGAAGACAATAATGCATTATTAATCCATTACGCTGCAACATGTTTTCATGTTCTTAAGTATTTTTTTTTCTAGATTCAATGCTCAGAACAATTTTAATGATTAAATTGAGTAAAAGAGTGAACACGGTGCAAGGAGACAAAGTAAACGAAAGTTCCTTTCACAAAAGCTGATCTTAGTCATAAGTGAAAGATGCCGTGACGTGGTATTAAATTTTCTAACACGGAAAGTCAGCTCACTAATGAACAAAATAAAGAATAGATCTTAAAAGAAGTTAATGCATTTAAATATTTAGTTATCCCCATTAATCTCTTACTTAGAATTAGTGTTTAACAAACGTTTTTGTAACACATTAGTAACTAATTGGAACATTCGAAATTCATCCTCCTTTTTACTAATTCATCCATTCTTGTTTTTCTCTAATATTATTACATGGCGACAGATATTGGGTATAAAACGAGTTATCCAAACTGGAAGTGAAAGTCAGCGAAGTAACGGTGCTTACGGACCGTTCAAGGCCTCTCTTACGTTTCTCTTGTCGGATTAACCTTATTAGTTTCTAAAAATATAAATGAAGTGACAATAATTTATTTTTTCAGCATCGTGATTATAAAAAGGCATCGTCTTATTGAGTCTCGATAACCTCTTAGTAAAATAAACCACTTGAAAATGTTGGGTTTTTTTCTTTTATGCAGTGTTTATCTTCTCTGTAAGTCCAGTTTGCAATGCGTGAACAAATGAAATTCTGAAATTTGTCTTCAGTTCTTGCTGTCAAGAAATCTCTTTGAATCTTGGCATCTTTGCCAACACATGATAATAAGACTATTCTACGATGAATTTATTCATGGATCTTAACATAGACTTGTATGCTGCTTATCTGCTCACTACCTAACTTCTCTAGGCTCTCATCTCTGTAACTCACCATTTGTTTCATCCATCTTTCAGAAATAAAATTTAACCAGATTTGGGATTTTCATCTGCGAAAATGATTAAAAGATCTATGTTCCTGCTTTTTAACTATCATACCCTCATCCTTATTTTTTTTATCATACTGCCAATAACCTTTGATCCTTCTTGGATGGATCAAGGCTTTCCACAAGGCTACCAACAGAGATCGAAGATCGTATATTTGAATACCAAATTTCTCTTGGAAATACTTTTAAAATTAACCTTCATGTCCCACGGAAGAGTTGACAACCGTTGTTCGAGATATCTTTATCATGTCCTATGCCAATTCACCCTCTCCAATCACTTCTGTAACTTCTTTTTAAAGAGGTATACCCCATAACCAAACACGTCTTCATTTACGTACGCTCACACACAACAGCTTTGGGGCGTGCACATTCACATAATTTCATGTTTCCCCTTACACTCTGGGAGGCCATTGCTCTGTACCACCATATTGGGCCTCAGAAATACACAATAGAAAGCTGGACTATCGAGGCTGCAAAATGGGTCCGAAAGCTCTCGCATTTTAATGACAGACAATGAATGCCAATAAACAATTCAGCAAAGGGCGGAGAGAGGTGTTGCGATTCTGGAAAATGATGACACCCTTAATTGGGAAAAAGGGAAAGGAAGTGCGGTTCAAAAATGATCCTTTGTTCAGATTTTAGATGATCCAAGTTGAACAAAAAAGATTTAGTGGGGCGGAACAAAAGAGAACTACGCGCAGGCCTTTGGAGAGAAAGTAAAATTGAAAATTCAATATGCTGATTGTTGTTATTACTATTTATTCTTGATTGAATTGAATAAAATCAGTGAAAACTACTAAGATGGTTCCTTAGTAATTATTTAGAATTTCATAAAAAAACTACTGTGGGTTAAATTAATATTAGGTTTTGGTTTGCAATGGTGAAATTTTGAATTATAACCATAAAAATAAGGTTTAATCAATTGCATAGAAATTTTGGTTATTTCATGAAGATTTCGATCTTTGCTTTCTCATTTTCGAGTAGAGGAGTCCGGGACACGTAGGGAAAGTCGAAAAATTCTCGCATTAATTGCATTCCACAGAAAAGTATGTGGAATGTGAATTGTTACACCTTTTGAGTGAATCTTTCGATATCTGACACAGCATCAAATTACTCGCCAAGCGTGAGGTTAATAACACTTGAATTTTTTTATGATTTCTATGAGTTGAACTTCCAAATGAACCCACACCCACTTATTTATGCAAGTACACATATTTGCACACATAACACAAAAAATATAATTAAAATTTGCTGAAACATTATGTATACATTAAAACTTTCTATTTCTTACTACACAATTCCTTTACCTTGAATAACACACCACTGGGTAGCAAATTCCTTTGCAGCAGTTATTTCCTTTAGTTTTTTTTTCATTTTTACACCACCGCTTTATTAGAGTCTTCCAAATGTTAACTTCTTTCCATTTATTTTATTTCATATGTCGACAACCTTAACCTAATCACTTTTCTTACAAACCACTTTCTTAAATACTTTATGGAACTTCCTGCTAATTTTACTTTAGTTTTTAATAAATAACTAATGATTAACTTCGAATTTCAGCCTTAATGGCGTCTTCTTTGTTTCCCAATTGCTACTTTATGTCTCGACAATGAAAGAAAAATTGTCATCTAGTTTTAACCCTCGAGTTAAAATGGTAGCGAAGAAACTTCATTTCAACAAATCCCGGCAGACATTGTAATGAAACTTTCAGGGCGAGAATGAAAATCGGCATAGCTTCGTGCTGACGCATGCAAAAGTAGGCAGCTTCTCTTAAGTCCGGCTTGAACGGGGCTTTCTAAACTGTCGCATGGTCGAGTGGTCTACGGAGTACATTGGTTCGCATCTCACCTCACATATCTTCTTTCTTTTACCACCGGTCGTTTTGCTTCCTGCATCTTCCTCTATTTAGCTTCAAGACCGTCTTCGTTCTTCAATCCTATGCTGGCTGAGGTTCGCTTGCATTTATTTTGCATACGCAACCTAACCTAAAGGAAGGGAAGAAGAAAATTAACAATCATTGTTTTTTGTTGTTCGTATCTCCCATGAGGATGTTTGCCCATCATCATTACACAGCTTGTCAGTATATGTGTGCCTTTAATTACGAAAAGTTTTATTATGTAATAAAATTCTCATTACAAAACAATTTATAAAGGTAGCCAATGAGTCATAACGAAAATAAACTGCGTTATAATGCTGAAAGTCTTATGAGATTAGTAGAATTATTGATAATGAAGTATTATTTCCTAACGATAACTTTAATGTTTGAACTATTAATTTTCTCCTTAACTAGGAGAACTTTTAGAGTGAAAGTAATACTTAACCCTTTAAAAAATGCAATCGCTGTGCTTTTTTAAATGAGTCATTTTTATTTTCATGCAACTTTGTTTTTGTCAACTTGATTATTTATTTTATTCAATGTTTTAACTCAATGATATTTAATTTTTTAAAGAAATTTATCAGACAAAATATCTTATAAAATAAATAGACCATTGTTACCTAGAGGGTTTACCACTCATGGCCTTTTATAAGGCCATACGCCCTCGCAAGATTAAATCGTATTTAGAAGACTGGAATTTTGATAAATTTTGAACCTTAGTATTAATGAAAACTTTTAAGATAAAAGTTAGATAAATAAACTATGAGTTTCGTAAAATTAATCTTATTAAAAGCATAAATATATATACATCCATTTCATGCATAAGTGTAGTAATATTTAGTTTCATATGACCCGCAGCTTACATCATAGGGATATACCATCCCCACGCTAGTATTTTCGTCTTAAAAATAACGATAATAATTATTAGTCTTCTAAAATCGAATTGATTGACATCTCGAACCAACAACATTAAATAGTTACAAAACTTTTCTTTAAACTTCTAAGGGGCTTCTCACAGTCACTCGATTTTTAATCCTTTTATGATCCAATTCGCAGGTGAACATATTTTATTGATACAGACACAGGCTCACACAAGTTAGCTGGTATACATACGTATTTTCGACTTAGAAAGAAGTAAGGTCGTACGGCCATTTTCTCAATACATTTTTAGCCTATTTTGATATACAGGAAGTGAAGCTTTTGAATTACTCTATTTCTTTAGCAGGTAGAAGAAGTGGATTGATGAAAAAGAAGTGTAAAATATTTATTTATTTACACTTTTTCGTATGCCTTCGTGGCACCAAGCCTAATCAATTTAATTACGAGACTACGTCTATATCTGGTAAAAATTGGCGAGAAATTTGTTCAGCAAAGGAATTATTGACATTTTGACCAATGCAGACGAATAAAATACGTGGCAAAGTTAAATAAACAAATTCAATTGGGGTTTTATAGCATTTCCGTTGATATACCTCCCAATTAGACCTTGTTGAGAAGGGGTAGCCAAAATTTATACAAAATGTTTGCTAGGGATTTTAAAAATTAAATAACATGTATTATTGCGGATAATTGTAATTTTATTTTGATGTAAAGGAAAATTAAGCAATAGTTATGAAAAATCGTACTGCTCAATTATCCTCCATTATTAAAACGTATAAAATGAAGAAATATTAATAAGTTTTTAAATCCCAATATGACTTTAGGACATCCTGTATAGATGAAAAAGTCCAGCACTTTCTCTTCGCTCTCTCATACTTTCATACATGACAGGCAAACCAATTAAACAGAGAGTGTGATTTTTAGCAATTAAACTGTTTTCAAAATCTTATCATTAAATAATTTAAATTTTTATCGTTTGTCTTTCTTTAGGAGAGGTTACTTTTTCCTGCCATCTGACTTTCACGAAACTCCGCCAAATGCCAGGATTAAAATTTCCGAAATCCGCTGGATTCTCATAAGCCAAATAAACCTTGGTTGCATTCGAAACCAACCAATACAACCAACTTCACCTTCTTCACTATCATAAGACGTTGTGTCAAATGGAAATTCCTGCCCTCATCGACATTTGTTATGATCTTTATGTTTTGGTTTAGAAGAATTGATGCAATGAAAACAAAAACAAATATTGGAGTTTCACGTGACTTCCGCGGGGCTTGGCTCTATCTATGAGCCTTGCTTTCAAAACTGAAACCTAAAAGATAGAGTGATTCCATCACATCCAATACATAATTAGAATTCACTTTTACAATAATTCATTTTATAGAGTCAATCTCTCTCTTCTTACATCCACTTTCCATGACCATATTTGAATTTTTTACAACTTTACGGTTTTATATATATAGGACTTTTCTGTCGTGGCAAGTGTGCACTTTTGTAAACACTTACACAGCATGTATTTATGTAAACTAACTGAACACTACAATACACTACAATGAGATCTTTAGAGTCAATGAAATCAATTTCAAGACGGTTTTTTTCTCCATTGTGTACGTGACTAGTTGAAAGTATTCGCTTGGATGATTGTGCTTCGGTAAGGTTGATAGGCTCGATGTCTGAACAGAACTCTATCCCCCCTCCCCACCACTCACTCACAACCTGCACCTCGACAAAAGAAAAGTTCTAAATTTTAATTTTCCGTTCAATTTTAATCGGAGATAGGTTCAGATATGTTTTAATATACATATATCTTTATATATATGAAAAAAATATTTGTGTAAGAAGAATAATGATCTATATAGGATAGTAAATTACTTGCTTCATAATCTATGCGAATAATTAATGATTATGTGTATATATATATATATATATATATATATATATATATATATATATATATATATATATATATATGCATTTAAAGGCCCAACGAAATAAAAATTGCCATCAGGACACTAAGGAAGACGACCATTGAAAGCTTAGGAAAGAAAATGTGAGATAGAGACGGAGAAAAATAGTGATAACTAATTTTAACCGTTATATGAAAATAAATAAAGGAGTAGGATTCGAACCTGTGTCCTCAAGCGTACATCGCTATTGTGACCACGACGCTCATCGACTGAGCCACCATTCCCAACCATATATATATATATATATATATATATATATATATATATATATATATATATATATATATATATATATATATATATATATATATATATATATATATATATATATATATATATATATATATATATATATATATATATATATATATATATATATATATATATATATATATATATATATTTGGTTTATTATGACATTACCTTCTGAATTTCGTCTTCCATAACTATAAAAAATAAAGGCTTGTGAAAAGAAAACGATCCATTGGCGACATCTGGTGACAAATTACAAAATTTCCGCTATTATGTCGTTAGCGTCAATTGCCAGAGAACGAATCTAGTTCCTTACTTTCTCTCCATAATTAGTTTTTATCTGGGTATTTTTTTTTCAGTAATTAGGTTTTCTGTCTCTTTTATGATTCCTTTGTCAGCTTTATCTGCGCTCTCGAAAGTAGTTAGTTACTGCAAATTACAAAATTGGTACACTACAAAGATAACAAAAATCAACTTTCATTGACACGTTACAGTCATTTATAGGAGAATTAAAAAAAATAAAAAAAACTTTTATCTCTTATTAAAAACCATAATAACAAATTCGGTTTTATCTAAAATTAAAATCTGTCAACATATTTGATTATTTAAGGGGTAAATACATTCTACGGTATTTTGTGGCCTCTCTGTTTATCATTCCTGGTATCATTAGAATGGCTTTATTATGTTCCTTCTTTATGGCAATGAGGTTATACTGTTTATCATCCCTCTGCCAAATCAAAGAAACAAAGTTACTGGCCTATCCCTCCCCCTATCCCAAAAGGTTGAATATCCGTTTTTTGGTGTAATTTCATTTCTCTGCTCATTTTTGTGTAATGCCACTAACAAAGAACAAGGAAATAATAAGCATAATTGCTCTCTCAAAATCCTCAGTTAACATTAGTCTTTTCCCGTCGCAAAAATAATGCACATTTTACTATACACATTCAACCCTTGAGCTTTTAATGACCCGTTTTTAATTCATTTGCTTTAAATTGGGTTAATCATAAATAATAATTCCGTTCTAGTTAGGGTAATAAAATATCTAGATTGGCTTTTTTCTATATTATTTTCAACGGTACCTGTGGATTCTTGAGATAATGGACTCCATTAAAGGTATATTCAAAACAACTTGAATTATCTCAAAATATTTTTGTCTAATAATTACATAATTCAAATAAAAGATCTTGTCTTTTAACTTCATATTTTTACGCTTGCTCAAGAACTTCTATCACGAAACTTTATTAACTTAGTTTCGAATTTCCAAAGATCGTCAATTTAGAAGCAAAAGAGCTAAAAGTTTAGGAAAGATTGAAGAAAATATTTGAATGTATGATCGAGAGAGGTCTAATTGCCAGCTCTTTATCTTAGACTGTCATCAAAATATTACAAGAAAAATTAAAAATGGTAAAATTTAGAAACTTTAAAAATAGCTAAAATTTTAGTATATTTTCTTTAAAAAATACTTAGTTGCAAATACTTAATATTCAAATATTAACAATAAGTATGTGTTAATGCACTATCGCTAATAATTAATATCATCTGTATCAAGTTAGCACAAATAACTTTTATTAATTACTCTTTAACATAAAAAATTAATGTTAATTTTAAATAACTTGGTCCTTTTATCATAACATATAAATGGATTTTCGAGACGATATTTGAAAATTACATTAAAACCCTACTCTTCCCAAAAGGACCTTAAAGAAAGGTCCTTTAATATACCAGTTAATATACCAAGGAAATAAAAACTAGTATCACAACCCGCTAACACTCTGAGGAATAAGAACTATAAGCTTAAGAACTAAAATGGAATTTTTTGAAACAGATAAAATGCAATTTTTAGAAGCAGAGAAAATGAGAAAACTATTTAAACCGTTATAAGAACAATGATGCTCATCGACTGAACCCTCATCTATAATCCGAAGTAAGCATATACTCGTATATTCGGTATTTAGAGAGAAGAAGCGTGCAAAGGAGAGAGAGACAGAAAGAGAGGGGGGGCGGGAGGAAGGAAACTCAGCGACCTGTGAAAAGAAATACTATTGTTATTTGAAAAAAAAAACCCTCTTTTTGAACTACCTCGTTTCATCATCTTATATTTCTACCGTAAACTAAAGGCGAAATAAATTTAAATAAATGAAAAGCAATGAACAAACTGAGACCGGTCGTTCATTTGGACGAAAATGCACAGTTGCAATGCGTCAAAATAGGAAATTGGGACACAATACTGACAATAGAGGTTAATGAACTCCAGTTCCTCAGGTATGAGGAGCTCTCGTTAGACTTGTGGTACGGCGTTTGATTTCTGATGTCAAGGCAGGGCCTCAATTTGACCAAGTAATACACATCCCTCATTGTTTATGATCTCACAAGACTTTCCGGAGCGTCAAGAGTCAACCACACATTGGCGGATACACTGAACTTAGCCACGTGGGGCTAAGGAGCTCTACACGTATTATCACAAACATAACAAATAACAACAAAGCTATCATTCCCCTCCCCCTCTGTATAAGAGCCCTACCAATGAAGTACTAGTATCCCCTGAGCGAATACTCATATCCACATACACCCGAGTCGAAGCAAAAGAAGTTTCGCTGGTTGGTGGTCGTGTTCAAAACATAATCCTCCCTCCCCCTCGCATCACTCTCTAAGGAGGACTGGCCCCTGGTGGTTTTAGTCTCACCAGTGAATTTGATTCTGATCTTTATGTGTATGGTCAGGTATACATGGAGCGTAGTTAGTGTTTTTTTGGTCCTCAAAAGTAAAGTTTTAGAGTTACCAGAAATCCAAAGTGATGAACAGGTAGCTCACATAAATACCCTTATTTTCTATATATAAAACTTTGAAATATGTTTACCAGTTCAGATTTATGGTGTTATTTTTGAAAAAAGTGTTTTTGTACGGATCGTGACCATGTAGGAGACGCTCTGTACGCCCTTGGTACCATTTTCTGTATTTTTTTGTATATACCACAACTGAAATTAAAGGATCTACTACTACTAAATAATACACAAATGTTATGAAAAGACATAATATGAAACAAATGGTTGGAATTGAAATTTTACAACATTTTTCCATAGGTAGCAAAAATAATATAAAAAATAATAAATTTTATAGAACATATTTGACCAAGTAATACACATCCCTCATTGTTTATGATCTCACAAATATATTAACAACCTCATTAAGCAATGTAAAATCCCCATCTTATTGTAATAAAGCAACTGGAAAATTGAAAATATTTTAAAAATATAAACACTTATCCTATTACTTAATACACTTAGCACAGCATTGTATATAGTTAACTCTTACATCTAAAGTAAAATAATGTTAGATAAGGACACAAATAACATCATTTAACACTGATAAAAATGCTCGACTTTGCACTTTGATATTTGGTATTTTTTATTAATTAGTTGTTCCCTTTTTCACATATAAAACACAAACCAATGCTACATGATCAAGATACAATAGTTTTAAAAAGAAATCTTCATTAGTATAATTTTCATGAATTTCCCAATTTTGTACGGACCGTTCACTACGCGCCATTTTATGTAAACTGTAAACACAGAAATCCCCACGCTGGTCACCGTTATGAAATCACACTCATTTTTCTTCACAATGATCATATTCACCATGGAAACCATAACTAGCCTAATCACGCAATATTCACAAACACTGTGGACTATAATGTAACTCGCAAAAATTACATCAGACACGTAAAATATCAAAAAACTTACCTAGAGGGAGGTGACGTCACATCAGAACCGTTTTCTATGTCAAAGGTAAACTGAATCAAACCCATATTTTGGCAAGAAGGCATTTTGTACGATCTGTGTCCATGTATGGCCCGTGTCCACTTCACCCTATTTCTTTACCCGGTATCTCGTCCACAATGCGAGGGATGGATGGCGCAATTTACTAACCCGTGATCCTGAGGGCCACAAGTCTCATATTTAAACTAATCTGGCAATGCAATTCCCAGTTTTCACATCCCCTAACTAAACCAGTTTTTAAGAAACTATCCTTAAGAGAAGTTCTGCGACCTATTTTGTTACGTTACGTTATAGATTTGTGTGGCCTATCTTGTTACATTACTGAGTTATGCGACCTATTTTGTTGTGTTACGTTAAGAGTTGTGCAACCTATTTGTTACTTATGTTATAGAGTTGTGCGACTTATTTTGTTACGTTACTAGTTTGCTACATAATCACTACGGCAACGATGATAGTGAAGTAAAAGATAGTCACCTACAAAAGATTATTAGTGTGTGTTTGGGGAAAGGTTTGCAAGAAACTAGTAAAGTTAAGGGGGAGGTGAAAGGTATGTAGGCCTAGGAAATAAAGTAGGACGCCAGAGACCAGTAAGGTGGGCGCCAGACACCTTTCCCATATTTTTCTAGAACAAAATAAATTTTTCCTATGTTGATGTGCGCCAACCCCATTTTGTGATAAATAATTCGATTATAATGCCGATGTTGATTACAACATTTTTATTAGACTTTTTTTCTCCTTTTTTTCTTCTTCATCTCTCTCTCTCTCTCTCTCTCTCTCTCTCTCTCTCTCTCTCTCTATATATATATATATATATATATATATATATATATATATATATATATATATATATATATATATATCGTTAGAGTTAATATACCGATTAGAGAGAAAAAGAGAAAAAGCGGTTTCGTGTCAAAAAGAACATTTCGAATTTAAGCGTATTTTAGAAGGACAATTTGACATGTCTATTTTACCTCGGTAACGGAATTGTCGTAAACCAAATCCTACAGTCGTGGAATCTTTTCACCCCATATGTTCAATATCGACAATTATTAAGAAATATTCTAGAGAAAATTGGATAACAAAATAACATTGGATCAAATCTTCCCTTGATAACATCAATAACAATCAATGTCTGGCTGTGGTCAATTCATCTGCTAAATTGGCAACCAGTTTCAGAAGACAAAAATCCATTTCTTCTTTTTTCGTGTTATTTTTCTAATCGATTTGGCTGTTTTGTACCTTTTCGGAAAATTGTTCAATTTACACTCATAAAATGCCAATGAAAATTACCAATATACCAAATTTACAACCATATTGGAACTTTTTTTTTTTATCATTTAAGGTCTATTTTGAATTTATGCTACTTTAAATCCGATCATATTTTGTGAGGAACCAAATTTTCAAGAAATGTTTCCTATACACACGCATACAGGCTTATATATACATTGGGTGCAATAAATATCCGATACATGGTCAGAAGTTTATTTACCATAGTTATACAACAGCAAAGTAATCGAAAACTGAACATTTTATGTATTTTGTACTTTGAATACAAATTCGATATTAGAATATACAAATAGTAAAGCATTGATATTATATCGACAAAAGTGTTACATTATCACCTCAAAAAGTATCCAACACACCCACAAAATTAGTTTTAAAGCGATAATGAGTAGTTCTTGAACATTCCAGAGTGGTTTACGTGACAGGAATGCTGTAGAACTTTCTAGAAAAATATTCTACTTCGTCCGCGTGAAACAGCGGACCTCAGTCAGTGCCTGAGAGCTGCATGAGGACGTCGTCGTTCAACACTCTAATTCTAATATGGTGAAGACTAAAGAATTGCCAAAAAGGAGCAAAAAACTATTTTTTCAGCTACATAAAAGTGGTTTGGGCTATAGAAAAATTTCATCTATGATAAAAATACCAATCTCAACCATTGGCCGGTTCACGTTATATCAGTCCACTGCAAGTCTACCACGTTCAGGGCGTCCATCTAAAATTTCAAACCGTGCGGCTAAACATAGAGTATGTACAGTAAAGAAGAATCCTCGAGTTACTCGATCTGAACTTCAAAAAGATTTGGAAGCAGCTGGGACAAATGTATGCAAAAATACAATTAGAGCAGTTCTTAAGAACGAGGGATTCCATTGTCGCACACCAAGAAAAACACCTCTGTTGAAACCAATTCATGTCATAAATCGTCTGAATTTTGCCAAGGAACATTTAGAGAAGCCTGCAAGATTTGTGACGCTTTACTATGCTCTGATGAGACGAAGATTTAGTTAATTGAGCGGAATAGTGTTACTCACGTTTGGAGGGAGAAAAACTCAACGCATGATCCTAAAAATACATTCTCAGCAGTGAAGTTTGGTATGGGGCTGCTTCTCCTCTGCAGGTCCTAGAAGACTCCATATTATTGAAGGGAAAATAAATGCTTAGATGTATCGCAAGATTCTAGATGATAATCTCTTCTGCAGACGACTTGAAGTTGCCAATAGGATGGACATTCCAGCAGGACAACGATCCAAAACATACAGCCAAGGGCACTACAGCGTGGTTTCAGCAGAAAAAAATAAAGGTTATGGAATGGCCAAGTCAGTCGCCAGACCTAAATCCTATCGTAGATCTGTGGCGAGAATTAAAATCAAAGATTCAGAAAAAGGACCCTAAAAATCTAACAGATTTAAAAAGAATATGCCAAGAAGAATGGGCCAAGATACCTACAAATATTTGTAAGAATCTCATAAATAAATATCCCAAACGGTTGGAAGCTGTACTAGCGACGAAAGGTCATATCACCAAATACTAACTACCTTTTGAAACGTTCATTCGATATGTTTGTCGTAATCATAGTAATGTTTTACTATTTTTTGCAATATGATACCAATTTGTTTTCAGCGTACAAAATACATAAGATGTTCAATTTTCGATTACTTTGCTGTTGTGTAACTATGGTAACTAAACTTTTGACCATGTATCGGATATTTATTGCACACACTGTATATATATATATATATATATACATATATATATATATATATATATATATATATATATATATATATATATATATATATATATATATATATATATATATAATATATATATATATATATATATATATATATATATATATATATATATATATATATATATATATATATATATATATATATATATATACAGAGAAAGAGTGAGAGAGTGAGAAAGATGGAGAGAGATATATATCGAAGTTTAGTTGCATCGGGTGTAGTTTGAGACTGGATAAAGTTACGATTCACTTTGAATTGGCGGCGCCATGTATACCCGTAGCCATTCATTTAGAAAGCTGTGAACCACGAATTTGGGAGTTCACGGCCGTCCTCCAGTTGTTAATACTGCGTTGATGAAGGCCGATCCCTGTTTTTCATGGAGAAGTATTGTGAAAGAGGCTTGAATAAAGATTTCAAGTCATTTGTAAATCCTTCTAAGGATGTAAAATTAAGTTTTCTGTAGATAATGGATTATTTAGCCAAGAAACGTGTGAAGTAAAGTTACCGCAATAACATGTATGTTGCAATGACATTAAGAAATACAATTTTTCAATCAGCCGCATTGCCACATCGAAATTGTTTGTCTTAAGCAACCCAACAAGTGGTTGCAAAGAACCACAATATTCTTTTAGATCCTTCTATATAGATTTATATACAGAAACTCTCCAATAGTTCATTTAGAATTTTTCTTTTCATTATCTTACTCTTCATTTGAGTGTTCCTCGAGAGAAAAAAAACACAGCAAAATATGTATTGGGGCGAATGTGTGAAGTTTAAATATTCTGGTGTTAAATTTGTTTCTAATGAAATGGGTGAAATTAAGACCAGTCTCTCATCAGAGTCTTTCTTTCGTCACATAGTCATAATAATTATTCGTTCCCTGTACTTCTTCGACCTCGTTGAGGAAAGATTGATTAGAATAAAAAGAGAAAAGATGACCCACTTTCGCCGAATCGCGGCAATTTAAACTATAAAAGAGGATTCTGAAAACGGTGCAGAAGTGGATAACGAAGAGAATGAATTAGCCAAACTAAACCAATAAAATAATATCCAAGGGAATTGAAGAAAATTTATCATCCGGAGAGAGAACGAAGGAGAAGGGAGAAGTTGTTAGAATGTTATTGGTTGTGGGTTAAAAACTTTTGGTTTTTGTATGTTTTGAAAGCTGTTGTTAATGTATGTGTGTGGGGGTGTACCAAACCTCACCGATGCACATAAAGTGCATTGTACGAACCATAAAATTCAATGTCCCTTGATTTAATTTCAGATCACTAGTCTATTCCCTTCAATTCTTTTTAATCAGCTAAATACTGGTCTTTGTTATGCCCCAGAGGCCTCGCAAGAGAAAGCCAAGATCGTACTCTGAATTCAAAGTGTCCTTTTGTATGAACTTACTCCATATATATTCTCTACCCACAATCCCGGCCACAGCCTATTAGGATTACAAAATATGTTGCTGCCAATCTGCCTACCATAAGCCTTACTATTGCAACCTGTATGTTGGGGGCTTAGAGAATCCCCATAGTGTATTCGGGTGCGTGCTGAAAAAGGTGACTAAACCTGGAGAGTGGTTGGTCACAGGTCTAGAAACCGGGCACCACAAAACCTCCTACCTCATGACCAAACCAATGCATTTTGGTAATGGGCGATGGTATCCCGAGCTCCTTTCAATTAATTCCTGCGTTTATGAAAGCCGCTCTCCGTGATTCATGGAGAGTGGTGGGGTAAGAGAGGCCATTGCAGCCTTCGTATTCTTTTAAATAACCATTTTTTTCAATCATTGGATTACACAAGCTTAATTTTTATTTTGGAGAACCAACCGAGTGTTAGGTAAAACGAGGATACCTTAGTAGATATTCTGTTCTAGTTTCTTTTATTTATATGGTTATCAAAAACAATTGATTCTTCATTGAAGACTTCCAAAGGGGAGACTTCCTACGTACAGCAAAAGTCAATGAGATAGAAAAACTGAATTAATGAATTCCCCCTAAAAAAAAAACACAGATTTACCTCAGAATATTAACCTCAACTGAGAGTTGACAACAGATAGATAGACCGTAACTAATAAGTGAAAAAAAGTTGGCATTAAATGATAAAAGACAGGAGATTAACCTCAAATGATAACTGACGGGAGATGGGCCTCAACTGATAAGTGACAAATGATTGACCTCAACAATTGACTTCAATCGATAATTGACATGCGATTGATTTCATCGTAAGACTGACAGGAGATTGACCTCGACTTATACTATCCATAAAGGCCAATCACTGGAAACTAAACCTAGGGGCGGCAAGTGCTACGTGGCATGTCTTTCAAAATTATTATTACTGAAGGGGAAGAGCCTTATGACCCCCCCAAATTACGCTCCAAGTAGTCTCCTCTTTTGGATACTTGGTCGATGTGCCTCCGAAAAAATTCAATTGCAAACCTCGTTTCAAAAACATTTTTGAAATTTGCCCTTGTTGATTTTTGTTTTCTTTGAAATATGGAAACTTTTTGGTTGTTAATATCTACTATTTTTCCATTCTGCCTTTTTTTTCTCATTTTACTGAGTGGCAATACTCCACGTTGGATTACCTAATTTGACGCATTTGATTGTCACTTACTGTGTTATTAATAATAGAGTTTTACTGGCTGTCCTCTTCCATATTCTCTCGTTAGAATACAGATGCAATTAGTACAAAAATAAGTACTTTTATACGTTTCTATATTTCGCCAAAGATCGTTCGATTATACATAGAAAAATGATGCTAAACATTTAATCATTTCCACCCATTAAACAACATCTAAAAAAAATACACTTTTTTTATTAGGAATAAGTCAATTATTGGATTTCTAACGTCGAGGAAATGGTTCAATCTCATCGTGCGCGGACACAAAACTTTCAGCTGCTTCGTGAGTCGAGCGCCCTTTGGGCGGATACGCTGATACTCGCACCCGTCGGAGTACCTAGATCTACACGATTATGACGCACATAACCAAATACAACACACCTATCACCCCACACACAAACGCACACACTGGTTGATGTCAAAATAGACAATTCAACTAGGGTACTCTCCTCCCTCTCACAACGAGGACCGGCTTCTGAGACCTTCGGTCTCTGATGGTCATTTTAATCTTTAGGTGCATTTCATAATTCGGTTTGGAGATTTTACCCACGATGTGAGGGACGAATGACGGTGCCCCCTACCTACCTGCATGCCTATGTAATTATTTTCTCCTATATATATATATATATATATATATATATATATATATATATATATATATATATATATATATATATTAGTGTAGTTGGGTAGCATTCTTTCTTGAATACAAATTTTGTTGAAGACTATTGCGTACTTTGCATATATATATATATATATATATATATATATATATATATATATATATATATATATATATATATATATATATATATATACACACGAGTATATATATGCAGATTGGGTTGAAGACCATAGTATATTTCGCCTGATTAATTTTCTTTGGAAACTTTCCATTTAACGTATTATCTTTTTTTGTTCATCTTGTAGATGGTAAACAACTTCTCCTACGTTCATCTCCTTTTTAAATGAAATGTGTTTGGTAAAAACCAAACTTGACTTTAATTAGAGTGAAGTTTGGTTTTTCCCAAACACATTTCATTTAAAAAGGAGATGAACGTAGGAGAAGTTGTTTACCATCTACAAGATGAACAAAAAAAGATAATAAGTTAAATGGAAAGTTTCCAAAGAAAATTAATAACGGCGAAATAGGTCTGCTACCCATTTACACTAATCCGAGTATATATATGATGTTATTGATTGATGATATTTATGAAAAATCAAACTTGTTTTCTCATGCATAACTTTCTATTTTTCAGGCCTACCGAAAATCAGGAATGGCTGCGGTTAAAGTAGCGAGGATTGTCTGTTTCACATTTCTCGCCATGACTTTCGTCATTGGCTTCTTTGTCGTTACTCATAAATGGATACAAGGCCGAGAGTGCAACTGCAGTCAGGTGCGTTACTTAAAGCAGATTCCTAACTAAAGTCGTCATCTCACAGTATCTTCATAAACAGCGGCTGATGTACGCTCGTAAAAATCTATGAAAACATTGCGTTGATGACGTTAATTTTTATCTTTATTAAAAAAAATAGCCTTAAAACTTCATGAATTTCGTTCCTCAAATGTCTGGTGTTAAGGTCGAGTTAAGTCTAGCTATAATTACTTCTCATCCTCAGGTAAGATGGTAAACAATAAAATCCTGGCTCGGACTGTCAGAAAACATAACTTTTATACCACACACTAGGCTTATTTTCAAATTCAGCTGTTCGCAGATACTCGTCGATTGAAAGAGAATTGGAAAAATCCCTTAAAATTTATAACCTCCCCTCAACATCATACGAGATCTTACCTCCGTCCATATTAAGCGAATCGGGAGGAAAGACCAAGCCATTCTGAAACATCCAAATTCTTTCCTCGTTTGTAAGACCTTCATCTTTTATTCAAGTCCAGAACTGACTTAAAGTTATCCGAGTAAATGTTGATTCAGTAAGAAGTAAATGCTAACATTCTCAATGTCTCTCTTTTAAATTCTTCATTGAAAAAAAAGAGCGAAACGCGAAAAAGAACTCAGTGGAGAAGCAGATTTTACTAAAGTAATAGAACTTAAGGAATCCCACCTTAAGACGAGAAATAATACTCCCAAATAGTGTTCAAAAGGAGTACAATATGCGAATAAGTTCGCTCGGGGAAGGGGGGGAGGGCGGGATTTACACAACTAATTTTTTATATGTAACTTTCAAGTTTGAGTTTCTTATCTCTTATCAATAATTACCTAGCTAATTTTCAAAAGCCTCTGGATAATAACATTCACAAAAATAATTCAGCCATACAACATACAACTATAAATCAATATTAAACATTTAATATTAAAAAACTAGTTTACATTTAATTTGTTTGCATGTACGAAAACAAAATCACGGTACTTCGCGAATATATTTGTCCTGGATGGCAAACTAAGAAGATAAACAACTAGAGAAGAAGTGGCGGGATTTTTTAATCAAATTCTTTATATCCATTATCAAACTCACAATATATAATATTTATAAGAAATATATCTCGAAATGTTTATTTTACAATGGCGTTTTTATGTCTTCTATTTTCAATATGCATTGTTCCTGGTGATATTGAGATACTCTCAACAGCTGCTTGTATTTATAGTTTGAAAAAGTCTCCCTTACCAGTCGTTGTGATTGGCAATTCTATAGTTTCGACTATTTTCTTTATATTTATTCCTTTTGTCGTCTGATTTCTCTTCCCCTCGTCCCATTCTAAAACTATCTTTTTTTTACGATTCATTCAAGCTGAATAACGAAAAATACAAGCCAGATAATTCTTAATCTTTACCATAGGTGTTCTCGCAAAAGTGTTCAATAGATTCCCAATTACTTGCTTAAAAATAAACAAGTGACACCAATGTCACCACCGGAAATAAAGGGTTTGAAATTATGATAATCAAATTAATAGCTTAGTGAATGAAATCAGTAAACGGTGATGAGTGTTTAGGACTCATCCAAAATCGAATTATTTGAGAACAGATCATTCTGAATATTTGGGATCACACCAGACTGTCATCTATTAGTTTCCCAATCCTAATATCTATCGTGGAATCATTAAGAATAAAGATAAAACTTATAAGCATTAATTGACCAAAAAGTGCTTCGGCTGCCAAAATTAATGACCTATACTGAATGGATTAAGTGAGATAATGGGAATGGTAGAAAATCTCTAGGGTAACGATACCATTAATCCACGGTGGAAAAGGAATTAATATAAAATTTTATATAAAGTTTTGTCAATAAAACATTATTATTGCGAGGTCAATTCGGAAATTCGGTTGATTTATTTGACGTTATGCATAGGTGGGCACTGTATATATCGCCTTTCTACCACTAGAGATTAAATATGTTTGGTTTTCATGAATAAATGTTATTTATCCGGAAAAAAATTGTATAGATTCCTGTACAATATAAACTTAATGTTCACACATACACAAGCTATCTATATATATATATATATATATATATATATATATATATATATATATATATATATATATATATATATATATATATATATATATATATAAGATCTAAAAGCAAATTCAATAATTTGTACGATTTACATAATTTTACATCTTGAATACATAAATCATTAGAATAAAAAAACTAAGTTTAATTCAGCCTATTTCATTACCAATTTCATATTTTAAATGATTCCATCACGCATTGACCGTTAACGTACTCTCGTGAGATTCGCTTGACCCAAGAAAGGATGCCAGATCCGATAAATGTCTGAGTGTAGCTCGCTATTCTTCTCCATTAAGACTTGCATATTACCGTTGCAGCATAAAGTCATGAATGATTTAGGCACGGAAATTCTTTTCTCTCCACTAATATATTTATATTTTATATCACCCTAAATCGTTACAAATTATCATTTTCTTGTAAGTTAACAATCAGCCGAGTTCTACCTTCCGGAAGATGACCTGGGCCGACCAATCCATATATAATCGGAAAACTAACTACATTACAAAATATTTCGCGCAATTTAGTTTTAATTGGATCAAAATATGTTTAATATCCAATTAAATCTTGCTTAAACTCAAATTTTCTAGTATACTAAACCAAGATTTGTGTGAGAACAATATACCTATATACGTTGATGAAACTAACATACTTCTTGATGTAGGAAACATCTGGAAATGTCCATCACGCAGCCTTTCTGTCCCAAATGCCAAGTCTTCTTCAGTCCAACCTTGACAATGATAAAATCGAAGACACCATCGTCAGGAAAGAGGGAGAAGAAAACAAATTCCTACTAGACGATTCCCGCCAAAAAGAAGAGGAAGAAGATATACCGGAAGAACAGGTAAATAAATTCTAATAAATTTAATTCAATTACTAAATATTGTGGTGGCTTAGGATTAGCAGATATATATATATCTCTCTCTCTCTCTCTCTCTCTCTCTCTCTCTCTCTCTCTCTCTCTCTCTCTCTCTCTCTCTCTTTTTCTCTCTCTCTCTCTCGTTGCCACAGTATATTTACATAAATACGATGAGTGGATTGAGGAATAAAGTCAAACTAAGATTCCTAGTTTATTAATTAACCGTAGGGACTGTTTTCGCTGCGAAGTATTGATTATAATGTGCGGTGAGACGAAAATGTAATCGGACTGTTGTATGGGAGAGCTGTGCAGACACATGACGCCGGAGCATCGTGACAACTTTCAGCCACACGTTTCGCCTGAAATGTCGGTGACTCGCTCGTTGTCTGAAGAGGGTGTGTGGCTATCATTCTATCCCCACTTTTTCCATGGCTTCAACCACGAACAGAGGACACGAAATAGAGTTTCAAAGATCCCTTCATCCATATACATTTGATGTATACATGTACGCATCACATACTCTAGTACTTCATTACCTACAATTATGTGTCTTAATATTGAGTATATTTAGGAACATACTCAAGTGTTTAATTGTCTAGAGTTGTATATAGTGTACATATTAATTGGCTTACTGGTCCTCTACAATTCTCCATTGTCTATATATGTATTTATTGATATTTGCTAGTCTTTCATTATCTGCGTTTTAAATACACGACTTCCTATACATACACATGAGGGTTGTTTAAAGACGGGACTCGTTCTGTGTATATTTCGAGATGTTAAAGCAAAGCCCCAAATACCTAACCTTGAGAAAAGGATGACCACTCCGGCTGAAGAAATGAATAAAGGTGACGATTGTCGGAGTGTGAGTGTAAAAATTAATCGAACAGTTTCTTCGATCCCAAGGGCAATGACTTGGTGAAATTGAGGGCACAAATCTGAAAGTGAAAGTTAAAGTCCGGGTTCAACCAAGCACTCGAGAGACCCCACAACATTCTCTTGATCCAACTTAAATCTATCGCGGGTCACCGTTAAAACGGAAAGAGGGAAGTTGGTATTTTTGAGCGCCTGAGCTCTTGTGTACGAACTTTAACCCATGAGAAAAAGTAAATGAGATTCCGAGCGATTTATCTATTATCTACAAAGGAAGGGATTGTAAATGAAGACGAAAGCGAATGGAATCGACTTTATTTTAATTTCCTGTGGGTAATTTACATTGTTCCTGTAGGCTTCGATTGTGCTTTTCCTGCCCATTGATAATAAACTCTTAATGTGCGTGTGTGTTGTGTGTGTGTAGTGGAAGGTTATAATTGTATAATGTCCTAAGTTTCACCCTTTATATTTTAAAATAAGTAAATAAATCCTTTAAAAACTCTAATAAATCGTGTATATGACTGAAAAAATAGAGGATTAATGCTAATAAAACCTTAGCAGGACTCAATAAATGCAATTAGAGAATAGAAAGTATTTATTATTCTTCTGTTCTCGCATCGGTTCATCAAATCGGCTTGAATAGTACGTTTCAACATACAAAACTCTTTCATTTTGTTGTTAAAGGTCGTTGAAAGTCCCGAAGAGACCCTAAAAGAGGAGGAGGATGAAAATGTTGAGGAGCTCAACAAAGACTTGAAGCTTCCTAAGGATCTTCTTCTCGGAAACCCACAATTGGTTCGTATTTAATTCGCTTAATTTCCTTCAACCGCTCTGGTTATTGAGGCCAGGCTTATAAGTGGTGACATCCGAACACCGTGTTTTTTAATGGAGCCCAATCCGGACTCGATCCAGCGAAGAAATTTCCCCAAATATTAACGCTGATTCCACTAATCTAGGCCGTAGCTCATCTGGTTCGTATGAGCTTATGCGTCGAATAGAAAACTACTCCCGAGGCTCGTTAACTTAAATTGCCTATAACTTTTGCTAAGTAACATAGGTTAGGCTTCAGAAATACTAGGTAATAACGAATTTTCTTTATTTTTATTACCTCTTTTTTAACGTAAATTTTAATGTCCAGAGTTCTAAAAGTATAAAGTTTATGTTAGTGAACTCTTCAAATGAACAGGGTTGTTGGTATGTAATTTAATGAAGCGAGCTCTCCTCGAAAGCGAGGTTGATGCTCGCATTTACATTGTTGGGTCTATCTAGACTTGGGAAAGGGGATAACACACAGGGAAATAAAATAGAAAGAATAAATAGAGGAACTAATAAAAAGTAATTAGAGATGAAAATACCTGTAATAAAAGCACCTATACTTAAATTTCGATTGGTGAAATAAAGACTTCTAGAAGCAAGCCCATACAAAGAGCACAAAGGGAGAATTCGAACAGTCTTTTACTGAAACTGCGGCATTGAGGGGAAAATCGAAATAAAGTTGCATGGGGGAAGTCGGCCTTTTCAAGTAACAGGGTTCAAAAGTCAAAAGGCCAAAGAGTAATGAAAGGTATACAGGAAATGCTGGCATCTTATGGTATAAAAATTCAAAATCAAAAGGTCAAATACTTATAAAAGATGAAATGAAAATTTGGAGGGGGTTTAGTAAAATAGATAAAAATCAAAAGGGTGAACACTGATTCCCTGTTGGACCTTTTGCAGGCTGGCCGGAATGTGCACTGCAAGGTGGAAAAACGCCGACGCCGAATCACAGAAAGAATCATGACTCAGGCAATTATCGTCACCTGCGACGACGACGATGAGGATGCAGGAATCGGCGGCCCCGGAATCGAACCTCAGATGTCTCTAGTCCCGATCAAGCCTCCAATGTCTCTATTGAGCACTATCATGAAGGTCCTCTCCACCCGCCCTCCTTCAGTAGAGGAAGAATCGAGGGAGGAACTGGAGCGTCTTCCCTTCCCAATGGGTCCGATGACCAGGCCACTGCCCGGCCCTGCCTCTGTGCAAAGAGCGCCTCTTCCCTGGATTCAGCCCCTGGACAGACCTTTCTTCCGCCCTTTCCCAGGACCCATTGCCCCAGTTGTGGTCCCCCTGAAGAACATCGAAATGAATCGACATTTCCACGCCAACCAAAAAGAGGAGGAGTCGAACCAGCTTGGGTCCTTCCAACAACCGCTCCCAATGGCGGGGGATAACAGAGTCCCTCGCATCCACGGAATGGCTCCACCCTTACGATTCATCCAGAGACCCTTTCCCGACAATAGACAGGGACCTCCTTTCCCGCTTCCCCCCGGGGCTTTCCCCATCCGGGTGATCCGATTGTCCCCCCGAGAGGAAGAAGCACCCGCCGAGGAGGAAGAAAGGCCCCAGGAGACTCAACAAGATTTTGACCAAGAAAACCAGGGTCCAATGCCCCTCCACCCCTTGATGAGGTTCTTCCCCCAGGGGGGCAGAATCATCCGTTTGAGGCCTCGACCGTCCATGGACGAATCCGAAAATGAACCCCTTCCTTTCCCATTCCCCCGTGGAGCTCTGCCTCCCCCACCACCCGAGGGACTGTCTGTGCCTCATCCGATGCCCGAGGCCACCGGAAGAGCCTTGCCGTCCCCTGTGGCACTCCCACAAGGGGTTCGAGTCGTTCGACTTCCATTCAGACCCCGTAAGTAGATGACCTTTCTAGACCTTCAATTTTGTGTCATACGTTTGACCTCTTCAACTCTGACCTCTCCGTGTTCAACAAATCCCTAAAACCTCTTCCTCGTTCCAGCAGCACAGCCTTTCCCAGAAGCCAAACTAATAACCCACATGGAAGTACGCCAGCCCCAGGAAGAAAACCAGGAGGCCCAAAATAAACCTCGACTCCAAAATATACCCGAAAACCAAAGTTTTCAAGAAAACACAAAAGAATTTGGCCCCCCCAAAACCCACACTGTCATTGACAACAACACTCCACTCATCTACGGCGATGGAAAACCACAAGAAGAAGAAGAACCATTGCCAGAAATCTTTCCTCAAGAACCCATCATCCAATCCGATCCCCAACCTCGTTTTGTCGCTCCACCCCCTCCCAGATATGCTCGAGAAGGGAGAACCAGTTTTCACGCCCAGCTGAACCCCGATGCTGAAGTAATCCCCCAACACCCAATTTCAGACGGTTCCCAGCCAGTTCATCGCATTGTCTTGAACTAAATTCCTAAAAATCTATAAAAATATAACAAATGAAATTCTTTAACAACTGTCCTCGCACAGATATTTATTCCTAATTCATTGTCTACACTTCTATTATTCAATATATATGTATACCATATATTATAATACTGTATATAAGCAAGGCTTTTGTTTATCCTGTTTCTTACAATACATATGTTAATGATGTAATGGCTAAAGAAGTTTTGATATGGTATTCACCAATTAGAATGGGACATAATTCCTAGTTAACGTGTAAAATTTGTAAAATAGGGATTAACAAACATTTATCGAATACTGTACATTATATATTTGTAAAATAAAAATAATAAAACCCTGCTTTATTTAATCTAAAACGCAATATAAATTGAGTGCAGAGCACTCAACAAACATATCCATTAAATAGGGTTGGCATAGTTAGGCTAAGGTAGGTAGAACACGTGTCACTCATAGGATGAAGAATGAAGAAAGATATGGCCTAGTGACTCTGCTTTTACTTTCACCTATAAACATGCAAAAGGCCGTGGCTGATTCATGAGAGTTATCCGCTTAAAAGCTTGATTGTTCGTAGCAGCCAATAACTCGTTGCGTCAGAGGTTCGCCTCAAAAGCTATAAGCAACCAGGCAATCATCTAAAACACGTCTTTAAGCACCCCTAACATCACCTCAGTACTCAAACTGCGTGTGTACATGCACACGTCAATGTAATTTGACGTGAAGTTTTAGAATATTTTTATTCTTTCAATAAAGGAAGAAACTCATCGTAAGTTTGTATCAATTTCGCCAGTAAGTGTTTCTTTTACGCGTTTACTGCACTGCGCATTAGTCATTGTCAAGTAGGCCTGTGTGGGTCAATCTAACCATCAATTAAAGCTCTGCCTAGTGATACGTAAATTGAGTTTCTTCCATGATGGCAATAAACGAGTTTAAGAACTTCATCTTCTCTATTTAGTGAGAATGAAACCGAGGTCATTTCATGTACTAAGGGGACAAAGGAAAAGAAGTCCAGTTAGTTCAACCCAAAATCCTTCTTTGAATGGGCTATCAAAATACAGAGCATCGAGAACTAGTTACATTATTTTAACAATTTTATTCATCTAATTATCGGTGCATATTATAGCGACGCAGACGTAGAAGAGAGATTATTTTTTGCAGCACCCCTCTAGCGACTGCATACAATGGCATAAGTCGCCATATTTAATTGCAAGAATGATACTGCGATACATTAAAATAAAAATAAGTCAGAAACATCAAGCCGAAAAATAAATCCCAAGAAAAACAAAAGCAAAAAACAGAAAAAAAGCAGAAGCAAGAAGAAGGAAGCACGTACCGGCGTCAGGGAAGGCTTGTCCCGGTAGCAGAATAGGTAAGGTGTGCTAAGATCTCCCAGACTGGGACATTCAACAAGAATGTGGCGAACAATCCGCGAGACAACGCAGTAGTACCAGTAAGGTGTAGGGAGTGATCCATAAAATATAGATGCGGCCCGCGAGTGAGCCCAATGCGAAGAGGGCAGAAAGCGCCTTGAAGCCGTCGCGGCATGGGGGAGTGGGTAGGTCCATTGCAACAGTCGCGTTGCAATTGCAGGCTACTTTATGTTCCCCTTGGCCTTCTCCCATCTTCTTTGCCAATCATCCAGAGGACTGCTCTGATTCCTGCTGTTCTGGTCACCCATTCCTCTTTGGCGCCTTCATCGGGGCGCTAATTCCCCGCGATTCCCAACATGTCGATGAAACCAGCAGGAGATAATCTCGTAATCCGCCCGACTCGCGGCAACGGGTAGTGTCAGGGATATCGTGAACCAGGGGATGCGGAGATGCCAATGCCCCGAGAGCATTCAGAAAGTTTTGTGAGTCGCTATAGATCTCAATCTGGTCTGCAAACCAGGCAAAACGCGCTATTTCCCCTACTGGGAGGTATATTGCAACCAGCTTGACCATGAAGGCAGACGCAGCGCCTGGTAGAGCCCCGTTGACTTCAAACAGAAGGGATACGGCGTGGAAGCCGACCCCCTCCTTTAACTTGGAGCCATCCGTATACACTGGCACGGGTCCAACGTGACACGAAGTGTGCTCCAAAAAGGGCAAACGCAACACTCCGGGAGCTGTGGAAGCCTTGGGAGCAGAGGCGGGCAACAAATAATTAATCAAAGTTGGTACCCTCCAGAGTGGCGGCCTAGGGTGAGAAGGACGCACTTGCGTCAATTGGCGGTCACCTCCTCGCATATTATACAATATCCATCAATCGACGGGCACCCTCTCCCACCTTAAACAATGCCCACCAATTGGTGGTCACCCCCTGCCACCCACATTAAACAATACCCACCAATCGGGGGTCACCTCCTCGTATATTAAACAATATTCATCAATCGGCGGTCACCCCCTTCCATATAAAATAATACCCACCAATTGGCAATCCCCCCCACATTAAACAATACCCACTTGCGTCTCCAAGCAAAGAGGTGAATGGTGTAGGAGGGGCAATACCCCTACCGCAACTGTAATCTGGAAGAGTAGCACTTCGTCCCGACCACAGTATCCTACGAGAAAGTGGTGCACTCCCTCGGGTCATCTTTGCACCTCTTTTAAATGTCCCATTATCTTTTCCGCGTCTGTTTAGACCTAGCAAAGTGTGAAGGAGGGCAATAATTGTTCTTAAAATAAAAACGAGCGTCTCCGCTCATTTCAGGCGCAGCCACATTTAGTCGTTTTCTACGATGCACAAAAATCTGTAAGACCAGCCGCTCCCAAATATTGATACTATGCCATAAATTAACCTCCAAGAGGTGGAGTGCTGCTGTTCCAAATTGGAGTACTCTTATCCAAATACTCCGGATGTGGAGTAGATTTTAGTTCTTTATGTAGTAAAACATAGTATCATTGGTTAAAATGAAAATGCCTAATAAAAGTAACAAACTGATCAACTTTTAGGCACAAAGGTTTTCGTTAAGTGCCTTTCTTTGCGTAAACATAATTTTTTTTAGCTTTATGGTCAAGAAGGTGGGAGCCCCTCCACAAACAGACCAAGAAAGACCACGGCCATGGAGGGAAGTTTATATCCTTAGTTATATATATATATATATATATATATATATATATATATATATATATATATATATATATAATTTGAAGATGTTCCCTGCTGAATTTTGAGTCTCTTTGAGCACTTGGTGCAGGTAGCCTCGTTGTTGTCCACGACCTTGAAGAACAGGGCGATGTGCCTCCAAATGTTCTCCTGGCTGAGGCTGGAGCTGTCTGTCTCCATTGTGGCTTTGCTCTCAGCTAAATTGTTCGAGTCCAACGACATCGTGCTCTTGCTGCGTGAGAGCGGAAGGGTCAGACTCCCCCCCCCCTCCTCCCCCCCTCCACCCATGATGTTGTCGTTGATCGCCACGGCCTGGTTGCTGTGCTGGGAGCCCAGGGATTTCTGGTTTGCTCCGCTGGCCTTCCTGTTCCTGAGCTGGGAGTCAGAAATCTCTCCATACTGGATGTAAAGGACGCGTCTTAGTCAGCTATCAAAGGTGTGAATAAAACTCCGTCTTCGACAAGGCTACTTCTTTTGCACGAGCTAAATTCTGTACAAAAATTCACCATTTAGGAACAAAATTACGAAACGCACAAATAAATGCTAAGTTGTAAGTAAAAATAAATTTTAACTAGCAACAAGCAGGTGCGCACAAGTAAGAAGCCGGTGCGCACGAATACAGGATAAAACTTGTATGAAATGGCTAATTCACGAACTTTAAGCTTGATTTATCGTTACTTTATGAAACTAACAGTCTAAATATGATCATATGAATACCATTAGAACGAAATAGAAATACTAAATGCAAATATTAATGGTACAACTTACTGCCATTGGGGTCCGCAATAGCAGGAAAATGAAAACAGAAGGATTACTTCAAAGCGTCTCACGACGACTGGCTCTAAACTGGTCCGGCGCGTCACTTAACCGATATGAGACGCGTACAAAAAAACAAAGCTAAACACGTATTATACCTACTTTATACCTGTAAAATATAACATTTTTATTATATATGATTTAATAATTAATCATGATATTTTACGCATTATATTATAGAGAAAATGCGAAAGTGTGAATAAAAGAGAATAAAACGAAAAAACAAAGACGACGTCGACCTGGATTAATCGCAAATCCCTTTAAATTTTCGGTAGTCCGATTGCGATTATCCGATTCGTTTAGCGGAGGTTAATCCGATTCGATTATCCGATTTGAAAATGCGAGTCAGATTAATCGGATAATCGGACTTCCGTATCGGGCCGCAGCCTTCAATATTTCTATGGTAGAGTCAAATGTCTCACAATCAGTGATAAGTTCGAAGTTCTCAGGCGAGAGGGAATTCGCCAACAACCCTAGCTAAATACACAGAATATGTACATTCGATCGAACCTTTGTAGCATTTGAAAACAAAGAGACAGTGTTTAAAAATCTTGGCAGCATCTGGGGTGTTGGGAGCAACCTCGAGACGATCTGGACGCAGGACACGATCCATGACGATGAGAATAAGTGCAATAAATTGTAATAAGGCAACCGAAACAAAGCAGCAATCACGAATTTATTGAACTTATAAGGACATCATGTAAGAGAGACAAACTAATTACCAATGCATTAATAAAATATATATGTGTAATAAAATAAATAAAATAAATAAATGAATGAGTGAAAATAAATAAACACATTAACGATAATGTAAACGTAATACACAAATTATTTAACAACTAAATAATACACAAACATGAATACAAAACACTGTATTAGAACACATACACTATATATAGTACTGGAAAAATGTGTAGTCACGGAATACATTTTTTTTCCAATTTCACAATGACCCTATGTATATCCTCTACATATAGTTGGAATAATGTGTAAGCGTTTCTGGAAAATCGGGCATATGCTCTTGACTCATTGACGTCACACATTTTACGCTCAGTTGTCTTGGTGACTTCGGCCTGGTAGGTTGTGTTTTCACAACCTTCCCTGTTTTTGTGACATATTCAGTGGTTCATTGTACTATTTTGAGTTTTGTGGAAAAATGGGGAAGAATAAACCCCTCAGTGATGCCATTATAGGCCAGATTATAGTGCTGCACAAGCAAAATATTGGTACCCAAGAAATTGCTGAATGTGTTCGAGTTTGTCGACGCTCGGTTCAACGATGGATCAAAAAATATAGAAAGGGTGGTGCAGAGACCATTCTTTCCCATGGGATAAAGACTAGTCACCCTCGTAAAGTTACTGAAAGTACAGTAAATCTAATATATCGGAAGGTTGAGGGAAACTCCAGTCTTTCATCTAAGCAAATTAAAGAGAATAATCAACAATTATTGGTTAATGTGACTACACGAACTGTGCACAATGTCCTTGGTAAAGACTTAGGCTATCAGCGTTGGGTGGCAACATGAAAACCAATGCTTACAAAGCGGCACAAAACAAATCGCCTACAATTCGCTAAGAAATACTTGGAAGCCTTTAATGATAGCCATTGGAAAGTTGTTTTATGGACGGATGACGCATCATTTCATGTGAGTGCAGACACGCAAGGGCATGTGTACAGACACAGGAGTTCTGACCATCTTAGTCCTAATTACGTGGATTAGACTGTGAAATTCCCCCATAAAGTGATGGTCTGGGGGTGTTTTAGTTATCATGGGATTGGCAAACTCATTTTCCTACCTGCTAATGTGAGCTATTTTGAATTGATAGCTGAACATGGTGAAGAGTGTATGGACATGGGCAAAGCAAAATACTTTCAGCAAGATGGTGCCCCTTTTCATACAGCAAAATAAGTAAAAGAATATTTCAATTTCAGTTAGGTAAACCTTATTATAGACTGGCCTGGGAATAAAACTAACCTAAATTCCATAGAAAACCTTTGGGCATCATTAAAAAGAAACTACATAACCGTGACACCTCAACACTCATCAAGCTATGCACAGAAATCTAAGATGTGTGGGACAATTTCCCACCTGAACAACTCCAAAATCTAGCAGCTTTCCTTCCAAAACGTCTACAGAGTGTGAAGAGGAGAAGGGAACTTCACAAAAAAATATTAATACAGATATTTACATCTTTTCATTAGAATTAATACAGGTATTTACATATTTTCATTAAAATTTTAGTCAGGGACTACACAATTTTCCAGTACTGTATATATAAGGGGATTCTTTTGAGTATTTGAATAATAATTTCGTCTTAGTTTGGTTATGACTTATGTTTTTGATCAAAGTTGTTTCTAATAATTATTTTATAATATCAAAAACAAAATGGTGAAGTTCAGAAATAAATATGAGTATCGAAATTTTTCGAATTTTTTAAAACCCAAATGGTGAAGTTCAGAAAATTGATTTATATATGTCTTCCCTTATAACTCTAGATTTTAGCAGCGTGATATTTTGAAAGAGAGGAAATTTAGTTTAGAGTTCCTTTTTAAAATTATTATAATTGGCAAAGTTCAGAAAATTTATAAAAATTTAACCGTCTGCTTTTTTTAGATTTTAAATTTTAATCTTAGTAGAGAAGCGCAAGCTCCCCCAGTAGGGGAGGTGGCGAAACAATTGCCTGCTATATGGTATGTATATTAATTTAAGTTAACAACAACAACAACAAGATCCCAACCAAATCCCAAATTAACATAGTTACCGATGTTAACTATGTAAGGTGGTAGTAGTTTTAACATATAACATATATATAATTACTATATATGGCGTGAGATATATATATATATATATATATATATATATATATATATATATATATATATATATATATATATATATATATATATATATACACACAAATACACATGGGCTTGGCTGACCAGTTTGCGGGAGGAGTTAATGAGAAGAGGGAGAAAACCGCCCCCCTCAGTACGTGGGTTTTAACTATCAAAGTAAGCGAGTGCAGATTGGCCTTAAATACTGAGCTACGGCTGAGTGCAGTTAGGGTTATTTAAAGACGACGATAAAAATAATATTTAATAACATAAAAAATGAAATATTAAAAATCTACAAAACTGGGTTTAAATGAAAATATTTGGTCAGATGGAAAATGATACTCGGTGTCGGTCGAAGGGACAAGTCAAAGGGAATATATCGGTTAATGACCTGACTCAGACTGAGTCTTTAAAGAGGCCACGTTAAGCAGAAATACAAACGAAGATTATTAATATGGGAAGACCGGATTATAATAAGATCCGCGTGAGACGGCGGCTTGCAATACTGAAGCTTAAAGGCAATTCGGGAGGCGAGAATTGCAAAAGTATAGGTTTTACGTCAGGGTTCTTGCTGAGGGAGTACTTGCGCGAATCCACGAAAGAACGGCCGTGCAGGAAGCTTGCCAATCGTCTGGGGCAGAGTCCAACGGGGGTAGAGTTCTAGCCTTCGGTGCTTGAATAAACCAAGCGGAAGCCGAATCGAGAATTCGAGATAAGGGGGTCTATAGAATATTCTCTCGAGTTCTTTCTCACTTCGAGGGTAGGGGGTGAGAGATCAAATCGCCTCAAGTGCGGGGATAGGTCTCCTCGAGTAAACACAGCTGTGCTCAATAAAGCCGCGTTGACCCGAATCCTGCCTCGTTCAACCTTGCTCTTCACGCTCTTTGTTTCGAGTCTAAGTCCACGTGTATTTCTTAGGGTCCGAGGTGGACCTCAAGTCTCTATTCTTTCACACAAGTTATCCGTGTGACGCTGGAAAGTGTAACTCGCATTCCTGAGACCAAAGGATAATTTTAAATAGTCCCCTAACCCAAACGCAGTTACTACCGTAATTTTTTCTGTGTTCACTGAGTTCATCGGGGTCTGATGGCAACCACGAATCAAATCAAACCGTGAGAAAATTGTCTTCCCTTGAAGGTGGTTTGCTCCACTCTGTATCCTCGGTAGGGCATATCTGTCTGGCTTCGTGAATGCGTCAAGTCCGCGAAAATCGCCGACCACTCTGTAATCATCTGGCGTCTTCTTCGTAATTATGTGAATAGGTAAAGCCCAATGTGAACTTGACGGACGCACCACTCTCTCCTTCAATAGGACTTCGAACGTTGGTTTGGCAACTTGTAATTTCTCTATTGAAAAAGGCGAAGGTTGGTGGTGCACTGCCGGTCTCAATTGTGTGTGCTACCGAATTAGACTGAGGTTGGGCGGGATTAGTAGTCACCGGGTGGTACAAGGCCTCATATTTCTCTAATATGGCATTTCAACTAGGCGGTAGATGCTGGAAGTCATTAATAATTAGTGCTACTGCAAGATCCCCGAAACTTTTTACTTTTAAAATAAGCTTTGTTTGATTATCGATAAGGACGCCAAGAGCGCAATCTACCAAGAGATTAAAGTGCCCCAGGAATTCAACTCCTAATAATGGCGATGTGGTATCCGTGACCACAAATGACCACCTAAATGAACGGCGTAGGCTAAGAATAACTATATCTGCGTGTATTTCGCCGTGCACTTTTATTTCACCACCATAAGCCGTTGCAATGCTTACACTGGAATTACTCATCTCACACGTTCGCACCAAATTAAATGGAATTATGGATACACTTTCTCCCGTAACGATTAGGAATTCGCACTTTACATTATCTAATTTTGCGGCGACACTAAACAATGACGACATGCCGGCAGTCGCACTTATAACAGTAAGTCGTGCTAGTTTTCCAAAGGCACTGGCGAAAATCGCCTGGAGGACGGCTGCATTTGCACGTTTCACCCTTCTTCAGCCATTATTTACAAGTATACAGTTTGATTTGCATTAATACATTAAATATTAATAAATGGCATATTATTTAGTATTTGGTTTGTGTACCCATTTCAAGATTTCCTAGAGCCAGCGGGGTACTCAATTTGTGAGGTTCCTTGTTGGCTCTACTCCACTTTGTAATTGGGCACTACAGAGCATTACAATACGATCGAGGAGACATGGCGTGTGCGTACTTGCTCCCGCTCCTCTCGTGCACTTAATAAAGTGAAATACTAGAGAGACCTCACTTCCAATTCGAACTTAAATGTCGGGCAATCGTGCGAGAATGATGGGCGATCTACTGAGTATTGTGTGTTTGTCGACAAAAGCGGGGAGAGGAAAACTAAAGGCCACAGTTCGGGCAGTGTGCCACTGTTTTCCGTCAGGTGTAGGTAAAATGCCCAAACATGTTGCCTTTGAAGCACTGTGTGGGGGCCGTACATACAGGTAGACCTAATATTTGCAGTTGAAGAGGTACCTAACAGCCCAGTAAATGTAAGGGCGGTAGGACTAGAGAGTTAAATGGCATTAATAGTCAAGGGGTGTACACCCTTGCCCTTCCGACCTTCTGTTGAAATCTGTAGACCTTCGTTTTACCCTGAGAAATAAGAACCTCAAGAAAGTCTCCTCCCCGCGATGTCCCGAAAGCCTTTAGCAAAGGCAATTCATTACCAGCAGTTGCAAGGTTGGTGTTGTTTCACGATGATTATTAATATAACGAAGGACCAAATGAAACCGCCGCAACAATCCAAACGAACTTTTTTAGCAGCGCAACGCAAAATTCTGAAGGGGCGAGCTCTGAAAGTTAAAATGCACCGATAGAAAAGGCTAAAGATAGCCTAAAGTGAACGCAAAGAAAAATTATATGTGAATAACATTGAGAAAATATAAATCAGGCTAAGGGGGAAAGGTAAACACGGTAAGACCAATAACAAGGGTATGAGCCCAGAACTTCTTATAAAGTTTAAAAAGGAACCCTAGCGAATAGAAGGACCTTCCGCTAAAATAAAGCCCAATCCGCATCATCTGGCATGTGTTTGGTCAGGAAAGCATTCACAACGAAGTGCGGCTAAGTCGGGTCATTTTACACTAAGGTAGCGAATAGAGCAAAGGTAACATTGCAGGGGCTCTTGACTCTCACCAGATGCCCGTGAATTAAGTGCGAATGGCAAATCCGGAGACGGAAAAGCGTCAATTACATCCTCAGGGAAAATTGGTGGTTATTAGCACACGGTTGATGATATGTAAAGGAGCACTTAAAGTGCTAGAAACTTATCCCCTAAGCAGTTATCCCACTCCGGTGACCATAGATGCCAAACATAACCTCTACATGAGATCAGAGGGTTTGTTCGAATCCTACAGGGCAGTGCAGATAACCAGAGAGGAGACCCACCTATGCGAAACTAAATTTGTAAAGAGGCAGTCAAAGTTGGATATATTCATGCCCGCGACGAATTCAGCCATCTTAAGAGTAAGAGGACTGAGCATATTTTGGAACTTATCAAAATTATCTACTGACCCAGTTGCAAAGACACTTATAAATTTGATAAATAGGGAGCTGTTGAATGCAGTGATTGTACCGAATACACATATGAGGACATTGAAAAAGGCTGGAAAGTAAACCACTCGTGGCATAGAGAATATGTACATAGAAAATTCGAAAAGCACCGCCGGATAACTGAACACAAAGATTACGCACATAATCCAACAAGTGCAAAGACGAAGACAAGACCGAAGAATATACCTTGCACCTTTAGTCGAGTTTAGACTGAACAATAGAAGAGTATAATTTCCAAAGGGTGAGCATCTCACTAACCCAAGAGGTGTGAAACACCCAAAATGGACCTCCGAGGCACAGTATATCGAGAGATATTATAAGAATATAAAGGACGTAGAATGTCATGCCACCATTTAGTATGGTAGGCCTTCCAATATCGAAAAAAGCTAATAAGTTATGTTGTCTGCAAGCAAAGACTTCACTTACAATACCCTCCAGCCTAACAAAAGGTCACTGGCACATTGTCTCATCCGAAATCCCATCGGGAAAGGTATCAATAGGCTCTCGGACTCCAAATATCTCAACAACATGTCGCTAACAGTTGTTTCCATAAAGAAGCTGACTTAAATGCAGTGGGGCGATTAGGTACTGTGAATAGACCATCCTTCCCGAGCTTTGGTAAATGCAGAACCATAGCCGCTTTCCAGTTGAAGACATTTAACAAAAAGGATTGTGTGTAGGTGAAGATGGCGGAAGAATTTATTTACGGACATAATATGCCTCGGAAGAAATTAACTACATTTAGAGATGTTTGAACATTGCTCCTCATAATACAAAGGCCGATATAGAAGCAGTCCAAAAGGTCTAAAAAATTCAGATGAATCTTATCTTCAAGCTTAATGCAGCGCAACTCATTCAGATACTGATCAGCTCCACTCACGAACGCAAGAATATCTGAGACGCCTACAGGATGGCAAAATATGGAAGCACCAACTTTCAGATCAGGAGCAGATCTTATTGATTACTTTTTAGAGATGCGCGGGTGAAAAAGAAGAAGGGATGATGTGTTTTCTCCAAAACATAGAGCAAGTCTGGCGTAAAGTACGTTGGCAAATTGCGCGGGCGCGATTCCTGTCGAGAGGTTTGGAAGCAGTTGGCCCGAAGATACCACGCATGAGCCATCTGAGCCCTGATTCCAATCTGGAAACCGAATAGTCTATAACCGTGACGACGAGCCGTGGAATACGAGCCGCATAGTCGGTATCTAAAAAAGTCGCCAATGGAAGCATTCATAAAAGAAGCATCATGGTCCGCAGCATAATTTGGAAATTATCATAATCATATAAATCGTTCAGTAGTTTCCATTTAAAGCCGAGAAATCAATCAAGGGAGCAAGTGGATATTTCTACGCAACTTAAAGAGTGTTCCTTGTCAAAAATTCACACTTTATGTAATGTTAAAAGCGATTAAATAAAACGGCCTAGGAGTTAAATAGACAAATGCCCCAATTAGGTTTGTTGCAATCATCTAAAGTCAAGATAGGCAGCAAAAGCTGAGATAGATCAACAAACGGTACTTATAAGACTTTCACCAGGAGGGACATAGAGGATAATAATGAATAAAACCTAAAAAGAAAAACACGGGCCGCCACCACACGGAGTATATTACTTAGCAGTTTGTGCCTTAAAATCTTGCTTCGCTCACCAGAATAGCAGTACAATCATGAGCCACCCTGCAAGGGGTGCGAGGAACGTAAGTAAAAAAACTTTAAAACTCCGATGCAGAGGCAACGGGGGGGTTTGCCAATTCATTCACCTGTATAGGAGGAGTGGTCAATAAGTTTTGCAATTCGGATATAAGGAAACGAGATATGAGGAAAAGTGTTTTATTATTTTTCAATATAACTACCCTCGATTTCAACGCACTTGCGCCACCTGTCCCTGAGGCTTCGAATTCCCGACAACCACAAATCTCCCGACTGTTGTTCAAACCACTCGTGGACGGCGAGCTGGACATCTTAATCGTCCCCAAACCGGCGTCCACGCAGTGCAGCCTTGAGCTGGCGGAATAAAAAGTAGTCGCTAGGGGCCAGATCTGGACTGTAGGGGGGATGGTTGAGCTCCTCGAATCCGCACTCGCACAGGGCAGCTTGTGCAACTCTTGCCTTGTGGACAGGGGCATTGTCGTGCAGGAGCAGGACACCGCGTGTCAACTTGCCGCGCCGCTTCTGACGGATGCACTTGTTCAACCCAGCCAGTTCCTCGGCGTAATATTGACCTGTGATGGTCCTTCCACGAGGCGCATTGTCCACCATCAACACTCCCTCAGAATCCCAGAAGATGGTGGCTATGACCTTCCCAGCTGAGGGTTGGGTCCGGAGAGCCCCTGTGCTTCCAGGCCATGCTTTCGAGCTTGCGAGCTTGGTCTCGGGATCCCAGTGATGGACACACGTTTCATCACCTGTCACTATGCGTGACTCGAATCCCGCCGGGTCTTGGTTGTACAGGAGCAGCAGCTCTTTCGAACTTTGATGACGTTGAAGTCGATCATACGACGTGAAGTTTCGTGAGGTTTCTAGGGACCCAACGGGCAGAGACCTTGGTCATGGCCAAATTGTCGTGAATGATGTTGATAACACTTCCATGTGATATTCCAAGTTCTCGCTCGATTTCTTCGACCTTCACCCATCGATTTTCGAGGATCATCCTCTCCACAAGGGCCACATTGTCCTCGTTGGTCACGTCTGACGGGCGTCCTGGATGGGAGTCATCTTCAAGGGACTCACGACCATGGCGAACTCCCTATTCCAGCGAGCAATGGTTGCATAGGAAGGGGTGGTGTCGATGTACACTGCAACCATGCGTTTATGGATCTCTTTTGCATTTTTGCCTTCCTTGGTCAAAAATTTGATCACTGCGCGGTGCTCAACCTTCTCCATTGTTGAAAAATTTGTGATTGACGATCTGCGATCAGCTACTGCTTCTTAAATAGACGAGGCAGGAGCGTGCGGGTGCAGGTGCAGGTCCTGACTTTTCATAACTTGTCCTAACACCCCCACAAACAGCCATCCCCCTTCCTCTGTTTTGCTCTACCGATTCGCAAAACTTATTGACCGCCCCTCGTACGTATATATCACAGGTGGGATAATATTAGACAGTATTGTCGAGAATTCTTCTCGTTTAATAAGATTCCCTGAGAATTCAAATGAAAGATGTTCACCATTACGTGAATTGATGTGAGACGACAGTGGAAATCTGACAAGAGATAGAGGAACCACAAGAAGATGACGGCGAAAGATCCTTAAAAAATTAAGAGGCCGTGTAGGCACGACGGCCAAATTTGCCCCAAAGGCGAAGTATTTCACTTGTGGTGCCCAATTGCAAGGTGGAGTAGAGGCAACAAGGAACATCACAAATGTTCCAATGAAATCTTGAAACTTGGCACACAAATCGAACATTGAAATAATATGCCATCTTGTAACAATTAATTAACGTAAAACAAGGCAAATACTTGTAAATCATGTTAAAACGCAATTTAATAATCTATGTATCAATGCAAAGCAAAATATTTTGTAATAATGAAAGTGAAATCGTTGTATTCCTACGCGAATATAAAAACATAAACATTGAGAACGAGATGCAAACCGACGGTCTGGCCACAGAGATAACAAAGACAGTGGAAACAGCTGTGTATACATGGAACGGAATCTGACAAGAGGGAGCCTGACCCATCAACCTTAATGTGAACCGGTGAAAGATGAAATCAATCTTGCTACGGATGGCGGCTTGATAGAGCTTGGTCAGGTTTCTAAATTCAAATACTCTTTTAGTGCACACGTACCTACACTGAGCATGAATACACCAGAGGTGGGCCCTATTCGAAAAAAATTGAAGTCCGATTAGCGATTACCGATTCACAAGCTCATCAAGTCCGATTCGATTATCCGATTCGGGTGCCAAAAATCTAAGTCCGATTAGCGATTATCCGATTCCATTATTATTTTTTAATTCAATTCGATATTTTTAAAAGCGATTCAATGTTTTTAAAGCAATTTTCAATGTTTCTAAAGGCAATTTAATGCTTATTTACCGTAAATAAGCCATTTTTAACTAATACAAAGAGAAACCAAGCTGGCGTTCCCGTTCCTGGGCTGGGGAGTCAGAAATCTCTCCATACTGGATGTAACGGACGCATCTTCGCCCGTTATGAAAGGTGTGAATAAAACTCTGTCTTCGAAAAGGCTACTTCCTTTGCATGCGCTAAATTCTGTACAAAAATTCAGTATTTAGAAACAAAATTACGAAACGTACAAATAAATGCTAAGTTGTATGTACAAATTGATTGTAACTAGCAACAAGCAAGTGTGCACAAGTAAGAAGCCGGTGCGCACGAATACATGATGAAACTTGTATGAAACTAATAGTCTAGATATGATCATATGAATATTATTAGAACGAAATAGAAATACTAAATGCAAATATTAATGGTGCAACTTACTGCCATTGAGGTCCGCAATAGCAGGAAAATGAAAACAGAAGGATTACTTCGAAGCGTTCACAAGTGGTGGCAAGGAAGCAGCGCAGCAGCAGCTTGCTCTCACTACGACTGGCTCTAAACTGGTGTGGCGCGTCACTTAACCAATATGAGACGCGTACGAAAAAACAAAACTAAACACGTATTATACTTACTTTATACTTGAAAAATATAACCTTTTTATTATATTTGATTTAATAATTAATCATGATATTTTACGCATTATATTATAGAGAAAATACGAAAGTGTCAATAGAATAGAATAAAACGAAAAAATATTTACTTGATTTACTAAGATTAAAATTTAAAATCTAAAGAAAAGCAGCCATAGTTAATTTTTTATATATTTTCTGAACTTCGCCAATTATAATAATTTTAAAAAGGAACTCTAAACTAAATTTCTCCTCTTTTAAAATATCACGTTACTAAAATATAGAGTTGTAGAAGAAGAAGATATATAAAAATAAATTTTCTAAACTTCACTATTTTGTATTTTGATATTATAAAATAATTATTAGATAACTTTGATAAAAAAACATGTCTAACTAAACTAAGATGAAGTATTATTCAAATACTCAAAAAAATCCCCTTCTTAAATTATAGAGTTAGTGATTGAAGATAAAATAAAAAAAGCAGCCTTGCTTAAATTTAAATAAATTTTCTGAACTTCACCAATTGTAAATTCATTTTATTTTAAAACATTCTAAACCATTGGATAATCATATATTTTTTTCTGAACTTAACCATTTCGTATTTTCAAACTCTAAAGAAATTCATAGAAATTACCTTGAAAAAAATTTAAAATATACTTACAAAAGTCATAACAAACTAAGATGAAATTATTATTCAAATACTCAAAAAAATCCCCTTCTTAAATTATAGAGTTAGTGATGATTTATTAAGAAACTGCTATTGCGAAAAACAAAGACGACGTCAACCTGGATTAATCGCAAATCGCTTTAAATTTTCGGCAGTCCGATTCGTTTTGCGGGGGTTAGTTCGATTCGAAAATGCGAGTTCGGACTTCCGAATCGGACCACCCACCTCTGGAACCCAGCCCGTGATCGAGTAAGCTCCGCCCAGCGGTCAAATCGGAGAGCCCATGCACATAACTCTGGCCAGCACTCGGGTTGGACAAGTGGAACCACGCCCCTAAATTTGCGGTAGAATAAATATGCCTGCAAAACACACAATAGTCAGTAAAAATAATCAGTATTCGACATAGGTGGGCGTTATCGCGATAATGATATCGGGTTATCGGTAATCCGATATTTTTTTCCCGCGTAATCGATTCATCGGTATCGCCGATACTTTTGGTTCCAAACTAGCGATAATCGATAATTTCAGTTTTTTGGTTCCAGTTTAGCACAAGGTCGAGCAGCGCGTGCTTTGGAGGGAGAAATAGGTGGGTCCGAGCTGGGAGGATCCTCAAAACCTAGGAGGAGATGAAGAAGAGCTTTACCAGGTAAGAAACTAAGAAACGGTATTCAAATATTCTTACTATTGTATTATAAAATAACGCTATATATAGTCAATAATCAATATTGTAATATAGTTTTGCATTTATCGCCATTTATCGATTATCGGGATACATTTTTTCGTTATCGCGCTCACCTATGGTAATCGGTAGTTAATATTTGTAGGATCACAATTTGGTCAACCACCAAGAGTCAGATAGTCTCAGAGCTATTCATTTGCTTGATCTGAGGTAGCCTGAAGCAAAGATTTAAAGCCTACAAAACCACCCTTTTTCTTCCGATTCCCTCCGACATTTGGAGTCAGATTAATTTCTAAAGTACCGCTGCCTTAGCCTCGCTTACCAATAAATTGGATCACCCCGTTTACCTATAAACAGGTCACACCAATCACGAACCTCAAGAGAAGACCGGGAAATTCGGTTCAGTAGGATATAGAAACAAGGCTTATCGGTGTGCGTGAGGATAATTCCAGGAGAAAGGTAGAGCCAAGAGAAACTTTGAATGGTAAACAGACGAAGATTACCAAGAATTCAGATCTATCAGCAGTGGGCAAAGGCTACGTGAAGAAGGTGATGCAAGGTTATCAGTCCTACGGTGAGGCGGGGCGAGGGAAGAAGGCAAGGCAGATGCCATTCCAGCATCGGAACCATCGCCCAACTTGCGTTCCGAACACCAGGTTGAAATTAGAGCTGCAAGGCCAAGCAAACCTAGTAGGTCAAAGGGAATCGGGTGGACTTCCACGGTGGGTCACAGAAGGCCCACAACCACATAATGTGTCGGAGTGCAAGGAGTGTGTTTTTCCAACCAGCAGAATGGTACTATAATAATGGAGACCCGTCCAACTGAGGTCTGAGCTCAAACTTCTCTATTGAGATTTTGCATATAGCGCCTGAAATAGTCTGATTTGAGGTAAATGATGCCGATGAGGAGAATGGTCTCAGGATCAGAAAGCAATTAATTAGTTAATTTAGGGATCTTTGGTGCAGCCGCTCAGTCCCAATGGACTTTAACTAACGACAATAATGACAACAAAATGTAACCCGATGCATTCAAAACAGGTCACACATTGAAAAGGAAAAGTAGGAATAAAAACTATTGTAGAATTACAAAAGATAATAAAACAAAACGGGAGGAAGCATGCATGGATTCCTCTGCTAAAATTCAACGGAGGAGGATGAGGAGATCCTACCAAGGAGATAAGTACCCGTAATAACTATTTTAAAAAAGCCCTCTCTCCAAAACACAAACAACGCCAAGAAGAAGGAAGCATGCTCCATTGCTCCGGCGTTAGGGTGGAGCTACCTTTCCCCAGCGCCACACCAAATTAGTGACCGATATTAGAGTCGAATAAAAGCCAGCCTCTTCCAAAAAGTGAAAGAGGCAACAAGTCTGTGTACACATACCCGTCCGAATACAAAGGACAGGAGATAGTGACCCCGCTCGTCCAGGTACCGGGGCAGATAACGTGCGCGAAAATCTCTGACTGGGACAGTCAGAGGGCAACAGTCGTCGCACTAAGGTGCAGGGGAGCACTCCTTCAAATGGCGGCCCGTCGAGTTCAACGACGACAGAAAGTAACATTAAACAATCGCGACGCGATGGCACGCAACTTTGAGCTCCTATCAGTCGTCTTCCCTCTTCTTGACAAGCAGCAGGGAGAGCTAAGCTGATTCCTACCGTGTAGTCAGTTTAAGAGTGAAACATTGGTATCGCCACACAGCAACCGCAGACATTTTGACACCCTCGTCGGTGGGCTCATTTACCGCTTTGTGCATGGCTAGAGATCACATTTCCCTCCACGAAAGGGCCCGACAAGGTATCTCCCGTACCGACCGGTGTAGTGCAACCAATTCGGCTGTGAAAACTGACGCAGCGCCTGGTAGAACCCCACTAATTTCAAACAGATGGGACAGGGCATGGAGGCGGACCCCAACTTGGGACTTAGGAGTCATCCATGACACTGGCACGAATCCAGCGTGACGAAGTGTACTCCAAACAGGCCGACAAATAGTCAATGGTGGTACCCTGGGCAGCACACGAGAAGCTACCGACCAAAGTTCAATCAGCTATCGAAGAAGTTTCCTAGCCCTAAAGGATCGGAAGAAAAGCAAGGCAGTAGCCTATCAGCATCAAAAGTGGTGAACGTCACGCAATGAAAAATGTCCATGGTGGCTTACATAAACATGGTATAAAACATACACCAGTGCACTACGCCGTAGCTGGAGATGCGGTTCAATGGCTGTCGGAGTCGTTCATCCAGGTTCCATCTGGGCAGCACCAAAAGAGATTGAAATGTCTGTGACACCCGAATTGCAAGGAAAGTAGGCCTGTGGCACCAAAATTGCATGATAGGTACGCCCAGCGAGGAACCGTACAAATGGTGCCCGGTGGATCTATGAAATCCTGAAATTGGGTACACGCATTAATTAATGAAATAATATGCCATGTAATAAGTAGTGAACGAATGTAAAATAGAGGGAATTACTATATCACAATTCTATATTTATTAAGAAAAGTACGAGTCGACCAAAGCGGACAGCCAGTGTTCCAACGCAGTCACACCAACATACGGACGCTAAGAAACAGCTGCCAGACGAAAACCATCTCAAAAATAGATAACGGGGACAAGCTGAACAAATACAGGGTGGTATGTGCTTTGAACGGTTAAAATTTTCGAGCACCTGTGAAATGCAAAACGGTCTTTCTGTTAGAGGATGTAGGCCCAACTTGAAAAAAATATGTAGTTTCATTAGACGAACATACCTCTTGTAACTCCGCCCAAATGTCAACAAAGTTACTGACGCAACATATTTTTTATCTTTAGCTCCGCTCCGCCCCGCGCCCAAGTCAACGGAAACGAGAGGCCTTTATATATTAAACACATACAGAGAGAGAGAGATAATTAGTTAAGTCATCTGTAGTATTGCTTATTTGTTATTTTGTTGTTATTAACGTCGCGAGTCCGTTCCCTCGTCCTTAAGTCCTGCCTCCTAACATTAACGTAGAACTTACACACAGCTGCGTAGGACTCGAACTGTTCCGCTTGCTCCCATTTTGTTAGCCATGATTAACGAGGCACCTTCTGGAACCCAGCCTAGAAGCGTATTTCCCGGAGGAAACTTTGGAAGTCAACACAAACCCGACTGTAAGACTAAAAGTAGGTGTTATCTACAAGCCTTCGATATCTGCCACGCAAGACTCCACCACTTCAATCACCATCACACCGCACCCGAATTCTACAAACAAACGCACACCAAAACACAACCCCCTATATGCCGTCCACCAAAATGGTAGCGAGAATATCTCCCGCCAGCACCGAGAGGATACCGTTAATGCTCAGGACACTTCCATGCGGGACCCCCTCTTCCTGCCACATTGAGCCAGAGGGCTCCCCCTGCCCGTATGCGGAATCGACGATCTCGCAAAAACTCAGAAATAGAGATTGGGAGGCGTCCCTTTGCCCATCATGGGGTGGAGTGTCAATGATACTGTCTCGCCATGATCGATAAAGGTCTCGCAAACAGCATTTTCCGGTCGGACGGAGCAACCTAATAGATGGACTGTATCTGGTTCACAGATGTGTCTAGTGTGTATCGATCAAACCGGATGCTAGTACAAAACGAGAAGCCTGATGTTCTAGTAAAAAGGAAAAGGAAAACATGGGAAACTAAATCAATTAAAGACCTATGCGGCTCCAGAACATACCACCATCAACCGCTTTGCCACAAAATGGAGATGACACGTATTGGATTCGCCAGAACAAAACTTTCGGGTGCACGGTTTCCCAGTCCCGCGCCTCCTATCCGGGTTTAACCGTCTTCTACGATACGCGACGCAAGATGGTATGGGTATTCATAACAAAATAAAAAATTATTTATTTACAATTCATTCTCTTATTAAATACATTACACTGCTTGGGGTAGAGATAAAAAACCCAAGTTTGGGGTTTTGACTAAGTTTAAATTATCAAAGTTTGACTAATTTTAGTGTTTTAGTTAAGTACTGTGAGTAATCATTACAAGTGCTATATATGTAACCGACATCTTGAGATCGTTACACTCTTAGTCTTTATACGTCTAATATTTCATTAAAACTAATAGTACAGTATGCAATAAAAAAATCCAAAATATTATAATCTAAAACGTCATAAACTCCAAATTTAAAATCAAACTTCTAGAAGCAACTGGAATCCATTTACTGCTCTCACCATCTCATCTCAATTCGTGATAAGTTGGCCAATATTGAAATGGTGTCCAGTTGTTTTTGACATGGAATGGAGAAACTAAATTCACTGGACGAAAACGCATCCCAATCGATAAACAAACTTTACTGAGAAAAGCAAAATACAGAAATCTATTCAGTAAAAACTCTAGCGATTCAGGCAATAAAAAACACGCTAAGCGACATTTAAAATAAAGGAATGTAGAACCAAAGAATTATCTTTGTACTGCCTGTTCAATCATTCACGGTATATGAGTCAGTTCGAAAAAGAAATTCAATTACCCAGTCATTTTGTTTAGAGCAATTTAATCTCAAGTACTAAGCCCCAAAATGCAGTTTAGGAGAGTTCAGTATCTGTATCTAAACACAAAATCAAAAAACTACTGTCTTCATAGCAGGTTTTACACACTGGGTCTTCAAATTTGCCAGTGTGATATCTCAGCCTCAATCGCTTACAAAATAATTGTCCATAACTCTTGTGTGTTACACAACTGAGATTAAAACACTTAAAAGAAGCCGCAGACCAAAGTTCTCGTCCCAATCTAGGGAGATATCTTTAACGATTAGAATAATCGGCATAATTAATAAAGCTTCGCATATAGATTATAAAGTGGCGTCCATTTACTGACATTAACACAACGTGAATAAAACAATCAGAAAATGACCTTCAGACTAAAACCATTACACCTAGAGAATGTTCACTTCATAGGCTACAAGATGATTCATCGTGAACAAATTTTCGTCAACGCACGCGAATTCAATTGCTTTTTGACAGGCAAAGAAAATATGCTGAATAATAGTCGTAAGAGGTCAGTGATCCGCTTGATAGAGTCAGACTCCCTGTTTGCAATGAGACAAGGATGCGAACAGATTGGAGCTAAAATGAAGCCATTCTCGAGACACAAAGGCGAAAAAAAAGAAGTCATGCAGATTTGGAAGCGAGTCCACATCGTTCGATATGTCGCAAAACAATAGGACCGACGACCACCGTTCAAGTACATGGCTCAGGACTTCTTAAATCGGGGTGGTGTGATTCGTTTGGACTGTGACTTCAAGTTGTGCTAAAAAAGAAAAAATAGTCCGGGTAAAATACTGTCTAGCTTTCAGAGGTGCTATGAAACCCCTATCCCACGATGTTACATTTCAACCATGTGCATACTATTTCGCTTCTCCCGATACTACTTTTAGCAACTCGGACAGGGTGCACCAGAACAAAATGAAATGTGGGCAGCACCCAGCTCTCCCGAGCTACCAGGAATGGCTGGGTGACTCCATCGTAAAGGTCTGTTCAGGTTGTAATAGATCCACCCACACCATAAAACAAACAATAGAAGACTGCATAAACCACAACCACCTACGGATGCAACACAACATAAACTCACTGGAATGTATGTGGAAGCGCGCAGTGCCGGGCCTTCCTCATGGGCCGGGGCTGTTGGGGCAGATAGCCTTGGGCAAAGAAACAACAACAACTTGGACCTAAGTGTCCTAGCCATTTTCACTCCCCTAACTTCACCACTTTTTTAACCTTATTTTTCAGACTTTCTTTCGGATATGGCCTCGTTGATTCCGATATTTTCATGCAATAATGATTACGAATATCGAATTGAAAAGGGGATAAGCTTGCCCCTAAATATGATCTCGGGTACGCGTCGAAGAAGGTTGACAATTTGGGCGCGCCCATGAGGGAGGGGAGAAGAAATGATGCGTTGGGAACCCGTTCTCTGTTATAATATTCTATTAAATGTATTCAACCGCCTCAATATATGGGCTAAATAGATACCTACGGAGCGAGCAAAAGAAATAATGGTTTCAGATAGTAAACAAAAGATCGAACACTGATCGAATAAAATTTCTTTTATTATCAAATATATTTGGAATACCTTCCTTTGGAATGGGGTCACAAGCACTATAGTAAATATTTTTAAGAAAACAATCGATATTACTTTAAATTATAAACTTACGGAAATATTGGGGGGGGGGGAGCATTCTTTATTCATATCATTCCTCTTACCTAGCGTTTACCTATGATTGCTACACTCTCACTTCTTTCTTGAAAGAGCAGAGTAGATTCTTTAAACGCTATTTAGCGACCCAGCAAAGGCATAATTTGCCGTAACAAATTTACCTTAAAGTAAAACACAAACAGACAAAAAAAAAACAAGCCATGCTTAAACGTCGAGTGGGAGGCCTGCCTTCCTCACCTCCCGTGCTATAGAGACAGACGCAGCGCCAGGTAGAGCCCCGCGGACTTCAAATAGAGGAAATACGACCTAGAAACCGACACCCCTCCTGGGACTCGGAGCCATCCGTATACACTGGCACGGTTACAGCGTAACACGAAGTGTGCTCCAAAAAGGGGCGAACGCAATAAATACTCCCAGCGCTGTGGATACTTTGTGAACAGAGGCGTGGCAACAAAACGTCGAAGGGAAGAACCAGAGGTGCCACCACGCGGAGCTACACAAAGCTCTAAAAGGAATTTACTAGCCCTAAACCCAAAGTGTTTCGGTTATAAATGGCCTCTGCCGAGGTCATATGAACTGTCGAGATAAGCCGTGGATGCAGTTTGAGTCTTTGGCGAGTGATGGCGGCGTCGGGCACGCTCGTACGGCGCAGAGTGAGTGGCATCTTCCAGGAATAGACAAGTTTGCTCTTAATAGGGGACGTGCAGAAGGTACCAGTCGCCATGAGCAGACCAGTGTGGTGGATTGTGTCCACCACACCAGGTGCTGAACGTCACGGAGAGAAGAATATCCATGGGGCGGGTACAAGAGACGTGGGCTGGGAATATGAGCTTCCCATGTGAGGCGTCGGTCAAATACAAGACCAAGGAAACGGTGCGAGTCCACCATTTCCAGGAAAACTGATTTCAGAAACAAGGGTGGAGCCGTTGATGGCGACCGAAGTTTGCACGCTTCAACATAGCGAGAGAGGCGGTTCAATGCCTGATGAGGTCGACGATCCAGAGTTGGCATCTGGTCTGCCCCAAAAGAGATCGAAAGGTCGTCCACGTAGAGCGTGGTGAGAACATCTTTTGACAGCACCGAGATAATACCGTTGATACTCAGGGCAGAGTGTGAGACTGGGGACACCTCTCTCTGCTCCTTTGGGCGGGAGAGGACTCCCCCAACACCCATACGCGGAATGGACGATCGCGCAAAAATTCAGATATAAACATTGGGAGGCGTCCCCTCGCCCCTATCGTGTGGCGAGTCTCCATGATACCGTATCACCATGCGGTATCATAGGCCTTATTAAGATCGAAGAACACCATGACGTAGTGCTGTCTACGAAGGAAGGCATCACAGACGGCATTTTCTAGTCGTAGCAGAGCATCCAACGAGTAGTATAAATTAGGGAAGACAGGTGGCCTCTGCTGTCCAGAAAAAAGGTTAGTCTAACATTTCGCAATTTCTCGAACAATTTCCACACACAGGAGTTGATAGTGATTGGGCGGGAAATCGGACAGGGTGAGTAATCTCTCCCCATTTATGAAATGCGAGCACAGCAGCTATACGCCAGGAGTCTGGAGGCTAGGCTCTGCATAAATCATGTTGAACAAATCTAACAGAAAGGCCATACCTCGCTCAAGAGGGTGTCGAAGCATGGCATAGGAAAATCAGCCGCCGGATCAGGGGCGGTGTCCGAGCACGCACCTGAAGTAATGTAAACCTGTCGTTGAAGGCTTCTCTGCCTCTGGAGGTAAAGTCGTTGGCGGCATTGATGGGTAGTTCCATGAGAACAGTCGCGGCGGAATGGCACGCAACTTTACGTTCCCCTCAACCGTCTCCCATCTTCTTTGCCAAACAGCCCGAAGAGCTGCCCGTATTTCTGACATGTAATCGGTGTGAGGAAGAGGGAGACGATGATCTCGTTGCCCAGTCCTCGCGGACTCTTTGGCACCTTCATCGGCACATTCATTCCCCGCAATCCTTACATGTCCAGGAGCCCAGCAGAAGATAATCTCGACATCCGCCCGGCTTGCCAAAACCGTGGCGTCACGGATATCACGAACCAGGGGATGCAGAGATTCCAATGCCCCGAGAGAACTCAGGGCGCTTTGTGAGTCGCTTTATGTTACAATCTGGTCTCCGAACCGGGCAGCTCGCGTTACCTCCCGTACCAAGGAGTGTATTGCAACCAGCTCGGCCGTGAAGAGAGACCAAACAGCAGGAATGCGGCGTGGAAACCAACCGCCTCTTGGGACTTGTAGCCATCCGTATAAACTGGCAGGCACAGGCAGGGTCCAGCATGAGACGAAGTGTGCTCCAAAAAGGCCGAACGAAATACTCCCGTCGCTGTAGAAGCTTTGGGAGCAGAGCCGTGGCGACAAATAGTCAAAGGTGGTACCCTCAAGAGTGGCGTCCAGGGCAAAACCAGGGGCGCCACTGGTACGAGAGCTAGACGAGGCCTTAGAAGGAGTTTCCTAGGCTTAAACCCAAAGTGCTTAGGGTATGACTGGCGTATCTCGGCGGCATAGGCACCGTTGAGATCAGCTGCAGATGCAGTGAAAGCTGTTTGCGACTGAGGGAGGTACACGTCGCAGAGCGAATGGCATCACCCTAGCATCGATAAATAGGCTCTGAATGGGGAAGGTGCGGAAGGCACCGGTCGACAGGCGAAGGCCGGTGTGGTGGATCGAGTCCACCTTCCGCAATACATGCTCGGCTGCGGATGCATAAAACTCGCATCCGTAGTCGAGCTTCAAACGAACAAAGGATCTATGCAAAAAGTAAGGCAGTGGCCCTATCAGCGCCAACGTCACAGAACGAAGAACATCTATGGCGTGGGTACAAGAGACGCTAAGGCTGCGAATATGAGTCTCCCAGGTCAAATACATGACCAAGGAAACAGTGAGAGTCCACCACTGATAGGCGCATCCCATTTAGTAACAAGTATGGGTCAGAGTGGAGCCGTGGATGGCGGCAGAAGTGAACCACCTTAATCTTTGCCAAGGAAAACTGAAGCCTGTGCACTTCGGCATAGCGAGAGACGCGGTTCAAAGCTTGTTGGAGTCGATGCTCCAGTTATCATCTGGGCCGCGCCAAAAGAGATCGAAAGGTCGTCCACGTAGAGCGTAACAAGAACATCTTCCGGCAGCACCGAGGTGATTCCGTTGATCATCAAGGCAAATTGTGCTACACTGTTGACACTTCTCTGCGGGACATCTTACTGCTCCATTAGGCCGGAGAGGGCTCCCCCCACCTGTACGCGGAATCGACGATCTCGAAAAAAATTCAGATATAAAGATTGGGAGGCGGTCCCTCGGGCCCTCGCCCCCATCGTGTGGAGAGTCTCCATGATACCGTATCGCCATGCGGTATCATAGGCCTTCTCCAGATCGAAAAACACCGTTTATAGTGCTCTCTAGGAAGGAAGACCTCTAAGACGGCATTTTCCCGTCAGAGCAGAGCATTCGACGTGGAGTGGAACTTGCAGAAGACAGATGGCCTCCGCTGTCCAGAGAGAAGGCTAATCTAACATTTACCAATTTTTCCATCAGCTTGCACACGTAGGAGGTTAGAGAGATTGAGCGGAAACCGGCCGAGGTAGAGGGATCTCTTCCCGGTTTGCGAAAAGCGAGCACAGTAGCGATTCGCCAGGAATCTGGGTGGATACCCTCTACCCAGATCATATTGAACAAATCTAACATCTACCCAGATACTGTTAAACAAATAAATCTAACAGAAAGACCATGCCACGCTCACACAGGTGTCGAAGCATGGCGTACGGGACATCGTCTGGACCAGGGACAGTGTCCGCGCACGAGGCGAGAGCGGAATGCAACTCACTCAGAGTAAACCTCTCGTTGAAGGGTTCTCCGCCTCTAGAGGTAAAGTCTAGACGGCGGCTTCCCGCGACAACACGACGCGCAATGAATGCTGGGGAAGCAGCATCCCAGCTAGAGATTGAGGAGAAAGCGGATTACGCCACGGACGCTGGGTCCGAGATTAGGGTCCCATTTTCCTGGAGAACGTGAGGGGGGTCATGCGAGAACTTGCCCCAAATCCTTTTGAGTCGCTTCCACGTGGACCTCTCCTAGAGGGGTCTTCCCGTTAAGTGAGGACACGTATGCCTGCCAAGAATAGCGGCGGGCGTGCTTCGAAATATACCGGAACCTAGCCCTAGCCCGACGAAATTCACCGACAGAGAAGTCGTTCGAGCGGTGCTTATAGCGCATGTAGGCATAACGGTTCTGTTTGAGGGCCGCCTCACAGTCGGCTGACCAACACGGGAGCGGTCGACGTGCAAAACGCCCAGACGTTCTAGGAATAATAGTTAGGCCCACAGCGATGAGGATGCCGAAGAACTCAACGACCTCATCTACCGACCTAAACTACTCGACTGAGAGAGAGAAATCAGTTATTTCCTGAAATGCGGACCACCGCGCCGGCTCCAAGCACCTCAGAGGTGGGCTCTCAGGCGGTAGCGTCCCAGAAAATGATATTTGAATGGGAAAGTGATCACTACCATGGAGGTCATCGACCACTCTCCACACAAAATCAGACTGTGCATCGGGAGAACGCAAAGATAGATCGAAGCAGGAAAATGAAGCGGTTCACGGGCAGTGATGCGGAAACTCATCGACATTTAGGACACATATCTCCAGCTCGGCAAAGACTTGACCCCAGGGATTAATCGAGTAGTCTCCCCAGAAGGGGTGTCTACCGTTCAGATCTCCGAGCAAGAATAAGGGGCTCGGCAACCTTGCCACGACGCGGAGGAAATAACCCACGTCGAAGTCGACCTACGATGGAATGTATGCAGAAATAACAGTATACCCCCTATTCAGGTGCAGCTGCACTGCTACTGCCTAAGAGGAGGTATCTAAAGCAGAGAGAAGAACAGAGACATGCCGGGTGTGAATGGGGCATCTTCCTGCCCGGACCCAATCCCGTGGTAGTGGGGTCTAAAAACCCTTATACTCAGGGAAGGTGGGCAGGGGAAACGTACTCAGCATGGTCTCCTGCAAAAAGAAAGCTAAGGGAACAACGTGAGGAGGCGAGCCACCGCAGCTCCTCCCTGTTGGCCCGGAGTTCGCGGCAATTCCAATGAAGGAATATGCCCTCCAAACCTAGCTCAGGAAAGATGCGGGGCACTCTTCGAAGAGAAGACCCTCACATAGGGCGCTGTTGGCCGGAAAATGCGCAGAAACCGCTGTCGCCTTCGTGGACTTATCGGGAAAGGTTGGGTTCACCATGCGAGGGTTTCTTCCCTCCGCCTCGAAACCTTAGGCAGGCAGGGCGGCTGCGGAGGCAGGGGTCCCTCCTTTGGAAGATCCGCCGCCTTTGAGTCACCCAGCCTAGCCCTGGGTGTGGGCGTAGGAGCCGATGCTCCTTTAGTGCTGTGATCCTTTCGGGAGACCGCTTTAGGAACCCCGGAAGATGGCCTCATGACCATCTTCAGGGGTGTTCCCTACTGTGAGTCTAACGACTCGGTGGAGGCGCGCGGTCACGCTGGGGGAAGGAGGGGAAACTCTGGTTTTAGCCGGGGCTGGGTGTGAACGCTTTATGCCGCGAACTCTACCAAGGGAGTGCCAGGGGTCGAATGGGTGCTGAAACGACCGTGCTCGTAGGCCGGGAAGGGCCAGGAGCAGAGGGTGGCTTTCTCAACATTGAGGCATAAGACATGACAGGCAGAAGTTCCTTCTCAAGGAGATACGCACCACATTGCTTCGAAGAAGCGGGGTGCGGCTCTCCGCAATTGACACACTTGGCCACACACGATTTGGACTTTTCGTGTGCAGCCTTGGAGCAACTTACACATACTTCAGGTAACTCGACTTTGCATGTCTACTGGAGCGATTCGTACGGCTGAAGAGGTGGCAGTAGTAGCACCTCCGCGACAGTGGTACGAATGCCTTCACGCGGCAGCGGTACCAACCGGCACAGTCGAACGTGACGAAGAGTGTAGGGGTGGGTCTCGAGGCCCTTCTCTGTTTTCTCATCACACGATCGACCTTGACCGCCCCATGGTCGGCCAGCTCTAAGGTGTGATGTCCTCTATGGAGTAGTCCACGAGTTCCCTCGCATAAACTACTACTTTCACGAAGTTCATGGTAGAGTGAGGCGTCACACTCACCGGCGTGTTATCACGTGTCCGAAGGGACCTAATCATGGCCGCCTCGGAGGGATTCAACGCATTTGCCGCCAGAAGTCTCCCATCCGAGAAACTTGTCACCTTCGGCTCTCTACCAATCACGCTAGCTAGACCTCTCCTCTGATGGATCATGTTGACCTTGGCCAACATGGTGCCATCAGTGGAGCGATGGCTGGGTCGATTACCAAAACGGCAGCTGACCAGTCCATCCGCGTGGCTCGCGCGGAGGGAGAGGAGCCCTTAGTCTTTTTTGTTTTACAATATTTCTTCTTTTTAGGAGAGGAGGGTGGGGGGAATGAACCTACTTTTCTCCTCCGCCGAAAGGAGCCCCTAGGCCAAAGGGACCGGTCTCAGCAAGATTCTTCTACAAAATTAAGGTCTTAGCTGTCAAAAGGGAACCAGCCAGGCAGAAGGTGCCTCCTTTCCTCGAGTCCTCGCGGGTCAGAGCTGTCTGCGAAGTTTGCACAGGGGTGAACTCAGGTTCCACCGAGCCCGGGTTCGACACCATGGAAGATCCAGCCGTCAGGGGCTGGGTTACCTCTAGGACCATGTCCATCTCTGGAGGCCCTACATGTGCCCATCCCCCCCCCCCCTAAGACATCATGGACTCCATTTGAACTACCGTTTGTCTTGTCTATAGCTACAGAGCCCTGCTAATCCTTAACGCCTTAAAGGGGTTGGCCCTATCGAGGCCAATTCTTGGCCGCCAGCCTGCGATCTTGGTAGTCCCCTGTGAAAGTAAAGGAGGGATTGCCGTTGGAAATGAGATGGAGTCGACCAAGGGCGCCAACAAAGGAGGGGAGGGGAAGGCCACTGCACCCGTAGGCCTAGGAGAGGATTAAGCCTCCTCTCCAGTAGATGAGGGTTGGAGGGGCCCCTTAGAAAGCACAGGGGAGGGAACCTTTTCAGATGTGGAGGTGCCCGAGAACCGCCCCTATGATGGGTAAAGCGTGTAAAGTTTGGGGGGTTTTTTAGTTATCCATGGCCATTAAGATTTTGACACCCCTGCTTGTGACGGGCAACACTGACCCCAACAAGGGAACAGCACTACTGGGCGCCTTTGACTGGCCCCGGCCGCTATCACTAGGTGGGTTTGTATGCGCCTTCTTCATCACCTCTTGGGAAAACCCGGACCAAATCCTACATATGGCGTGGCGTGGTAGGCAGGTCGGGATGACGGATCCGGCTTAGGAGCAGTTAGGGTCACCACGCCGAACATCTTGTTGTAGGAGTGTTCGGTTCCGTGATCCAAATGAGTGCTGGGTCAAGATCGAGGAGGTCCATGGGCAAGTGAAGGGGCCAACAAAAGGGGGTAGAGAAAATGTTATTGTAAAGGGACGATGGAAGGGCAGGGGCAAGATGTGGGAGAGTTGGTACAGGAGACGGAGATTAGGTGTTAGCGAAGGAAGGAAGAGAGGCCTAAGCAGGGGCCGGACGTCTAGAGAAACACATCGCCGTGCCCCTTACGGGGATAAAAGAAAAGAGGACTAACAAAAGAGGGGTGTGAAGTAGATAAAGAGAGAGACCTGCTCAAGAGCCTATAGCTCATAAAGTAAACCCTTGACATGAACTATGCATGCCCCGGGTGCCAAGACCAATAAAACTGAGTAGAAAAATCATGGCTGAATCTGTCTGCAGCTGGTGCATGAGGGAAACAAGAGTGGCTTCTTCTAACACAAATACATGCTAATGCCCATTTAATGGGCAGGATAGTGATTAATGCTGTGATAACTTTATTTCACTTCTACAACAAAACCCAAATAATGTACGACTAATACTAGGAATGTGTATATTAAAAGGATTGATAAAGTAATTTCCACTACTCTAAACATGATAGACTACAGGTTGCATTAAATCGGGAGCTACATAACTGACAAGCGAATCTAGCCAGCTGAGTTCAACCACAATTACACTTAACTCACTAAAAGGTAATTTGTCCCATGGCTGTACTTCAAATGTTGCACGGTACACCTAGATAACAATGTAACTTTCAGCTGCTGCATCATCTGGGTTCCAAGTGAAGGACTGCTCATCATCATGTAAGCCTTTAATATATAAAGTTGTATTCAGTGCTAATCACTGCCCTGAGTCTATAGGTCAACAACTAATCAATAACAAACTACAATTAAACAACCTCATCAATTTAATCTTAAAATTAAATCAAGCTAAATTATTCTTTCATCACACGAGGTGAAGATCAAAATCAGAAGTACGAGGGGCGGTCAATAAGTTTTGCAATTCGGATATAAGGAAACGAGATATGAGGAAAAGTGTTTTATTATTTTTCAATATAACTACCCTCGAATTCAATGCACTTGCGCCACTTGTCCCTGAGGCTTCGAATTCCCGACAACCAGAAATCTCCCAACGGCTGTTCAATCCACTCCAGGACGGCGAGCTGGACATCTTCATCGTCCCCAAACCGGCATCCACGCAGTGCAGCCTTGAGCTGGAGGAATAAAAAGTAGTCGCTAGGGGCCAGATCTGGACTGTAGGAGGGGGATGGTTGAGCTCCTCGAATCCGCACTCGCGCACGGCAGCTTGTGCAACTCTGCCCTTGTGAACTTTGACGACGTTGAAGTTGATCATGGGGCGTGAGGTTTCTAGGGACCCAACGGGCAGAGACCTTAGTCATGGCCAAATTGTCGTGGATGATGTTGATAACACTTCCATGTGATATTCCAAGTTCTCGCTCGATTTCTTCGACCTTCACCCGTCGATTTTCGAGGATCATCCTCTCCACACGGGCCACATTGTTCTCGTTGGTCACGACTGACGGGGATCATTTTCAAGGGACTCACGACCATGGCCAAACTCCCTATTCCAGCGAGCAATGGTTGCATAAGAAGAGGCGGTGTCGGTGTACACTGCAACCATGCGTTCATGGATCTCTTTTGCATTCTTGCCTTCCTTGGTCAAAAATTTGATCACTGCGCGGTGCTCAACCTTCTCCATTGTTGAAAAATTTGTGACTGACGATCTGCGATCAGCTACTGCTTCTTAAATAGATGAGGCAGGAGCGTGCGGCTGCAGGTCCTGACTTGTCATAACTTGTCCTAACACCCCCACAAACAGCCATCCCCCTTCCTCTGTTTTGCCCTACCGATTCGCAAAACTTAGTGACCGCCCATCGTAGGCCCTAAATATGGTCAAAGAACCAATCCATGCTATCGTTAAACAGGTAGCAACAGCTTGGGCACCATCTATATCGAACATAAACATACCACTCACTCAATACATTCCTAGCGCCAATCCTATCTTCTCTATCTATACGATCCTAAGCTTTCCCCTGAACCATGAAACTAGCAGTCACTTTACACCTCTTATCCTCTTTCTGTTAACTGTCTCAGTGTAAATACTCGACCCACACTCCACCTACCAGCTTTAATCCTCTCTACAGACTCAGACTTATCCATCTGTAGTTATTGCATTCACCTTTCTCCCCTTCACACTTAGGCAACGGAACTATTACTGTACTCTTCCACTTCCCAATGCCTTACAACACAGCCTTCCTACCAATAAAACAAGCACCACCACTTTTTAGCATCTCAGAGACTTATATCATCTACTCTAGCTGCCTTCACATTTTTTAGACCTCTCACAGCACTTACTTCTTGCATGCTTATTTCTCTCTTCCATACCTTGATATAATATTTACATTTCCACCATATCCACATTATGCAACTATTTAAAGTACTTTTACCATATAGATTTGACTTCCTTTCTCACAAATACCCTGCCATTCTAGTCCTTGTTGTGCACACAGGCATTCTTCTTTTAGTTCCTCACCCTGTTCTTACTTTCAAAATAAATAGCTTCCAGTTCCCATCAGGATCCTCATTCATTTATGCCTCTCTTCTGAGTCTCTTTAATCACTCACTTGTTTTTCATTTTCATTTCCCTGTATGCATTCAAAAGTATTTTTCATATCTTTTATACTCTTGTCCGATGGACACCAGCAAAGGCACAACCACCCAAATTGCAAACGAGCCCATTTCTAGGCTATTTAAAAAAAAGAAAAGAAAACAGTAAACAATTTTTCTTAAAAACAAAGCAAGGATGGAAAATGGATTTTTTTTTAAAAGAGCCCATCTAGAGACTGCCTGCGAGGGTAAAGGTCGTTGTACTCACAGAAAGAAAAAGAAATACGCAGGCATCAGAGGGAGGCTCAATCCATCAGATGGCTGAACACACATCCAGCAGATTAAATAATTAAATGTTATGAAGGAGGCCCAGCCGAATACTACCAAAATTCAAAAACACCACAATCCAATGTGCAGGAGCTCCATCCCAGGATTGACGACATGAAGCACTGATTCAGCCTGTTCTTGTACTGGGATAAGTACTGCTCCCGGAGCTATCTTAGACTAGGACATTGAAGCAAGCCTCCTAGTGTCTAGGGGACCAAGCAGTCTTGCAGCATAAAGTTTCAGATGAGTGCTACATCAAATGGTGCTGTATCCTGTGAGTATATTTGTTTCAGAGGCAAAAATAAAATGTCAAGGAATAAAAGAGGTAGATCCACAGGAAGGGTTGCGGTGCAATGCAACAAAAATTTAAATTATGGTATCCTGTTTGCCATTCAGCATTTAAGGCTATCCTGATTCCCCCTATGTAGTCATGGTAGGAAAGAGAAAACAGTGGTTGTCACTCAATCACTGCACACACTTCTTTCCTTAAATTCCTACATCTCCAGGAACGCAGAGGACAATATGCAAAACAACCAGGGGTTTGAGAAATAGTCAAGCCTGCACTGATGAAGATACTAGAGGAGAATTCAACAGCCTCATCAACTGACCTGACTCCAACTAAGGAAAGTCAGTCATTTCCTTGAATGTGGAACACTGTCCAATCAAAGTACTACCAAGTTTTGTTTTTTAAGGGCGACTACCACCAAGGACATAAGTGGCTGAAATCACTTTTCAGACTAATCTACATTAAAAACAAAACAAGTCATAGAAAGACCAAACAAAAAACGAGAAAAAAAAGCGAGTGACTTCTTCAAGGATCCTCGAAGAAGTGAAGACAAATGAAAGCGACCTGCGGTGGGAGTGGGATTGGATGGGTACGTCCACAGGAACAGTCGTGCATGATGGCACACAACCTTAAGTTCCCCTAGGCCATCTCCCTTTTTTGCAAGGCAGTCTGGAAGGCTGACTTTATTCCCGCCATGTAGTGTGAGGAAAATTAAGAGGCTGGTCTGGTTGCTCAGTCCTCGCAGACTCTATGGCGCCTTAATCCCTGCATATCCAGGAAGCTAGCAGAAGATAATGCGACATTGGCCAGCTCGCAGCAACCGTGGAGTCACGGATACCACGAACCGTATGGTGCAGAGATTTCTATGCTCATAGAGCAATCGGGTGTTTTGTTAGCCACTAAAGATCACAAACAATCCAGTCTCCGAACCGGGCACGAAGCGTTACCTCCAGTACCGAGCGGTATTGCAACCAGCTCAGCCGTGAAAGATACATAGCGGCTGGTAGAGCCCTGCTGAGTTCAGAACTAGAAGCTATCCGTGTACACTGGCACAGATTTAGCATGAGACGAAGTGCGTTCCAGAAAGGTCGAAAGCAATAATCTCGGTGCTGTGGATGCTTTGGCAAGAGGAGGGGACAAATTATCAAAGGTCGTACACTAAAGGGTGGAGACCTGGACAGAACCAGATGCGCCACGGCCCGAGAGCTACACCGAGCTCTCAAAGGAGTTTCCTAGCCCTATAGCCAGAGGGCTTAAGGTATGACTGGCGTCTCTCAGCGATATAGTCACTGTCGAAATAGGCTACGGATGCAGTGAGTCTTTGGCGACTGAGGGAGGCAGAAGAGAATCTAGACATCCGCTGAAAGCGGCAACCGTGGCGTCACTGATACCGCGAAACAGGGGGTGTAGAAATTGCAATGCCTAGAGAGCACTCAGGACGCTCTGTGTGTCGCTAAAGATAACAATTCGGTCTCCGAACCGGACATGACGCTTTATGTCCCGAACTGAGTGGTTTATTGCAATCAGCTTGGCCGTGAAGAGAATCTGTTAGCTGAAGAAGGAGGTGAGTCCTGCCAACACGATGGCCAGGAAAACACATCGCCATGCCATTTATGGGGGTAACCTTTCCCCAACCCCATGTAACCAGAACAGAAAATACCACACTCAATTCAGTCATAATTGCCTTACTCCAAAGGACACCCCTCCCTACATGAATACAAAATAGAATAAACCCTACGAATCTCCCTCTATGACTGTCTCAGTACCATCTAATCCAACCTGGCACCTCCCCTGCCATCTTTCAATATAACCTAACTATTAGACTTTTGGAGAAAAAAAACCCGCCGGGGTATCATTCCTAAGGGCTGCACAGTTTAACTGAAGAGAACAAGGACCACACACAAACTTTGCTGAACTTTGTGTTGGACACAAATAATCTAAGATAAAACAAATCATTTCAAAGACCCTCAGGACCCTGTTAGGTCCTTTGATTCAGTGTAATGGGTTCAGATTCTGACTGGCAACCTCACTTTATTTCTTACTTTTCAATATTCACTTCTAGGTAGACAGAAACGAAGGTTCGATGGCTGCATCTTAGAAAATAATATCTAATTCAATAACTATGCTGGCATACATTAATGCAATGAAAATGATGGCAACAACTTGGAAAGCATAGAATATGGGACCAATAAGAAGGTCAAGTTAATCAAAGAACCCTGTGATAGAACGAGTTGAATCTGTGTTAAATTCAACTCCTATCCCATATTAGTTAAAACCTCGAGGAGGCCCACGTGCATCTTCGATTCGAGGCTTGGAGTCTTATCAACAGCTGCCGGACGTCAATGTTTAAACAAGGAGGTTATCGTCCCCCCGTTCGCCCCCATACGCCGACCTCGCCAGATCGAGTTAGGCTTATGAACAGATAAGGCATTTTTCTCCGGCCCAGCTGTGCGTTCCCTCCAAGCTTTCACTCCATTCTCCCCCACGCCAAGGAGATGTCCTGGCTATTTATATGGACTCTTTACCACTAAGATCAGATTGGAGATCCAGATTTTCGTCGCGAAACATCACCACGACCCTCTCTCCCTTTGTGCGCCAAGGGACCTCGGCCTCGAGATTCACCATCACTTGTCCAGGAGGACAATATTCCTTGAGTGCCAAAGGTTCGAGCCTTTAGTGACGTCAAGTCCCCAAGGCATTCCCCCCCTGCTGTTCAAGGAGAACAGCATTAGAACAGCCATTGTTCGTTTTGAGCCCTTCGCCAAGAAACGGTTCTCATCCCCCCCTGTTGTTCAAGGAGAACAACATTAGAACAGCCATTGTTCGTTTTGAGCCCTTCGCCAAGAAACGGTTCTCATCTTCCTCCTATTGTTCGAGGAGAACAGTATTAGAACAGCCATTGTTCGTTTTGAGCCCTTCGCCAAGAAACGGTTCTCATCCCCCCCCCCCTATTGTTCGAGAACAACATTAGAACAGCCATTGTTCGTTTTGAGCCTTTCGCCAAGAAACGGTTCTCACCCCCCTGTTGTTCGAGGAGAACAGTATTAGAACAGCCATTGTTCGTTTTGAGCCCTTCGCCAAGAAACGGTTCTCATCCCCCCCCCCCTATTGTTCGAGGAGAACAACATTAGAACAGCCATTGTTCGTTTTGAGCCTTTCGCCAAGAAACGGTTCTCACCCCCCCTGTTGTTCAAAGGTGAACAACATTAGAACAGCCATTGTTCTTGAGCCCGTAGACAAGAGACGGTTCTCATCCCCCCTTTGTTCAGAAGAGAACAACCTAGAACAACCATTGTTCGTCAAGCCGTTCGTCGAGAACGGTTCTCCTTCCCAAGACGCCACGTCAGGATCCTTTCATCCCCCCCCCCTTCTGCTGGAACTCGCCAGCGGACCGAATATTCCTTCAAGTACCTTCGACTGCACCCTAACGAAGTTACGTAAGCCAAGCGTCACCTTTTGAGTATTGATCCCTTATTTGTCAATTCTATCCTGATCTTTAAATGGTTTATCGAACCATCCCATCTCTTTAACTCCATATTTGTTTTACCTTTTTTGATCCCTTAAATCCTTGGATTAGCCCGAGTCTCCACGACCCTTTCCATTCTGTTTGTCAATATTTTCCGTTTTTGTGTATTGTTTATAGTTATTATTAATAAAACTCTATTTTATTAATGATAGCAATATTATTATCCTTGAGCTCAGTTCCACTTCTTAAGCATTTTTGAAGATACATAATATCGGCCGCCAAGACAGTAAAACGCACTCTAGAGATAATTAAGGAAGTTCCCTCAACGAATAGTGTTATATATAGTATCGTCGGGAGTCATTCTACGACATATATATATATATATACTATTTAATTTGGTATCAGGTGTGTAAGGTTTAACGCTATATCTTTGCAAACACTGGTCTCAGTCGAGTAAAGCATAGTGTTATTCGTTATAATAATAGAATATAGTAGTTCCCTTTTGTTTTAACGATTGCTATCCCCTTTTTTTTTAAACTTAAGAAGCTGGAGTAGCTCAAGGAACGGTTATAATAATTTGTTTGTTTTTTTGTGATTTTAGTCAGTGGTTATTTAGAGTAAGAAACCAAGTACGAATAGGTCAGTGCCCATATTTAGGTAGGCTAATTCTATAGAGGCATAATTCTTGTTGCGAGGAATTTTCGTTGATTGACTAGTGCGCCCCCAAGTGCAAAGATGACTCCGTTCGAAATCTTTAAAGCGCAAGGAGAGTCCTGTGGACTTTCCGGAAAAGAACTAATTAAGTACATTCGAGAGGAGCAAAGAAAAAAGGAAGAAAGAGAGGAACGGATAAGACAAGCTGACCATCAGATTGAATTAGCTCGGATTAAAGCAGAAATTCAAAGAAAAAAGGTAGAAAAAGAAAGAGAAAGAGAGGAACGGGAAAGAGTAATCCAACGAGAAGAAAGAAGGACGGTTCGCGCTCCTTCCCAGGAAAGCTGACAAAGTTTCCGAGCCCCGTAAAACCCCAAAACTTCTTTCCCCAAAACCAACAACGGGACTCCAAACCTCCCGTTAAGACTTCTCCTCCATCTCTCTTCCCGAAGCGACCAACCATATGCTTCACCTGTGGTGTAGAAAACCACATGAGCTGGAATTGCCCCCAAAATTCTAGGCTTAAAAGCGGACCAGCCCACCAAGTTCACCAGATTAATGCAAACCCGGCTCCCCCGGTGGTGCAGACCCAAGCAGAAACTTCTCCCCATCCGTCAGGCCACCAGGTAAATTTTTTTTGGAATAAAAGTTCAGCGGGAACTTTGAAATATGAGGAGGGCAGCGTGGACAGCTGTCGAGTATCGACTCTCGTCAGGGACACAGGATGTACATGCTTCATCGTGTCCGACGAACTCCTCCCAGTGGCCTCTAACCACGAAAAATTTGCGGTGGTACGTGACTACCTTGGGCGGGCGAAGATTCCCCGTCGCTAGATGTTACCTGCAGTGTCAATATTATAATGGCTGGGCTGAAGTCATTGTAGCACCAATAAAATTCTGTTCCGTACTTATAGGAAAGAGCCCCCAAGTAAGTTTCGACCCTGTGTTTCAGGCCGCCCTTCCTCAAGGCCGAGATAAGAAAGAAGCCCAGGAGCCCGTCCCCATCAGAACCCCGATACCGTCCGATTTCTCGGAGACCCCTAACCAGGACTTTAGGACGGAAAAAGAGGAATGTGATTCACTAAAACCCTTAGGTGATAAGGCCCCAGACAAGGACACGGAGACTGTCCCTGGACCCCAAGAAATAAAGAACCCCCAACGCGCCCATGGAGATACCTTCGTAGAACTGGACGAAGCATCGGCGCTTGAAGAGGACTGCCCCGCGGAGTCCCTTAAGGTAATCCAGACAGTGTGCATCCAACCTGATGCCGATTACACTCCTCATTCCCTACCCGGCGAGTCTTTGGAACCCTCTGACCTGGATAGTGACGCGCAGCTGACACCACGTCAGAAGAGTCAGCTCCAAGAACTAATTAAATGGAATCACCATTTATCCACCCTATTAGCTCTTTTCGAGCAACTGCGTGAAAATGGCCTCACCATTGGCCCCAGCAAATGCCAGTTTGCCCACGAAACCATCAAATATTTGGGTTTCAAAATAGGACAAAGCAAGTCAGGTCCCCACAAGAACAAGATTAAGGCAATCGCCGACATGCCCCTCCCGATTACAAAGAAGCCATTAAGATCGATCCTAGGATCAGCTTCTCCCTATCAGCGATTTGTTCCGAATTTCGCTGCAAATTCGGCCCCCCTATGCCCCCTTCAGGAAAAGAATTTCTCCGATCGTTTACGTTGGAATGATGTCGCTGTTTCCCATTTTATTCAGCTCAAAAGTAAGTTCATTTCTGCCCCCATTTTTAAGTTGCCCAACCCGGAAAAATCTTTTGGGGTTAAGACCGACGTGATCAACGAGGGCATTGGAGGTGTACCCCTTCAATACGAGGATGACAGAAAGAGTCATCCAGTTGCATATGCTAGCCATCTATTATTACCACGCGAAAAGAGATATGCCACTAGGGAAAAGATAGCTCTATCAATTATCTGGGTCATAAACAAATTTAAGCTGTACTTGATATGTAAAGAATGTCAAATAGGAACCGACCGCCGTCCGTTAGCCTATATTAGGAATGTGAGACACTCAAACGGCCGCATCATGCGCTGGAGTTTACTCTTGCAAGAGTATCGATTTAAAATAAATTATATCAGAGGTTCCGATAACCAGGTCGCTGATGCACTCAGTAGGAATGCGTTACCGAATAGTGTAGAACAATTGTATTCATAGGATTAGTATCTCCATGTAGGTATATACCGTCTTGTACGACTTAATTTAAGATTCTTTTGTAATATAGTTAATTAATGTATATGTCTGAATTTTGTAACGCTCAATGTCTAATTTTTTTTATGTATATATATTTGTTCTTATTAATTTACGTATAAATTATTTTGTCCCGTATGTACTAAGTTTATAACATTTCATTGTTCCATGCCCTTTTTTTTTATTAAGTTGTATTAAAGGTTATTTTCCCCTGTAATCTAAAGATCAAAATAATCATGTACTGAGGTAATACTAGTTAGGTGCAGGAAGATACGGTTGGTACAAGAAAACGAGTTCCCTACAACGGAGCTCTATCGTTGTCCCTTCTCTCTTTTTTTTTCGAAGTGACAACTTCCCCTGGAATGGAGGGGTGTGATAGAACGAGTTGAATCTGTGTTAAATTCAACTCCTATCCCATATTAGTTAAAACCTCGAGGAGGCCCACGTGCATCTTCGATTCGAGGCTTGGAGTCTTATCAACAGCTGCCGGACGTCAATGTTTAAACAAGGAGGTTATCGTCCCCCCGTTCGCCCCCATACGCCGACCTCGCCAGATCGAGTTAGGCTTATGAACAGATAAGGCATTTTTCTCCGGCCCAGCTGTGCGTTCCCTCCAAGCTTTCACTCCATTCTCCCCCACGCCAAGGAGATGTCCTGGCTATTTATATGGACTCTTTACCACTAAGATCAGATTGGAGATCCAGATTTTCGTCGCGAAACATCACCACGACCCTCTCTCCCTTTGTGCGCCAAGGGACCTCGGCCTCGAGATTCACCATCACTTGTCCAGGAGGACAATATTCCTTGAGTGCCAAAGGTTCGAGCCTTTAGTGACGTCAAGTCCCCAAGGCATTCCCCCCCTGCTGTTCAAGGAGAACAGCATTAGAACAGCCATTGTTCGTTTTGAGCCCTTCGCCAAGAAACGGTTCTCATCCCCCCCCCTATTGTTCGAGAACAACATTAGAACAGCCATTGTTCGTTTTGAGCCCTTCGCCAAGAAACGGTTCTCATCTTCCCCCTATTGTTCGAGGAGAACAGTATTAGAACAGCCATTGTTCGTTTTGAGCCCTTCGCCAAGAAACGGTTCTCATCCCCCCCCCCCTATTATTCGAGGAGAACAACATTAGAACAGCCATTGTTCGTTTTGAGCCTTTCGCCAAGAAACGGTTCTCACCCCCCCTGTTGTTCAAAGGAGAACAACATTAGAACAGCCATTGTTCTTGAGCCCGTAGACAAGAGACGGTTCTCATCCCCCCTTTGTTCAGAAGAGAACAACCTAGAACAACCATTGTTCGTCAAGCCGTTCGTCGAGAACGGTTCTCCTTCCCAAGACGCCACGTCAGGATCCTTTCATCCCCCCCCCCTTCTGCTGGAACTCGCCAGCGGACCGAATATTCCTTCAAGTACCTTCGACTGCACCCTAACGAAGTTACGTAAGCCAAGCGTCACCTTTTGAGTATTGATCCCTTATTTGTCAATTCTATCCTGATCTTTAAATTGTTTATCGAACCATCCCATCTCTTTAACTCCATATTTGTTTTACCTTTTTTGATCCCTTAAATCCTTGGATTAGCCCGAGTCTCCACGACCCTTTCCATTCTGTTTGTCAATATTTTCCGTTTTTGTGTATTGTTTATAGTTATTATTAATAAAACTCTATTTTATTAATGATAGCAATATTATTATCCTTGAGCTCAGTTCCACTTCTTAAGCATTTTTGAAGATACATAATATCGGCCGCCAAGACAGTAAAACGCACTCTAGAGATAATTAAGGAAGTTCCCTCAACGAATAGTGTTATATATAGTATCGTCGGGAGTCATTCTACGACAAACCCTTTATACCAGATACATCAGTCGAATGGGTGAGCATAACTAAAAGCACAGGACTACCCATCTATTTATCTATCATGAGAGGACGGATTATACAATGGCATCTCATCAGTCAGCATCATGCATGCCCCCTTACCACGCACATAACATTAGCTTGTTGATTTATTCGCCCCATTTTCAACCTGCTAACATAATCAATCCAGCTTTTAGCAATCTTTTAACCATTTATACGCACAACACACATTCTCTTCAGAAAGTAATTCATCTAATATGTCCTTACAACCTCACTGACATTTTTTCTCAGACCATAGATAACTCTCACTCATTGATAGATATCTGCTTAGTTTTATGATTATTCCACCCGAAGGAAAATTAAAGGATACAATAAGGGGAATTAATTCCCCCCTCTCATCAGTGAATTGCCTTAACATATTGGACAAATGAACTACAAGAACTAAGATCAAATTAAGTGGGACATATGCAAAAATATCTAGGTTACATAGTTCACCAATTAATCACTAAAAGTGCTGAACCCTCAATTTTCACAAATTCTTCTAGCATTGAGATGGCTATCACTGCCACCCCTATACATCCTACCCATGTCCATGGAAAATGCCATAATGACTACGTGTAGAGATACTTTCCAGTCTCTAAGTCAAAAAACAAACTTGGGGAGGACTTCTCCTGTCACTCCTGAGCAACTCACGGTGACAGTGCACTCCATTCAAATGGGCACCGGCCTCATCATTCTCAGCCCACCTCTGGCGAGGCCCAAGTAGTCCATCTGTGTCTTCATCAACGCACCGCTGAGGGTACGAGATACCATCTCCTAAACTGAAATGCAAGAGGAATAATTTCAGCCCTTGATGAATGCCAAACAAGTCCTGAGAGTACTAATCAGCAAGGTATAGTGCTAACACTGCAGTTAATTACCGATGGCAACCCTCAACATTGAAAACATGCTCAGTGGTGTGGAAAAATCATGAAATACGACTTAATCTCACTATAACTGATCTTAACGAGTCTAAATGCAAGTCAGATCATTCACAAAAGGAATTAACGATTCAATATAACTAGAAATCTAAGCTCCAGTAATAAAACTGGATTTACAAAACGGCACTCAGAGGAAGATTAGAAAGGGGAAGTATATTAATTAACCTTTTCTGATATTATTTGTATATATTCTTACTCATAAAAATCCATTAAATTATTTTATCAATTGAAAATGTCAGCAAAGAGTCGCAACATAAAACTTGGCACGTTTCTTCAGGTATTAAGAGACATAAAATGTCCACATCAACTTCTTTTCTTCTTCCTGTGACACTTCAAATGATATTAAGGTATATTCATGAAAGAATTCAATGTCATCTTAGGTGAAGGAAAATTACAATGAATAAAATATTATTTCAGTCGAGATAAATTCTTTCCAACCACTTTAGAGCACAGAATATATTTCAGAAAAGTCCCCAAATCTAAGATTATCAATGAAGGAAACAAAGCACCGAATGAAAAAACACATCTGAAAAGCAACTCATGAAAATTTGATAGGATCAAACAATCTGGTTAGTAGCAAGCAATATGTTGTTAGCCAAGCCAAATTATGAAACTATTAAAATTAATCATTAAAGAAAATAAAAGGCCACCAGCTGAAAAGGAGTCCTTATGGTTGTAAAAAACAAAATTAAGTAAAGATAAAATGGGAGAAAAAGGTTTTAGCCAAGTCATCATGAAATATGTTACAATAATGTCTCAGTAAAACTTGAACTTCAAAAACAAGTACTGAATGAGGACAATCACAAATATACTATATTTACTTGTGCTACCAATGGTGTATTTCACTGTGGCTGAGACCAACTTCTAATCAGTTCCAAGCCTAGATCTGGATTTATGGACAAATTTCATGAAAAGAAGAAGAGATGTATGTTATGACATATACCTCAAGTGACCCTCGTTTGAATCTCATATTTAAGACTGCAAAAAATGTCCCTTTAATAACAATTCTTTGGAATTACTTTCATAAAATATTCCTCCTGTTAATCTTGGATGGCCAAATAGCTGCTCAAACCAAATTGCAAGACATCTACAAATATTAATTACTGAAAAATGAAGTAAGTGACATTTTTCCTAAAAAGATTTCCCTCTTAAAACAGATGAAGGAAAAGTAGAGTGGCGAGATAGTGAAAAAGTGTTTCCCAACAGCAAATGCCACTTTAGAAGAAAGTTCCATTTGATCTTAGATTCCAAAGACACTCAGAGAAATAACTTATAAGCATTATTGGCCTGCCAAAGTACCCTGCCCCAGCATGGCAATAGTGAACATAATCCCATTTCTTTAAAAGAGACAAGTACACTATACCCCAACCCAGAAAGTAGTTCTTGACACCTAAGAAAAGGGGGAGAAAGGGATATACATAAACCTTTAGAAGAAAAATCAAAGTTGATGTAGTATTAAATGCCAAGCAAACAAAATTAGGTACTTTCAAAAGTGATTAATTTACAAAGCAAATTTGGATACTAGTAGTGTATCAATTTAATAGGTTAATTAAGCACCATACTACACTAAAAAGATTAGGGACACTTAAAGTGCCTTAATTTTAGTAAAACCACCTTGGTACAGAAGGGTTCCAAAACAAGAAAACCCATGAACTAGTGAGACTTAACACACATTAAACCTTGTCTCAGAAAGTGTCACTGTTGAATAAAGGCAAAGACCCTAAACCAAACCAAGATTTTAAGCAAAATTTGATTGAATGTGCACAAATCCCACCTTGTGGGAAAGGGGGTAATGATGAAAAGATCATTATCTGCAGGCTAGTTTCCAAATTCATCTAGAAATTGAGTAGAGAAGCAGAAAGCAATGCAACTGTGTGCAATCACAAAAGCAGAGAGCAAAAATTGCAGAATGGGATGCAGCAGACAAGCAGGGCAGTGGGAACAGCATCACAAAAGGGTCGATTTTGGAATACCTTGTGTTTGTACTGCCATAGGAGTGACCGGGAGGCGAGGAGGAGGAGGAGGGAGAAGAGGAAGAGAGGGTAGTGAGCCGATTCCGAAGTGGGAATGCAACGCCATCGCCCGCACTGAGAGAAACAAAAAAAAAAATCTCATTCAAATCGTCACTCCCGGCAAACGGCAAACTCCCCAAACAATTCCTTAACTCCCTCATATGGGAAAGAGAACTCCACAGAGGAGATCCTTCCATTATTCAAGCACCCTGGGACGGTTCGCTAAAAATAACAGTATAGTAGAGACAACTAATGGTTGACTGCTCTACCTGTCATACTCATCTTCCGAGGAGAAACTCCCCACCCTTATCTTCTCCATACACTTGGGTGACAGTGTCCAACTCGCCAATCTTTGGGTGAGTGAATTAGTTTGAATTTTTAATAAAAAGCTGAGAACTTTTGGAAATAGGTTCATAAATAAAGTGGTGAAATGGGAAGTGAAAATGTGTGAAATGTATATAGGCTGAGTACACTATAAGAAGGGACAACAGACACCTCTCATGAGTCTGCTCCCAATAAGTAAAAAAGGTCACTCTATGAAGAGGTCGGGGAGAAGCACAGCACAGGCAAGAAAAATAACGCACTGGGATGCAGCCATACAATAATAACCCTAGATACTATTTCACTTCATCACATTCATGCTAAGAGAAAACCCAGCTGTCATTATTACCCTTTTTCCTTCTAAAATAAAGAGAAAAGGTAAAAAATCCATGGCAAACATATTCACAGCAATCCTAATGCAGTTATTTTTAACATCCTATCTGACTAGGAACTGATACAAACTCAATACCTGCCCTAAATCCGGCTATTGTCCTTACTTCAAATAAAGTCTTCCATTAGGAAGTTGATTTTTGCTAGGAATCAATAAGTTACAAAGTTTGTTAGTTAAAACCAAATCAATTACATATTTTCATTGTAGACTAGCTCTAAAATCTCCAATCGTTTCCAAGAGAAATATTAGCAGGAGGAAAAATCTTGACACATACCCCCCTCCCCTCGCCTCCATTCAATGAATCCAACATACATAATTCCAAACAATTTAAAAGCAAAAGCTCCATGTGCATTGAGAGTTTTCAGCCTCATTGAAAGAATTATCTTTTAAAAGTTAGTAGGTAATAGAAATTGGGACATAAAGAACACTGAATGATTCTTAGTCGTGATTCATAAGAGCCAAATGAACTATTTGAAGTGAAAACAAATGGCATTGGCCTAACAAACATTTTCCCCTCAATTTGATTAAAGTCGTCACATTATATTGAATTTAAATGTGATCAAGTCATCACAGTATATTGTATTTAAATTCAGAGAAGCACTGCAAAGTGACCAAAAATCACTTTACTTCAAGCCAAATGTCTAGTCTGTGATAAGAAGAAAATCATTGCACAAATATATTTCAAATTCTTATTAATTGCATCAGCCAAGGTGGCACTCAGAAATCAAATGTCAACAAGCTACTATATTTTGTATAAAGGCTCGGTAGGCAACAAAAGCACTAACAAATAATAGATAGAAAATAAAAGAGAAAATAAAAGGAATGCTAAAATTCTCACCTGGTAAAAAGTGGCAAAAACCATCTTAATTTATCATCGCCAAAAATCTCAATGAAGTTGTTGTAACTTCCCAAACTGAATCCTTCTTTGTCATGAACCCAGCTCTGACTCAGTCGAAAAATAGGTGCCCGGAAAGATTCTGAAATTGAGGGAACATCAGAAGTCCAATTTATAACCTAACTATAACTCTTAAATGAAAAGGGGTTGAACACATTTAAATACAATTGTATCTATAACTCACTAAAAAATGGAAATTTTTATTTCATCCATTTCTTGGGTACAAGTCGCCGTACTCACGACAGTCTAGTACTAGACTACATTAAAATAACGATATGCAAAACAAAACAAAAAACAACAATAAAAAAAGGAAAAAGGAAAAACGCAACAAGCACGATAAAAGTCGGGGGGGGAGGTCCACCTCCCCCGGCGCCGCAAGAACGTGCGACCTACAAAGAAAACAACAAAAAAAAGGAAACAGTTAAATAAGGTGGAGGCCAGCCTCCTCCAAAAAGTCAGTGTGTACGATTCTGTTCAGAGTACAAGGGACAAGCAGTAGCGACCACGATCATCCCGGTACCGGGACAGCTAACGTGCGCGAAGATCACCAAGACTGGGACATTCAAGAAGAATGTGCCGAACAGTCTGGATGACAACGCAGTCATCACAATAAGGCGCAGGAAAGCGCTCCATCAAATGGCGGTGCGTACAATTCGGAGACGACAGAAAGCACCCTGAAGACGTCACGGCATTGGGAGTGGGAACATGGGAACAATCGCGGCGCAATGGCACGTAACTTTAGGTTCCTTTCGACCGTGTACCATCTTCTTTGCCAAGCAGCCCGGAGAGCTGCCCGTATTTCTGACATGTAATCGGTGGGGGATATAGTGAAACGCTGGTCTGGTCTCTCAGTCCTCGCGGACTCTTTGGCACCCTCATCGGCGCGCTCATTCCCCGCAATTCCTACATGTCCCGGAACCCAGCAGAAGATAATCTCGACATCCGCCAGGCTCGCTAAAACCGTGGCGTCATGGATATCGCTAACCAGGGGATGCGGAGATTCGAATGCCGCGAGAGAACTCAGGGCGCTTTATGAATCGTTATAAATGACAATCCGGTCTCCGAACAGGGCACGTCGCGATCTCCCGTACCAAGCGGTGTATTATAACCAGCTCGGTCGTGAAGACAGACGCAGATCCTGGCAGAGCCACGTTGACTTCAAACAGATGGGATATGGCGTGGAAACCCACCACCTCTTGGAACTTGGAGCCATACGTATACACTGGCATGGTTCCAGCGTGACACGAAGTGTGCTCCAAAAAAGCCGAACGCAATACTCCCGGCGCTGTACAAGCTTTGGAGGCAGAGGCGTGGCGACAAATTGTCAAAAGGTGGTAGCATCCAGGGTGGCGTCTTGGGCAAAACCAGGGGCGCCACCGGCCCGAGAGCTATACCTAGGTCTCGACGGAGTTTCCTGGCCCCTCCTAAACCCGAAGGGCTTAGGGTACGACTCGCGTCTCTCGGCGGCATAAGCACCGTCGAGTCACCTGCGAATGCAGTGAGAGCTGTTGGCGACTGCGGGAAGCAGCGGGCTCACGCGTACAGGCGAATAATGCACTGTGCACGTCGCAGAGCGAGTGGCATCTCCCCAGAATCGACAAGTAGGCTCTCAATGGAAGAAGTGTGGAAGGCACGGGTTGCAAGGCCAAGGCCGGTGTGGTGAATCGAGTCTACCTTCCGCAATAAACGCTCGGCTGCGGATGCATAAAACTCGCATCCGTAGTCGAGCTTCAAACGAACAAAGGATCTATAAAAACGTAAGGCAGTAGCCCTATCAGCGCCCCACGCGCTAAACGTCACGGAACGAAGAATATCTATGGCGCGGGTACAAGAGACCTTAAGGTTACGAATATGAGCCTCCCAGGTGAGGCGTCGGTCAAATACAAGACCAAGGAAACGGTGCAATTAAACTACTTCAAGGCACAGCCATTTAGAAACAAGTCTAGGTGAGAGGGCAGCCGTGAATGGCGACAGAAGTACACCACCTTAGGCTTGGCCATGGAAAGCCGAGAGACGCAGTTCAATGCTTGTTGGAGTCGACGCTCCAGAGTTGGCATGTGGGCTGCGCTAAAAGAGATTGAAAGGCCGTCCATATAGAGTGTAGCAAGAACATTTTCGCGCAACACTGAGGTGATGCCGTTGATAGTCAGGGAAAAGAGTGCGACACTGAGGACACTTCCCTGCGGGACACCCTCTTCCTGCTCCACTGGGCCGGGAAGAGCCGCCCCACCCCCACCTGTATACGGAATCAAAGATCTCTAAAATTTCAAATATAAAGATTGAAAGGCGTCCCCTCGCCTCCATCGCGTGGACGGTCTCCATGAAACCGTATCACCATGCAGTATCATAGGCCTTTTCCAGATTGAAAAACACTGTGGCGTAGTGCTGTCTACGAAGGAAGGCCTCGTAGACGACGTTTTCCAGTCGGAGCAGAGCATCCGACATGGATTGGAACTTTCGGAAGCCATATTGTGCAGAAGACAGATGGCCACCGTTGTCCAGAAAAAAAGCTAATCTAACATTAACCAATTTCTCCATCAACTTCAACACGCAATTGGATAGAAAGATTGGGCAGAAACCGACCGGGGTAGAGTGATCTCTTCCCGGTTTGCGAAAAGCGAGCACAGTAGCGATTCGCCAGGAGTCTAGGAGGAAACCCTCCACCCAGATCCTGTTGAACAAATCTAACTGAAAGGCCATGCCTCGCTCACCCAGGTGTCGAAGCATGGCGAAAGGGACATCGTCTGGACCAGGGGCGGTGTCCGCGCAAGAAGGAAGAGCGGAACGCAACTCGCTCAGGGTAAACCCGTCATTGAAGGTTTCTCTTCCTCTGGAGGTAAAGGCCAGTCGGCGGCCTTTCACGAAATCACGACGTGCATTGAATGCTGATGCGACTAGAGAATGCGGAGAAAGCGGTCGCGAAGGATTCCGCCACGCACGCGGGGTCCGAGATTACGGTCCCGGTCTCCTGGATAACGAGAGGGTTCTGCGAGAACTTGCCCCAAATCCTTTTAACTCGCTTCCACACCTCTGCTAGAGGGGTTTTCCCATTAAGTGAAGACACGTATGCCTGCCAAGAAGAGTGGCAGGCGTGCTTTGAAATATACCGGAACCTAGCCCGACAAAATTCACCAACAGTGAAGTCATTCAGGCGGCGCTTATAGTACATGTAGGCATAACACTTATTTGAGGGCAGCCTGCCAGTCGGATGATCACCACGGGAGAGGTCGGCGTGCAAAACGGCTATACGTTCTAGGAATAGTAGTTAGGATGCAAACGCTATTACCCCATGCAGTAGCCTGCTCTGCAAGGGGGGAATAGAGGGCGGGCAAAACCAGCTACCACCATTTGAAGCCACTCCTCTCGCCTAGTGGTCTGGCAGCCCATCAGGATGGTGGCTCCATCTTAGGCTCGGGGTAAAATTGATAGGCTGTTAAAAGTGAGAGAAAGGGTATGTGAGGAAGGTGAGGGTGGGGATGAAGCAGGTTGTTAAAAACCCACCACCCTAGACTGGAGCTCAGGGGTGAGGGATTTCCCCCCCCCTCCCCGATCTGGGATAGTTAGGTCAGAGGCAGCTGATCGGCGTCTACCCTGTGAAATTAGAGGCTGACAGAGAAAGTTGTGGGAGAGGTTGTAGAGAAAGTGAGGAAGTAGGGTAAAATCACAGGCTATCAGAAAGGAGAAGAGGCTAAGCTGGGGCCCGACGGGGAGCTGAATCCCATCAGCACAGCAGCCAGGAAAGCAAATCGCTGTGCCCCTTACGTGGCAGCCTTCACAGAATATCTATATATCAACCAAGGAAAAGCTCAAGAGAATAATAGTCTTCAAGGCCCTAATAGAGCGGGATGAGCATAATGCACAAGAGGCTCGGTCAGTTTAGAGGCACAAGGAGACCTCAACACTGGTTAAGGTGTCTTTATCTCACAAAGAATAATTTTAACCATCTAGCTACCCATTAAAAACAAAATACACTCACCTAAAGTCGACCTGTTTCTAGTGATAAGAAATATATGATATCCAAATAGAGACACTAGACTAATAGCAAACATTATGGATACAAAAAACACAAACAGTATATGAAATTTTCCAGCGACATGGATCAGCTGGTCCTGTAAAAAAAAAAAAAATTCCCATTAGAATCTGTTCATCAAAAGAATGCAATTCAAAAGATAAATATTACTGTTCAATTTAAAGAGCCAATCTGGGGACTGCCAACTAAGGCAAAAGTCGCCATAATTTGTGGGTGGCTTAAAACAAGGCTATATTAAAAAATGAGAAAATAACATGGATAAAAAAGGAACAAAGGCAAGACACAAACTAAGAAAAAACAACAATAAAACAAAAGCAACATGGAGAGACGCTCCGGCATCGGGGGTAGGCCCGCCTCCCACCCAGTACAGACCACAAAGTCGAATAAAGTGGAGGCCAGCAATCCTCCAAAAAGTCGCATAGTCCGCAAGTCTGTGTACATAAACCAGTCCTGAGTACAAAGGACAAGCAGTAGCGACCCCACTTGTCCGGGTACTGGGACATTCAAACAGAATGTGCCAAACAGTCTGGGGGACAACACAGTAATCAGAATAAGGCGGAGGCGCGCACTCCATCAAATGGTGGTGCGTCCCGCGAGTGTGCCCAATTCGGAGACAGTAAGCAACCTGAAGCTGTCGTGGCATTGGGGGTTGGTCCATGGGAACAGTTGCGGTGCAATGGCACGTAACTTTAAGTTCTACTCGACCCTCCCCACTCTTCTTTGCCAGGCAGCCCGTATTCCTGCCATGTAATCAGTGTGGGGAAGAGTGAAGTGCTGGTCTGGTCACCCAGTCCTCGAGGACTTTTTGGCGCCTTCATTCCTACATGTCGAGGAACCCTGCATAAGATAATCTCTACATCCACCCCGGCTATGGAGGCGGGGGTCACTCTTTTGAAGGATCCAAAATTTCTGAGCCACCCAGCCTACCAATGGGTGTGGGCGAAGGAGGTGTAGCTCTACATCTCCCCAGCCCACCAAAACCATGGCTCAGGAATATCGCAGACCAAGAGAAGCGGAGATTCCAATGCCCCGAGAGCACTCAGGGCACTTTGTTAGTCTATATAAATCACAATCCAGTCTCCGAACCGGGCACGTTGGCTTATCTCCCGTACCGAGCAGTGTAGTGCAACCAGCTCAGCCTTGAAGACAGATGCAGCACCTGGCAGAGCTCCACCGACTTCAAATAGAGGGGACAGTGTGGAAACTGACCCCCTCGTGGGACTTGCGAGCCATCCGTATACACTGGCACGGTTCCAACATGACACAAAGTGTGCTCCAAAAAGGCCAAACGCAATAGACACAGCACTGTAGAAGCTTTGGGAGCAGAGGCATAGTGACAAATATTTAAAGGTGGTACTCTCCAGGGCGCCACCGGCCAGATAGTTATACTGAGCACTCGAAGGAGTTTCCTAGACCTAAACCCAATGGGCTTAGGGTATAACTGGTGTATCACAACGAAATAGGCACCATCGAGATCAGCTGCGGATGCTGTGAGAGCTGTTAACAATTGAGAAAGCGCTGGGCTCGCACGTACAGGCAAATGATGCACTGTGCTCAGCACAGAGCGAGTGGCATCTACCCAGCATCAACAAGAAGGCTCTCAATGGAGGAAGTGTGGAATGCACCGGTGGCCAGGCGAAGGCCAGTGTGGTGGATGGAGTCAACTTTCCACAATATAAACTCGGCTGTAGATGCATAAAATTTGCATCCATAAGTCAAGCTTAGAATGAACAAAGGATTGATAAAAATGTAATGCAGTAGCCCTATCAGTGCCTCATGCGCTGAATGAAGAATATCCAGGGCGCTGGTACAAGAGATCCTAAGGCTACGAATATGAGATTCCCAGGTGAGGCGTCTGTCAAATACAAAACGAAGGAAACGGTGCGATTCCACCACTTCCAAGAAAACCCGATTTAGAAACAAGTCTGGGTTAGGGTGGTGACAGAAGTGCACCACTATAGTCTTGGCCAAGGAAAACCGAAGCCTGTGCGCTTCGGCATAGCGAGGGATGCAGCTCAATGCCTGTTGGAGTGGACGCTCCACAGATCGAAATTCGTCCACATAGAGCATAGCGAGAACATCTTCCGTCAGCACCGAAGTAACGCCGTTGATGCTCAGGGCAGAGTCCGACGCTGAGGATACTTCCCTGGGGTACAACTTCTTCCTGCTCCATTGGGGCGGAGAGGGCTACTCTCACCAGTACGCTGAATCGACGATCTCGAAAAAATTCAGATATAAAGATTAGGAGGCGTCCCCTCGCCCCCATCTCATAGAGTCTCTCCATGATACCGTATCACCATGCGGTATCATAAGCCTTCTCCAGATTGAAAAACACCTTGGCGTAAGGCTGTCTACGAAGGAAGGCCTCGCAAACGGCATTTTGAAGTCGGAGAAGATCATCGAACGTGGAGTGGAACTTGCAGAAGCCGCACTGAGCACAAGACAGATTGCCTCCACTGTCCATGGCAAAATGCAAATCTAACATTTACCAATTTCTCTAACCACACGAGTGGTTAGAGAGATTGGGCAGAAACCAGCCGAGGTAGAGTGATCTATCCCCAGTTTGCGAAAAGCCAGCACAGTACAGATTCGCCAGGAGTCTGGGAGGAAAACCTGCACCCAGATCCTGTTGAACAAATCTAACTGAAAGGCCATGTCTCGCTCACCCAGATGTCGAAGCATGGCGTAAGGGACATCGTTTGGACCAAGGGGGTGTCCGCGCACGAAGGGAGAGCGGAACGCCACTCACTCAAGAGTAAACCTGTCATTGAAGAGTTTTCCGTCTCTGGAGGTAAACTCCAGGCAGCGGCCTAACGCGACATCACGACACGCATTGAATGCTGCCGGAGGAGCATCCCGCCTAGAGAATGCGGAGAAAGCGGTCGCAAAGGATTCCACCACTCACGCGGGGTCCGAGATTACGGCCCCATTCTCCTTTGGAAAAGGAGGGGGGTCCTGCGAGAACTTGCCCCGAATCCTATTGACTCGCTTCCATACTTCTGCTATAGGGGACTTCCCATTAAGTAAAGACACGTATGCCTGCCAAGAAGAGTGGCAGGCGTGCTTTGAAATATACCGGAACCTAGTCCGACAAAATTCACCAACAGTGAAGTCTTTCAGGCGGCGCTTATAGTACATGTAGGCATAACACTTATTTAAGGGCAGCCTGCCAGTCGGATGATCACCACGGGAGAGGTCGGCGTGCAAAACGGCTAGACGGTCTAGGAATAGTAGTTAGGCCTGCGGCGATGAGGTTGCCTATGAAGAACTCAACGGCCTCATCTAGCGACCTAAACTCCTAGTGAAACAGAAAAATCAGTTATTTCCTGAAATGCGGACCGCCGAGCCCGCGCTAAGCACCACCAGGGCGGCAACGATCCATAAAACTATATTCGAATGGGAAAATGATCACTACCATGGAAGTCATCGACTAGCCCCAACCCAAAATCAGGCTGTGCATCCAGAGAGCACAAAGATAGATCGAGACAGGAAAATCAAGCGGTTCTCGAGGGGTGATGCGTAAACTCATCTACATTCAGGACACCCATCTCCAGCTGGTCGATCAGGTCGGCAAGGACTTGACCCCTCGGGTTAATCGAGTAGTCTACCCAAGGGGGTGTCTATCATTCTGATCTCCGACCAAGAGAAAGGGCCTCGGCAACCGTGTCACGACGATGCGGAAGTCCACAGCGTCGAAGTCGGGTGATGGTGGAATGTACGCAGAAATAACAGTATACCTCCTATCCAGGTGCAACCACACATGTTGGGTGTAAATGGCGCATATCCCTGCCCGGTTTCCATTTCGTGGTGGTGGATTTGCAGGGGCCACACTCCCAGCATGATCTCATGTAAAAAGATGGCTAAGGAAAATGGGAGGAGACAAGCCTCCGCAGCTCCTCCCAGTTGGCCCAGTCTGTGGCAATTCCAGGCCTCACTCGGAGGAGATGCAGGAGCCCTCTTTGAAAAGAAGACCCTCACAAGAATGGCTGAATGCTTCCCTGAGACAGAACTCCGGGCACTGTTTGCTGGACAATGCTCTGAAGGCGCTGTTGCCTTCGATGAAATGTCAGGGAAAGTTGGGCTTACCATGATAATCATTTCCTTCCTCTGCCTAGAAACCTTAGGAAGGCAGGGCGGTTTTGCAGGCCCGAGTCACTCCTTTGGAGGATCCACTGTCTTTCAGTCACCCAGCCTAGCACTGGGTGTGGGCATAGGGGACTAGCTCCTTTAGTACTGTTCTCCTTTTGGGGAGCAGCTTTAGGAATCCCGGAAGATGGCCTCACAACCGGGCCTCCGGTGAGTCTAATGAATCACTGGGGAAAGGGGGTTGATCCCTTTGTGCCGCCATCTATACCAGGGAAGTGCCCGGGGTGGGTAGAGTTCGCCGAAAGGCCCCGAGTGGGCACCTAAATGACCGTATTTGTAGACCTGGAGGGGACAGGGACAGAGGGCATCTTTTTTAACATTGAGGCATGAGACATCCCAGGCAGCACTGGGTGCGCCAGGAACAAGTCCTTAGCCAAGTGAAGTGAGAGAAGATCCTGGGCCTGAATGGCAAGGATTTCCTTCTCAAGGAGATACGCACTACATTGCTTCGAAGAAGCGGGGTGCGGCTCTCCGCGATTGACACACTTAGCCACACATGAATTGGACTTATCGTATGTGGCCTTGGAGCAACTTACACAGACTTCGGGTAAACCTGACTTCGCACGTCTACACAAGTGACTCTTATGGCCGAAGCTGTGGCACTAGTAGCATGAATGTCTTTGTCTGGGACTCTCCATCTGGGGAGCACCAGGACCGGATGGCCGATCTTGGCTCTGTTGCTTACCGAAACGGAAGCGGACCCATCCGTCCCAGTGAGGGAGAGGAGCCCTTTGGCTGGATGGATTGGCCTCATCAAGATCCTTTTCTGAAATGGAGGCCTTGGCTGTCAAAGGGGAAGGAGGCCCCTCCTTTCCTTGTGAATCCTCGGGGGCCTGAGCCATCTGAGGAGAAGCTAGCACAGGGACGGATTCGGTTTCTGTGCTTGGCTCTGAGCCCAGGTTCAACCCCATGGAAGATCCTACCATCTGGGGCTGGGTCATCTCAGGGAACATGTCCATCTCAAGAGAGGGGCGGGGCTCCATGTGGCCACCCCCAAGACATCCGGGATCCAATACGAGGTACCTTTTGTCTCATCTTGGGTCAGCAAAGAGATGGGGGCATGTACAGTGACCCCCTGTAAACTTGATATGCACACCAGTAGGACTTTAGAGGGCACCAGCCGACGGGCCCTGTCATCCCTTAACACACCCCCCCCTAAGGTGGCTAGTCCTATTGTGCCGATCCCACCTGGAGCAGTCAATTATGAGCCACTGATGTGCTTTATTGGCAGTTCCCTGTGAAAGTAAAGAGGGTGAGTCCCCCACACACATAGGCCTAGGAGAGGAGTAAGCTTCCTCTCATTAGAAAACTTTGGAGGGTTCCCTGAGAAAGCAAAGGGAGGGATGGGGGGCCTCCTTTTTCTGTTCTGGAGCGGCCCAAGAGCAGCTTCAATTATGCTAGAGGGGAAGGTAAAGGGGGGGGGAGTATTTATTTGAAAAAACATAAGGAATGGTGGCCTAATTTGTATCACAGGATGAAAATGCTAATCACCCTACGCAGTAGCCCGCTCTGCGAGGGTTGAATACAAGGCCCGCAAAGCCAGCTACCACCATTAGAGACCACTCCTCCTGCCAGGTGGTCAGGCAGCCCTTCGGCATGAAAGCTCCACCTTGGGCTGGGTGTAAAGGAGAGAGAAAGGGTATGTGAGGAAGGTGAGGGTGGGAGTGAGGCAGGATGTTAAAAACCCACCACCCCAAACAGGAGTGCAGGGGGAGGGGGCATTGTCCCCATCCCCCGATCAGAAATGCTTGAGGGAGGGGAAGCTGGTCAGTGTCTATCTACCCTGTGAAATTAGAGGCTGACCAGAGAAAGTTGTGGGAGGTTGTAGAGAAAGTGAGGAAGCAGGCTAAGAAGATAAGGTGTCAGAAAGGAGAAGAGGCTAAGCTGGGGCAGGATGGGGCGCTGAGTCCCATCAGCACGGCAAGCAAGAAAACAAATCACCGTGCCCCTTACAGGAATATTAATTTTCAAGGAAACAACGTACAGTCCAGAACTTAATGAAGTATTCAAGAGTAGTAGCAGCAATGAAGAGGCAATAAATAAGGGCATATCCAAGAAACAAGACGAAGAACTTGTAATTGGTGAAAGCCACACAGTTATTGACCCAAGGACAATGGTGGTCCATCTTCAGAACACACTCTCCGCAAACTGAGCAATGATGGCACCTATCTGGTTTCACATGGCAACATTTGTCACAATAACGTATATCTGAAATAATAAAATTTTAATTTAGTATTTTGCATGTGGGTATGTCAAGAAGAATATCCATACCATGCTCTTGTGTGAGCCATAGGGGGCAAGGGGTTAATGGCCTGGGAAGTTGCACAACAGTAAGTTTACTCCTGCAAGCACAATGTGCAATAGGGAAAATAGTTTTAAATCATAATTAATTTTAAAAAACTAATATATGCAATCATATATTTATCAAATTTAAAGTGCAATACCAATGAGTGTATAGCATGCAGAAAGTTTGTAACAAGAGATCTGTAAATTTTGAAAGTGAACATATGTGGAAGACAGCTGCACATCTTCCTGCAGGCATTTGAGCATTATGTTGACACCATATAAGAGAAAAAGGGCTCATGGAAAGAACTAAGACTCAGGAGTTTAAGAGAAAAGTCTTCACAGGATCAGAAACTCCAGAATGTGATCATTTGCATATAATCGGTCATGGTCGAGCGTTGAGGGGCTTTGCGGGCTTGCCCACCATTTAGGTGAAATTGTCCTGGAACTTTAATTATAAAGGATAGTGTCAGCATAACTACCTTATATGTGTTGTGCTCTAGTTAGGAGGCTCCAGCCCTCACAGCAGGTAGGAACCTCACAGGCATCCAGAAGAGCAAGTTTGGAAAGTGTGGGTAGAACAGGTTGAGGGTATAGCCGTAATGATAATAAATAATTATAATAAATAATGATAAATAATATAATAAATACTAATAATAAATAATATAAAAATCATACTAAATAGTACTAATAATATTAAATAATAATGATAAAAATTGCTGAGTGAGGGTGAGGGGAAAGCGCACCATCAACTGGTGATGGGGCCTCCCTAATTTGCACTCAGGCCGATTTCATTGAAAAATTTAGGAAAATCAACATAAAAGGAAGCCACTTAATAAGCTTTGATGTGGACAGCCTGTTCACTAATGTCCCAGTTAACGAAGCTCTTGATGTTCTATCTAAGGTATTAGATAGTCAAAAATTAAACCTCCCTCTAGGCAAAAATAAAATTATAAATCTTGTTAAACTTTGTTTAACTGACAATGTATTTATCATCGATATGGGGTTTTTCCGTCAAAAATATGGTCTTAGCATGGGTAATTCTTTATCGCCCATATTATGCAACCTTTTTATGGAGCATTTTGAAATATCATTAATCCCTTCTGTGATTCCCTATCATAATTTTGTATGGTATAGGTATGTACGAGGGGCAGTCAATAAGTTTTGCAATTCGGATATAAGGAAAAGTGTTTTATTATTTTTCAATATAACTAGCCTCAACTTCAATGCACTTGCGCCACTTGTCCCTGAGGCTTTGAATTCCCGACTGCTGTTTAATCCACGCCTGAACGGCGAGCTGGACATCTCCATCGTCCCCAAACCGGTGTCCATGCAGTGCAGCCTTGAGCTGGCGGAATAAAATAGTCGCTAGGGGCCAGATCTGGACTGTAGGGGGGATGGTTGAGCTCCTTGAATCTGCACTCGCGCAGGGCAGCTTGTGTAACTCTGGCCTTGTGGACAGGGGCATTGTTGTGGAGGAGCATGACACCACATGTCAACTTGCCGCTTCTGATGGATGCACTTGTTCAACCCAGCCAGTTCCTCGGCATAATATTGGCCTGTGATGGTCCTTCCACAAAGTGCATAGTCCACCATCAACACTCCCTCAGAATCCCAGAAGATGGTGGCCATGATCTTCCTGGCTGAGGGTTGGGTCCGGAACTTCCAGGCCATGTTTTTGAGCTTGGTCTCGGGATCCCAGTGATGGACCCACGTTTCATCACCTGCCACTATGTGTAACTCAAATTCCGCCGGGTCTTGGTTGTACAGGAGCAGCAGCTCCTCCGAACTTTAACAACGTTGAAGTCGATCATGGGGCGTGAGGTTTTGTGAGGTTTCTAGGGACCCAACAGGCAGAGACCTTGGTCATAGCCAAATTGTTGTGGATGATGTTGATAACACTTCCATGTGATATTCCAAGTTGTCGCTCGATTTCTTTGACCTTCACCCGTCGATTTTCGAGGATCATCCTCTCCACCTGGGCCACATTGTCCTCGTTGGTCACGTCTGACGGGCATCCTGGATGGGGGTCATTTTCAAGTGATTCAAGACCATGGCTGAACTCCCTATTCCAGCGAGCAATGGTTGCATAGGAAGAGGCAGTGTCAGTGTACACTGCAACCATACGTTCATGGATCTCTTTCGCATTCTCGCCTTCCTTGGTCATAAATTTGATCACTGCGCGGTGCTCAACCTTCTCCATTGTTGAAAAATTTGCGACTGATGATCTGTGATCAGCTACTGCTTCTTAAATAGACGAGGCAGGAGCGTGCGGCTGCAGGTCCTGACTTGTCATAACTTGTCCTAACGCCCCCACAAACAGCCATCTCTCTTCCTCTGTTTTGCCCTACCAATTCGCAAAACTTATTAACCATCCCTCGTAGATGATGTCATATCGATTTGGCCTATAAATAGTTTAAACTTATTTGACAATTTCCTTAAAAATCTTAACCTACATCCCACTATCAATTTTAAAGTAGAGTGGGAAAAAGATAATTGTATATACTTTCTTGATGTAAAAATTGTTAATCGACAAAATTAGCTTCACTGTGTACCGAAAACCAACCCATTCTAACTCTTATAGCCATTTCTTTTCTCATCATGATATTAACATTAAGCAAGCCGTTGCATTAGGTATGTTTTTGAGAGCACTTAGGATATGTGACCCTTGCTCTCGAGAAGATGAGATTACATATATAGCCTGCAGTTTCATTGAATTAAATTATCCCCTCCACGTGATCAATGAAAGTTTATCTAAAGCAAAATCTACTCATTACTGTCCCAAGGATAAAAACAAATTTAGTAATATAAGGTGTCTATCCCTTCCTTTTTCTAACCTCCTTAAAGGAGTGAACAAAGTTCTTTCTTCAGGCCTAACCACATTTAAATACCCTTTTTCTATCCTTAAATCTTTCCCTTCGACCAAGCACGTGGATCAGCCAAATGAAGCCGGTGTATATTTAATCCTATGTGGCTCTACAAACTGTCCCTCATTTTACATAGGAGAGACTGGAAGAACCTGAACAAAACAAATTTATGAACATAAAGGTGATGACAGACGAGGCAGAACCACACCAGTATTTTTAATCATATTAATCAAATTGACTATTCAAAGGCACAAATCATATATAATTGTAAAGATTTTGGTAAAAGAAAAATAGTAGAATCAATATTAATAGGAGAAATTCCCAATTTTAATTTGTGAGATGGGCAATTGAAATGCAGCCCCCATTCCCGTAACCTCATCATAAACAGCTTAGTCAATGATCTTAGACTTACATCCTGTGATTAATGACCTTTTTCCCTCATTTTGTGTTTCTTTGTGATTTTTTCTTTCTGTACACTATTTATAGACTTCTGTAACAATTGCATTCTCAGTATACGACTGAAGAGGGTATGATAGACTACATACTGAAACTAGTCTTGTAAATTAAACTTATGGCTCCTATACAGTGGTTTCACTATCATATATATATATATATATATATATATATATATATATATATATATATATATATCATATTGGCATACACCAATACAATAAGGTAATAAAATGAATTTCAAATGAGATAATAACTGATCTAAAAATAAAAAATAAAAACTGGTCAATCCCCATAAGAGCTAGGCGATGAATTTATATATTTTTATTTTATGTTTCTTTGCCCACCTAATAAATATAATCTGATTTAGTCACCACTTAAACCATACAGCCAGCATGACAATGGTGGTATTTTTACTCCCCAACACAGAAACTAATCATAAAAATTTTAAGCCAACTATTTACTTTTTGCACGTTTCTATTTGATTTTTTTTTTTAATTAACATATTCAAGGCCATGCCCATGACTCAGCTTTCCCTTGAAATACCAGAGACACTTTCCCAAGACCCAAGAAGCGCTCAGTAGCGTTCCTGCTTCTGTGCAAGATTTCTTTTTAATAAAAGGTATTTCAGTTATCAAACTCTTTCCTTCCATCCATATTTTTAGTTTCTGAAAGTATATAAACATACAATTAAATTTGAAATAATATTTTTAAAAATTGTGAAATGTACCACCTGTGGTACATGTGGCATTTGGAAGGAATTCTGTCTGTACCACCGGTGGCGCATGTGGCCTTGAACGTGTTTTAAATGTTCAAAAAAAAAAAATAAAACACACTAACATAGTTCATTTTATCCTTTGACTTACCTCCAGTCAGAGTTCGATTTGTAACAGGGAGTAATTGTCGTTGACAAAAATGTTCAAGAGCATCTCGTCTAATGTCCTCTGTTTCAGCATTCAAATAGTGTTCTAACTCACCAGGAGGCAACCGAAACTGAAAATAATATTGCATAGAAATCATAGAAATTGCTTTAAATTAAAAAAGCAAGACATTTTTTCTTTAAAATCCTGGGCAATAAAAAAAAAAAATACAGAACAAAAGCACTGCAGAAGCAATTTAGATTCTTCTCAATATTCATTTCAAAGGAATTATGGGATACATTAATTATAAGTACAATATTTTATTTTTTCTCTCTCTCTATACATATATTATAATATAGTGCCCATCTGGAGACTGTTACCAAGACCAAAAGTTTCTGTAAATAATTTTAGCCTATTATGAGGTTACATTAAAAATAAAACCCCACACTAAACAACCCCCCCCAAAAAAAAGTAAGTAAAACAAAAGTAAGAAGAACAAAGCATGCTCCAGCACCTGAGCATGCATGACAAAACAGAATTAAATCAAATGGAGGCCGACCTCCTCCAGAGAGTACACGAGTCCATATGTAAGTATGCACAAACTTATCAAGCACAATAGACAAGGGGTAGCTAGATTGATCATCAAGGTACTGGGACAGGTGACATGGGTGGAAAATTCTTAACCGAGACATTAAACAAGAATGTGCCAAACTGTCTGGGGGACAAAGTAGTAGTCACAGAAGTTGCAGGGGAGTGCTCCCATCAGATGGTGGTGCATCCAGTGAGTGTGCCTAATCAGAAGATGACTATGCGACCTTAAGGCACCCAAGCATTGTGGAGTTGGCCATGCGAATAGCCACAGAGCAAAGGCACTTAACTTTAACACATTAACTGCGCGCTCTACGACAAGGGTATTAACGTACTGCATCAATACTAAACCCTCAACTTCAGTTTGGCTGTAGCTATCAGTGTGAGAAGAGGTGAGATATTTTTGTCTTTTAACGTGGAATATTATTACACAGTTAAAACCATGACCCACCTGTGACTCACGTTGCCTTTATGACAAACTGCTTATTCTCTGCTTTGCGACACCACAGTGAGTCGCATAGTTTGCATCCCCAGGATGGGTCGCAAAGCAATAGGTAATCTTCTATTCAATTTATTTACAGCAATGTAAGACACACATGGGTCACAATTTTTATTGCATCCTATAGGGTACGCAAGTAATATTTCTGCTATTAATGGACTCTTCAGTTTTTATAACCACAAGAAGCAAGACATAAGTATCAAGATGATTCATTTTCAGATGAAGTGAAGACCCACAAATTATGGATTCAGGTAGAGATTTTAAACTAGAACAATTTTTCAGATTTAGAGGACAATATAAGCAGTGATGAAAACCTTATTGATGAGGATGCTGAAGGTGAAGAAAATGAATAAGTCTAATACTCAATTTCAAATTCACAGTGGCATGCAGTATCTTCAAACCCTCGAGGTTTTAACTTCACTGGAAAAGAAGAGCTTTCCTTGCATGCTGTCCCGTCAAATGATGGGAAAGTTTGGCCTATTGATATTTATATGCAATTCATTAACGATGAGGTTATTGATTTAATTATGAGGCAGACAAATTTGTATGCAGGGCAGGATCTTAGCTTCAACTAGGCTTAAGGCTTGGGTTCCAACAAATAAAGAGGAAATAAAAAATTCTTTGGGATTATTATTGATATGGGTTTGGTTCAACTCCCAGAGTTGTCTTTTTGCTGGTCAAAGAGTGTTCTCCATGAGACCAAACTTGTTTCCCAAACAATGCTAATAGACAAATTTTTAACGATTTTAAGATTAATTCATTTTGCTGATAATACTGAGACAAGGAAAAATATAGATAGAAATCATAAGATTAGGAAACTTATCAATACAATTCTTGAGAGGTATCAAGTAGTATACAAACCTGGCTCAGAGATTGTTATGGATGAATGTTGGGGGACATATAGAGGAAATCTTTCATTTAGGCAGTATATACCTTGGAAGAGCCATAAATATGGGTGCAAATTGTTCAAATTATGTACTGTTGATGGATACACACTAAATTTACAAGTGTATTGTGGAAAGCATCAATTTGATCCACCACTAAGTAGAACTTAATCCTTGGTATTAAGACTATTGTCAAAGTATGCTGATCAAGGATGCACATTATTTGCAGATAATTATTATAATACAAATTTTATGGCTGAACATTGGCTAACACAAAAGACTTATCTTTGTGGAACATTGAGTTCTAGTTGAAAGAATATACCTAAAGATCTTATTGGGGCAAATTTGTAAAAAGGTTAAATGAAGGCTCTAGAGAGCAATGCTGGAGGAATAGAGAAACAATGCTGGAGGAATAGAGAGACAAAAGTGTTAACCATCTCCACTGTGTCAGAATATGGGGATAGTCTTGTGTCTTCTGGCAAAGTATCAAGGAATGGAGAAGAAGAAAGAAAACCTGAAAGTGTAATCTCCTACGATAAGGGTAAAAAAGGTATCGACATTTCAGACCAAATGGCAAGTTACTAAACACCCATAAGAAAGTCTTGTAAATGGTAATGAAAGATAGCCTTTCAAGTGATATGCAGCATTTCTGTGGTAAATGCTTGGGTAATATATAAGTATTACAATTCAAAAAGACATCCTTTTGAGCTATTAAAGAGTCAATTATACATTCTTTGACTTGTGACAAGCCAAGAAGAAAATAAAAGGGGTAGAAGTTCTCTGACCATAGCTAGATCAACATCCTTTAGCCATCAGTTGCATGAAGCTAATCTAATGGGCCTAAGAATAAATCTAAGAAATGGTGCTGAGGGTGCTATGAGGTTATAGCACAGAATCAAGGTCGAGATGAGGCATGCAAAGAAGCTAGAAAAGTAAACACTTTTTGCAATTAATGTGATGGAAAGCCATTTTTATGCCTTTCTTGCTTTAATTTGAAACAATATAATTAATTTAAGGTGAATTACATCCATAAATATAAGGATTTATACATCTTTGTACTATCAATGTGATGGAAAGCCATTTATATAGATTTCTTGCTTCATTTTCAAACATAATAATTAGTTTAAGGAGAATTGATTTCATAAATAAAAGGATTTATAAATTTTGGTAAAAAATTAAAATATTCTGAGATATTTTGTTTTTATTACTTTCTAAGCATGTAATAATTAAAATAAAACTTTATATTAATAATCATCATCATTAACCGTTGTAGTGCCGATCTTATTTTCTTGAAATCGCCCTGGTTAAATTAGCCTTTGGTACAGCGTTATGGAAAATAATAAAATAAAATATTTAAATCCTTTATTATAAATCAAATAATATATAATTTTAATTGCAAAGAATTATTTTATTGATCTAACCTTAAAATTATTAATAGCCTTCTACATATTTAGAATTATGATTGGAAATATTTGCTTGTTGCTCAGTTATTTCTTAACAGAAGAAATTAATTGTTACATTTTAGTTACCGCTTCTAAGGCAACGCCATTTTTCTAGAAAATGTTGCTATATGTTATGGATAACATTTTATATGAAAGAATTTTTTAAATTCAGCCCAAAAATGGAACAAAAAAATCACCTATTTTGGGGCTGAATAGGCTTTCTCCCCTTAGTATGCTTTGAATAACCTGCTGATTTTAATTGAATGATTTTTAAATGATTTTAATTCAATGAAAAACAAAAAACAAGTGGATTGAACAAAAAAAAAGGAAGTCCTCAAAAAAATGGCTGTCTAGAAGTGTGTGAACCATAAATCAGCCCTTTTTTTTGCAGTAGCTTTATGGCGCGGCCTTGAACGAAGTCAAGTTACTCTCATTCATAAATCTCTGTTTACAAACAAAGAAGGACTGACATAAGCCATTATGTATTTTAATTAGATGATTACTCACTAGCATAAGAGTATGCCAAAAAAAATTAGAAATTATCATAATAATCAGGGTGAATAAGAGTCTAAAGGTCAAAGGCCACAAAAGGCCCTCGGTCAATAATGTAGCACTGAATCAATGTTGTATAAAGGCCATCGGGCGACTAATGGGTTAGTATGACTTAAATCAACATATAAAAAAATTATTGTGAACCATCAATGGGTCACACTGCAGCAAGATGAACATTGTTGTGACCCACACATGGGTCATATAGCAGTTAACGTGTTAAGTTCCCATTACTATCTTCTTTGCCAGGTATCCCAGATAGCTAATTTAATTCATACCATATACATAGTTAGTTTAAGGAAGAGCTAAAGACTGTTCTGTTCACAAAGTCCTTGTGGGTGCTTTGGCACTCTCATTTCTTGCAAATCCTTAAATGTCCAGGAATCAAGCTGAAGAAAATTGTCTAGCTCAAAGCAACTGTAGCATCAGATACCGCAAAGCAGGGGATGTGGAGATTCCAATGCCCCGAGAGTACTCAAGGAACTTTTTGAGTCACTATAGATCACAATCTAGTCTTGAACCAGGCACAATGCATTATCTCTCATACTGGGGAGTGTATTGCAACCAGCTTAGCCATGAAGACAGATACAGCGCCTGAGTGAGCCTCAGTGACTTCAAACAGAGGAGATATGGGACATAGAGATAGATCTCCTCCTGGGACTTGGAGCCAACCATATACACTGGCACAGATCCAGCATGACACAGTGTCCTCCAAAAAGTGCAAACACACTACGCCTGGCACTGTGAAAGCTTTGAGAGGAGGCATGGTTGGTAACAAATAGTCAAAGGTAGTACCTTCCAGGGTGGCATCCTGGGCAGGACCAGACACCACCAGCCCAAGCAATACACCAAACTCTCGAATGAATTTCCTAGCATTAAACCTAAAGGGCTTAGGGTATGACAAGTCTCTGCAGCAGAGGCACTGAGGAGATTGGCTGTGGATGCAATTAGAGCCATTGGTGACTGAGGGAAGCGCAGGGCTTGTGTACAGCCACGTAATGCACTGCACATAGCACAGAGCACTTGGGGCATCCCTCCAGCATCAACAAGTAGGCTCTCAATGTGTGGAAGGCACTGGTTACCACGAGTAGCCATATCAGCACCCCAGGTGCTGAATGTCACAGAACAAAGTCTGTCCATGGCACAGATACACAAGACACAAAGGCTGCAAATTGCAAATATGAGCCGAGCCTCCCAGTTGAGGCTTCTGTCAAAAACAAAACCAAGGAAACTGTGCAAATCTACCACTTCCAGGCAAACATAGTTTAGGAATAAGTCCGGGTTGGGGTGGAGCCATGGTTGGCAGCAGAAGTACACCACCTTTGTCTTGGTCAAGAAAACCGAAACCTATTGGGAGTCAACGGCTGTCCAGAGTTGGCATCTGTGCCACACCAAAAGAGATTAAAAGGTTGTCCATGTAGAGCATAGTGAGAACAACATCTGACAGCATGGAAGTAATATCATTGATGCTCAGAGCAAAGAATGAGAGACTGAGGAAATTCCATGTGGAACACCCTATTCCTGCTCAATTGGGCCAGAGGGCTCCCCCCCACCCAAATGCAGAATTGCCCTCACCCCCATCATGTGGAGAGTCTCCATGATAAGGTAATGAATGCCATGTGGTATCATAGGCATTTTCCAGATCAAAAAACTGTGCTGTAGTGGGGTCTACAAAAGGCCTTGCATATGGCATTTTTCAGTCAGAGCAGATAATCTAACATAGAGTGAAACTTGCGGAAGCCACACTGTGCAGAAGACAGGTGACCTCTGCTGTCCAATTTCTGCATCAACTTGCACACACAGATGGTTAGAGAGATTGGGCCCTTGGCCAACATGCCACCATCAGTGGGACAAATAAACAGAAAGTATTTGAAGCCAACAGGCTCAAAAGCACCAGGTAGTCTCAATGAGGGGCCCTGACACAATTGAGGCTCTGCTCAGTGCACTTGCGACATTGATCTTGGTCTGAGGCACTGCAGGGCTGGATGTGTCTATCCCCGGAGCCCCCCCCCCAGAGTGAGAGGAACCTTTAGTCCTATTCTTGCTTCTTTTCTTTTGGGGACAGACAGGAGGGTGGAGAATTAACCCACTTCTCTCCACCACCTAAAGGAGCACCTATATGGCCCAGCCTCAGCAAGATTTGTTGTGTTAAAAATATTTTCTATGGCAGTTTCGTGGAAAATGTTTTAGCTGTCAGAGGGGCGCCATATAGGGGAGGATGTCCTTCCTCTCCTTGTGAGTCCTTGGGGGCCCGATTCACATGATAAGAAGCTTGCACAGGGATGGGCTGTGGTTTGTTGTTTGGCAATGAACCAAGATTCAACCCCATGGAAGATCCTGTCATCTGAGGCTGTCACCTATGGGACCATATCTATCTCAGGTGGCCACCACACCTCAAGGCATCATAGATCCTATTTGAGGTACTCTCCGTCATAGTCAAGTCTTTGGTCAAAGGGGTGCCTCAATTTCCTTCATCCTCCCTGACACATAAGGAGGATGAGGCTGTGCTTGGAGGCGGATCTCCATGCACATACAGTTGGCCACTATTGCTTTCAGTTGTCATCATTATCACAGAAAAAAGGGGTCATCTTAGAAAGTAGATACTATGACCTCCCTATGAGTGGGGAGGTTAAGAGAAAAGTCTCAATAGGATCACAAATTCCTGAATATCATTTAGACATATAATTGGTCCCAGTCCTACATTGATGTAGTTTGTAAATCCCCTCCCCTCATTTAGGCAAAATTGTCCAGGAACTTTGAACATACTGTACTGGAAGAAGGTGAGCAGAGTCAAACGTCCAGCATACCCCGTACCTAGTATTTTCCCTAACAGTAAGTAGATTTTCAGCCCCCGTGGCAGGTAGGGAACTCACGTTATACAATGCCACTCGACTAAGGCTCATAAGAGGACAGAACCTGTGTTGATAGGACTGTAAGTGTGAAAAGGGATAGGAGGGTATGTAATAAAGAGAAGTAGAGATAGGCAGGTCCACAAACGAATAGTGTGGGTGATCACCCATTATCATACCCCAATGCTAGGTGATCCCAGGATGGCATGAAGTCCACCAAAGCACCATGGCTACCAGACCAAACTATGTACAGGTGGAAATGCTCCTCTTGGTGCAAAGTGCAGGGAGAAAAAATCGAGTTAAGAGCATAATGATAATAATTAACATTTATAATAAATAATATTAAACACATACTAACAATAATTAATACTATTTATAAATACTAATATAAAATTATACTAAATAATAAAATTGGTAGCACTAAATAATAAACATTATTAAATAATGATAAATGATAATAAATATTAATAAAAAAGTCATACTAAATAATAAGAATGATAATAATAACAATACTAATAAAAAGGTAAAGTTATTAATAATATTAATAATATACTGATAATAATTACAATACATAATAATAAAAATGGTATATCATAAATAATTATACAGTAATACCTTAACTTATGAGTTTAATTCATTCAAAGCAGTTTCCCCCATTGAAATTAATGGAAGGGACATTAATCAGTTCTAGACCCCAAAAAACACCAATTTTTTTAGTGCAAGTGTTTAAATAAGAAAAATGTACTTTATAAATAACTAATAATGCCTAAGAAAATAATAAAACATAATAAAAGAGAATGTAAGAAAATAATCTGGTTTTATTAAAAGTACTTTACATGAAGATCAGATGGAGATGACCAAAATAAACAGCCCTGTCTCATAACAATTAAAAGACTCGCTAAAGGATGTATCCTTCGGCTTCTATCAATTGGGCGAAAGTTTTAATATAATCCTCAGCTGCCTTCACATTTGAGCTTGCTGCCTCACCATACTGCCCTGATAACGGAGTGAATGTGTCCTCTTTTTAAAATTATCGTAAATGACTTGTGCCGTCTGACAGATGATGCTATCAGTCACAGTATCTCCTGAGAGCTGCTTCTCTGTCAACCAAACCAACAGCAGCCTCTCCATCTCTCATGGACAGAGGTCAGGAATTTTGAAATGATCTTAATTCCTTTGGCTGGCATTAGAGACTTTATCGACTTCTTCTGTCTCAAAATTGTACATATCATAGATGTACTATGCTCGTACTGCCTAGACAAGTCAAAAAGATGCACACCTCACTCATGTTTTTCAATGATTTTGTGCTTTAATTCCAAATAATGTCATCCTTTTCTTCTCACAACTGGCCTTGATACTCACTTTCTTAGAACCCATGGTTAAGGGGATGCCTGAAACGGTCCCCTTAATACAGTACAGTACAATGAAATATCTACACAAAAAGCACAAAACATGATGGAAAAAGCAACAGTGATAAGACAGAGCTGCTTGCATGGCAAGGTAACCCCCTGAACTAAACAAGGCTGGCCGAATGTGGGCAGCGCGCTTGCTGTGCTACCTAGTGGCGGTGTATGTGAAGCTCGGTTGCTCACTTCTAACTCATACCTCAAATCTTGGCTCTACCACAAAGTGGAAAATCAACCAAGCAACAGCTCATATTTTAGAAAACTCATAAGTTAGTTCACTCATAAATCAAAGTACCACTGTACTAATATAAAGATACCAGGCCCGAGCATGTATAGTGAAGGGCCAGCTTCTGCAATTCACTCTCACCTGATGGAGTTGTATAAATCGCATCCATAGTCAAACTAAATTTGAACAAGGAATGGAAAAACAGCATTCTGCCCATGGGACAAAATGTCCATGGCAGGGGTACAAGAGGCCCAAGGCTGCGAGTATGGGCCTCCCAGGTGAGACATCAGTCTAAAGCAAAACAGGATTGGGATGAAGCGGTAGCCATAAGAAAATGAAACCTGTGCATTTAGTCACTTTACATGCGGTTCAATGTCTGTTGGGTGCAACACTCCAGAGTTGGCATCTAGGCAGTACCAAAAGAGATCGAGAGTCATTTACACGAAAGATAGTGAGAACATACGGCAGCACTCAGATGATATCGGTGATGCTCAGGGCAGTGTGACACTGAAGACAATTCCCTCTGGGACACCCTCTTCCTGCCTTTATTAGGCTGGAGAGGGCTCTTGCTGAATGGTACCCAGAATCAATGATCTCATAGAAATTGAGTTATGAAGATTGGAGGGCATCCCTTCACCCTCATATGTGATGGGTCTCCATGATAAGGCATCACCTTGGGGTATCATAGGTCTTCTCTAGATTAAAGGAAGGCATCACAAATATTTTCCAGCCAAAGCAGAGCATCCAATGTGAAATGGAACTTGTGTAAGCCACAGTGTGCAGAAGATAGGTGGCCTCTGCTGTCCATAACAATTTCATCAACTTGCACATGCAGGAGGTTATAAAAATTGGGCATAAACTGACCAGGGTAGAGTGATCTCTCTCCTGTTTGTGAAAAGCGAGCACAGTAGCCATTTTCCACGAGTCTGGGATGAAGCCCACTGTCCAGGTTCTGTTAAACAAGTCGAGCAAAAAAGCCATGCATCACTCAGCTAAGTGTTGAAGCATGGCAAATGAGACATCATCCAGACTAGGGAGGGTGTATGTGCATGATGCGAAAGCACAACAACTTACTTAGCATAAACCTATCATTGAAGGGTTCTCTGCCTCTGGAGGTAAAGTCCAGCCGGCGGCTTTCCACGACATCACGACGTGCATTGAATGCTGGCGGAGCAGCATCACGGCTAGAAAATGCGGAAAAAGCGGTCGCGAAGGATTCCGCCACGGACGCGGGGTCCGAGATTGTGGTCCGATTCTCCTGGAGAACGGGAGGGGGAGACCTGTGAGAACTTGCCCTGAATCCTTTTGACTCGCTTCCACACCTCTGCTAGAGGGGTCTTCCCGTTAAGTGAAGACACGTATGCCGGCCAAGAAGAGCAGACGGCGTGCTTCGAAATATACCAGAACCTTGCCCTAGCCCGGCGAAATCGTTTGGGCGGCGCTTATAGCGCTTCTGCTTAAGGGCCGTATCACACTCAGCTGACCGCCAGGGAAGCTCGGCATGCAAAACGGCCAGACCTTATAGGAATAGTAGCTAGGCCCGCAGCGATGAGGTTGCCGGAGAAAAACTAAACAGTATCCTCTATCGACCTAAACTCAAGAGAAAGAGAATTCAGTCATTTCCTGAAATGCAGACCACCGCGCCATCCACGGCGGCAGCATCCCAGAAAATGATATTTGAATGGGAATGTGATCACTACCATGGAGGTCATCGACCACTCCCAATCAAAATCGGGTTGTGCATCCGGAGAGCACAAAGATAGATCCAGGCATGAAAATGAAGCGGTTCACGGGCAGTGATGCGTAAACTCGTCCACATTTAAGACACCTATCTCAAGCTCGTCGATCAGGTCAGCATGGACTTGACACTGGGGATTGATAGTCTCCCCAGAGGGGGTGGATACCGTTTAGATCTCCGAACAAGAGATAGGGCCTCGGCAACTGTGCCACGAAGCGGCGGAAGTCCCCCCGCGTCCAAGTCCACAGACCTTGGAATGTATGCGGAAATAACAGTATACCTCCTATCAAGGTGCAGCTGCACAGCTACTGCCTGAAAGGAGGTATCTAAAGCCAAGAGAAGAACAGAGACATCATGCCGGGTGTAAATCGCACATCCTCCCGATGAGCCCCCAAACTGTGGTGGTGGGGTAGCAAAACTCTTATACCCCGGGAGGGTGGAAGGGGGCATGCGTCCAGCATGGTCTCCTGCAAAAATATAGCTAGACGAGCCTCAACAGCTCCTCCAAGTTGGCCCGGAGTCCACGGCAATTCCATTGAAGGAATACGCCCTCCAGGCCTAGCTCGGAGATGCGGGGGCTCTCTTCGAACAGAAGACCCTCACAGGAATGGCCCTAAACTTCCCAGAGGCAGAACTCAGGGCACTGTTGGACGGACAATGCTCTGAAGGCACTGTCATCCTCGAGGACTTATTGGGGGAGGTTGGGCTCGCCATGCAAGTCTTTGTCTCCCTCCGCCTTGAAACCTTAGGCAGACGTCACAGCTTCGGAGGCAGAGGGCCCTCTTTTCAAGGATCCACTGTCTCTGAGCCACCACTAGGCGTGGGCAAAAGAGCCAAAGCTCTTTTGTTGCTGTCTTCCTTTCGGGGGGCAACTTTAGGAACCCAGGAAGATGGCCTGGCGACCAACTTCAGGCATGTTACCTCCTGTGAGTCTAACGGCTCAGTGGAGGCATGTGTCCATTTTGCCTTACGCGAAACAGTCATGCTGGGGGAAGGGGGAGAGCCCTGGTTTTAACCGGGGCTGGATGCGAACCCTTTGTGCTGCCAGCTTTACCAGGGAAGCGCCCGGGTTAAGTAGAACCCTCAGAAGAGCTCCAAATGAGCGGGGAAACAACCATTCGTGCTGGCCTGGATGGGCTAGGAGCAGAGGGTGTCTTTCTTAGCATTGAGGCATAAAATATCCCAGGCAGAGCCGGGCATGCCAGGACCAAGTCCTTAGCCTCGCGGAATGAGAGAGAATCCTGGGCCTGAATGGCCAGCATTTCTTTCTCAAGGAAATATGCACCACATTGCTTCGAAGAGGAGGGGTGCCACTCTCTGCAATTAACACACTTGGCCACACACGATTTAGACTTATCGTGTGCAGCCTTGGAGAAATTTACACAGACTTCGGGTGAATCAACTTTGCACATCTACATGAGCGATTCATATAGCCCAAGAGGTAACAATAATAGCACCACCCTGACAGTGGTACGAATGCCTTCACATGGTAGCAGTAACAACCGGCACGCACCGACTCAGAGAGCTTGTCACAGTCGAACGTGAGGAATAGTGTAGGGGTGGGTTGTCTCAAGGCGCTTCCCTGTTTTCTCATCACACGCTTGACCTTGACCGCCCCGTAGTTGGCCAGCTCTAGTGATATCTTCTATGGAGTAGTCAACAAGTTTCCTCTCATAAACTACTCCTTTAACAAAGGAGTCATAGTTAGAGGCTCTGCAACCAGGGGGGCAGAGGGGCCGGATGTGCCAATCTTGGCTTGGTCACTTACCAAAGTGGCAACAGACCCATCCGTCCCCGCAGCCCCCACGGATGGAGAGAAACCCCATATTTTTTTTAGTAGAGGATGGCAGTGAATGAACCCTCTTCTCCCCTCCACCGGCAGGGGCCCCCAGGCTGATCCAAGTCCTTTTCCGAGATGGACAAGGTTCTGGCAGTGGCAGGGGCACCAGTCGGAGGAGGAGATCCCTTCCCTCCTTGTACTGCCTTGGAAACCCTAGCTGTTTGAGGAGGACTTTGCATAAGAGCGGACTAGAGTTCGGTGCTTGCCGCCAAGCCTGGATTCACTCCCATGGAAGGCCTTACCAGATGGTGCTGGGTTGCCTTAAAGACCATGTCTATCTCAGGTGGGGCCTCCAGTTGGGCCCTATCCCCCAGGAGATCACAGGTCCTATTGGCAGCAGTGTCATGAGTCTTGTCTTGGGAAGCACCGGCCTTGACCCCCGCTAGATTTATTCTAGCCAGCAGGTCTTTTGAGGGAAGCGACCGATGGAGCCTGGTTTCCCTCTCCCCCCTAAGGGAAATTGCCCTACCAAGCCACTTCAATGGCGAGCAGTCAGCTTTGGGCTGCCTGCTAGCTTTCTTGGCAGCCCCCTTGGAAAGTAAAGGGGCCTTGAGACGACCTCACCCCCCAGACACAGGGTGAGGGGAAGGTCATCTACACCCGTAGGTGAAGGAGAGGAGTAAGCCTCCTCTCCAGTTAGAGAGATTCAGAGGGTCCCCTACGAGAACACAGGGGAGGGGGACGGAGCGCAACCTCCATTTTTTCTGTGGAGCTGCCCAAAGGTGGCTCCATTGATTGTGAGGGGAAAAGGGAAAGGTTTTTTTTTAGATTTGCATCATCAGGCATGGGGACCCTAATTTTTCTACAGGATGCAGATGCTCATCACCCCTCACAGTAGCCCGCCCTGCAAGGGCTGCATACAGGGCTGGCAGAGCCAGGTGCCACCATTCAAGGCTACCCCTCCCACCTGGTGACCTAGCAGCCCTTCGGCATGGCAGCTCCACCTTAGGCATGGCGTAAAATTGATAGTGTGTGAAGAGAGAAGGAAAAGGGATGTGAGGAAGGTATGGGTGGGGATGAAGCAGGTTGTTAAAAACCCACCATCCCAAACCAGAGCTAAGGAGTTAGGGAACATTGTCCCCTCCTCCCTCAGTCCCAATCTGGGATAGTTGGCTGTAAAGAAGGTCGGCATCTACCCTGTGAAAATAGAGGCCGACCAGAGAAAATTGTGGGAGAGGTTGTAGGGGAAGTGACAAAGTAGGGGAGAAATACAGGCTGTCTGAAAGAAGAGGCTAAGCTGGGGCCGGACAGGGCGCTGAGTCCCATCAGCACGGCTTCAGGGAAGGCAAATTGCCACACCCCTTATGGGGCCGACTGAGGATCCAAAGAGGACTGGTGACAGGGTGGAGTTCCTTACTATGTTGTACAAATCATCAAAGGATTGTCAAGATATATTGTGGCAGACCCAGAAAGAGGATCCAAGAATTTTCATTGGCCCACCAGCCAACACAGTAGTAAAGCCTGCAGTACAGTCTTATTACCCAAGAAGGACTGCAGGGAGGCGGTCAGCACATTACACACAGGAAGGGGTCATTGAGGCAAAAAAAAATATTATCACACTAATTGTGCCCAAATGCCTAGGGCCCCTTGAGTCACTCTTGCAACTTGCAGACATTGATTCTGGAGTTTCCAAAGCCTCTTTTCTGACACAGCACGAGATAGCTGGTCAGGTCTTTAAGTCTAAACAGAGGGTTGAGGGGATGGTCATAGAGAGAAAGGAATGGTGAGAAGAAGCGAGGAGGAAGTGCACCAACAACTTACCCTAGCTCATCAAGGAGTTCAATTCAACCCAGCAGTGGGGTGTCTAACTGGGACTCTGTCCGGGTGAGAACAGTTCCTCCTGTACCGAGTGCAGGTAGACAAAAGGTCGAGAGGATAGTTGTAAGAGAAAATTGAAATTGTATTCATAATTTTCACAAATATGCAAAAATCAAACATTACCTGTTTTGGAACTCTTCCAATTTCAGTGAAAATAGTTTGCCAGTAAGACCACAAGAACATTGCCAGTAACAGATGATATAGGATTAAATATGCAACTGAAAAAAAAAATGAGTTGCAGTGAAAAATGTAATCTATATTTACTCCCAAATAGATTTTTACAATTTTACTACAAATATTTATTCAATTGAAAAGACAAATTAGTTAAATGCACATATGTGTAAAGTTTGCAGTCCTATGCAAGCAAAAGATAATTCAGTGACCTTAGGGAAAGCAATGCTTGAAATACTACTTTTCATAGATGTCAAACAAGTCAGAGGAGGGAAAAATGGTAACAAAACATTTGAAATACAAGTGGGCTGTTGTTCATTATATTTCAAATTTTCAACAAAATATTTATTTCAAATTATTATCAAAATTGGGATTAGGTGTTGATATTAATACACTTAAAATGATAAAAACTTTTTCTTTCTTGGAAATAGTTAAAGCAAAATATGGTGTTTGCCATGTGATGTGTAAAATTGGCTCATCCTCAACCCTTTCCTTGAGTGTGATGGCAATATACTATCATACAAAACTTCCTGTATTGCAAGAAGGCATATTACTATGATGAATTCAGTCATTCCTAACTATATGGTGCCAGCATGGCCACCTCATATGTGTACTGTATGAAATGAATAACTCACAAAGTAGCATGTGAGGTTTGTAATGAATGCAATGTCCCACAGGAAAAATGAAAAGGTGCTTCCAAGTACTTTCACACTTTATTCAGTTCATTCTCAAGGATAACTACAAGAGAAAATAATATAATAAGGGTATAGGTATATATAAGCTAGTAAAAGATAAAGGGCCGCCTATAAGGCAAGAAATCACTAATGAGGAAGTAGGAGAGGGATGGGTAAATTCACATTAAGATTTAGCTATAACAGGTAGCGAGATCAAACTGAGAGGCAAGAAAGAGTCAAGAACAGAGCCAAAAGGGTTAAAACAATAGTTTAAAGAGGGAGATAGGAGAGACGAGAAGTAAAATGAAACAAAGGGGAGAGGAACAAGGAGATAGGAAGAGAAATAAAATAATGTTTCTCAATAGTGAGTGGGAGACCATATCTCCTATATATTAAATTTGCCAAACACCCTTGCTCTTTCCAGCAGTGACAAACAATAAAAACACTATTAATGCACAACTATCAGAAGCTAACAAAATCAAACAAACTTCCACTGATGCTAGAAGAACTTCATACTAAATCTGTAATTCACCACCAGAATCATCTGTATACACTATTACCTGGCCTAACTACTCCCTACAGTCTTTATCTTTCATACCCTTAATACTTTAAATAATCTTCATTCATATCAGCTTTACTAAGAATAGTGAATCAAGGTCAAGCAAAATACATTTACAGTTCTTTAGCTTTTCATACCCACCTATCCTCCTCATGTAGATATTACTTCCTCAATCAGAACTGCTTTACTACCAACAAAATCACAAAGCATGTAAGCCTGCCATAGTCACTTTCAATTTAATACACAACATATCTAACAAACTCATACACTCCAACTAGCAAAATGAAAGAAGACTAACTTAACCCAAACTAAGTAATTTAAAAAGGAATTTACTATCTTTTGCCTTAAAATATATATAAACTTTACAAGACTAGAAATAACTTTGCTGTTCAGAAACATTTAATATATAGTTAAAGCAAATTGAGGGGAACACAAGTTGATGAGTTGAGGTTGTTAAAAAAATCAGGAAAGTAAAGGAGGATAATTTGGAATCCTTAGGAGCAAGAGGCTGACTTCAGAAACAGCAAACAATTACAAATCTTTTCAACATGAAAACTTAAGAGCTTGGAGGTTACACTCCAGCTTCATGGAAGATAATTGTATTAAGAACAGAAGCATTCCAAAGTACAAGTTTGAACCTCTCTAAGGATAAAAAAATTAAATATTTATAATTTGAGCAAATTACAGAAAAATATAACCAATCATAACAAACCTTAAGTTTACAAACCTAAGGTATCAAATACTTACTTTTCTGAATATAAATATCAATTGTCACTGAAAGAGGAAAGAAAAATAAATTGCAATGTATCCATTACTATGATGAACATTATTATAGTAATAAAAAAATTTCAATGTGAGATACAACAGTTTAACAATCGCAAATGATTTCTGACAATCATTTGTAACTTACATAAATTGAGTTGAATGACATAGGCATAATATGACCAAACCACCACTGCAACTATGAAAAGAACAGGAAGCCATTTTGCTGCCCGAACACACCACATGCAGGGAGAAGTGAGATAAGAAAGCTTGGGTGCCATCTGTAAAGAAAAAATGTTCATAAGACTTTAGCATAATTATATATTACACTTATAAAAAAAAACACCCTTTAAAGCCACAGGAAAATGCTAGTTTTGGCTTAAACAAATAAAGGAAATGCAAAAACAATGTATTTATCCCATTGCCAGATTCTCTTGTCATTACTTGTTCCAAGCCCATCATAATTGTATAAACCAGGGAATGGCTTCACCACTCCCCCCTATGGGGGGAACTTGCGCTCCACTACTAAAATAAAAATTTAAAATCTGAAAAAAAGCAGCCATGGTTAAATTTTTAGAAATTTTCTGAGCTTCGTCAATTATAATAATTTTAAAAAGGAAGAGCAATGAAATTCACAGACAATGAAAGCATTCAGATGGTGCTTATTGCAAGAATGTAGGCATAACATTGTTTGAGGGCTGTCTCACACTTCTTGAGTGATTACCACAGAAGCGGTAGGCATGCTAAACAGCCAGACATTTTAGGAATAGTAGTTAGGCCCATGGTGATGAGGTTGAGTAGGACAGAGAAATCCGTCATTTCCTGAAATGCAAACACCACAGGAATCCTTTAGGTGACAGCAATTCAATAAATGATATTTGAATAAGAAAGTGATCACTACGATGGAGATCATCAACCACCTCTCACCCAAAATCAGGCTATGCATTGGAAGAGCACCGGGATAGATCAAGGCAGGAAAATAAAGGGGTTCTTGGTCAGTGATCCATAAACTTATCCAAATTTAGAACACCTATCACCAGCTCTGGGATAGATTGGTCTCCCTGCCAAATCCCACGGAGTAGAAAGGACCTTGGCAACTGTGCCTCAATGCAGCAGAAGTCCCCTGTGTCAAAGTCGGCACAGCTATACTGCTACTGCCTGAAAGGAGGTATTTAAAACAAAGAGAAGAACAAAGACATCATGCCAGGTGGAAATGACATCTTCCTTCTTTGCCCCCATCCTGTGGTGATGCGGTCATAAAAACCTTATACCCCGGGAGGATGGGCAGGGGACACCCCCAGCATGGTCTCCTACAAAAAGATAGCTAACAGGGAATGGAAGGAGACAATCCTCTGCAGCTCCTCCCAGTAGGCCAATAGCCGTACATTTCCTGGAGGGAGAACTCTAGGCACTGTTGCCTTTGAGGACTTATTGGGGGAGGTAAATCATTCCAGAAATCTGTCAACAAATATTTTCCTTGCATTCAAACTACACCTGTATTTTCTAAGTTTCAAGTGGTGACCCCTAGTCCTATTACTACCCTCTGACTCAAAGGACTTTCAAAAATCCACCTCAGGGAAGGTAATCTTTGTTGCCCTCCTTTGCACTGAATCTAGCAGGTTGATATTGAAATGGGCAAATGTATTTTTTAAATGTCTACCTCTCTCCTTCAATTTTCCATGAAGTTATTTGCAACCTTCTGTTTCAGGATGTCCTATTGTGTACAAAAACCTGCAGGATTTAATTGAGTTTGCTTAACATCTTTCCTAGTCAGCTTGCATTTTTGGCTGCACTTATTTTCAACTAGGCCCTCTCGGGTAACACAGATCTTCTAACAAATTATCAATTTTATGCTCAAAGTATTCGCTGAACTTGTTACTCAAAATAGCATCACTTTCTTCAAATAGCAGGATTGTTTCTTTAGTATAGCCTGTAATGTTATTTAGAACTTTATACAATTTTTTACTATCAGAGCTGTGATACCAGTTTAGCATTATAATAGTTCTTTTTAGCTTTATACAAAAGATGGTTCACTTGATTCCTAGCAGCAGCATAAACTCTCCTATCTACATCCAATTTAGTCCTGCGCCTCTGACAAGCTGCATTGATTTCTTGATCAACCCAATTCGGAGTATCCCTATTTTTAACCAATTTTGTCCCACACAACAAATTGTAGTTTTTAGAGAAAATTTCATTATATTTTAAGGCAAAACAGTTTACACAACAATCTACAGTCCAATTTTGCGCTGAATCACAGTTGCACTGGGTTGCTCCCGCTTGTTCTAATTCTGCATAGGATAGATTGATAAATGCATCAGCAGAAGTTCTTTTTGCAATGATATGTTATAAAAATATTTGTTGCCTTCTTTCTAGATGTAGCCATCGCAAAAGTAATCAAGTAGTGAACACACTCAAAATAATCTATTTCAAAATTCCTCAAAAGTGAACAGTCCGTAACTCCCATAAACAAGTCAAGTGTGTGTCCAGTTCTAGTAGTTTGTCCTTCTTTGAATAGTCTTATGTTGTGTGTTTCTATTAGTTCTTTAAATTTAATTGCTTGCCGATTCATGATGCCATCAAGCCAACAACTAAAATCCCCACAGACCACTAGATTAAAGATATTTTCTGCCAAATTATCAAAGTGCTAGCTGAATTCTTCTAGGAAATTGCCAAAGGGACCATTTGGCCAATAAATATTCTATATATGGAATCTTCTGCTATCAACTACAAAGCTTAAATTAATATACTCATAGGTCTTTGCTTTAAATGAATTATTAATTTTTATATTTTTGAAATCTCTTATTTATTATCACACCCACTCCACCTCCTTTTTTATGAGACCTAGGAATGTGATGCAACTTGTGAGACGAAGGGACACATTCAGCCATCTTTGATTTTTCCTCAGGCATTCCCTTCAACCAAGAGGCCATCAATGCTAGTATATCTATATTTTTCTGGGCTATTAGTTCATTAATACTCAAAGCTTTGTTAGTGATAGATTGAATATTAACCAGACCACACTTGATACTATTAACTTTACACTCCATGATCAGTTATATTTTTGACTTTAGATCACTCAGCAACCATCTTCAGACAATTGAATGTGTTTGCCCAATGATTAGAGTTAAGATTGAGACTGTCACAATTAACACAGCAAATGATATTGTTATTGCACGAGACTAATTTGTCATCACCTGCACATTTCATATATATTTCTTTATCCGAGTTACAAGTAGAAGCTTGATGTCCAAATCCTTGACATTTGTAACACTGCATTATGTGATAATGGTTATACACTTTATATTTGGAGAATAAGGTATAGATTGTGTCTCCTTTATCAGCTAACATTTTCCTTATCACAGGACAGCACTGAAAAACAATGTTGTAGAGCATCCTTTTTACCATTTAAACTTGCCACTAGCTCAAATTCATTTTCTTTATCTAAAGATCAGCTAACTCATGCCTTAAAAGTATATTGTCCATAATTTCATCTTTTCTTACTAAATTAGTAACATTCGCAACAAAAATCTTTGGTTTTAATTTAGACTTGATGTTCACCTCAATACCAATTTTATCACTTTCTTCATTAATTCTCTCAATTGCCTTTTGAAGATTAAGCTTAGACTATCTGAACTAAAACATTACCAGTCCGAATGACTCTAGTATTGTCCAATAGTATATTGCCTAAAGTCTTTGAAACCTCTTTGATCTTGTCCACTGCCTTAGAATCACCAATGTATTGCTAGTCTTAGTTAGAGCTTGAGAATAAGATAATTTACTTGATGCATTTGACCCCACCTCTATTTATTATATCATCACTAGACTGTTTATTATTATTAACAAGCTTCTCAATAGTATCTATCAATTTGTTCACCTTAGTGCTAAGTTGACTAACCTCTCCCTTCAGTGCTGAATTTTCATTCACTAGGGTCATTAACATTTGTTGAACCCCTTTCATTTCCTTCACATCCCTTGGTGACTTACCAGGTGATTTGAGTGATGTATTAAGTTTTCATGAGGCTGAAGCCTAAAATAAGCATCACTTTGTTTATCTGCTATCACCGAAGTCAAGTCAACAAAATTGCAGTGTTTACATTTGACAAATACTGGAGTCTTCTTCTAATGTCTTACCAAACTCTTCAGAAAATCCCATGCAATAGAAAAGAAACTACCCCTCACATACAAAACATTGCACCAAATAGCCAATCCTTTGGCCTTTTTAACCTTTGAAACAGCACTTCTTTAATTTTGTTGTATCTGTTTTAATAAAATTGCTTTGTCAATATATACAGTAAGTTGAATTTTCTTTATTTAAATAACTTATTTTGAGTATCACAGAGAATTTCCAGTTAAATATATTACACTGAATAGAGAGCGTGCTGAAAACACATCCAATCACTTATGCTGTTTGCCCAATAAAAAGGATGTTGGATACTCTAAATGGGATGACCTTTGAAAATGGACCCTAGTGGGTTTTTTCATTTTTTTAAATGGTAATACTTGAGTTTATGGGTGCATACCATGGGGCGCTATTTGTGGGCTACAATTTAGGCCTCATGACATCAGACGGTAGCTTCAGATGTGGCGAATCACAGCGTTTTATTTGTTTGGAGACACCTATTCTTTATTATATAGTAAATGCCTGCACTTCTACTCAATTATATTATTTAGTAATGCATTGATTTTTTTCTATTTAGTAATGTATTGAATTTTTTATATTTCATTTACCTATTCCGTTTAAATACAAGTCACTTTAAGTATTCCAGTTGGCTTACCTATGAATAGATAGTAGAGAATTAAGAAGACTTCTTGTATTGTCACCCACCTCTTGGACTAGTTAACCAGCATCTCAATTAATTATACCAAGGTATTTGTCATAACGTGCTTTTAATGCGGCTATTGTTGGCGCAGTTACCACACTCTCTTGTAGTGCATTCCAGGAGTCAATTACTCTAATTGGCGCAGTTACCACACTCTCTTGTAGTGCATTCCAGGAGTCAATTACTCTAATGGCAAACCAGTTTCCTTTTAAGGTTGCCCTCCAATGATCTGGTTTTGTTAGCTTCAGGTGGGTTCTAGAGTTGTTGGTGTTCAGGTGGAAAAACTTGGTGTAAGGGATGTCCTTGAACCCTCAGATCAGCTTGTAGGTTTCTATCATATCTCCTCTCATTCTCCTGTTTTCCAATGTCTGCAGTCCAAGATGTTTGCACCTCTCCTCATAGGGCAGATGGGATAGTTCTAGGACTAACTTGGTTGCTCTTCTCTGGACTCTTTCCAGTGACCGGATGTCCTGCAACAAGTAGGGAGACCAGACTTCAGCTCCATAGTCCAGAATCAGGTAAACCAGGGAGAGAGGCATCAGGATGTCCCCGCTGAGCACAGTAAAGTTACTGTTGATGATACTGAGATGACTGTTTGCTTTGGCAGCTACTTTGGAGACGAGGACTTGAGGTTTGCCAACACTATAATGCCCATATCTCACTCCCGCATGGTCTTCTGCAGCTATCTGGTTCAGTTGGTAGTCTGCCTGCTGGTTATGGTTTCCTATGTGCATTGTTTTGCACTTCTCCACATTAAACGACAGCAGCTACTTCTTGCTCCACTCATCCAGGCATTCCATATCTCTCCTGAGGGCATCTACATCAGCTTCCACCTTTATAGTCCTCTAGATTTTGGTGTCACCCACAAGCGGGCTGCTGATTCAAGGTCCATCACGGTCATTTATATAAATGAGGAAGAGTAATGGGCCCAGCACCAACTAGGCATGTTACTGGGGAAGTCCACTTACTACTGGTAGCCAATCAGACATTGCATATGTAATTTTGACCCTGTGGTACCTCTCCCCAAGGAAATTCATGATCCACCCCAAGATTCCATCATCTATGCCCATTGCCTTCAACTTGATGAGAAGTCTGTGATGTGGAACTCTATAGAAGGCCTTCTCACAGCCCAGGAAATTAATGTTGACCCACATACCCTCATCTACCACATTTACCAGGTCATATATGGTTTCAGTTTGGAACAAAAAGTACATATTTTTAAGATTATATCTTGAAGGGGTTAAAATTGACATTTAAATATGTGAGCCTTGGTTTCTCTTAATGTTAAAATGAACCATTATTTTCACACACTGGCAACCCCTAATTCAACTTTATTTCAAACATTGGCAAGCCTGACCCAAGCAGTTTAATTCTTGATTTTCTTTAGCAAATAGTATTTTGCCAATCTTTTCCTGGTTTGTGCTGTTTAACAAGTCTTGTATTTTAAGGTACTTCCTTTCATTTTTGAGAGCATTACATTCTAGGAGGAAGTGACTGAAGTATCTTATTTTCCTCCACACAGCTAACATTCCTCAACTATTCTGCAATTTATTTCTATCATTCAATGGTAGACAATTTTTTCTAACTCTATAGTAACATAACATAATTTCACAGATGACAAAAGCCACAAGGGCCTATCAAAGGTCATCAGTATCAGTCAAAACCCACCCACAAAATGCATCCATAGGATTGTGTCAGATCATGCATCTACAATATACAATTAGAACCATCCACAGGAATGTGTCAAAAACAAAAAGCATCATCATCAAGACTCATCAAAATCCATATCAATCATAATATACAATAATGAAAAACTGCATCCACACGAATGAGTCCAGAATAAATCCCTCCTCCCAAAAAAGTTAACCCTCCCTCCCCATATAATCTAATCTGCATTTGAAAACATTCAAGTTTGTTTGTACTCTCTACCGTCTCAGATGGCAAACTATTCCAGTAATTTACCACTCTATTCGTGAAAAAATATTTTCTAACATCCAACCTGCACCTCTGTTTTTTAATTTTTAAGTGGTGACCCCTAGTCCTATTACTACCTTCCAACTTAACCTAACCTAACCTGCTAAAATCCAACTTATCCATCCAAGAACAGATTTTAAAAAGCTCAATCATATCTCCTCTCACACATTTTCTCTCAAATGAGAACATATTTAATACCCTCAGTCTATCTTCATATTATTGATGATGGTCTATTGTCATAAATTGTCTCCTCTTATTTCTTTCTTAAAGTTTTTGTATATATATAATGAATTTTTATTTGCAAGGTCTCTTTTCCATAATTGTGAATCCCATTCTTTGAATGTTTTTGTAATATCTTCATATTTCATTTTTTTTATCATTTCTAAATTAATTCCCAATTCCTTTATATGATTTTTAATATTATTTATCCATTTGTTTTTATTATCCTTAAAAATTATATCAAGAATTCTTTGCATTAGATCATTCTTACCCTCATAAATATTTTTTATATATCTTAAAATACTTTTTGCAGTATATCTTGGTGCACTCAGTATCTCTCGATATACCTTATTTTCAATAATTTGCAACTTATTAATTTCATTTTCTGTCATATTTATTTTGTTTGTCCCATGCAGTATTGAAGGCAACACTAGGTATTTCCAGAATGTTTTTCCGATCATTATTTTATTACAACCTTTTGAAATTATTTAATATGTTAAGTTTGCCAAGCTTTTGGCCTTTTTAAAAATCAAACTTTTATGTCTTAAAGTAATTTTTTTTGTTATCAATTATTATACCTATATATTTAATTTTGTCTGTTACTTTTATTTTGCCAATTCTGCGGGGGTGATTTTTCATATTATAAATTATTATACTGCTTTTGTCTTCATTAATATCTAATCTATATTTTCTGCTTATTTCTGTTATCAATTGTAAATTTTTATGAGTATTTTCTAAACTTGTGGACAGTAGTAGTCCATCATCAGCAAAGAGACTTTGTATTCTTATATTTTCATCAATAAAGCCATGTCCTTTTTTTCTTAGTTCTGTTATTATCATATTTTATAATTTTAAATAGTGTTGTTGAGCCAGTACATCCTTGTTTAATTCCACTTGCAACATTTATCTTAGTTTCTTTATCATTGATCTTTAATTTTGTATAATCTCCACTGTATATTTTTACAATTGCATCTATAATTGTATCATGTACCTTATATTTCATTATGGACTATCATCATTTCTCTTTTTACAGAATCAAATGCTTTATTGAAGTCTATTGATAATACAAGGGGTGAATTTTATTCTTGTAGCATTTTTCTATATAGTATTGTAAGATCAGCAAGTCATGCTCTATCCTTCCTCCCTTAGCAAATCCATTTTGAGTTTCTTCCTATAGATTATTTTGAAATATGTGTGTCTCTATAATTTTTCCTATCAGTGACATAAATATCTTGTATGATCTATTGGTCTAAATTGTCCGACTTGGGGATTTTTTACTTTGGGTATTAATAATGTTGTCGATTCTTTCCATTCTTGCATTTCAATATGTTCATAAAGTATTGATGTAAACCCTTTTAAGATGGCATCTATACCTATATTACTATCACTCAATACTTTGTAGAATTCTGGTTTTATGCCAACGGGCCCTGCTGACTTAACTTTTAATTTGTTTAGGATTTGTATAATATCTTCTATTTTTATTTCTGTTTTTTCATTAAATTTAAGGCTTCTTCAGTTTTAATTTTAACTGCCATATCAAGATGTTCCATGATTGCTAAGTTATCCTTGGGTATTGTTATTCCCATTTTTTTACATTTTCACTGGTTTTTATAGTTCTCTTTAATTCTATTATTCCATTTCTCTCTGATTAGGTTTGATTGTTTATTAAAAAATATCTTGCCAGTAATTTTTTATTTCTTTCTCTATTTTACCATTTGGTATCTCTTTTGTTTCATTATTATAAAGTTTTATATCTTTATTTGTTTCCTGCTGTCCTTTTAATTTATGTATATAGGTCCATAATTTCTTGTTTGTATTTTAGCTTTGTTTTATTTCTGTTGTGATCTTTTCTTCATATTAATAAATGGCTTCTCTGATTATTTTCTGTAGGTATGGAAAAGAAGCGAGGCTTGATTATAATAGTGAAAGGTGAAGATGGTTTAGCTTTCATTGTGGTAATTATTTATTAGGTAATTTAAGACAGCAATAGCACTGCAAACATCTAACAATATCCTTTTGCATTCAAATCTGATGTTAGACTTTCAAATTAGGAATGTTAAAAGTTTTTTTAAATTGTAGGGGATGCAACCCCCCACAATTAAGTAGGGGTATAGGGGGCAAAGCTACCCATTTTGAAACTAAAAAATGTTACTTTTTGGCAGAAATAGCCTAAGTGGTATCTTCTTTATTTCAATAAATGTGCAGAGTCGATTGCATTAATTGTAGCCTAGAAATAGCGCCTCCTAATGTGAAAATTTAAAAGCCCTTGAGCGATCGGACGTATTCTCAGTAAGCTCTCTATTCAGCGACATTTTTTCATTTTGAATTTTTCAGTCTAATATATTTAAGTTCGGGAAGATAGTTAACTTTGAGTGTTAAGACATAATACTAAAGGAATTTTAAATATATTTTGCAAAGTTTCTCAGTATGGCTATTGCTTTGGATGAAGTGAGTATGCCTTTTGATATAAGCAGTGTGTATTTAGTTTGTGGTGTTGAAAGAAGAGCAAATGTATCGGAATGCCTGGTGTGTTATGTGACTAGTGCAAATGTGGCTTTGGTAGAGGAGGTAAGTCAGTTGCGTGATGAGTGCAAGAGATTAAGTGAGTTGGTGAATGACGTGAGAAGGGATGCGAGTGTACGTATGAAGAATGTGGCTGGGACCAGGAGGGTGGAAGATAGGCCTAGACTAGGGACTGGAGAGAAAGAGGGTGACTGATGTGAGCGAAGATGAATGGTGGGTGAATAGGGATAGAATAGATAGGTTACGTTTGTGAGTAAGAGGGACATGGAACCTGTTTGGTTGACTAACAGATTCGATGCCCTGAGAGAGGAAGAGGTTGAACGTGATTTGTCTGATGTGGTTGTGGCAGAAAGTGAAATAAGTGGTGGTTTGAATGAGAACAGGAGGGAGGGTAATGCTAGGCCTAGGAGGACTAGGAGAATGACTAAGGTGCTTGTGATGGGTGACTTTCAGATTAGATATTTAGATAGGAAGTCGAGTGCAAGCAAATGGAACGGAGTGAGAGTTTGTTTTCTGGGTGCTGGTGTTAATGATATATCTGAGAGGTATGATAGTCTGGTGGTGTTCATGTGAGTTACCAGAGAGGTGCAAAAAGTTAGTTGAAAGGATGAGTGAAAGGCATTGTTTCAGGTGTGCTTCCGAGATTGGATGTGGGGATGGAATTGTTGTCTCGTGCAATTGGATTGAATGAGTATGTGAAAGGCGTGTGTGAGGAGTCGGGATTAGTGTTTGTAGATGTTTGGAATGGGTTTTATGGGAATAAGACATTGTATGTATTGGAAGCACTCCATCTAAGCCGGGCTGGGGTTGATGTGTTGTGCCAGGAGTTAGATAGTGTCATTGGGTCTTTGCAGGCGGGAAACTAGTTACTGATAGTGGTCAGGAAAATATAAGAGTACAGCATGGGGCAGGGAAAGGAAAGAGATGCAGAGGAGATAGAGCGGAAGGTATACATCCTAAAAAAGGTGCTTCAGGGATAAGAGAGCTGAATTGTCTTTATACCAATGCTCGTTATCTTAGAAATAAGAAAGATGAGTTATTTAGTTATATTATTGATGAAGATAAAGATATAATTGTGTAATAGAATCATAGGTTAATGAAAATAAATTTAATGACATTAGTGAATTTGAACTACAGGGTTATGATATGTACATTAGTCAAAGGAGAGAGAGGACGGGTGGTGGGTTGATTATTTATATCAGAAATAGATAGCATTTCTTCAAATCTAAATAATTCTATAAAGCAATAAAGCGTTGAGTCACTGTGGATAGATATTAGGGTCAGTAAAAATAGGATAATACACTTGGGAGCCTTTTACAGACCACCTAGACCGACTGTATTGATGAGCTAATGATCTTGGAAATAAGGAAAGGATGTGAAGTAGATAGTTATTCTTGGTAACTTTAATTTAAATTCTATGGACTGGGAAAATAAGCCAACAAGGGGTGCAAATATCTTAGATCTGGTTCTTTCAAATGATGATCACTTTGTTCAGGAATTGACTGACGGGAAAGCATTGGGAAATAGTAATCATCAGATGGTTTGTTTTAACTTGGGAATAGTGAAAGGTAGAACATCAACAAACTCCACAAAAACTCAAAATATTTATAGGGGAGATTATGATAAATTAAGGAACTTACTAAATCAGATTAGGTGGATTAGGGGGAAGAATACTTATGAGATGTGGGACACTTTTAAGACTATACTAAACATAGTCCAGGAGCAGTGTATTCCAATGAAGGCTATTAGGAAGAAATGTAGAAAGCCATTGTGGTAGAATCAGGAGATAGCTATGAAAATTTCTGAGAAGAAAAGGGCATACCAGAGATTACAGAGAGAAAATACTTTTTACAATTTAAATCATTATAAGTCCACCAGAAATGAGCTAAATAAGATTATTAAGAAGAGCAAAAGGGTGACAGAAATTAATTTAACTCAAAATAATAATAAAGATCCAAGAATCAAGATAGATTAATTGATGATAATTCTAGGTCAAGGGAAGTAGTGTTGAATACTGTTAATGTGAACTGGGAAATAATTAAAGGGCTTATATTGGAGTTGAATACTAGTAAGTCATCTGGCCCAGACAACATTCATTCTAGTTACTCAAAGGTGTAGATAGTATTGCAGTAGCTCTTGAGAAGATATATACTAGATCACTAGAGTTTGGAAAAATACTTAATGATTGGCAATTAGCGAATGTAGTGCCAATTTTTAAAAAGGGAAGTAAAGAGGACCCAAATAACTTTAGGCCAGTAAGCTTAACTTCTATCATTGGAAAGTTCTTGAGAAGATAGTTAAGAAGGGAATTTCTGACCATCTAGAGAGTGTGGTAGGTTAATAAATGATGCTCAGCATAGGTTTAGAAGAGGTAGATCGTATTTAACAAATTGACTGGATTTTATGGATTATGTAACTAAAGAATTAGATAGGGGAGAGAAAGTTGATGTGATCTACTTAGATTTCAGCAAAACTTTTGATAAAGTTCCACATAGGAGAATAGTTCACAAATTAAAAATGCATGGGATATAATAATAATAGGAATTTATAATGCGCCCTTCAGGGCTGTTAGCCCTCCCAGAGCGCAGGTTGTGTAGAGAGTTTAGAGAAAGTTTCCAGGGGAGAGAAGGCAATTCTGAAGAGATGAGTCTTCAGGAGACATTTAAAAGTAGCAAGGGAGAGAGAGGATTAGACTTCAGCAGGAAGAGCATTCCAGAGTCTAGGAGCACAGACTGAGAAGGAATGGTTACCCATCGAGCAGAGGACAGAACGAAGAGTGTTCAGGATGGGAGTGAGGTTAGACCAGAGTGCCCAAGGAATTTGATGACGGGAGAGGACAGATGAGAGATAAGGTGGAGCCTCAAGGTTTAGGGCCTTGTAGGTGATGAGAAGAATTTTATAGTGGGTACAGAAGCAAATAGGTAACCAGTGTAGCTCCTGTAAACCAGTGTAGCTCCTGTAACAGAGGTATCGAAGGAGAGAACCTGGGGCGGCAAAGGAGGATCCGGGCAGCATAGTTTTGAACTAGTTGTAGTGGGCGAAGTGATGAAAAAGGAAGATTCACTAGAAGAGAATTGCAGTAGTCTAAGCATGAGGTGACGAAGGTATGAATAGCAGTCTCAAGGCTTCATCAATCAAAATGGGATCGAACACATGAAAAGTTGCGGAGGAAACCAAGGGAAGACTTAGATACGATGGATGTGCGGTTTAAACGAGAGTCGCTCGACGAAAATAACTCCAAGATTACTGACAGTAATAGAGAAGGCGACATTGGTTTCCCCAAGGTTAAGGGAGGGAAGGAGAGCTTTAGATTTCTCTACCATCCAAGCAGTACCAACAAGGAGAACTTCAGTTTTATCGTGGTTAAGTTTGAGAAAGTTAGCAGACAGCCATTTGTTTATGGGGGTGTAGGCTGAAAGGAGCTTAGTAATCGATTGAACGAAGGACACAGGGGATGAGCAAAGGTATATCTGAGTGTCATCCGCATAGAGGTGGAAGGACAGGCCCAAATCGCGAAGAAGGGAGCCAAGAGGAAGTAAGTAGATACGAAAGAGGAGGGGACCAAGGACTGAGCCCTGAGGCCCCCCAAAATGAATGGGAGCAGGCTCGGAGGAGAGGTTATCGAGTGTGACTGACTGAGTGCAGGAGGAGAGGTATGAGCAGAACCAAGCAAGTGCAGTGCCCGAGAGACCAAGGGAAGTTTGAATATGATCAAGGAGGACAGTGTGGTCAATGGTGTCGAAAGCAGAGGGAAGGTCTAGGATGACTAGAATGGATGTACAACCCCTATCGGCAGCTCTATAGAGTTTAAAAATAATCTCCTTACTTTTGTAACTGACATTTCTCTTAATGAAACCCAGCACTCTATTTGCCCTATTTCTAGCTTCCATAAACTGCTTAGAAAACCTTAATGACATCTATTACTACTCCTAGATCTTTCTCATCCTCTACTGAGCTCAGCCAATGCCCATCCAATTCATAGTTAAATTCTCTATTATCTTTTCCCATGTTAATAACTTTGCACTTATCAAGGTTGAAAGTCATTTGCCACTTATGTACCCAGGATAACAATTTATTTAAATCCCCCTGCACTTTAAAATTATCATTAATATCTTTAACTACAGCTGCTAATTTGGTATCATCTGCAAAAATCGACACTTTATTATTAACTGCCTCCCCAAGATCGTTTATATAGATGAGGAACGCCACTGATAACATCCCTCCACTCTGACTTTACACCATTTAGCACTACCCTTTGCTTCCTGTCTTTCAGCCATTCAGCTATCCAATTTGAAACACCCCCACATATCCCAATCATTTTTAATTTATGAACTAGTCTCCTATGTGATACCTTATCAAATGCTTTACTAAAATCTAAGTAAATTATATCTACATTCTCTCCCTTATCTACTTGATCTGTTACAAACTCCAGAAAGTCTAGTAAATTAGTCAAACATGATCTACCTGATCTAAACCCATGCTGAGCATCGCTGATTAACTCCTCCCTCTCTAGATGTTGGCAAATCCCTTTTTTAACTATTTTCTCAAGAATTTTACAGACTACAGGAGTTAGGCTAACCCGTCTAAAGTTATTTGGATCCTCTTTACTACCTTCTTGAAAATGGGGACTACATTGGCTCTCTTCCAATCATCGAGTATTTCTCCATATTCCAGTGACCTAGTATACAACTTCTCCAGGGCTATTGAGATACTTTCTACCCCTTCTTTAAGTATCCTAGAATGAATATTATCAGGGCCGGAGGCCTTGGTAGTATCTAACTCACCTATTAGTTCTTTTATCGTCCTCCAATCCACACTGATGGTAGTAAACACCTCTTTCCCTGACCCATGAGTACTATACATAAGACTATTTAGTTTCTCCTTTGTAAATACTGATGCAAAATGACCATTGAGTACCTCAACTATTTCCTCATCAGTTTCTCTCACAACCCCTTCATATTTGATAGGTCCTATTTTAACTCTGCCAGACTTGTTATTAATTTTATAGTAACTAAAGAAATTTCTAGGATCTTTGTTGCTATCCTGAGCTAATTTAATTTCTGACACCCTTTTGTTCTTCTTTATAATCTTATTTAACTCATTCCTAGCCATTAAATAATCACTCAAATTTTGAATATTATTTTCTACCTGTAATTTTTGATATGCCCTTTTCTTCTCTTAAATTTTTCTAGCTATCTCCTGATTCCACCATAATGGTTTCCTACTTTTGTTCCTAATGGCCTTCATTGGGATACATTGTTCTTGGACTACATTTATTATATGCTTGAAAGTATCCCACATCCCATAAGCATTTTTACCTCTGAATTCTACATCCCAGTCTACAAAATTTAGCAAGCTTCGGAGTTTTACATAATCTCCCTTATGAAAATTTGGAACTTTTACAGCATTCTCGGTTATTTTACCCTTCTCAATTCCCAAGTTAAAACAAACTATCTGATGGTCACTATTTCCCAATGCTTCCCCAACAGTCAATTCTTGAACTAAATGATCACTGTTAGAAAGTACTAAATCTAATATATTGTCCCCCCTCGTTGGCTCATTAACAAATTGATTCAAAAAATTATCCTCAAAGCATTCTATGAACCTGCCACTTGTTCTATCCCTACCTATCATATTTTCCCAGTCCACAGAGTTTAAGTTGAAGTCCCCAATAATAACTGCATCTGTTTCACATCCCTTACTTATTTCCCTTATCATTAGTTCATCTATATCATCAGTCTGCCCAGGTGGCCTGTAAAAAGCTCCCAAATGCACCATTCTATTTTTACTGAACCTAATATCTATCCAAAGTGACTCAACTCCATCCTGCTTTATTGAACTATTTAAACTTGAAACAATGTTGTTTTTTATATAGATAATTATTCCTCCACCAATCCTACCTGTCCTTTGACTAATGTACATATTATAGCCCTGTAAATCAAATTCACTTATAGTGTCACTAAATTCTATTTCATTAACCCATGATTCTAGTAACACATAATATATCTATATCCTCATTGCTAATATAACTAAATATCTCATCCTTCTTGTTTCTAAGACTAAAAGCATTTGTATAGAAACAATTTAACCCCCCTATCCCTGAAGCACCTCTTAAACATAACATAAGAACATAAGAAAAGAAGGAGACTGCAAAAGACCATTCATGGCCTACACTTGGTAGCTCTTGTTCCAGTCAACACACAAAAGATTTCTTACCAGAGAAAAGTCAGCAACATTGTCACCCTTTACAGGAGTTTGTCAAATCTAATCTACAATATACATAAAATGCATCCTGAGGATTATGTCCATTCATGCAACCGCAAAATATAATCTCCCCCTCACTTAGAAAATATATACATATGTACATAAAAAAAAGTCAGTCCCATCTAGCAGCTTCATCCATATATTTATCTAATCTATTCTTAAAACTACCCAGAGAGGAGGCTTCTATCACATGTCTAGTGAGCCTATTCCATTCATCTACCACACGATTTGTAAACCAATTCCTCCTAATCTCCTTCCTAAACCTATACTTATCAAGCTTAAACCCATTGCTACGTGTCCTGTCATGTTCACTAAGTATAAGAACCTTACCCAGATCCCCTTTATTATATCCTTTTACCCATTTGAAGACTTCAATCAATTCCCCTCTGACTCTTCTCCTTTCCAATATATGTAGATTTAGTTTTCTGAGCCTTTCACCATAAGGTAAGTTCCTTAGCCCACCAAGTATCTTTGTCATTCTTCTCTGCACAGACTCAAGCAAATCAATATCCTTCCTATAATATGGTGACCAAAATTGTACTGCATAGTCTAGATGAGGCCTAACTAGCGCCAGATACAGTTTTAGAATGACTTCAGCACTCTTATTGCTTACACTCCTCCTAATGAATCCCAGTATCCTATTAGCTTTATTCTTAGCATTTAGGCATTGCTTTCTAGGACGAAGGTCTGAACTTACCAAAATACCCAAGTCCCTCTCACAATCGGTCCTCCCTAAAATTCTCCCATTTAATTTATAACTATTCAATGGATTATTTCTACCTATACAAGTACACTACATTTGTCTATGTTAAACTTCATTTGCCATTTCTCGGCCCAATTGGACAGAATGGTCAATTCCTCCTGCATTACAACAGCAACAGCATCAGAATCAGCCCTAATGGCCCTACCTGAATGACCTCACCTCTATCACCTTGGAAACTATTTCTGTTATCTGCCAAGTCCATTCTACTTTCAGTACTATATTGTCCTCTCCTAATTTCCTGACCACTATTAGTATGTACCCACCCCTATCTAAATACCCACTAATTGTACCCAAAAAAATATCACTCTCTAGCGTGCGCCTATAAACTCAGGTAAACATGTAGACGAGTGGCCCGGCCAGAAAAAATTATTTTGTGTAAATATTATCATTCACCCATGTCGGAATATTCATGCGCGTTTGAGTCCTTTTTGAATTATAGCTGGCGTAATTTTTTTTAGAAAAAAAATGCCCGAAAGTAAAGAAATGGAAAACGCTGTTTACGTGGGCCATTTTTTTTTATAAAATTGCCCCCCAAAAAACAAATGAAACATGCTGTTTGAGTCCTATTCAAAATATAGCTTGCAAGATAGAACATAAGAAAAGAAGGAGACTGCAAAAGACCATTCATGGCCTACACTTGGCAGCTCCTGTTCCATTCAACACACAACAACTGTTCCATTCAAACTGTTCGTTTTTTCTTCCGTGTGTAGGGATTGAACTACGGACAAAATAGTACATCCCGCCATTTGAGTCACTAATCTACATATTTGCCACATCTAATGCCCGGCCACAAATCTCACAATCGCTTTTAATTTTAACTAAATTATGAACGTCCAAAAAGGTTACAAATTTTTCTCTATCAGAAACTAGAGTTAATAATTCGGAAATAAACGACGGACACACTTTCACCAACCGATACGATTTTGAAACTACGTATAAAACATCTCTATGATACGCAATTGGGTAAAAAAATAAGTAGTTCCTTAAAACGAGCTAACTAATTAGATTTAAATGTATAAAAGAAGGTAATAAAAATAGTAAAATGGGCAAAAATATATTGACAAATAAAAATGACTGAATGAGGATAATAAAAAGCTATTAAGTGGGGAAAAAAAATGAAATCAAGCATTTCTGATGTCTACCCCAACCCCTGGCTTTGAGTTGGTTGTCTGGCTTTTCAGTTGGCTGTCTGGCTTTGTTCTGGAAGGTTGTCTTACAGGAAGCTCCTGATTCTCATTGTAAGATTGGGATATAATACTGATTTGGGTGTGTAGTTTTACTTATATTTATTTAATACATCAATCACTGTGTAAAAAATACATTAGTGATTAATACTTTTGGGGAAGATAACTGGCAGCAATCCTGAGCAAGAATTTTTTTGCAGTGTTAACTTTGTCCTTAGTAAATTTGAGAGAGTAGGGCTGTTTGTATAGATCGTGAGAGCATGCTGTTTGAAAGTGGTGTGTGATGCATGTGGAGTTGAAAGGAGAGTGAATGTAACTAAATGCAGTGTGTGTTTTCTGGAAGGGGAGGTTAGGAGGTTGAGTGGGGAATGTAAGAGGTTGAATGATTTGGTGTTTGAGGTGAGAAGAGATGCAAGTGTGCGATTAAGGGTGAGATTAGTGCTAAGAGGGTGGAAGATAGGGCTAGGACTGGGAACAGTGTGGAAGTTGTGAGTGATGATGAATGGTGGGTGAAAATGGGTAGGATAGATAAGTTAAGACAGATTAGGTGTTTGAAAAGGAAGGACATAAAACCTCTTAGGTTGACTAACAGATTCAATGTCCTGAGAGAGGAAGAGTGTGAAAGTGATTTGCCTGGTGTGATTGTGGATGAAAGCAGGATGGGTGGTAGTGTGACTGAGAGCAGGAGGGAGGGTAATGTTAGGCCAAGACAGAATAGGAGAATGACTGAGGTGCTAGTGATGGGTGACTCTCAGATTAGGTATTTAGATAGGAAGTTGAGTGATAGCAAGTGGAAGGGAATGAGAATTGGCGGCCGGGTGCTGGTGATAGTGATGTTTGTGAGAGGTATGATAGGCTGGTTTCTGGGTGTGAGAGGGATGCAGTTGTGATTACGCATGTGGGAGTGAATGATGTAAAGAAGGTAGGTACATGTGAGTTACGTGAGCAGTATAAAAGGTTAGTTGAAAGGATGAGTAAAAGCAGGGTAAAAGGTGTTGTTTCTGGTGTGCTTCTGAGATTGGATGTGGGGGTAGAATGGTTGTTGCGTGCAATTGGTTTAAATGAATTTGTGAAAAGACTGTGTGAGGAGTTAGGATTGGTGTTTGTAGATGTCTGGGGTGGGTTTTACGGGAATAGGAGGTTGTATGCGATGGATGGGCTCCATCTTAGTCGGGCAGGTGTTGAGGTTCTATGGGGGGAGCTGGATAGTGTGATTAGGTCCTTACGGGTGGGAAACTAGAAGCTGTTAGAAGTAAGGGAATAACAGGAATAGAGGGCAGGTGTAGGAAATGGAAGGGATGCAGAGATAGAGGAATAGCTTAGGGAGAGGGCATACTGATGCGTTATAGGGGGACTAATGCACAAGTGAATGAGCAGATAACTAGGAATAGAAAAGCACGATGCAATGAAGATGGGAATAATAAAAAAACCTTAAAAATATACTACACAAATGGTCGGAGTATAAGGAATAAGATAGATCTCTTAAGAGCGTTAGCGAGTGAAGAGAATTTTGATATAATTGTGATAACAGAGTCATACAGAGTCATGGCTTGATTTGGCAGGTGTTGAAAAGGAACATGTTAAAGCCCTCAATCTCAACCTGAGGTTGAGATTGAGGGCTTTAACATGTTCCATACAGATAGGAATAGGAAAAGAGGAGGGGTTATTATTTATATTAAAGATAATCTCCAGTGTTGTGTAAACAGTACAATTAAATTAGATGATAACACAGAGTCATTATGGCTAAATGTAAAGGAAGGTAAAAACAAGCTTGTCATAGGATTATTATACAGACCACCAAATCTCAGTAAGGAAGCTTCAAATCTTCTGTGGCAGGAGATAGAACAGGCATGTAGAAGTAAGCATGTGTGTATAATGGGCGATTTTAATTACAGAAATATAGACTGGGAAGCTCTTGTGGGTGATCAGGAGGCTGAGGAATTTTTTAATGTTGTCCAAGATAATTTTCTGAGGCAGATTATTAACGAACCCACTAGAGGTAATAATATACTGGACTTAGTTCTGACAAATAGGGAAGAAGTTATTAAGGATACTGAGATTGGAGGAAATTTGGGTAATAGTGACCAGTGTGAAATTAGATTCAAGATGAAATGGAATGGTATTGATAGTAGCATGAACAATGTTAAAATTCTTGACTCTAGAAGAGCAAATTATAATGGGCTAAGGACTTACCTGGAGGCAGTTGTACAGAAACCAGGCAATGAAATCAATTCAGGAATAGATTCAATGATATCAGTTAGTGGAGACAATAATCACCAGGAGGAAGAGATTACAATTGAAGAGGAGTATGAAAGAATAATTGAGCAATTAATTACAGGTCAGATGATTAACATTCCTTATAAGGTAATCTAGATTAGGACTAAAAATAATGACCCAAAATGGATGACAGATAAAATTAAGCATTATATTGGCATTAAAAAGGGCATTTATAGGAAAATAAAAAATGGAGAGGATCACTTAAGGCAGAGATATAATGAACTAGCAAGAGATGTTAAAAAGTTAATTAGAGTAACAAGGAGAAATTATGAAATTAAAGTGGCAAATAGGGCAAAGGAAGATCCTAAAAGTTTTTATCAATTATACAAAACTAAGGTTAGAGATAAAATAGGCCCACTTATAGATTCCAATCGAGAATTAGTGAGTGATAGGGACTCAATGGCTGGAATGCTAAATGACTTTTTTTCTCTCAGTATTTACACAGGAGGATACTCTAAATATACCTGAGGTGTCAATGATCTTTTGGGGTAATGATGAAGAGAAATTAAAGGATATCTTGATCACAAAGGAGATAGTAACAAAGGAAATTGATAAAATCAATGGAACGCATTATTTGCAAGTCACTATTTGGATTCATAGAAGATCATCTAATTTTTGATGAGTCCCAATTTGGTTTTAGGCCCAACCGTTCAGTCACTGACCAACTTTTACTCACTTACAACTACATAACTTACTGGTATGATCAAGGACAAGTGGTTGATTTAATTCTATTTGACTTTGTTAAGGCATTTGACCGAGTGCATCACCAGACACTCATTGACAAACTAGTGGCGATTGGTATCTCCGGCAATATGTTACAGTGGATCAGCAGTTTTCTACTCGGCCGCTCAATGAAGGTCTCAATAAATGGATACACAAGCCTGGCAAAACCAGTCTTAAGTGGAGTTCCCCAGGGTTCGGTTCTGGGCCCATTGTTGTTTCTCATATTCATAAATCACACCTGCTTCCAAATTCAGTGCAACTTTAAGATGTTTGCTGATGACCTCAAATTATATTTTCACTCCTCAGCCCAATCCCTTGGCTGCTCCTTATCTCTTCCAGGTATGCAGGATAATATTGATTTACTATCTTCCACTGCTGCTTCTTGGGGGCTAAGGTTTTCTACCAGTAAATGTGTCCATCTCCGCTTTGCTAGACAGCGCTGTGTCCAGTCAGATGATCTCCTTACTCCCATATACATCCTAAATGACATTCCTATAAATCAATGATTCTCTCACAAGGATTTGGGAATAACTGTGGATAGGAAACTGAAATTCCACCAGCACATAAGCTGTGCAACTGCTAAAGCCGGAGGTATTGCCACTAATCTTTTAAATTCAACTGTTACACGCTCGGCTATCTTCATGTCAACCCTTTTCATCTCTGATGTCCGACCGATTCTAGATTTTGCATCTCCAATTTGGAATCTTGGGTTCCAGGGCCAAAATCAGCTTCTGGAATCTGTTCAACGCAGGTGGACAAAACAGGTTGCTGGTCTGACTGATCTTCCATACCTTGACAGGCTGACAACTTTGGGATTATTCTCCGTGAAGGGTAGGCTGTTAAGGCAGGACCTTATTTATTGCTATCGTATATTCCACGATTTAACCATCATCTCCCCTTCCGACATCTTCACAATGGCACCTACTGTTGGCACAAGAGGTCATAAATTTAAGATTCAGATGCAGCATTGTCAGTTGGAAGCTCGTAGACGATTTTTCTCTTGTCGAATTATCCAAAAATGGAATTCTCTACCCCAAGATATTGTTGATGCTCCGAGCCTCACTGCATTTAAGTCTAGACTGCAGTACTTTCTCGGTGCAGAATTGTTCCATCTTTGACCTACTGCCAGTTCATTTCAATCTCAATTTGTTATATTTTCAAGGTATTTTATATGGAGGATACACTTAGCCAGTCATTAATGATATATTTGAGTAAACCTCCCGTGTAGCCTGACTGGAGTATCTGTCTTGGACTTTTGGGCCTGTCCCTCTCCTATCCGGTCTGGCTGGACTAGAGTGGTAGGGCCCTACCAGGTAATAGAACCCGGTCCTGATGAGGTCTTTCCTAGAATTTTGAAAGAATGTAAGGATGTGTTAAGTGAGCCCCGAGCATGCATCTTTAGAAAATCATTGGAGAGTGGCATTGTGCCAGTGGCATGGAAGAAAGCCAATGTGATACCTATATTTAAGAAAGGGGATAAAACAAATATGTCTAATTACAGACCAGTAAGTTTGACATCAGTGGTAGGGAAAATGATGGAATCTATTATAACAAGGAATATTAGAGATCACTTCTGATGCTGTTGTAATGTAGGAGGAATTGCCCATTCTGTCCAATTGGGCCGAGAAATGGCAAATGAAGTTTAACATAGACAAATGTAGTGTACTTAGTATAGGTAGAAATAATCCATTGAATAGTTATAAATTAAATGGGAGAAATTTACGGAGGACCGATTGTGAGAGGGACTTAAGTATTTTGGTAAGTTCAGACCTTCGTCCTAGAAAGCAATGCCTAAATGCTAAGAATAAAGCTAATAGGATATTGGGATTCATTAGGAGGAGTGTAAGCAATAAGAGTGCTGAAGTCATTCTAAAACTGTATCTGGCGCTAGTTAGGCCTCATCTAGACTATGCAGTACAATTTTGGTCACCATATTATAGGAAGGATATTGATTCGCTTGAGTCTGTGCAGAGAAGGATGACAAAGATGATTGGTGGGCTAAGGAACTTACCTTATGCTGAAAGGCTCAGAAGACTAAATCTACATACATTGGAACATAAGAACATAAGAAAAGAAGGAGACTGCAAAAGACCATTCATGGCCTACACTTGGCAGCTCCTGTTCCAGTCAACACACAAAAGATTTCTTACCAGAGAAAAGTCATCAACATTGTCACCCTTTACAGGAGTTCATCAGATCTAATCTACAATATACATAAAATGCATCCAGAGGATTATGTCCATTCATGCAACCGCAAAATAATCTCCCCACTCCGCAGAAAAATATATACATATGTACATAAAAAAAGTCAGTCCCATCTAGCAGCTTCATTCATATATTTATCTAATCTATTCTTAAAACTACCCAGAGAGGAGGCTTCTATCACATGTCTAGTGAGCCTATTCCATTCATCTACCACACGATTTGTAAACCAATTCCTCCCAATCTCCTTCCTAAACCTATACTTATCAAGCTTAAACCCATTGCTACATGTCCTGGCATGTTCACTAAGTATAAGAACCTTACCCAGATCCCCTTTATTATATCCTTTTACCCATTTGAAGACTTCAATCAATTCCCCTCTGACTCTTCTCCTTTCCAATGTATGTAGATTTAGTTTTCTGAGCCTTTCACCATAAGGTAAGTTCCTTAGCCCACCAATCATCTTTGTCATCTTTCTCTGCACAGACTCAAGCGAATCAATATCCTTCCTATAATATGGTGACCAAAATTGTACTGCATAGTCTAGATGAGGCCTAACTAGCGCCAGATACAGTTTTAGAATGACTTCAGCACTCTTATTGCTTACACTCCTCCTAATGAATCCCAATATCCTATTAGCTTTATTCTTAGCATTTAGGCATTGCTTTCTAGGACGAAGGTCTGAACTTACCAAAATACCCAAGTCCCTCTCACAATCGGTCCTCCGTAAATTTCTCCCATTTAATTTATAACTATTCAGTGGATTATTTCTACCTATACTAAGTACACTACATTTGTCTATGTTAAACTTCCTTTGCCATTTCTCAGCCCAATTGGACAGAATGGTCAATTCCTCCTGCATTACAACAGCATCAGAATCAGCCCTAATGGCCCTACCTAGCTTAGTATCATCAGCAAATTTACTCAGGTCACTACTTATACCTATGTCAAGATCATTAATATAAATTAAGAATAGCAAGGGACCCAAAACAGATCCTTGCGGAACTCCACTGCTAACACACCCCCACTCAGATTTAACTCCATCTATACTAACTCTTTGCTGTCTGTCACCAAGCCATGACTGAATCCACCTAAATATACTGCCATCGATCCTGTGTGCTTTAACTTTGCTCAGAAGCCGTAAGTGTGGCATTCGATCAAAAGCCTTACTAAAGTCCAAGTATAAAATATCATAGTTTTCATCCTTATCTGCTGCTTCATACACCTTACTATAAAAAGACAGCAAATTAGTCAGGCAGGATTTACCCTTACTAAAGCCATGCTGTGATTCTTTTATCAACTTATGCTTATCCAAGTGATCCCTAATATTCCTTGCTATAATAGATTCCATCATTTTCCCTACCACTGATGTCAAACTTACTGGTCTGTAATTAGACATATTTGTTTTATCCCCTTTCTTAAATATAGGTATCACATTGGCTTTCTTCCATGCCACTGGCACAATGCCACTCTCCAATGATTTTCTAAAGATGCATGCTAGGGGCTCACTTAACACATCCTTACATTCTTTCAAAATTCTAGGAAAGACCTCATCAGGACCGGGTGCTTTACTACTTTTGATTTTATCAATTTCCTTTGTCACTATCTCCTTTGTGATCAAGATATCCTTTAATTTCTCTTCATCATTACCCCGAAAGATCATTGACACCTCGGGTATATTTAGAGTATCCTCCTGTGTAAATACTGAGAGAAAAAAGTCATTTAGCATTCCAGCCATTGAGTCCCTATCACTCACTAATTCTCCATTGGAATCTATAAGTGGGCCTATTTTATCTCTAACCTTAGTTTTGTATAATTGATAAAAACTTTTAGGATCTTCCTTTGCCCTATTTGCCACTTTAATTTCATAATTTCTCCTTGCTACTCTAACTAACTTTTTAACATCTCTTGCTAGTTCATTATATCTCTGCCTTAAGTGATCCTCTCCATTTATTATTTTCCTATAAATGCCCTTTTTAATGCCAATATAATGCTTAATTTTATCTGTCATCCATTTTGGGTCATTAGTTTTAGTCCTAATCTCCTTATAAGGAATGTTAATCATCTGACCTGTAATTAATTGCTCAATTATTCTTTCATACTCCTCTTCAATTGTAATCTCTTCCTCCAGGTGATTATTGTCTCCACTAACTGATATCATTGAATCTATTCCTGAATTGATTTCATTGCCTGGTTTCTGTACAACTGCCTCCAGGTAAGTCCTTAGCCCATTATAATTTGCTCTTCTAAAGTCAGGAATTTTTAATTGTTCATGCTACTATCAATACCATTCCATTTCATCTTGAATCTAATTTCACAATGGTCACTATTACCCAAATTTCCTCCAATCTCAGTATCCTTAATAACTTCTTCCCTATTTGTCAGAACTAAATCCAGTATATTATTACCTCTAGTGGGTTCGTTAATAATCTGCCTCAGAAAATTATCTTGGACAACATTAAAAAATTCCTCAGCCTCCTGATCACCCACAAGAGCTTCCCAGTCTATATTTCTGTAATTAAAATCGCCCATTATACACACATGCTTACTTCTACATGCCCGTTCAATCTCCTGCCACAGAAGATTTGAAACTTCCTTACTGAGATTTGGTGGTCTGTATAATAATCCTATGACAAGCTTGTTTTTACCTTCCTTTACATTTAGCCATAATGACTCTGTGTTATCATCTAATTTAATTGTACTGTTTACACAACACTGGAGATTATCTTTAATATAAATAATAACCCATCCTCCTCTCTTCTTATTCCTATCTGTATGGAACATGTTAAAGCCATCAATCTCAACCTCAGGTTTAAAGTGATTTCCTGCCAAATCAAGCCATGACTCCGTTATCGCAATTATATCAAAATTCTCTTCACTCGCTAACGCTCTTAAGAGATCTATCTTATTCCTTATACTCCGACCATTTGTGTAGTATATTTTAAAGGTTTTTTTTATTATTCCCATCTTCATTGCATCGTGCTTTTCTATTCCTAGTTATCTGCTCATTCACTTGTGCATTAGTCCCCCTATAACGCATCAGTATGCCCTCTCCCTTAGCTATTCCTCTATCTCTGCATCCCTTCCATTTCCTACACCTGCCTTCTATTCCTGTTATTCCCTTACCTCTAACAGCTTCTAGTTTCCCACCCGTAAGGACCTAATCACACTATCCAGCTCCCCCCATAGAACCTCAACACCTGCCCGACTAAGATGGAGCCCATCCATCGCATACAACCTCCTATTCCCGTAAAACCCTCCCCAGACATCTACAAACACGAATCCTAACTCCTCACACAGTCCTTTCACAAATTCATTCAAACCAATTGCACGCGACAACCATTCTACCCCCACATCCAATCTCAGAAGCACACCAGAAACAACACCTTTTACCCTGCTTTTACTCATCCTTTCAACTAACCTTTTATACTGCTCACGTAACTCACATGTACCCACCTTCTTTACATCATTCACTCCCACATGCGTAATCACAACTGCATCCCTCTCACACCCAGAAACCAGCCTATCATACCTCTCACAAACATCACTTACATCAGCACCCGGCAGACAAACTCTCATTCCCTTACACTTGCTATCACTCAACTTTCTATCTAAATACCTAATCTGAGAGTCACCCATCACTAGCACCTCAGTCATTCTCCTATTCTGTCTTGGCCTAACATTACCCTCCCTCCTGCTCTCAGTCACACTACCACCCATCCTGCTTTCATCCACAATCACACCAGGCAAATCACTTTCACACTCTTCCTCTCTCAGGACATTGAATCTGTTAGTCAACCTAACAGGTTCTATGTCCCTCTCATTCACACACCTAACCTGTCCTAACTTATCTATCCTATCCATTTTCACCCACCATTCATCATCACTCACAACTTCCACACTGTTCCCAGTCCTAGCCCTATCTTCCACCCTCTTAGCACTAATCTCACCCTTCAATCGCACACTTGCATCTCTTCTCACCTCAAACACCAAATCATTCAACCTCTTACATTCCCCACTCAACCTCCTAACCTTTCCTTCCAGAAAACACACACGGCATTAAGTTACATTCACTCTCCTTTCAACTCCACATGCATCACACACCACATATACACTACTTTCAAACGGTATGCTCTCACCATCTATACAAACAGCCATACTCTCAGAAATTTACTAAGGAAAAATTTAACACTCACCAAAAAAAATTCTTGCTCAGGATTGCTGCCAGTTATCTTCCCCAAAAGTATTAATCACTAGTATTTATTACACAGTGATTGATGTATTAAATAAATACAAGAAAAACTATACACCCAAATCAGTATTATATCCCAATCTTACAATGAGAATCAAGAGCTTCCTGCAAGACAACCTTCCAGAACAAAGCCAGACAGCCCAACAAAGCCAGACATAAAAGAGTCAGAGAGGAATTGATTGAAGTCTTCAAATGGGTAAAAGGATATAATAAAGGGGATCTGGGTAACATAACATAACATAACATAATTACACGGATGACAAAAGCCACAAGGGCCTATCAAAGGTCATCCGCCTCCGTCAAAACCCACCCACAAAAAGCACCATCACCAGGGGAAGACAAAATCAAAGTCCCCCACAATATAATATAACGGATGACAAAAGCCACAAGGGCTCATCATAGGTCATCCGAGTCAAGCGGCCTCTTTTTCAAGGCACCCAAACTCCCAGGAAAACTACATCCAGAGGATTGCATCCAGAAACAAGGGTATCACCAATCAAGGCTTGTCAAGAACTAAATCATGCAGCTATAGATATATACAAACAATATTAATATATACAAAACTTAGGAACCATCACAACCTTCCCTTCCCATAAACTCATCCAACCTACTCTTAAATACATTTAGATTTGGACTACCTACTACCCTCTGCGGCAATTTGTTCCAGAAGTCTACCACTCTATTGGTGAAAAAATATTTTCTTAAATCCAACCTACACCCTTGCTTTTTAATTTTCAAGTGGTGACCTCTAGTCCGATTTCCATCATCTAACTCAAAAAACTTGCTAACATCCAATTTATCTATCCCGGAAAAAATTTTAAACAGCTCAATCATATCCCCTCTCACACACCTCCTTTCGAACGAGAACATATTTAATACCCTCAGTCTATCTTCATATTCAAGGTGCCTCAGGGAAGGAATAATCTTTGTTGCCCTCCGTTGCACTGACTCAAGAAGGTTAATATCGTGTCTAAAATGTGGGGACCATGCCTGTATACAGTACTCTAGATGTGGCCTAACATAAGAGTTATAGAGTTTAAGAATAACCTCCTTACTTTTGTAACTGACATTTCTCTTAATAAAACCCAGCACTCTACTTTCAGTACTATAATGTCCTCTCATAATTCCCTGACCACTATTAGTATCTAGTTTCCCGCCCGCAAAGACCTAATAACACGATCATACTCCTCCCACAACACATCTACCCCCCTCCTACTCAAATGCAGTCCATCCATCGCATACATTTCTTTCATTCCAACAAACCTATCCCACACATCCACAAACATGACACCTTCCATCTCACACATCCTCCTCACATAATCATTCAGCCCAATTGCACGAGACATCCATTCTACCCCAACATCCATTCTTGGAAGCACACCTGTCACAACACCTTTCATTCTACTTTCTTTCACCTTTTCAATCAACCTCTTGTACCTCTCACGTAACTCACATGCACCCACTTTCTTCACATCATTCACTCCTACATGTGTAATCACAACCGCATCCCTTGCACAGCCAGACACCAGTTCCTCATACCTATCAGACAGATCTCTCACTCCAGCACCCGGCAAACACACCCTCAAACCATTCAATCTACTTGCATTCAACTTCCTATCTAAATATCTAACTCGCGAATCACCCATCACAAGCACTTCAGTCAGACTCCTATTCCTAACCCCCACAGACCTAACTCCATCCCCACTCCTATTCTCATTCAAACTACCAGTCACTCGAACTCCACCCCCACCCCCATCAGTCATATCACTTCCAGTTACTTCCTCTCTTAGGGCACTGAATCTATTAGTCAAGCTAATAGGATCTGTGTCCCTCTGACTCACACACCTATTCTCCCCCTGGCTAACCACCTCAACAGAGGCAACCCTATTCTCACAAAGAACAGGAGAAGCCTCCCTAGCTTCATGTTTCCTAACCACTCTCCACTGTCCCCCATCCTCACTAGGCCTATTTCTAACTAATCTAAGGGGGCTAACTTCACTATCACTAGAACTATCACATCCTACCTCCTCCACTGGCCCTCTACCTTCACCTGAAACATCTAACTGGCCTACCTCACCACCTAACCTATTCCCAGCTCTAGGCCTAACACTAAGTTCCCTCCTGAGCTCAGCAACTAACCCCTCCAGCCTACATATCCTGTCTAAATCCTGCCTTCTCATCCCCTCTAAATCTACAATGCATTCACGCAGCCCACATACAACACATGTATACCCCTCACCTAATACACCACAACCAATGCATACATTCCGACACTCATGCTCACTTTCATCCCCAAACTCCATCACTTATTCAAACAAAGAAAGAATTTAAGTAGCAATAAGAAATAAAAAAAGAAGAGCAACTTAGCTTTCGCTGATTGTGGTGAGAAAAAAAACAAAAAACAAACAAACTATAGAAAAATCTGAAAAATAGATCAACAGACTGAGAGCTCTATAAAACACGTGCTACCTGTTCGAAGGTCAGTCAGGCATGGTTCTTATACTTAGTGAACATGACAGGACACGTAGCAATGGGTTTTAAGCTAGATAAGTATAGGTTTAGGAAGGAGATTGGGAGGAATTGGTTTACAAATCGTATGGTAGATGAATGGAATAGGCTCACTAGACATGTGATAGAAGCCTCCTCTCTGGGTAGTTTTAAGAATAGATTAGATAAATATATGGATGAAACTGCTAGATGGGACTGACTTTTTTTTATGTACATTTTGTGTGTTGACTGGAACAGGAGCTGCCACATTTAGAGTACTGTATACAGGCATGGTCACCACATTTTAGACATGATATAAACTTATTAGAGTCAGTACAAAGGAGGGCAACAAAAATAATACCATCCCTGAAGCACCTTGAATATGAAGATAGACTGAGGGTATTAAATATGTTTTCATTTGAAAGAAGGTGTGTGAGGGGAGATATGATTGAGCTTTTTAAAATCTTTTCTGGGATGGATAAATTAGATTTCAGCAAGTTATTTGAGTTAGAAGGTAGTAATAGAACTAGAGGCCACCACTTAAAGATTAAAAAACAGAGGTGCAGACTGGATGTTAGAAAATATTTTTTCACTAACAGAGTGGTGGATTATTGGAATAGTTTGCCACCTGAGACTGTAGACAGCCCAAACTTGAATGTTTTCAAGCGCAGATTGGATGATTATATGGGGATGGAGGGTTAATTTCTTACTTTTTAGTATGTGGATATGTTTCTTGACTCATTCCTGTGGATGCAGTTTCTTTTTATTGTATATTTTGGGGGATTTTGATTTTGTTTTTGACAGACTCCTATGGAGGCTTTAAATTATATATTGTAGATGCATGGTTGGACATTCCTATGGATTGTTAAATTGTATATTGTAGCTGCATGACCTGACAAAATCCTATGGATGCATTATATGGGTGGGATTTGATGGATACGGATGACCTTTGATAGGCCCTTGTGGCTTTTGTCATCCGTTAAATTATGTTATGTTATGTTATGTTAAGTGTAGGCCATGAATGGTCTTTTGCAGTCTCCTTTTCTTATGTTCTTATATATTTTTCTAAGGAGTAGGGAGATTATATTTTGCGGTTGCATGAATGGACATAATCCTCTGGATGCATTTTATGTATATTGTAGATTAGATCTGACAAACTCCTGTAAAGGGTGACAATGTTGATGACTTTTGTCTGGTAAGAAATCTTTGTGTTGACTGGAACAGGAGCTACCAAGTGTAGGCCATGAATGGTCTTTTGCAGCATTCACCTCTGTAAACGTTAGAACATTATTCTATAAAAAATTAGGATTATATACTGGGGGGCTGTGCCCCCCAGACCCCCCCCAATTTAATGAAACTCAGGATATTCATAGTGTGGTCCCCCCTTGTGTTTACCCCCACATGAGCCGTCCCCTTAATGTACTCCAAAAACGTGAAACATTTTGGAACACGTCCGAAAATAGTACGTCTTATCGGCCGGGACAGTCATCTACATATTTACCTAAACTCAAGTATTACCTTTTAAATTAAATTATATTTATTGGTTTTAGGCATCAGGAGTGTTTGGCTGCCTCTAATGCCCAGTTGCTGGGTGTGGAGCAAGAAACCCAACAGGTAAAAATGAGATATCATGAGAAAGAAAAGAACATCTAAATATCCTAATTGTTGGAACCAAGGTTATCAAGTATTCCACCAAGTAACAATATCTGACCTTGGGGAGCAGTATTCCATAGGTTGCGGAGACCTTCACCTATTGTTTGATGCGAGCCGATGGTTATCTTTTTTTTAAAGGTGAATCACGAAGAAACTTGGAGTCCCTGACATTAATGATGAACTAAATTATAGTGAACATTCATATTTCTGAGTCCTAAGGGGAGGGGGAGTTGTAAATAAATATAATGCAAATGAATTGCTTTTTGGTGGGTTTATGAGGTATGCTATCTTCAGGTAGCCAGGCACGAGCGTTCTTCTTCAAGACAAGGTCATGTGAATACGACTCTAGTCGTTTCCGACACGGCTTTTTTACGTTAATCACTTTTATGATCAAAACGATTCACAAGAAATACTATGAATGAGTAAAAAATAATCAGGCATGGACAATTCAAACTACTTTAACCATGAAAGAAAAGAGGTAATAAAAACTTCATAAATATATTGTTGAAGTAGCCAGAGGGTAAGGAAGATTCCAAAGTTCGGCTTTATTTCACTGAAATAAACAATTACAGAACATATAGATACAAAGAAAATAAGATATGCAATAAACACACTCTCATATAAGAACACACAAATATAGGCACATGTCACTTCTGACAAATAAAGAATTAATATAAGTGGCATAATGTATGTTTAACACACCAAGGAGTCTAATTAGTTGAGGAACTGCAAGATTTTAACCTAAGGACATTACGACACACTATATGTTTTAATTTTATTTAATATTCAAATCTAAAGAAAAAAACAGGTTAGTTATTACCTTAAGTAATTATAACTGAATAAATTAGAACAATCTTCCTCTCTACAAAAAGAAAAAGGCTAAAATACAATGAAAGACAAGATCAAGCGTCTAATGCGAGTATTAACAGGATTTAGCAGTTTTCAATGTAACGTTCAACAGGCTCTCTGTGTCAGGTAGAGCCACGAAGAATAGATTAAGGAAGAGCAGTTGGGGAAGGAACATCATAAGATGTATCGTTTTCTATAGAAGAGTCAAGTTTTTTATTTTGTTTAGATTGACGAGGGATATTTTCAGAGGGGGATTCAGGGAGAGCAACTGGAGTGGGAACATCATAAAATGATGAATTATGATCTTGTTCAGTTTTTTAACATTTTTGACAGCATCAAGAAGCGAAATGGGGGATTTTAAATTGGAATTGAGATTAGTAATATGGTCGATCTCGTACAATTGGTTCTCTCCAGCTGGAGACAAATCGTGGATAGCCACTATATGTTCTCGGCCGTCTGGAAATCTGACATGTGCATATTTAGGAGTAGCTTCGATTAGTTCCACTTCGCGTACTAAGGGAGCATCTCTGTGTCAAGTAGAGCCACGAAAAATAGATTAAGGGAGAGCAATTTGGGAAGGTAGATCATGAGATGTATCGTTTTCTATAGAAGAGTCAAGTTTTCTATATCGAGTAGATCGACGAGGGATATTTTCAGAGGAGGGTTCAGGGAAAGCAACTGGAGGTGGGAACATCATAAAATGACGAATTATGATCTTGTTCAGTTTTTTAACATTCATGGCAGCATCAAAAAGCGAAATGGGGGATTTTGTATCGGAATTGAGATTAGTAGTATGGTCGATCTCGTACAATTGGTTCTCTCCAGCTGGGGACAAATCGTGGATAGCCACCATATGTTCTCAGCCGTCTGGAAATCTGACATGTGCATATTTAGGAGTAGCTTCGATTAGTTCCACTTCGCGTACTAAGGAAGAATCCTAATTCCGTACATATCGATTTAATAGTACTTTACCTGGTGAAGCAATCTAGCTAGGTATATAAATAGAGTATGGCCCTGGCATCAAAATTAAACCACCAAACTACTGCGCAGAAATACGGAAAATTGTATTGTATCAAATGTACACGCGTATATATATATATATATATATATATATATATATATATATATATATATATATATATATATATATATATATGATTTCTCGATGTATAGGTAAGAATGCATGAAGGAGGAAAAAAAACGGAAACGACTATAGAGTTCTTTATTAACGGTTCGCCTATTGGCGTCTTAAGAATAAAAGTGGAAGAGAAAGGGGGTGGATCGCTCTCTATATAACGTCAGATGTCATCCCCGATCCATAGTATTTCCCGGGTTTTTTACTTCGTCCCGCCATTCTCATATATATATATATATATATATATATATATATATATATATATATATATATATATATATATATATATATATATATATATACGAGGGGTGGTCAATCAGTTTTGGGAATCGGTAGGGCAAAACAGAGGAAGGGGGATGGCTGTTTGTGGGGTTGTTAGGACAAGTTATGACAAGTCAGGACCTGCAGCCGCACACTCCTGCCTCGTCTATTTAAGAAGCAGTAGCTGATCGAAGATCGTCAGTCACATTTTTTTCAACAATGTAGAAGTTTGAGCACCGTTCAGTGATCAAGTTGTAACCAAGAATGCAAATAAGATCCATGAACGCATGGTTGCAGTTACACCGACACCGCCCCTTCCTATGCAACCATTGCTCGCTGGAATAGGGAATTCTGCCATGGTCGTGAGTCCATTGAAGATGACCCCCGTCCAGGATGCCCGTCAGATGTGACCAACAAGGACAATGTGGACCGTGGGGAGAAGATGATCCTCTAAAATCGACTGGTGAAGGTCGAAGAAATCGAGCGAGAACTTGGAATATCACACGTAAGTGTTTTAACATCATCCACGAAAATTTGGCCATGACCAAGGTCTCTGCCCGTTGGGTCCCTAGAAACCTCACGCCTCACGATCGAGTTCAACGTCGTCAAAGTCCACAAGGCCAGAGGTGCGCGAGTGCGGATTCGAGGAGCTCAACCATCCCCCCTATAGTCCAGATCTGGCCCCTAGCGACTACTTTTTATTCCGCCAGTTCAAGGCTGCAATGCGTGGACGCCAGGTTGGGGACGATGAAGATGTCCAGTTCGCCGTCCAGGAGTGGATTGAACAGCAGTCGGGAGATTTCTGGTTGTCGGGAATTCGAAGCCTCAGGGACAAGTGGCGCAAGTAAATTGAAGTCGAGGGTAGTTATATTGAAAAATAATATGACACTTTTCCTCATATCTCGTCTCCGTATATCGGAATTGCAAAACATATTGACCGCTCATCGTATATATATATATATATATATATATATATATATATATATATATATATATATATATATATATATATATATATATATATCGGTCAGAATTTAAACGGAAAGCCGTGAATTCAGGCATCAGAAATTAATTTTGGCAACAGTGTAATAAAAACGAACATCTCCTGTCCTGAAAAGGGATTAGGAAGGGACAGCTGTCGCCTCGTTAGGAGTTATAAAATTTATATCAAGAAAGCGTCAATTTTTTAGACGCCATGGATCAATGTTGACGGGACGAGGAATTAACGTTGATCGAAGAAATCCAACCCTGCGGGCAGAGCTAAAGACGGCGTGCCCTAGAGACAGGAAGAGGCAATGACTTTCTCCTGCCCTATTATAGAAGAAAATGGAGAACACATACTCATTCCTCATTCTAACTCTCGATCTCAGAGTTGCCCCGTTATTAATTACGTTTCGTTTAGCGTAGCGAAGCTCCCGTCTTAACCACCTAAGACATGTTCTGGTTACTCTCGCTTTCCTGACCGGTAGTAATAAACGTCCTCGACCGTACCCTGTAAACGCGAGCATCATTTTTATCTTGGTTGTTTGTTTTGTTTGTTTAGAACTAAACCTTATTTCGTGACGTGATTCCTCCCAGTCCTTTCTCCATCATAAGCCTTAGGTAATTTCTGCCAAGCCGATATATATTTGAGTATCTTTGGAGTCGGATACAAACTTAACGCCAAACATCTCTTTACCCCAGGGAGAGTACGGACCTCGCGAAATATCGTCATTTTTAACCATAACGGGAACGTGCTTTTCCTGCCTCAACCTTAACTGGCAACCCATACGTCTTTACCAACAAACAGATAACCGGCGCTCCTTTCACTTATAAAACCTCGGGGCCCGCCCATATACTCATTCTCGTCGTGATCTCTAGAGGAAATGAAAGTAAAACGTTCGTGGGAAGTTGCATTCATTGAGGTACATAACAATGAACGCAAGGAATGAAGAGCATACTCGAGGACGTGTTCTTAATGGTTAATGCTCAGGTTTCTAGAATATAACACCAAGGTGACAGTTTTCCATATAATTCCTACCTAGCGCTCGCATTGCCAAATCCCGGTAGGATGGGAAGGTGTTGAACGACTCGTTGGAACCTCTTTCTTGTGCAAAAATTATTTTATTTCAGCAGAAATGAAAAAAGTACCTTGATCTGATTGCACGTAGTCTGGTAACCCGAAAAGAGAAGACATAAGACAAAGTATAACAGTGAATGAAGAAATATACTTACAAGCAAAATCAAAGGAAAAACGCTAGTATTCGTCTACCAGAATTAATAAATAGTTATTGGGAGAAGATGAGGGTAGTGGCTCTTTAAAATCCTGGCTGATTCGATCTAAAGGGCGCATTGCACGGATAATCTCTTGCCTCTCAGGGCGATAATATCGAAGTTTTAACCTTTGACATGTTTCGCATCCTTACACCCCTCGCTTTTCGTCATCTATAGAATAAGGCAATTTTCGTACTCGAACAAAATGGTGAAATCATGTAATCCCTTGATGACAGAGAGCTTTATGAAGTTCGACAAGATTATTATGGGTCATGCTTGAGCAGAAAGTGCGTGATAGGGCGTCAGTAACTCTGTTGAGCGAACCAGAACGATGTATATCTTCTTAACAAAATGGCAATAATTCTAAACGCCATTTAGCAATCTTTTCGTGCTATATTTTACTCTCATGACGTGAATCAAAGAAGTAGGATACAGATTTTTTTATCGTTAATTAAGGTAAGTTAACGACCGATAAGAATATGACGCCATCTTTTGATCGCCTCAACAAAAGCATAAGCCTCTTTTTTCGACAGAGCAGTGATTTCTCTCGGGGGAATTTAAGGATCTCAAAAAAAGGCAACGGGTCGTCCATTCTGGTTCCAAGTGGGCCCAATGGCGCTATTTGAGGTATCAGTTTCCAGTGTAAACGGTAAATTTACATCTATTTTCGCCCTAACAGCGTTAATAATAGCTTACTTAAATTCCTCGATTGGATTTGTAGCTTCTTCAGAAAGTGGAAATAGAGGATGGTAACTCTGTCGATGAGCTTCATGGTCATTTTAGCGAAGAGCGCTTGATGACACAGGTTCAAATCCAACAACTTTTTTCATTTTCATATAACGGTTAAAATAGTTTCCCTATTGTCCGTTTCTATAATTCTCCCATTTTCTTTCTTAAGCTTTAATGGACCACGTAATTAATTTCCTTAGCGTTTTTCCGGGTTGTATGTTACCAGTTTTCATAAATAAATATAAATATAGAAATTTTGTGAATTTTTTTTAAGAACCAATGACATACAAATAGTGAGTTCATAAAATTTATTTTGATACATCATCTTCTATAACTATAATTTAGCAACGTGATATTTTGAAAGAGGCAAAATATAGTTTAGAGTTCCTTTTTAAAATTATTATAATTGGCAAAGTTTAGAAAATTTATAAAAATTTAACCATGGCTGCTTTTTTATATTTTAAATTTTAATCTTAGTAGCGAAGCCTTTGCCTGGTGTATATATATATATAATATATATATATATATATATATATATATATATATATATATATATATATATATATATATATATATATATATTGAAAAAAACAAGACAAGTTGGTGCGGTTAATGTAGTGGCATTATTAAACAAGTGATCTACTTCAGGCCCAGTGTAACACCCTTCGTCCTCGAACTGGTAGACCACAATTCAGGATAGCTCCTCCAGCCCTGGTTTCAAAGTTACTCCTTTATGTTAGTCTCTTTTACCGTCATTGGAAACTGTTTTTATTAATATAATCACAGCGTTTTCTTAGCCAAATACATTCCAAAGATCGAAAAAAATCCAAGCCAAATTGGTGCAGTTTATGTAGTGGCAGGCATTATTAGCAACTGTTAGCAACTGTGAATTCTTTGTATGTGTGCTATCTGGCGTTGGTTCACTCATTTTCTTATCATTGCCAACTCAGTTTTGCATCGTTTGTGAAAGAAACATTACCTTGGATGGATTCAATCATCTCCAAATATAAATGTGCAAGCTGTTATGCTTGTTATTTATACTGTGGGGGGGGGGGGTATTCAATGATAAGATCTCCCTGTGCATGGGGCCAATTTGAGTTTGGTGCAGAAGATTAGGAAATTTTGAATGAGTCTTGCTGGGAGTACGATGGTACGCGGCTCGGAAACCTTACTCTAAGCATTCTAATACGAAAAGAATCCCAGAATTTTTGCGGAGATCTAGGCCAACATTGACAATAATACTAACAAAAGAACTACTCTCTTGCTGTGCCTCTCAAAGATTAACCGAGACATAGGAAGACGAAGCTTCCTCTCCACATTAGTGTTTTGGGTGGTCAGTAGGGATGGTGACGTTATGCCCCAGTTTATCTTCCTCGATGGCTGCATCAGCTGCCTAAAAAAGTTGGTATTGTCCTGAATCCAAGAGGTGGCCTTTGGAATACCGTGCGTGTGTGTGGCAGAGGACTCTAAACCATGCCTTAGGGGGCAGGTTTAGCCATTCTTGGGTGTTATACATTTTCTTTGACTGCATCGTTAAAAAAATCTGGCCTTACAACTCCCCAGACTGCAATCCCCAACTGAACTATTACGTGTGAGGTGTAGTTTAGAGAAAGAGACAAAGTCCTCATCCGTCAGCAAGTTGGAGTGCCCATTCGCAATACTCCTGCGTTCCTACCCCCCCCCACCCGAGTGTCGCACTAGTAGAGCTGGCATCACAAAGGGTTTCAAACCTAGCCTCAGCTAAAACTAACCAACCCCCTTTCCCACAAAGTGCCTACATGGTCTACCAAGTAGTTAGACTCACAGTAGTCAAACCCCCTGAAGTTAGTCATAAGGCTTTCTTCCTGGGTTTTGTAATGGTGGCGCCCACAAGAAGACAGCACCAAAGGAACTTAGGTCCCTACGGCCTTCAATCAGAAGTGTTATCAATAAATGCGCCATAAGCGCATCTCGAACTATTTCAGGGTCGGTTAATTTCGTCGAGATAGGGATGGGTTCAGATATGTTTCTGAGCGCATCCACCACTCTTCCTGGCGTGAATAAGTGTCTTCACTTAACGGCAAGACTCTAAAGCATAAGATTGGGATTGGTTAATGACTAAGCTAGCCTAGATAGCAGTCATTAAGCTTGCTTTAAATGAAGGTATCGTGGGGTTAGGTGAGATTATTATTTTTTATTATTATGATTGATAAAGTGGGTCGTACGTTCGTACTTCCAGTGATCGCTACAGTATCGATCTCTAAGAGCGCTTTTCTTATTTTTTTTTCAATTGAATGAATAAAAAGGGGAGTTCTCTCTTTAATATACTAAATACTGCCAAGGCAACTCGTTCAAGGATAACTTAAACACTTAAACCAAAATAGACCTTTACTGTACATTAATCAACTCAAACAAAATTAATATATACACGTACAAAATACAACTTAAAAATGGTTCTTAATTCCCGTTACCGACACTCAGTTTCTGGTGCTTTACAGGAGAACATTTTGCTTTAAAAAAAATTCGTCTTTAGGATATACAAATAATCTACGTTAAACGCACGGGGACATGAAAATAGAATTGATTACTCACATAAGTTAGTGGGATTTACCCAAATAATCCAAACGAAATACCTTCGTTCGAATATTGTCAAGAGGGGCGTCGTGAGTGTAGTTTATTTGCTTCCCAATAGAGGGAGTTACTTCGAGCGAGGGGTGGACGAGTGACGTCACGCGAAATTTCGAGGAGACGGAGGAGAAGGAACTCAAACAAAACACCGATTGAAGAGGCGATGCGTCTGCGTTTATGACCTTGAAAACGTTTTCTCAGACAAAGCTTGAAGATGGTTGAAGGATTTTCTAGCGATTTGGTTTCGCTTGTAGAGCTTTTCTTTTGGGTGAGAAATCTATCTAGTTTGGGGGTACCAAACTCAGATAGGGTAAGATCACTTGACGATCTTTGGTAATCGAACTGTGCTGATTATGCTTGGTGCAATCTGGTATTGCCCAAGAAAATGAAAGTCCTTCTTAACTTGGTGGGGGAACTCTATCCCGGCAAGTTCTTATCGATGTCTTGACGAAACGATATAGTCCTTTTTTTATCCTGACGAACAGTTTATACAAGAATTACTCTCACGGAGTAATGGGAGGGGGAGAGGGGTAGCAAGGGAAGACCCGAGGGTTCCCTGGCTTTTGGGCGTCTGTTATCTCTCTTCCTAGACATTTTGAACTAAGGGAAACTGGATCTCATGTTGAATCGACACAAGTGGGTATCAATTCAGCCGTGCTTGGCGTCGTGTCGCTCTGGGAGAGCTTAATACGAGATCGACAGTTCAAATTTTTGACTTGTTTGTTTATAAATACACCCTCAGATGGTAGGCCTTTTAAGCAGAGGTCAGGAATAACTGTCTCCTAAAGTTGCCATTTTTATCGTACTTGTATGTTACCGGAGACTGGGTAGAGTGGCTTAGAGAAACCCAGGTGGGTTTTGTTTTTCTTCCATTGTTTTTCTTCGCCATGAGAAAGACCTCGGTTAACTCGTATATTAGAGAACAGAGAAAACGAGGTAACAGCGTGACTAAAGTAACCGGGTAATTTCAATAATCTAACTGTAATCTTTAACTAACAAAGTTTTTTTCTAAAACTTAAAATGGAAGAACATCAGGATAACAAAGAGTAAGGATGAAAATGGAAACACAGATTTGGAGTAAATGAATTATGAATGGTTATTAATGAATTAATAATTTGAATGGTTAAAGAAATTATTCGCTACAAAGGGAATGAATATAAGTTGGTTTACATTAATATGAATGGTATAGCAATGTGGAAAATTATGTGTTATAGATTATAGTTGTTAAATTTTGTTATAGCCACTGAACGTTGCGCGAATTATAATCGCAGGGGAATTGGAAATGTAAAGAAAGGAGAGAGTTACATTCAGAACACTTAAGATATTTGATAAAGTTGAATATTATAATTGATATTATTACTGACCATGCCGACAGTAGGAAAATACAAGTGGAAGATTGAAAGTGCGAGTGAGGCAGGAACGAAGAGGTCTACGCTGATTAGATGGTTTGAAATGCGTCAGACAAGGGTTGTGATTGGTTAGAGAGAACCGTACATCTAATATGGTAATTGTATGCGGTAAATATTATCGAAAGGTCGTACTAATGAATTTTACGGGGCGAGATGCATAATTTCTTAGATGGGGCAATGCCAACTGCTTTTCTGAGAACTTTAGTAGGAGCTACTAAAGATGCTAGCTACTACAATACCCTCCCCCCCAAGAGAGTTACCCATCCCGTTAAAAAAAACATTCAGGCTAATCTGGATATGTCCGAGGCCTTCTGACAACGCGACCGGACCGTGTGATTTTGCCCGTGGACTGGATATGACTGCTGGGAATGGCACAACATTGTGTGCGAGGCACCGTCACGAGCAAGGGTGGCGGATTGATGGTGATCCGTTCGGTTGTGCTATCCGTGCTAGCTTCTGTCGATAACAGGACGCTTTGAGCCTGGCTTGCTGGTTGCGGAGTGATCAGAGGTGGATGAATGCTTTCCTGACTGGGCAACTCAAACGACGGGGTTTCCTGGGACAAAAGAGTAGGCAAAAATAATCGGGAAGGAGATATGGGCAAGATAGATGTGATTGGGGTTGAGGTTAGATAATGGTAAGTTAGAGGAATTACTGGACCATTATTCGAGATAGTTGAAGAAGAAAACGAGGACTGTTCGGGGATGGACAGCATCAATAAAGGCGGGTTTCAAGCGATCCAGAGAAACCGTATCCTGCTTGGTTCAAATATGTAGTACATAGGATTTTGGCTTTCTATAGATGACGAGAAATGGTCCATCATAAAGGGATTGCAATGAGGAGCGAGTTGAATCGAGACGGACATAGACATGGGAACAAGTTGACATCTCTTTTGGTATGAAAGGTTTTTGGTTAGCAGACACTAGGGGCAGAAGGCTTAATCTTTTCCACCAGTCGTACAAAATCGTGTACATAAGAAGCAGGATCGAGGTGAGAAGGCAGAGGTCGGTCAGAAGAAGAAAAGAATTGACCAGGACGACGAAGTTGAGTACCGTAGACAAGTCCCGCCCCAGAGCAGGGCAAGTCATCTTTCAAGGATGAAGGAATATCCAGGAGAATCAAAGGCAGCTTGTCCACCCAAGTGATGTTGCGATCAGTGGAGCGTAAGCTCGGTTTGAGGGTCCTGAGCAACCATCCCACTTTGGCGTTGCTTTAGGGCTGGTATCTAGTGGTACGTAGTCGAAAGGATCCAAGAACTGACATGAGTGCATCCCATTGGTGGGATTCAAATTGGCTGCCACGATCAGTCATGATTGTTGAGAGAACACCAAAACGAGCAACCCATGATGAGACAAAGGCTCGAGTGACAGGTGATGTTGTGATGTCCGAGATAGGACCTGCCTCTGGCCAACGAGTAAATCGATCGATCATGGTGAGAAGATAACTACAACCATGGAAGTAAGGCCGATGACCTACTAGATCGACGTGAACGGCGTCAAAACGCGACGAAGGAAGAGGAAAAGGGACCAGAGGAGCTTTTATTTAACGATGGAGTTTAGCGCGCTTGCATGGCAGTCATGAGCAAGTCCATTTGGCCACATCGGTATTTATACTTGGCCAAAGGAAGCATTGCGCAACGAGCTTGCGTGTGGCATTGAAGCCAGGATTAGAGAGACGTGAATTTGGTCGAAAATGTGCCGACAGTAAGCGAGAAGAATGAAATGACAAGGATAGCCAGGCAATGAATAGTCGACTAGGAGGCGCATGGAAGGACAGTATGGTAATTCGACATCGCGAATAACGAGTTGAGAAGATTGATGCAGCGTTTGCGTGTCTTCATCCTGTTCCTAAGCCGACGCTATTGTCGCATTATTTATGGGTGCAGTACGAAAGAGTTGCATGCCCGAAATTGAAGAAATGCGAGAAAGCGTGTCCGGTACTACGTTTGATGAACCAGGAACGTAATGAAGGTCGCTTGTAAACTGCGAAATGAAGTCTAGATGACGAGCATCGGCTGAAGAGTGCACGGAAGAAATGCTATGGTAGATAGTGCATCAACCAATGGCTTGTGGTCCATGAAGACAGTAAATTCATGTCCTTCCAAGTATTGTCGGAAGTGGCAGAGGGAGAGATATATCCCGAACAGCTCTCGTGAAAAAGTGTTCGATCTCTTTTGTGAAGGAGTTAAAGATATTGAGAAGAACGAGAGAGGTTGCCATGAGTTACGAACCCTTTTTTGTAAGGTTGCATCTACATGGGTGGCTGACGCATCCGAGGCAACGCTTATACGGGCCTCTGGGCAAGGATGGGACAATGAAAGATTCGCACGCCTCGGGAGACCATGGCAAAGAAGAGTTCTACTTGATGGTTGAAAGGAGAGTGTAGAGTGGTTGCATAATTTTAGAAACGTCAGGGATAAATCTATGGTAAAAGTTAACAATACCGTAGAACTGAGCCAATTGCTTGAGCGAAGATGGTCGGGGGAATTCTCGAATAACAGCAACTTTGTCCTCGAAAGGACGAATCCATCAGGAGAAACATGATGTCCAATAAAGGAAAGTTATGACACACTAAAGAGACAATTAGATGCCTTGAGTATGGTATTGGGCATTAGTGGGATTGATTTCAGTTAGTAAATTTGCCTAGATAGCTATTTGAAAACCATTACCATAAATTTGTTGAATTGGATGGAATAGTCGTCTGCTAATATTTAGGCCTAACGGCTGATGTGAACTGAATAAGAAAACGGACGCTAAACAATATATATATATATATATATATATATATATATATATATATATATATATATATATATATATATATATATATATATTTATAAAATCAATAAATGCACAATGAGAGAAATTGAATTAGGAAATAACTAGTGAACGGTAATTACAATTATACGAATGAATGAGATAATTAAATTGAGAATTGTAAATATAATTGAAATATGGATTACAGGATGGTATAACCAGTATAATTGACTTGTAAAAAGGATGGGAAGTGTAGGATAATATGGTCGATTTTTGAGGAAGGCAGTGAAATATAACGAAATGAAATGTATGAAAGTAGTGAAAAGTATGGAATGAAATGTAAAGTGAAGTGAGATAAGGTAACTATGATGGACTGTGAATTGGGATCTGCAATGAGAGAAGTAACCTAGAATTAGGACCTACTCTCGTAGGTCCTAATTTGCAGAGAATAAGTTTGAGAGGATTTATAACTGACCTTGATTCGAAGTAAAATGGAGTATGCTAATATTTATGCACAAGGTAAATTACGTTAAAAGGATATTAGGTAATGGTAATATTTAAATTTATGCAATGGAATATTGATACATGATATTTTTTAGTAATGCCAGGGGGCATTGCTATAACACTCTCCCCCCAAGAAAATGACCCCACCCCCTTTTAATTTATGACCCGCTGTCAGAGTAACGTCGAAGCCTTCTGACAACGCGATCGCAGCGTGTGACGACAGTGCTATTGGTTTGGCTGTTAGTGCGGGGACACGGATTCGCCGTGGGAGTGCCAGTAGCGTTGAACGAGGTACTGGCAAGAGAGAAGGTTGATGGAGCGAAGGTGATCCGCTTGTTGGTTCCTTCCGATGGCGTCCAGCGGGATGTGAGAGTCTGAGTCCCGTTGTCCGCTGAACGAGTGTCCACACTGATCAGTGAGGAGAGATTTGCCTCTGACTGACCACTTCTGCCGACGAGGGCTCCTGCAACAAAAGAGGAGGAGGCAGCAAAACGGAGGGTGGTGTTTGAGTAGTAGGGGTGGATGATTGGGTGGGTTGAAGATTGTTTTGGAAGAAGAAGTACAAGGTAAAGGTGAACGGTTTCTATATAGGTGGTTTGATGGCGTGTTGCCATAGCACTGTACGAGTGCTAAATAAATCGGAGGAGTATTGCCATAGCACTGTGTGGGTGCTAAATGAAATGATGGTGTGTTGCCATAGCACTGTATGAGTGCTGAATGGATTGATGGCGTGTTGCCATAGCACTGTAAGAGTGCTGAATGAAATGGTGGCTTTTTGCCATAGTACTGTATGAGTACCGAACGAAATGATGCCGTGTTGCCATAGCACTGTATGAGTGCTGTATGAAATGATGGCGTGTTGCCATAGCACTGTATGAGTGCCGAATGAAATGATGAGATATGGAGTGAGGATTGAGGATTGTTATGATACCAGCACCACTCAGTTGGTTGAGAGGGAAAAGGAAACGTTATGCTTCGGGAGACTACTTAGCGCTGTATGTGAAGAAAGAAGCATGCCGGTGGCTACAAGGCTGTGCACAGTGTACAGCGTTGCGCCTGTACCTTTGATGATACCAACATAGACCGTGATGGTCTTGTAGGTTATAAGAATAGGTGGAAAAAATGAGGTTGACAACTTTGCTGCCTCTCACCTTTTGCAGTGGAATGCCCTCGTTGGTTTCTCGTATGGGAACCAGAGTGGGTCCTGCGCCACCGATCGCCAAACCCGTGTCCGTGCTCGCTCTGTGATTCCTGCTGCAGTTTTAGCCGCTGAATGTCGGCTTCCATCCTCCGTATTGAAGCTTCAAGATCCCTCGATAGAGAAGGTGGAATCCTTAAACGCTCCGACCGGTCGTCTGAGGAGCTAGCCGTTTCCCGAACCTGAGAAATTGAAAAATTATTGTTAAATGGGCCGTGAGTTTGGCCGTTGCCCCAATTCACCTAAGAACTCCCGTATAATTTGTCTGAGGCTATAGCAGTCTCCTCAATGCTCGTGGGGCTCGAGCCTAGGATCAGTGGCCTGATTCCATTTGGGGCTCCTCTCGTGAAAATCTCAGTGGGAAGAGGGCTAAAAAGTTCGGTTTGAGCAATTTTTACACTGATAAGGTCCTTCAGATGGCTTAGGAAAGAAGTAGGACTCTTATCTATCATTTCCTGAGTGTTCAGGAGCTCTCTCAGGTAGTCTATTTGAGACCTGCCGTATTTGCTGAGGAAAGCCTCCTTCAGGCGGTCTAGAACGCCAGCCTGTTCCCCGTTATTTAGAACTTCCCTGAATTGTACGAGTATAAAGATACTTATGGGCAAACGCTGAATTATTGTTGCAATTTTTTCTTCTTCGGTGATGCTCTGAGGTTTAAAGAGGAGGGACGAGAATTCCAACCATGTAATTGAGTTTGCAGGATCATATACGGGAAGCGAGAGACACGCATGTGCCTTTGTGTGGACTAGGGATTCGAAGTAGTCGGTTGGTTATAATGATCGGGTTGGCCGCTAAAAGATGTCCTTATTTGTTGTGGTTATTCCATCAGTGTCACTATGTTTTATGTGAATTTGTCCGGGTTGAATGAATGTGTTGATGTGAGTGAAGTAACTGTGGTTGTGTGCACGTGTGTGTGTGTGTTTGTGTGTGGAAATTATTCACGAGAACAGGAATGTGAAGAAATTAAAAATATTTATGAGAAATAAAGGAAATTGTACACTAGTTGTATATGGGGGATAGTATCAAATAAAATAATATGAGTTATGACAATTAGAAGAAGGATGCTAAAGATAACACGCGATATTAAAAATGAACACGTAAATCAAAATGCTGTTCTAATGAGGATAGCATGGAAATGACATAACATAACATAACATAATTACACGGATGACAAAAGCCACAAGGGCCTATCAAAGGTCATCCGCCTCCGTCAAAACCCACCCACAAAAAGCACCATCACCAGGGCAGACAAAATCAAAGTCCCCCACAATATAATATAACGGATGACAAAAGCCACAAGGGCTCATCATAGGTCATCCGAGTCAAGCGGCCTCTTTTTCAAGGCACCCAAACTCCCAGGAAAACTACATCCAGAGGATTGCATCCAGAAAACAAGGGTATCACCAATCAAGGCTTGTCAAGAACTAAATCATGCAGCTATAGATATATACAAACAATATTAATATATACAAAACTTAGGAACCATCACAACCTTCCCTTCCCATAAACTCATCCAACCTACTCTTAAATACATTTAGATTTGGACTACCTACTACCCTCTGCGGCAATTTGTTCCAGAAGTCTACCACTCTATTGGTGAAAAAATATTTTCTTAAATCCAACCTACACCCTTGCTTTTTAATTTTCAAGTGGTGACCTCTAGTCCGATTTCCATCATCTAACTCAAAAAACTTGCTAACATCCAATTTATCTATCCCGGAAAAAATTTTAAACAGCTCAATCATATCCCCTCTCACACACCTCCTTTCGAACGAGAACATATTTAACACCCTCAGTCTATCTATATATTCAAGGTGCCTCAGGGAAGGAATAATCTTTGTTGCCCTCCGTTGCACTGACTCAAGAAGGTTAATATCGTGTCTAAAATGTGGGGACCATGCCTGTATACAGTACTCTAGATGACGCGCGGAGTTCGAAAATTATTTTAACGTTTGAAGTCATTTATTGATTGACGGGAGATTATTACATTCTAAGCACCATTTTATGGTATCCGTTATTAGTGGGATTGATTTTAGTTAATAAATCAGCCTAGATAGCTATTTGAAAACCATTACCATAAATTTGTTGAATTAGATGGAATAGTCGTCTGCTAATATTTAGGTCTAACGACTGGTCTGAACTGAATTTGGAAAACCTTCGGGCATTAAGGTTATAAGAAAACGGACGATAAACAATATATATATATATATATATATATATATATATATATATATATATATATATATATATATATATATATATATATATATATAATCAACGAATGCACAATGAGAGAATTGAATTAGGAAATAATTAGTGAGTGGTAATTATACGAATGAATGAGATAATTAAATTGAGAATTGTTAAGGAATACAACGTAAATATAATTGAAATATGGATTGCAGGATGAGATTATAGGAAGGTATTACAAGTATAATTGACCTGTAAAAATGTTGGGAAGTGTAGGATAGTATGGTTGACTTGTGAGGAAACCAGTTCAAATATAACGTAATGAAATGTTTTGAAGTAGTGGAAAGTATGGAGTGAAATGTAAGGTGAAGTGAGGTAAGGTAACTATGATGAACTGTGAATTGGTATCTGCAATGAGAGAAGTAACCAGAATTATGACCTACTCTCGTATTGCAGTTTGCAGAGAATAAGTGTAAGAGGATTTATAACTGACCTTGATTCGAAGTAAAATGGAGCACGAATGGATGGGTGGCTGCTTCAAAGCCGGCAGCTTAAGGCGTGCGTTTGTTTGCGTGTTGGTATAAGGGAAAATCTTTCACTAAAGGGATTTTGGGGAAATACATTTTGAAAGTAAAATTGGTTTCCCGTTTATGTTGAGAAGGGTTACAATTTGAATATATATATATATATACATTTATTTTAAAAAGGAAAGTATGCTAATATTTATGCACAAGATATATTATGTTAAAATGATATTAGGTAATGGTAATATTTAAATTGATGCAATGGAATATTGATACATGATATTTTATAGGAATGCCAGAGGGTATTGCTATATTAAGTAGGATACCATACTCTTCAAGTCGAGCGGAAACCTGACGAAGGTGAGATAGATGTTCCTCTAAAGAAGAAGATGCTATCAGAAGGTCGTCTATGTAATAAAAGACGAAGGACAGACCTCTCAGAACCTGATCCATGAATCGTTGGAAGGTCTGAACACTGTTACGAAGACCATAAGGCATTCGATGCATGACGAAGGAACCAAATGGAGTGGTGATTGCTGTCTTTGTGATGTCATCTGGATGAATAGGGATCTGGTTGAAGACACGGACCAGATCGAGTCGAGAAAAGATTGAGCAACTGAAAAGAACAAGCAGAGTTGAAATCAGACAGATAGGGCAGAATATGTCTATCGGGGATAGTACAGGCATTGAGCCGCCTGTAATCATCTACAGCTCTGTACTCACCGGTAGTGGATTTGGGTACTATATGAAGCAGAGACGCCCAAGGAGAAGTAGAGGGGCTATCTATGCCAGCTTTGACCATGAAAGTGAACTATTGCTTCATTAAAGAGAGTTTATCTGTGCCTAGTCGACGGGGGCTTGAAAATACAGGCCCTCCTATCGTCTCTATCCGGTGAACAACATTGTGTTTAATAGGCCTGTCCTTTGATGATGGAATGCTAAGGGCAGGAAATTCCTGTAGAAGGCGCTGAAATCGGGGATTGGTCGAATGGAACCGGACAGAGAGAACAGAACTCTGCCAGGGGGAAAATGAACCCGAAACTATGATCGAAGTTGTGCGATCAATAAGCTTGTGGTTACGAGAATCGACCAAAAGTTCGTGGGCAGAGAGAAAATCGAGGCCTAAAATATGAACGTCAACCTCGGCAATAATAAACGCCCATCGAAAACCTCTACGGAGGCTCAGATACAACTGAAGGATACGCCTTCCATAGGTCCTTATATCCGAGGAACTAGTGGCTTTAAGGGCAAGATCAAAGGAAGAACAAGCTTTATCGTGCAGAGAGGCTGAAATAACACTACATTGAGCACCAGTGTCAACTAAATATGAAAAACCAGAGAGTTGGTCGTAAATACGAAATGGTGGATCAACCTGAGAAAGTATAGGAACGGCAGAGGTGATAGACCCATTGATCACTTGCTTTTTAGTTTAAATTTGTTGGAGAATTTGAATAATTAGAATGAGATTTAGAGTGAATTGGGGCATTAGAAGGAGAAGAGTGAATTGAATGTTGAGGAGATGAAATTGGTGGATTAACGTTAGATGAAGGAGGTACTGGTTGTAAATATGTGCAGGGCTGTAAGCATTTTACGGCCCGTGAACCATATTTGTTGTGGTACCAGCACCAATTAATTGGTTGGATGAAAGTAACATTAGAATGAGAAGGACGAAATTGTGAAAAGCAAACATTAGATTAAGAATGAATATAGGATGAGTGGTAATATTGGCAAGCCTCCGTACAGTGTACAGCGTTGCTACTATAGTTCTCATGGTACCAGCATAGACTTTTTGGTGGTGAGTGAGCAGATTTAATGATAAAAGGAATGCTGCTCATCACCTCTTGTGCTGGAATGCCCTCATTGGTTTCGCCTTCGAGAGGACGAACGGTCCCTGTCGCTCCGTCTACCATTATGACTGTGCACTTGCGCGTTCCCACATTGGAGTTTGAGGTTTTGTAATTCTCATTATATCCTCTCCAACGTAGCAGCTAATCCGGAGATGAAGGAGAAGAGGCGATACACGGGTCCGGAATGTTGTCGGAAGACTCCGTTGGTAACCGAACCTGCGAAATAGTTAGATTAGAAGGAGGAATCGGATTTTGTGGGACAGTCCCCCAGCTAACATACGGGTTGAAGTATATAATCTCGGCTGCTTGTGAAATCTGGTCCACGTTGTTATGCTCACCAATCATAATGAGGGGCTCAATGCGGTCAGGGATCCCACGCATGAAAATTTCTGTCAGAAAGGAGTCGAAAATCTCAGACTGAGCGCCTTTCGCCCTGATCAATTCCTTAAGATGTTCAAAGAACCGCGTGGGACGCCTATCCCCATTTGTGAGTATTTAAAAGTTTCCGTAAGTCCTCGGCCTGTCACCTACCGAACTCTACCTTAACACCCTGCTCTATTTCTCCCACTTTCTAGCAAAATCCCCCCGTACAAAGTTACTATACTCATAAGGACTTTTTTGCGTAATGCAGATTATGCGCTCTTGATTGGTTATAGCTTGATGTGCCATGAGTACTTCACATAATCCCAACCACGTGATTCGGTCGGTTGCATCAAAAGCGGGAAGAATGATCGAAGGGTGGTTGGTGCTGTAGATAGAGGGGAGTAGGAAAAGAGAAAAATAAAAAAGAATAGCGTAGGCGAGTTGCGAACAGCTTCTTGCGTCGCTGGACCACTGTTAGCCAGCGGCGAATCCACTCGGCCATCCTGAGTCTCAAAAAAGACTCATTCAAACGAAGCTTTTTAGCCGCTCGCCTGCACTTCCCGTACGCTATATAACTGCCCTCCTAGAAGCAGAGCGTATTTTGAAGAAACGAAGAGAGCCCGTTTGGAAATGTTATCCAAGGGCTAACGCTTCCCCTCCTGGGTCTGGGGCACCATTGTAGATAGAGGGGAATAGGAAAAGGGGCAAAGAAAAAAAAACAATAGCGTAGGCGGGTTGCGAACAGCTTCCCGCGTCGCTGGACCACTTTTAACCAGCGGCGAATCCACTCCGCCATCCTGAGTCTCTAAAAAGACTCATTCAAACGAAGCTTTTTAGCCGCTCGCCTGCACTTCTCGTACGCTGTAGTGCCTCGGGCGCTGACATCCTAGTTGATCACAGCTGTATTGCTGATCGCGGAAGCCGAGGTACACAAGATGATTGAAGTGGATAATGTTTGGCTTGCACGTGTGGTTGTAATTGAGGCAGAAGTTGTGGTGGCACAATTATTCGTGACTATATTATTTATGTTTATTAGGGAATATGTGCTATTGAAGCTATTCTGGTTATTAACATAAAATTTGAGGAGGATAAAAAGGTGAGGGAGTTTGAAATAAAATGAAAAGAAATGTTATTTTCAAGTTGAGCGAGGTTGAAAGAAAACGTGCGTTCGTTAGAAAAATTTTCGAAGCTTTTGAAAAAAAAGGAGGGTGTGGCGTTCGCCGTGCCTGAACCAATGAGAGTGAAGCCGGTTAAGTTTAAACCTTCGCGGGCAAAAAGTAACATGTGAAAAGAATTATATAATTTATCATAACTAGACGTCAAACTATATAATAATTAATTGAAGCGGGTCTGGGGGGGACACCAATTAAAGCATAATATGGGGTTTGGTTAATGACTAAGCTACCCTAGATAGCAGTCATTAACTTTGCTTTAAATGAAAGAATAGATGAGAACGCGTTAGAGCAGAGAGCAGAGAAAATGAGGTAACGGCGTGACTAAAGTAACCGGGTAATTTCAATAATCCGACTGTAATTTTTAATAAAGTTTATTTCTAAAACTTAAAAATGAAAGAACATAAGGATAACAAAGTGTAAGGATGAAAATGGAAACACACAGTTGGAGTAAATGAATTATGAATGGTTATTAATGAATAACTAATTTGAGTGGTTAAAGAAATTATTCGATACAACGGGAATGAATATTAGTTGGTTTACATTAATATGAATGGTATAGCAATGTGGAAAATTATGTGTTATAGATTATAGTTAGAAAATTTTATGTTATAACTACTGAACGTTGCACGTTTTATAACCTCAAGAGATCTGGAAATGTAAAGAAAGGAGAGAATTATATTCAGAACACTAAGACATTCGATAAAGCTGATTATTAGAATCGATATTATTACTGACCTTGTCCGACAAGGGAAAAATACAAGTGGAAGATTGAAAGTGCGAGTATAGCAATGCCTCTGGGCATTCCTATAATAAAAACCTCCTGGGAAACTTAAATATGTATATACATCCATTATTATGTAAAATTCATTATGCATTACTCTAACTTGTCAATTTAATTATTTTACTCTAACTTTGTCAATTTAATCTTTCAATTAATTTACTGTAACCTTTTGTAAATCAAATCATTTTATGCTAAACTTAATAATTAATTAATTCATTTATTTTCTTGTCAATTCAATTAACGTATACTGTTCCAAACAACATCTCTTAAATTTCACACACAAACAAACAAACACACGTTCCCAGCTCGATCAAATAAGCACGCTGCTCTCGTCGTCTACAGGTTGGTAACCATTCCTTCTACAATTATTCATTTACCTCCAAATAAATCACACTGAGTTAATTCCACTCTCACAATCTTTGCAAACAACAATACGAGAGTATGTTCTAATTATATTTGCTTCTCATTGCAGCCCTCAATTCACAGTCCATTATAGATACTTTAAAATACTCTAAATTACTACACTATATTACTTACAACTCAATATTATTTACTATATCAAGGATACTCTATTATTCACTCTATATTGTTTCACCATATTATTCACCATATTTACTTAACCTACTTATCTCTGTGCATTCGTTGGATTTTTATAAATATATTTATATTTGTGTAATTGTCTTTCTTAATGCCAAAGTCATTCTTCCAAAATTTATTTCGCTGTCGCCTTTAGGCCTAAAGCTAACGGCAGACATCTTCGATCAAACAAAATTTATGGGTATGGTTTTCGAAACGCTATCTAGGCTGATTTATTGACCGGAGATAAATCACATTGATAACCATACACTATACGAGTGAAGCAGGAACGAGGAGGTCCACACTGATTGGATTGTTTGAAATGCGTCAGACAAGAGTTGTGATTGGTTGGAGAGAACCGTACATCTAATATGATAATCATCTGGGGTAAATATTATCGGAATGTCGTACAAATAAATTTTACGGGGCGAGATGCATAATTTCTTAGATGGGGAAATGCCAGCTGTATTTTGGGGATCTTTTGTAGGAGCTAGCATAGATGCTATTTGCTACAACCCCTCTTGAAGAGGGGTGGTAACGAGTCAAAAGGATTCGGAGCGAGTCCTAGCAGCAACCCCCTCCCGTTCCACAGGAGAGCCGGACCGCAATCTTGGAACCCGGGTCTGTGGCAGAGTTTTTTTACGACCGTTTTATCCTCCTCCTCTAGCTGACATGCATCTCCGCAAGTATTCAAGAAGCAAAAAGCAGATAACCTTTCAAAGAGGGATTTACAATGAGTAAGTTGCGTTTTCCTCTCCCTTCGCGTGCTGCACCGACCTTGGTTCGGAAGTTGTCCAGTATGCCATGCTTAGACAGCTATGCGAGCGAGACATGGCATTTATGCTAGATTTGTTCAACAAGATCTCGATGAGGGTATCCCACCAACTTAGGTCGAATGGCTACTATGCTTGCTTTTTGCAAACAGGGTAATGATCACTTAACCCGGCTGGTTTCCGCCCAGTTTACGACCGTTTTATCCTCCTCCTCTAGCTGACATGCATCTCCGCAAGTATTCAAGAAGCAAAAAGCAGATAACCTTTCAAAGAGGGATTTACAATGAGTAAGTTGCGTTTTCCTCTCCCTTCGCGTGCTGCACCGACCTTGGTTCGGAAGTTGTCCAGTATGCCATGCTTAGACAGCTATGCGAGCGAGACATGGCATTTATGCTAGATTTGTTCAACAAGATCTCGATGAGGGTATCCCACCAACTTAGGTCGAATGGCTACTATGCTTGCTTTTTGCAAACAGGGTAATGATCACTTAACCCGGCTGGTTTCCGCCCAGTTTTTCTAACATCCTGCTAGCAAATTGATGCAGAAATTGGTAAACCTTAGATTAGCCTTAAGGGCATTAATCATTAATAATGGTTATCTTAAACAGCAATGATAATAAATAGCAGTTATTCACACAGGAGTGAGCACTACCTCTATCAGATAATATTTTTTCCCACACATCATAAAATTAGGAATTATACTTTTTGGACGTCAGCTAAAGTATAATACTGAATTTAATCATTATTTTTTAGATTTACCTGTATTTTAGACATGTAACATAAACAAGATACATTCGATCGCAACGATTTAAATAAATTATATATATATATATATATATATATATATATATATACATATTATTACATAACTCTTTCTGAATAGTAGAATACAATTATGGCTTAAAAAATAAATATAAACATAAGCAGGTCTGAAACTTAGGGGGATTCAGCCCCTAGCCCCCCCCCCTTCTTAGATCCGCGCCTGGTCATACCTTAACAGCTTTAGAGTTAGGACTAGGAACCTCCTTCGAGAGCTCAGAGTAGCTCTCGGGCCGGTGGCGCCTCTGGTTCTGCCCAGGACGCCACATGGAGTGTACCACCTTTGACTATTTGTCTCTAAACCTCTTCTCCCAAAATTTCGATACCCCCAGGAGTATTGCGTACGTCTCGTCCTCTTTGCAGCACACTTCGCGTCTCGCTGGATCCGTCCCCATGTATACGGGAAGCTCCAAGTTCCAGGGTGAGGGGGTCGATTTCCACGCCGTTTCTAGTCTGTTCGAAGTCAGTGGGCTTCTACCAAGTGTTGCGTCTCTTCCTATGATCGAGCTGGTTGCAATACACAGCTCTTTACAAGAGATAGTGCCTGTGGGGGCATGAAACTCAATACGCCGTTATCACAGAAAATTTCCCTGGTCAAGACAGACCAACGCAGCTGTTTTTAATTTGGAGTGCTTTATCACCGTCTTTCCCCCAGTTTGATAACGCTGTCCAGCTCCTAGGTGGCAGCCGTATCCATCTTCCCCCTCTTAGGGGTAGAAGGCAATCTCTCTTATTTCTCGTTCGCCTCGTCGATGCCCAAAATTATCAAGGTTCATGTTTGCTTAAGCCGCGTCCGATATCCCTTGGGAATCTCGCTTAATTCCCTTTCGCCTCGTCGATGCCTGAAATTATTAAGGTCCATGTTTGCTTAAGCCGCGTCCGATATCCCCTTGGGACGCCCTCGCGCGCGTAGCCCTATGTCGACCATGTATGTGGCTCCTATTTAAGGTGATGTCTGCAAATCCTCAGCAGATAGAGAGAACCCGAGCTTCTTGCCGTCCAGACCCTAGTATCTGTCTCCCGTCAAGTGGTCCCCTCGCCCTTGTGATCTCGTCAGCAGATCGTCTTCGTGTAATCCGCCCTAATCAGAGGAAGATTATGGAAACCCGTTATACCCCAGAAGATTGTCCTGGGTTTCTCTCGTCTCATTACATTGGTTGAGACTTCCTGCCGTCTGCAGACGAATCTCGAATTCGTGATTACTTCTCCCTGGTGCCGAGGTAATCTCAATCTCCTTCGAGTATCTCTGGACGCCTTCGCATCGAGACACCATTGACGAAGACCTGGCCATTTTTCTTCCACATCCTCAGTTCATCCTCTAGAGGAAATCATGAGTCCTTTCCTCGTAAGTCCCACCTCTTCGTTCCTAGTCCTAAGAAGAATTCCCCATTTGGTGTAACGCCAATAGACTTGCTCAATCTTTCATTCAACCCGACTTGTTGGATCACTTATATATTTTCCTGAACCTAGTTTCATAATATTCTTTTGTCGTACTGATTATTATTTAGATTTCCATATTTATCTGTGCTTTTGTTCTTATTATTTGTATTAAAGTTTATTTTTGAAGAGGTGTTTATCTTTCGAATAACCCTTGAGACGAACCTGGCAATCGTATTCCCTTTTAAAGAGCCAAACTATACTATTGTACTCTAAGTAGAAGGCCCTTACCTTTCCCTAATTCAATTGTACCCAAACGCACTGCTGATAGTGACCTCTTGGCGTGCAGTAGTGTGTACCTTTACAGACTTTTTGGTAATACACCTTCGTCCCTCGATAGTGACTCATGCCCGTTCTGGACCGGAGTGTGATCTGTAGTGACTCACAAAAGGCCCTTTGTTCTTTCGAAGTATTGGAATCTCCACACACCCTGGTTCACGGTATCCGTGAGTCACGGTGGCCACGAGTCGGGCTAATGTAGATATTAGCTTTTACTGGTTTCCTAGGATATTTTAGAATCGCGGGGAATGAGAACGATGATGAGGGCGCCGCGATCTTTACAATTGAAAAATCCCTAAATGACGCGACGGTTCCGTTCACTTTTTCTCTTTTTTTAATTAGACACTAGCGGGACGCGCCCCCATTTCATGGAACACTCCTCTGCACCTTATTTTGATGACTGCGTTGTTCCCCAAACTGTTCGGCACATTCCTGTTTAATGTGAATAATGTCTCTGTCTGGTTGATCTTTGCGTATGTTTCCTGTACCGACACCAGGGCGAGTGGTGTTGTTACCGCTTGTCCATATACTCGGGTCGGATGTTTGCACACTTGGATTATCTGACTTTTTGGAAGATGGTGGCCTCCTCCATTTTATTTCTCTCTTTGGTGTTGGTCGCATGACCCTGCTTTGGGAGGGGAGGGGGGGCATTCCCCCGACGCCGTAGCGTGTTTCTTCTTCTTATTTTGTTTCGTTTATATTTCTGGGATCTGTTACACGTTTGCCTTTTTTTTTTAATCTACCCTAGTATTAAGCTGTAGGATGATTTCGGCGTCATGTGCTTAGTAAGTAGTCGCCAGATTGGCTCCGTAGAAAAAAAAAAATCACCTTTGTCATTAGTCCTTCTCTATGACAGTCCTTCCAGGGGTATCCTGTTCGATTTTTTCTCTGTCTGTCTGCCGTCGTCCTCTTATTTCTCACGCTTGCCTTCGGCATGTTTTCACCTAAATTCAGTCTTTCTCATCTTGGTGTTCGAGTTACTCGTAAGTTAATCGTTTTTACATGCGGCGAGGTGTCATGTCTAGGTGTCGTTTTGTTTTTTAAAAAAGTAGTAAAGTTCAATTGTACCCATTTAGAGCAATAAAATGGTCCATATGAGCATGGGACATATGGTTATTCACCCTCGAGATTTCAAATCTGCCATCGAATTTGCCGCTGGACGACGCCATCCTGTGGCAGAAGCTTCATTTAGCAATTCAAAGGCACTTGTAAGTGATTTGAAACATGGGAAACCATCAATGCAATAACCTTTTTTCATCTTATGACAAAACGCCACAGGTCATTGGAGGGACTTTACATCTTGTTGTGGCGAGGTATGAATGCCGACGTGGCAAAATAGATTCGCTCATGCTTGTCTCGTTAGCGTACCAATGTCCATCACTACACGAACTCACCTCTGGCTGATTTTCTTCTTCTTTCGCCTCGTTTTGATGCGATACAAATCGATCATGGTCCATTACACTACTTGCATGGGTGTTTTTACCTTCTGACCATGATAGATTGTTTTTCTCGGTGGTCAGAGACCGTACCGATACCCGATATTAGAGCTTACGCAGTTACTCGAGCTTTTGTCTTCGGTTGGGTTCTTGATTTTGTGTTCTATCTACATTCATATCACATCAATGGCTAATATTCATGTCAGTGATGGGTTTATCCTTATCCACACCACACGCTAACACGAACAGTTGTATGAAAAGATTCCATTGACAACTAAGGTCTATATTCCGTTCCACGACTCCAGAGTTACGCGGGTGAATAAGCTCGCGATGATATTTCTGGGAATTAGTTCTTCCTTGAAAGAGGATTTGGTATATTCTGCTACTGAGTTACTTTATGGTACGCATCTTCATATTCCCTTTTACTTATTTTCTTCTTCTGAGTGCTTTGGATGATGTGAGTATGCCTTTTGATGTAAGCAGTGTGTATGTAGTTTGTGATTTTTGTGTTGTTGATAGAAGAGCAAATTTATCTGAAGACCTGGTTTGTTATATGAATAGTGCAAATGTGGCTTTGGTAGAAGAGGTCAGTCGGTTGCGTGATGAGTGCAAGAGATTAAGTGAGTTGATGAATGAAGTGAGAAGGGATGCGAGTGTACACATGAAGAATGTGGCTAGGACCGGGAGGGTGGAAGATAGGCTAGACTAGGGACTGGAGAGAAAGAAGTGACTGATGTGAGTGAAGGTGAATAGGGATAGAATAGATAGGTTAGGACAGGTTAGGTCTGTGAGTAAGAGGGACATGGAACATAACATAACATAATTTCACGGAGGACAAAAGCCACAAGGGCCTATCAAAGGTCATCCACATCCGTCAAATCCCACCCACATAATGCATCCATAGGATTTTGTCAGATCATGCATCTACAATATACAATTTAACAATATATAGGAATGTCCAACCATGCATCTCTAATATATAATTTAAAGCCTCCATAGGAGTCTGTCAAAAAAAAAATCAAAGTCCCCCAAAATATACAATAAAAAGAAACTGCATCCACAGGAATGAGTCAAGAAACATATCCATATACCAAAAAGTAAGAAATTAACCCTCCATCCCCATATAATCATCCAATCTGCGCTTGAAAATATTCAAGTTTGGGCTGTCTACAGTCTCAGGTGGCAAACTATTCCAATAATCCACCACTCTGTTAGTGAAAAAATATTTTCTAACATCCAGTCTACACCTCTGTTTTTTAATCTTTAAGTGGTGGCCTCTAGTTCTATTACTACCTTCTAACTCAAATAACTTGCTGAAATCCAATTTATCCATCCCAGAAAAGATTTTAAAAAGCTCAATCATATCTTCCCTCACACACCTTCTTTCAATTGAAAACATATTTAATACCCTTAGTCTATCTTCATATTCAAGGTGATTCAGGGATGGTATTATTTTTGTTGCCCTCCTTTGTACTGACTCTACAAGTTTATATCATATCTAAAATGTGGTGACCATGCCTGTATACAGTACTCTAAATGTGGCCTGACATAAGAGTTGTATAGTTTAAGGATGACCTCCTTACCCTTGGCCTCAATACACTGCTTAGAAAATTTCAGTGACCAATCTACTACTACTCCTAAGTCCTTCTCATCTTCAACTGAATAAAGCCAATACCCATCCATCTCATAGCTAAATTGCCTATTATCTCTCCCCATGTTAATAACTTTGCATTTATTAAGGTTAAAAGTCATCTGCCACTTCTGAGCCCAAGCTAACAACTTATTTAAGTCACCCTGCACTTTAAAGCTACCCTCAACCTCTTTGACTACAGCTGCCAATTTAGTGTCATCAGCAAAAATTGACACTTTGCTATTTACACCTTGCCCAAGATCATTTACATAGATTATAAATAATAAAGGGCCTAAAACTGATCCCTGAGGTACGCCAATAATAACATTCCTCCACTCTGACCTCACTCCATTCAGTACAACTCTCTGTTTCCTATTTTTCAGCCATTCAGTTATCCAATTTAAAACATTCCCACATATCCCATGCAGCTTTTATTTATGAACTAGTCTTCTATGTGGAACCTTATCAAAAGCTTTGCTGAAATCTAAGTAGATCACATCAACTTTCTCACCCCTATCTAATTCTTTAGTTACATAATCCATAAAATCCAGTAAATTAGTTAAACTCGATCTACCTTTTCTAAAACCATGCTGAGCATCATTAATTAACCTGCTACTCTCTAGATGATCAGAAATCCCCTTCTTAACCATCTTCTCAAGAATTTTACAGACTATAGAAGTTAAGCTTACCGGTCTAAAGTTATTTGGATCCTCTTTGCTTCCCTTTTTAAAAATTGGCACTACATTTGCCAATTTCCAATCATTTGGTATTTCTCCAGACCCTAGTGATCTAATAAATATCTTTTCAAGAGCTACTGCAATACTTTCTACACCTTCTTTGAGTATCCTAGAATGAATGTTGTCAGGGCCAGATGCCTTACTAGTATTTAACTGCATTATAAGCACTTTAATTTCTTCTCTGTCTATATTAATAGAATTTATCACTACTTCCCTTGACCTAGAATTATCATCAATTCATCTAACTGGTTTCTCTTCTGTGAATACTGAAGCAAAATGATCATTAAGGACCTCTACTATTTCCTCATCAGATTCTTTCAAAACCCCTTCATATTTAATAGGCCCTATTTTATCACTGTTAGATTTATTATTGATTCTATAATAGCTAAAGAATTTTTTAGGATCTTTATTATTATTTTTAACTAAATTAATTTCTGCTGTCCTTTTGGTCTTAATAATCTTATTTAGTTCATTTCTGGTTGAACTATAATGGTTTAAATTATCTAAACTACTATCACTTTGTAATCTCTGGTATGCCCTTTTTTTCTCTGAAACTTTATTAGCTATTTCTTGATTCCACCATAATGGTTTCCTACATTTCTCCCTTATAGACTTCATCGGGATACACTGTTCCTGAACCATGTTTAATATAGTCTTAAAAATATCCCACATCTCATAAGTATTCTTTCCATGGAATTCTATATCCCACCTAATCTGAGTTAGCATGCCGCATAATTTTTGCGTAATCTCCCCTATAAAAATTTGGAATTTTGGGGGAGTTTGTCGTTGTTCTACCCTTAACTATTTGCAAATTAAACCGAACTATCTGATGATCACTGTTTCCCAATGATTTCCCTACGCTCAATCCTTGAACTAAGTGATCATCATTTGAAAGAATTAGATCTAATATATTGGCACCCCTTGTTGGCTTATTAACAAATTGGGTCAAAAAGTTATCCTCAAAACACTCCATAAACTTACAACTTGCTCTATCTCTTCCTATCATATTTTCCCAGTCTACAGAAGTTAAATTAAAGTCACCCAGAATAACTGTATCTTCTTTGCATCCTTTACTTATTTCCCTAATCATTAACTCATCGATACAATCAGTCTGTCCCGGTGGTCTATAAAAAGCTCCCAGGTGTATTTTCCTATTTTTACCAACCTTAATATCTATCCATAATGATTCGCCTTCTCCTTGCTTTATAGAGTTATTTAGATTTGAAGAAATGCTATTTCTAATATAAATAATCAACCCACCACCAGTCCTATCTCTCCTTTGACTAATGTACATAGTATAACCTTCTAGTTCAAATTCACTGACATTATCATTAAATATATTTTCATTAACCCATGATTCAACTATACATATTATATCTATATCTTCATGAATGATATAACTAAATAATTCATCCCTCTTATTTCTAAGACCTTCGAACAGGTAGCACGTGTTTTATAGAGCTCTCAGTCTGTTGATCTATTTTCAGATTTTTCTATAGTTTGTTTGTTTTTTGTTTTTTCTCACCACAATCAGCGAAAGCTAAGTTGCTCTTCTTTTTTTTTCTTATTGCTACTTAAGTTCTTTCTTTGTTTGAATAAGTGATGGAGTTTGGGGATGAAAGTGAGCATGAGTGTCGGAATGTATGCATTGGTTGTGGTGTATTAGGTGAGGGGTATACATGTGTTGTATGTGGGCTGCGTGAATGCATTGTAGATTTAGAGGGGATGAGAAGGCAGGATTTAGACAGGATATGTAGGCTGGAGGGGTTAGTTGCTGAGCTCAGGAGGGAACTTAGTGTTAGGCCTAGATTTGGGAATAGGTTAGGTGGTGAGGTAGGCCAGTTAGATGTTTCAGGTGAAGGTAGAGGGCCGGTGGAGGAGGTAGGATATGATAGTTCTAGTGATAGTGAAGTTAGCCCCCTTAGATTAGTTAGAAATAGGCCTAGTGAGGATGGGGGACAGTGGAGAGTGGTTAGGAAACATGAAGCTAGGGAGGCTTCTCCTGTTCTTTGTGAGAATAGGGTTGCCTCTGTTGAGGTGGTTAGCCAGGGGGAGAATAGGTGTGTGAGTCAGAGGGACACAGAACCTATTAGCTTGACTAATAGATTCAGTGCCCTAAGAGAGGAAGTAACTGGAAGTGATATGACTGATGGGGGTGGGGGTGGAGTTCGAGTGACTGGTAGTTTGAATGAGAATAGGAGTGGGGATGGAGTTAGGTCTGTGGGGGTTAGGAATAGGAGTCTGACTGAAGTGCTTGTGATGGGTGATTCGCAAGTTAGATATTTAGATAGGAAGTTGAATGCAAGTAGATTGAATGGTTTGAGGGTGTGTTTGCCGGGTGCTGGAGTAAGAGATCTGTCTGATAGGTATGAGGAGCTGGTGTCTGGCTGTGCAAGGGATGCGGTTGTGATTACACATGTAGGAGTGAATGATGTGAAGAAAGTGGGTGCATGTGAGTTACGTGAGAGGTACAAGAGCTTGATTGAAAAGGTAAAAGAAAGTAGAATGAAAGGTGTTGTGACAGGTGTGCTTCCAAGAATGTATGTTGGGGTAGAATGGATGTCTCGGGCGATTGGGCTGAATGATTATGTGAGGAGGATGTGTGAGATGGAAGGTGTCATGTTTGTGGATTTGTGGGATAGGTTTGTTGGAATGAAAAAAATGTATGCGATGGATGTACTGCATTTGACCTCTCTGAAAGCTTGTGAAAGTATTTGTTATTTCAAATCTCGTACGAGAAAGAGGCAAAGGAGGTGCACCAAAAGATTTATTGCGCCAATTAGTTATATTTCTTGTAACCGTTTGCACTAGTTGGAGAACATAACATAACATAACATAATTTCACGGATGACAAAAGCCACAAGGGCCTATCAAAGGTCATCGGCATCTGTCAAAACCCACCCACAAAAAGCACCATCAACAGGGTAAGACAAAATCAAAGTCCCCCACAATATAATATAACAGATGACAAAAGCCACAAGGGCTCATCATAGGTCATCCGAGTCAAACAGCCTCTTTTTTTAAGGCACCCAAACTCCCAGGAAAACTGCGTCCAGAAACAAGGGTATCACCAATCAAGGCTTGTCAAGAACTAAATCATGCAGCTATAGATATATACAAACAATATTAATATATACAAAACTTAGGAATCATCACAACTTTCCCTCCCCATAAACTCATCCAACCTACTCTTAAACACATTTAGATTTGGACTACCTACTACCCTCTGCGGCAATTTGTTCCAGAAGTCTACCACTCTATTGGTGAAAAAATATTTTCTTAAATCCAACCTACACCCTTGCTTTTTAATTTTCAAGTGGTGACCTCTAGTCCGATTTCCATAATCTAACTCAAAAAACTTGCTAACATCCAATTTATCTATCCCGGAAAATTTTTTAAAGAGCTCAATCATATCCCCTCTCACACATCTCCTTTCGAACGAGAACATATTTAATACCCTCAGTCTATCTATATATTCAAGGTGCCTCAGGGAAGGAATAATCTTTGTTGCCCTCCGTTGCACTGACTCGAGAAGGTTAATATCGTTTCTAAAATGTGGGGACCATGCCTGTATACAGTACTCTAGATGTGGCCTAACATAAGAGTTATAGAGTTTAAGAATAACCTCCTTAGTTTTGTAACTGACATTTCTCTTAATGAAACCCAGCACTCTATTTGCCTTATTTCTTGCTTCAATACACTGCTTAGAAAACCTTAATGACTTATCTATTACTACTCCTAGATCTTTCTCATCCTCTACTGAGCTCAGCCAATGCCCATCCACTTCATAGTTAAATTCTCTATTATCTTTTCCCATGTTAATAACTTTGCACTTATCAAGGTTAAAAGTGATTTGCCACTTATGTGCCCAGGATAACAATTTATTTAAATCCCCCTGCTAATTTGGTATCATCCGCCAAAATTGACACTTTATTATTAACTGCCTCCCCAAGATCGTTTATATAGATGACAAATAATAATGGACCGAGAAGTGATCCCTGAGGAGCCCCACTGATAATATCCCTCCACCCTGACTTTACACCATTTAGCACTACCCTTTGCTTCCTGTCTTTCAGCCACTCACCTATCCAATTTGAAACACCCCCACATATCCCAATCATTTTTAATTTATGAACTAGTCTCCTATGTGGTACCTTATCAAATGCTTTACTAAAATCTAAGTAAATTATATCTACATTCTCTCCCTTATCTACTTGATCTGTTACAAACTCCAGAAAGTCTAGTAAACTAGTCAAATATGATCTACCTGATCTAAACCCATGCTGAGCATCGCTGATTAACCCCTCCCTCTCTAGATGTTGGCAAATCCCTTTTTTAACTATTTTTTCAAGAATTTTACAGACTACAGGAGTTAGGCTAACCGGTCTAAAGTTATTTGGATCCTCTTTACTACCCTTCTTGAAAATGGGGACTACATTCACCCCAAGCCTCTGTTTCCTGTTTGTTAGAAATGCCTCAATCCATTTAATAATTTCTCCTCGTATACCCACTGCATATAGTTTGGTTAGCAGATGTCTCTGAGGGACTGTGTCAAATGCCTTACAGCAATCCAAATAAATGATGTCCACACTGTCCTGTCAATTTCCTGCAAATATTCTAGTAGTTGTGTGAGGCAAGATTTCTTAGTACTAAATCCATGTTGTTGTTTACTGAGTAGGTTCTGTCTCAAGGTGGTCAACAATTCTTTTTCTTATTAGTTTTTCAAGCAGCTTGCATGGCACGGAGGTCAGGCTGACTGGTCGATAATTAAGGGGTTGGGTCCTCTGTCCCTTCTTAAAAATTGGGGTGACATTAGCCAGGGTGGGCAAATAAAAAAACCCGGGTTTTATTCATAGGTTTTGTTTGCTTTTTTAAGTTTCGAAATTTGAAAAAACCCCTAGGTGTTTGGGGCTTTTTCAAAATTACATTTTTTTTGAGGAAATAAATGATACTTATCATTATTTTATTCAAAATTCATATTTATGTTTATAATTTCAACAAATATGTATCAAATTAAGGTTATTTCTCTGATACTGACTCATAATAATTCATCTCTCCTTCTACAGGTTATGGCTATCATGGGTACCCACAATTCGCTATCAGTGATCTGTTATTGTGATCTGTTCTTACTATAATATAATTATTAAACTAAGTAATTATTAATATTATATAAAAATAGTTATGGCTATTCTTTTTCTATGTTATTCTAGTGCTTGTAGCATTTGTTTTTTGAAAAAACCGCAAGATTTGAAAAAACCCAGAATAAAACCCAGGTTTTGGTTTTCTTTTCAAAATTACACTTTTTTTCAAGAAATGAATGCTACTTATAAATTATCTTATTCAAAATTCATATTTATGTTTATAATTTCAACAAATATGTATCAAATTAAGGTTATTTCTCTGATACTGACTCATAATAATTCATCTCTCCTTCTACAGGTTATGGCTATCATGGGTACCCAGAATTTGCGATCATTGATCTGTTCTTACTATAATATAATTATTAAACTAAGTAATTATTAATATTATATAAAAATAGCTATAGCTATTCTTTTTCTGTTATTCTAGTGCTTGTAGCATTTGTTTTTTGAAAAAACCCAGAATAAAACTTAGATTTTTTTGTTTTTTTCAAAATTACACTTTTCTTTTCAAGAAATGAATGCTGCTTATAAATTATTTTATTCAAAATTCATATTTATGTTTATAATTTCAACAAATATGTATCAAATTAAGGTTATTTCTCTGATACTGATTCATAATAATTCATCTCTCCTTCTACAGGTTATGGCTAATATAGGTACCCCAAATTCTCGATCATTGATCTGTTACTGTGATCTATTCTTACTATAATATAATTATTAAACTATTTAATTATTAATATCATATAAAAATAGAGATATCTATTCTTTTTCTATGTTATTCTAATGCTTGTAGCATTTGTTTTTTTAAAAAAAAAACATTTGAAAACCCCCCAAATAAAACCCAGGTTTTATTGGGCTTTTTCAAAATTTAGGGTGTTTTGCCAACCCCTGACATTAGCAGATCTCCAGTCCTCTGGCACCTTTCCCACAGCAATCGACTGTTTAAGAATAATCCATAACGGTTCACCTAGGTAACAGCTACACTCCTTCAGCACATTTGGATGTATTCCGTCAGGAGCAAGGGCAGAATGACATTTTAAGTCCAACACTTCCTTCACTTCATCTATAGTTTATTCACACTCCTGCAAGGATCTATCCTTGTCCAATTCATATATATTAGGTATGTTGGTCACGTCCTCCCTTCTAAATACCTCTTGGAATTCCTGATTCAGGAGTTCGCACATTTCCATTGTAGTGGTTGTCAGTGATCCATCCGGTCTTTTCAATTAGGTGACTTCTTCCTTGATAGTTGTCCTACTTCGAGCATATGCATAAAAAGGTCTTGAATTATTCTTCAGTTCTCTTGCCAAATTTCTTTTGAAATAGTATTTTGCATAATGTATTGCAGTTGTACACAAGTTCCTCTTGACACAGTAGTTTCTGTGGCTCCCTCTTGTCTTTCTCCTTCTGTACTTCTGCTACGCTTCTTCTTTGCTTCAATTTTCTTCTTAACATGTTCCGTCATCCATTTTGGTTTACGTGTCCCGTAAATGGTCATTGTTTATTTTAGTATAAATCTTTTAACTCCTTCCTCACAAGTTTCTTTAAATGTTTTCCACATAACTGATATTGGATTGTTGTTTAGGAGATAGCCCCAATTATTCCCACTGAAGTATTCATTCAGTCCTACATAGTCTCCCCTATAATAATTTATTTTTTCCACTACTGGTTCATCCACCACTCTTGTTTGTTTCTAGATTAAGATTAAAAACAATTACTGAATGGTCGCTTGTACCTAAGGGTGGGGTATACTCAAGATCGTCAACTTCCATTTCATTTTTGGATAGTACAAGGTCAAGGAGAGATGGGTTATCAGTACCTCAAGCCTGAGTGAATTGAGTCACATGTTGGTAAAGAAATGCATCCTGCCAGCAGTCGTAGAATTTAAACTGCTCACCCCCTGGTCCACCTGTCACATTATGATTGAGCCAGTCAATTTCTCTGTAATTAAAATCCCCACACAATAAAATTTGACCATCTCCATAATGGCTGTTCGGATGTTCTCATTGTAGTTACATGGTGCACCAGATGGTCTGTAGTAGCAACCCACTCTAAATTTTTGGGTTCCTATGGATATTTTACATAATTTAGCTTCAATATTTTTGTGGCATTCATCTTCCATATCCACCGATGAAAGACTCTTGTGAATCATCATGAGTACACCTCCTCTGTTTGTTCCTCTGTCTTTCCTGTAGATATTATAGTCAGTGGATTTGAATTTAGATTCAGTGACAAATACAACATGTGGATCATGTTCCCTAATTACTAAATCCAAGGAATCACAACCCATCAGCATTTGTATATACACATTTAATACTATTTAAACTATTCAGTACCCTATTTACATTTTCCCTCCTGCACCTGAGGTCTGTCCGCTTCCCGATCCTCGACCAGGATGAGATGGCCTCTCTTTATAATCCACTTTTTTTTCCCTTTCAGCAAGGTTATTGTTCTTTTCATCCCTCTGCTTGGCTAGATCAGCTCGCTCATTCCTTTTGGCAAAGGTTCTGTCTCCTCCTTATCAAGGACAACTTTCAGCATCCTTGGTTGTTGAGCCTGAGATTGTTGTCCTACGATATTTTTCTTTGGTTTCCTCAACCTGACCAAGTGCCTGATGTTTATGAGATCCTTGACTCCAATTTCCTTAGCAATGTCTTTCACCGCTCTCTCATCTTGATCATGTTTCTCACTGTCTGGCCCTGTAGGTTCCTTTATGCCTGTGATAATTATGTTGTTTTTCCTAAATGTCCTTTCCTCTTCTTCTGCCCTGTATTCTTGAAGTTGATCCCAAACTGCCTCCTTAAATTCCTCATTCTCTTTATATTGAGTTTTCTCTTCCAGATCCCCTACCCTGTCTTTCACTCCCTTAAGTTTCCTCTCAAGTTGCTGCACTTTACCTCCCCATTCCTTCAAAAAATCCTTAGCCTTGAAGAGGTCAGGTACATCAGAAGCACATTCTAAACAAATATACACCCTCCCTGATTTCCCCCCAAATTCCAATTCCTCAAAGTCCATATTTTGGCATTCAGAATGGTACCAGAGAGAGCACCCATCACATCGGATACAGTTGAAATCGTAAAATACCTGACCAAACCTTCTATTTAGGGCTCCTGGACAAGCACTTGGATGGTGATGTAGCGGGCCAAAAATCTAGACTAACCCCAATCGATCCAACCCGCCTCCTACACTAATCTGGATGTGAGAAATCAAAGGAGAATGAAACGGATTGTATATACAGTCCCTTTACTTACAAAGAAAAGTACAATAATAATTACAAAAATATGGGGTAAATATGCATACAAGCCTATTTATATATAAATAAAACAATCCTATCTTGAAATCCTACCAATCGAAAATATATACACAATTACTAAAGAACAATCCTATCTTAGAATTCTATCAGTCGAAAATACAAAAGAAGAGACAACAAAAAGGAGTTATCTTATGTGGTACCACGGTTTACGATTTGCCATCCACCCAGGGGAAAAGCTTGCCGGCAGTCACTTTTGTGACAAAAATTGTGTGTGCACGTCGTATGGGGCCTGGCGCCTCCAAGCTCAATTTTCTTCACAATTGGGTCACGTCTTTAGGCTATTAAAGAAAGCTGGTGCCTCTGAGCTTGATACAATATATATCTGGATCTGGTCATACCTTCAGGGTTACAAACAGCCCTTCTGTCCCAACAGGATGCACAACTTCTGGTGTACCTCAAGCCCTACTGTCTCTGCCACTCTGTAAAAATTTGGCAGGTAATAGTATTTATAATTTACTAAAGTGGTCTTTCAGAAAAACAATATCAAATTTAAATAGCTGGGGAAGAAAAAAGAGATTTTAGACAAACATGAAAATCAATTTATATTACTTTACAAAAAAACCAAACCCATTCCCATTCACACACACACATTCTTACAGGGGGAGGGAGAGGGTATTGGGAAAAAGGGTGGGAGAATGGCCCTTTACACACACACTCACATTCGCTCCACCACAGTGATGCAACTGATGTTACCCTTGGAGTGGTATTCACATTTGAAGGTGTATTATGAGTCCTTTGGGGCTGCGATCCCTGTGTAGAGTAAGCGACCAAGCTCCTGTTGGAGCTTGGCCGCTTACTCTACTTGGTCTGTTGTTGTATTGGCGCAGATTTTGTACCTCTGTTAGATATTATTTATTTTTAAATCACTTTCTTTATGCAACCCTATGATGCCCTTGTTTGTACACTAAAGGCCCCACTCCCTGCCTCATATCAAGAATGGTAAGCTTTGTGGTGGTTGAAGTCAGTGAATGTCAAGATGAGGGGCTCAGTCTATTTTTTTTCAGCTATTGAGGTGCTAACCGTTTCAGAAGTAAACTCCTAATAGAATATTTTTTTTGTTAAAATAATTTTAACAAAGATAAAATAATTTTAGATGGAGGCCATCCAATGCCTTATTCCCATAAAACCCATTCCAAACATCTACAAACACTAATCCTGACTCCTCACACAAGCCTTTCACATACTCATTCAGTCCAATTGCACAAAACAACCATCCCACCCCACATCCAATCTCAGAAGCACACCTGAAACAACGCCTTTCACTCTACTTTCACTCTACTTTCACTCATCCTTTCAACTAACCTTTTGTACCTCTCTCGTAACTCACATGAACCTACCTTCTTTACATCATTTACTCCCACATGCGTAATCACAACTGCATCCCTCTCACACTCAGACACCAGACTATCATGCCTCTCAGACACATCATTTACACCAGCACCCGACAAACAAACTCTCATTCCCTTCCATTTGCTTGCACTCAACTTCCTATCTAAATATCTAATATGAGAGTCAGCCATCACAAGCACCCCTGTCATCCTCTTAGTCCCCCTAGGACTAGCATTACCCTCCCTCCTGTTCTCATTCAAACTACCACTTATTTCACTTTTTGCCACAACCACATCAGACAAATCACTTTCAACCTCTTCCTCTCTCAGGGCATCGAATCTGTTAGTCAACTTAACAGGTTCCATGTCCCTCTTACTCACAGACCTAACCTGTCCTAACCTATCTATTCTATCCCTATTCACCCAACATTCATCTTCACTCCCATCAGTCACTTCTTTCTCTCCAGTCGCTAGTCTAGGCCTATCTTCCACCCTCCTGGTCCCAGCCACATTCTTGATACGTACACTCGCATCCCTTCTCACTTGATTCACCAACTCACTTAATCTCTTGCACTCATCACACAACTGACTCACCTCCTCTACCAAAGCCATATTTGTACTAGTCACATAACAAACCGAGCATTCAGATACATACACACTGCTTACATCAAAAGGCACACTCACATCATCCAAAGCAATAGCCATACTGAGAAACTTTTCAAAATATAATTAAAAATTCCTTTAGTATTATGTCTAATACTCAAAGTTAACTATCTTCCTGAACTTAAATATATTGCACCGAAAAATTAAAAATGAAAAAATGTCACTGAATAGAGAGCTCTTCGAGAACATGTCTGATTGCTACCAATGCTGCCTATCTTAAAATACTGTATAGAGGATAGTAAAAGGAGAAAACAGGAGCTTATTGTGACAGCCATAGACTTCGAGAAAGCCTTTGACTCGGTAGACAGGAAAACATTGATAAAATTATTGAAAAATAGACATCATAGTATCAATGTATACACAAGACACGACTGAGCTGTATGTGGGACCAAGAAAAGTTGGGAAGTAGAGGTAAGCAGTGGAATACATCAAAGTTGCACAGGTTCCCCACTGCTCTTTGTGTTACTTATAAACAGCATTATTACAAAGATAAATGAGAGCCATATGGGGTTAGAAGCAGTAAACTCTACATACCAATGCTGTTTTTTTTTGCAGATGATGGACTCATTCTATCAAATAGTAGAAGAGAGATGGCACAGATGATAAGCCTAGTCATGGAGCAATCTGCAGAGTATGGCCTAAACATCAACAAACAGAAGAGCCAATGCATGATTATGAATTTGAAAGAACCCAAGCCAGAAAAGATCAATGATATAGGATATAGAAGTTGTTCAAGAAATTAGATATCTAGGAATTTTAATTATAGGAAATATATGAAAAAACAAAGAAAATAAAATTGAAAAGGCAAGGAAAATGTCAAACATGGCATTCTCTGTGATGGAGAGATCATGCAACAAGATCCTAATAGGAAAAATATATTGGAAAAGTGTAGTGCTACCAAGTATACTCAGGAAGGGCATTGGTGGAATGGAACAAAACTGAACTGGAAAAACTACAAAAAATAGAAAATAAAGTGTGGAGACATGTGCTGGGTGCTCCAAATTACACTGCAGTGGAGTCATTAAGAGGAGAAATAGGCAGTGCCACAATGGAAGAAAGAGACATAACCAATGGCTAAGTACAGTAAGAGGATATATGAAAGAATTAAACATAAGAAGTATGGAAGAACTGAATCAGTTGAAAGATGAAAGTATAAAGGAGAGAGTAAGGAAATGGAGAGTAGAGAAATGGAGGCTAGGTATGGAGAGGAAATCAAAACTGAGTACATATTTTATGAATAAGAAGGTAATCAAGGAGGAAAATATATATGACAACACATTTAAGTCCAAAGTAATATTTAGATGCAGAAGCAACCTACCCTAGCTGAATTGGAGTAAGAGGTTTACAGGAGAGGAGGAAAAATGTGACCTCTGTAACCGAGGAGAACAAGAGACACTACAACACTTCCTACTAAATTATGAGGGATTAATAGACATACGTAAAAAGTATACTACTATAGGAGACACCACATTGGAAAAAGTACTCTTGTTCAACCCAACAAGTGAAGAAGTAGAAAAATACATATTATATATTGAAGAACTATGGAAAGCTAGGAAAAGAAAGATTGAAATAGCCCAAAACCTGCCCTAAACCTAAATCTGAATAGGAATTAAAGTTATTACCCTGCCATTGCAAAGGCCTTAGCGCACCCTACATCTGTATCTGTATCTGGAGGGATTGTATTGCTTGATGAACAGTGATTCCAATATCCCCAGAGACATAGAGTCTTGAGTCGAACCCAATATTTTAAAATTATTCATAGATACTTGGGCTTTACAACAAATGCTGTGTTGGCGAATAGCCAAATTTTCTTTTTTACCTGTTCTAAGGCTAATCCCGAGATGTGGACAGACTCTGACCTTTTAGGAGTGCATGGTGCTTCCTATGTATGTCTCTTGGTTACACCCTGGGCAAATGAAGTTATATACCACCATTCTTCTGTTTTCAGTCAATAGTCTATCCTTACAGTTAAAAAACATTTTAATTTAAATTTATTAACAAAAACGATAGTAAAGTCAGTATATAAATAAAACTTTTTTAATAATTTAGAAAATTGGGCATGGGCAAAATTAAAATATCTTTTAATTTTGGATAGATTAATTGTTGGTAATTTCAGAAAATAAATGTTATTCCAAAAAGTTAACATTAAAGCTACCGCCGGTTCTTCAGACAACTTCACTTTCGACACAAGTTTAGTTCCATTATCTATTAGCATGTTGCGCGCAAAGTCTATTAAAACATCATAATGTCTTCAAAAGTCAATGCCTAATAATGGATAGGTAGAATCTGCTACAATGAATGACCACCTAAATGATCAGTGAAGACTGGAGATCACTATATCAATATGAATTTCGCTGTGGACTTTAATTTTTGGTTGGCCATTAGCTGTTGAAATGTCAATGCCAGATTCACGCACATCACCTGATTTCACCAGCTTGGCCGGAATAATCAAAAGACTTGGCCACGGCAGTTAAAATAGATGGAAATAACTTGAGAGGGGATAGGAAGAGTTGATAGGACAGTGGCTAGACACTGATGCACGGTGTAGTTGGGTGAGTCTCAGGGTGTTCATGACTGGATGACAGGTGGGGGTGGTCAGGAAGGAGATTGTGTCAGCTTAGTCGAAAACATGTTATTCATGATGCTCTTAACTTATGCATAGAATGGTATGGGCTGCGGGATATCGCAGTGCCATCGCAACATACCGTCTTGCATGTAGTGTGGTGTATATGGGGTCTCTGGGAGTTTCCCTGAGTTGTTTTGTGAGTCTAGTGTGAGTGTATCTGTTGAGGGCTGCTAATTTGTTGTCGTGTAGTGTGGAAATTCTCGCATACAAGAGAGCTCTAGAGCAGAGTTCTGAATGCACTGAGCCTTCCTCTGCTACATGACAATTTCACAGCTACGGGTGACACTGGGGCGTACATGAGAAGAGGTCACGCAAGTGTTTTATATAGGTGTAATTGTAGTTTCTTGCCTGCAAGGTGGAACCTGCACAGCATTTTGTTTGTGCGTGTGGCTCTTGCTTGTGTTATGTGCTGGTGTGTATTGAACCTAAGGGACTTGTCAAAAGTTACCCCAAGGATTTTTGTCTGTTGTGTGTAGTCGAGCCTTGTTGGGTTTAGGGGGTTCATGTCTGGTATGTGAGAAAATTTCTAGGTTATGCATGTAGTGATCTCTTGCGCCAAAGAGTGTCTTCTGAGGATTCGTGGCAATCAGACATTTATACTCGTATTCTGTCATTTTGTCTAGTATTATTTGTGCATGGTATACGATCTTGTCTGGTCCATGGCTGCTGATGAGAATGGTTTCATCATCGGCGTTGGATACTGTGTATGTGTGACAGCAGTTTTCGGGTGGGTGTGGGGAGTCATTTGTGTACATGATGTAAAGTGTGGGTGCCAGTATGCTTCCTTGGGGAATGCCTAAGCGTGGTGTGAAGGTTGTGAGAGGGCATTGTATTTTATGTGGCATCTCCATTCAGTGAGGTAGTGCGAGAGGAGTTTTCTTGTGCAGAGAGGTAACTCTGTATTGTTGGCGAGTTTCCAACAGAGTCCTTAGTGCTACACCTTATCAAAGGCCTTCTCCACGTCCTTGCTGATGGAGAGTGTCTTTTGTTGTACCTGGCATTTTTCTTTGTATTCTGTCATGAACGATGGTCACAGCTGCCTGAGTGAACTGGCCCCTCCTGAACCCATAATGGTGGGGAAAGAACCAGTCCATCTCTTTCAGGTAGTCTCATAGGTGGCAGTTGATCATACGTTCGAGTATTTTGCCTACGTGCTCTAATAGAGCAATAAGCCTGTAATTGTTTGGGGACTTTGTTAATTTTGTGTAGCAGTATGTTGTGAGAGACTGAATATTTTGGGTAAGCGGCCTGAGGCTAGTGAGGCATTGAATAGGTGTGTAAGTGTAGGGTATATATTTGCTGGAGGGTGTGCATTAATGCAGCTGGTAGTCCGGAGGGGCCAGGTGTGCATTTTGGTGTTGTTTTAATGTAGTGTTTTGTTTCCTTGATGGTGATGTGAGTGCTCAGTGTAGATTTGTTGTCAAGCAGCTCCAATCGTATCAGGGGGCGGGCCTTAGCTCGTGAGTGTGGGCCCGACACCACTCCTAGACTTCCTGGAAGTGCTCTTGTGCATGTGGTTTGGGTGGGTTATGTGTGTTTACTGTGTCCCAGTGGGACCTAAATGCGTCGGGGATGACATTGGTGTTTGTGAGTGTTTGGTTGTTTACTTGTAGGGTGATGGGTTTGGGTGGATCGGTGCCTAGCATCCTTTTTACCTGCAGCCAGAAAAAGGAGGGGTCAGTGCAACGAGTGTTGTTTGTGATGCAGAAGACCTCTCATCACTGTCGGTTCCTATCTAGTTGCACGCACTTTAGGATATGTGGGCACGTAGGTGAGTCATATTGTGTTGTCGTGGGCGTCTGATGTAGTAGTGATTGTTGTACTGTGTGAGGAATCTGAGTGTGTATGCAATATGTGAAGTGTTTTATACATGTGTAGGTTTTGTGTGGTGTGTGTAGGTCGCATGCTGTGGTTATAGTGTTTAAGATTGAGCACCAGTGGTCATCTAACAGATCTGGATTGGTCTGGTCCAGGTTGAGGTTTTGTGGCATGTTTTCTGTTATGTCTCTTGAACTCTTCCCAGTTTGTGTTTTGGAAGTTGAAGAGAGGTGGTGTGGGTATGAGTATGGGAGATGTGGATATGATGAGTCATATCGGTCTGTGAGGACCCAATGAGATGTGTGTAGAAGTGTGTAGCGTGGTCATTGCAGAAGACCACATCCAGAGACGTGGTTCCTCCTCAAGGACCAAAAAATGTGGGGAAGGCTGGGCTGATGTACACTTAGAATGCAAAATAGAACCAATCAAAGCCAATCTTAAATATGCACCTGTCCGATTTCCAGATGGCTGAGAAGATATGCCCATATTACCGTGGCTATTCACAATTTGTCTCCAGCTGGAGACAATTAAACGAGATTGAAGATATTCCTAATCTTAATTCCGATACAAAATCCCCCATTCCGTTTCTTGATACTCATATAAATGTTCAAACTTAATGAGATCCTAATTAATCATGTCATGATGTTCCTCCTCCAGTTGCTCTCCCTGAAGCCTCCCCTGAAAATATCCCTTGTTGATCTACTCACTATAGAAAACTTGACTGTTCTATTGAAAACACTACATCTCATGATGTTCCCCTCCAGCTGCTCCCCCTGATGCCTTCCCTGAAACTATTCTTTATCGCTCTACTTAACCTAGAAAGCCTGTTGAATGTTACATTGAAACTGCTAGATCCTGTAAATACTCGCATTAGATGCTTGATCTATTATTTAACCCCTTTCCAATGATGATGAAACAGCTTTCATCACGGCTACTGTTGCGCGTGTCTCCAATGATGAAAGGGTTAGCAGCATGAAATAAATTATCATTTTTTCTGTTCTGTAATTTTGCCGGAGTACGCTAAAATTATGCTATGACCAATAAAAACACTTTGTGGGCCGGGGGTTTGTTTATCCCTGCAAGGCGAAACCATGTTCTATGCCAGTTGGAAATTACTTGATTGATTGCGTAATATATAGCATAAACTTTTAATTTTGTTGTATATTTGGATGATGTCTTCAAGCGATAGTGATAATTATGAAGATAGTGACTTCAAACCCATGTAGAGTGACAATGAATCAAATGATAGTACTGATAGTGTTACTTATATTTCAATCAGTGATGAAGAATGTGAAGCAATGGATTTATTCGGCAGGTGGAAACATGACATTTAGGTGAGTTAGAAATATGTCAATTTAAATTTTTTTTAATTAATTATTTGAAAGATATTCTCAATATAAACAAACATCATAATAATAGGCAAAATTTAAACATAATAACATGAATAATGCAATAAATCCAAAATTTAAATTTAAATAAAATGTCATATATAGCACTGTATGCAGGCGCCGCTGACTTTTACGGAAGGGGTTAATTGTATTTTTGCCTTTTTCTTTTTGTAGAGAGGAAGATTGTTATAATTTATTAAGTTATAGTTTATTGAGTTCATGACTGACCTATGTTTCTTTCTTTAGGTTTGAATATTAAATAAAAGTAGAACAGATAGTGTATAAAAATGTACGATAGGGTATGAAGATGAAGATCTTGCAGTTCCTCTACTAACTAAACTCCTAGGTTTCTAAAGCCAACATTATGCCACTTAAACTTATATTAATTCTTTATCTATTTCAGTGAAATAAAGCTGAGTGTGGGAACCTTCCTTAACCTTTGGGCTACTTCAGCAAGATTTTATTGAAAAGCATCATCCTAACAAAGTTGTGACAAACAGGGCAGTAAACATTCTGAATTACAATGTTCCACTTCAGAAAGATTCTTCATCAAAAGAAAAACAAATCTCTCCCTAGATAAATTTTTAGTCCTGCAAATCAGATGACGAGACAAAAAAAAAAGAGACAAACCCCCTGAAGAAGACATGCCCAGTGTTCTTATGGAAGGAAACTCTCCTTCCAAATGGTTCCCTCTCCCTTCCTATCCTCACCACCATCCACCTATGCCAGCAGTAAAATTATACAACTTATTAAATTCAGTATCAATTTTTCTCTTTCTAAACTCTTATAAAACAGTAAAAATACCATTATTTAATGTGCTGGAATGGATGGATGAAAGTTATATTAATTTTAATAGAAAAAATGTATTTGAATTATGACCAATTTGAGGTGCAAACAGGGTCTCAGAATGAATTATATAAATTATATATATTCATAGAAACAATATCATTTTTGTTCTTACAGATACCACCTTTGGACAAGAAAAAGCACTAACCATCCTATGTAAACAAGTTATTAGCACTACACTCAATTATGCATCAACCATCTGACACCCCTCTACTTTTAAATCTATGACATAAACATGCAGCACAAAACAAAGCTTGTAGACCAACCACTGGCTGTACACAAACCACATCCTTAATATACCTACACTCAGAAACCAAAGTTCCTCCCATACACTCTTAAACATGACAGGTATACAATTCTACACCTAGCCATGCTCCCAATCATATCCTTGCTGCAGTCTCAACATAAATGCACCTACCCAATGACCAAATAAGTAGCACCTTCTGCACATTTCAACAAAATCTATACCACTACCTTCTTGCCCATCACAACATAGAGAAACAACTGGTATACACATTCAAATAGTCAGCTGCCATATCACACACTCCCAATCAATCCCATGCTGTACGCAACTCCCCCAGACAGCACAGGAAGAATCTTCCTTCCCTAGAAACACTACAATCACTCTCAAGCCAACACCCAAAATGCAATGCTAAAAACTCATCTTATACCAAACAGACAAGCAAAACTACTCCACACTGTTGGCACTTCTCAAAAAAAACACCAGGATGTCAAACTTTAAACCCCACAGATGAGATATAACATATCCTCAGTCAGAGACTTATGGGTTTGGCCACCCTCAATGGTAGATGCAGACTGGCTGCAATGACCAGCCGGGATGGCAACCAAGTAAGTCTGTGTTGAAAGAATATATTTGCCACACACAAGTTTCTTTCAGCACAGAACTATACCACCATCTCCATTTTCATTCTCTCCAGGTGTACCAAATGCTCTAGTTATCCTTTTTCTAATCCTGTCACTTTTGGCTATTCACATGTACAATTATCAACAGAGGGCTATTATTAATTTCATCCACTACTTGTCACAAGCAGTGTTTCAACTTAGCTAGTCTGTAGCTCTCTGTATTAAGGGAGTGTGGTCTGGAAACCTATTTGGTGGGCAACGTAACCTGTTAGAGACTTGTAGATTCAACCATATTTGGTAATGGACTGGCTTCACTAACTAGCTCTCAATCATTTTAAATTAATTTTTTTTATTTGATAATACTATTATTCATATTTTTCAGTTATTGTAAACTTTGCAAAATATGTTATGCAACTTGCATTATATTTAAATTGTTTAAGAAATGAAACTTCGTAGAAATGTTAAATGGGGTATCAAAGTTGGAGTCTTTTCTACCATTATTTTACTAACCATTTATATAACTGTACGCCAAGCATACCATGATGAGACACAGACTTATAATTTGAATGAAAAAGGTCTGCCATTCAATAAAGCATCTCAAAATGAAATAAATATCAGAGAGGTTAGAAAAATAGTTTTATACAAATGCCAGTTAATATTAGATTAATTTAATGCAGGTTTTAGAAAAATATTTTTACATTTGATATATATATGTATATTTAATATATTGGTAAAAAGAAATTATATAGTTTGCAGATAGCTTTCAATGAAACTCATTGGTATTTAAAATATGCATTTGATGAGTTAGTAGATGAATGGTTTCCTCAGATACTTTTTAAACTGAATTCTTGAATAAAATAATCAAAGAAGGCTTAATTTAGAATTATACAATATAGTTCTTTTATTTTGCTCTTGCCATCTTTGAATCTTAACATTAGACATAATTTAGCTTATTTTTAATTGGAACCCATTGGGTCTTGTTTATTCTGGTCTAGGAACCTTGACTCATTGAAGTTAGCAGCTTTAATGAACTTGAATAACTAGATGGGATTTTACGAGAGACCTAGCACTCCATGTATCTTAAGATTTTGTTTAGGGTGTGTGAAGTTTGAGCATGAGAAAATGAAATGTAGTTCTTCTAGAAAACTATTCAGGAGACTAGTTTCAGGAGTGATTGCCTTCCATCTTCATTCTAAGAACAGTGATAACAAAGGGAAAAGGGCTCAGCTTTATATAGGTGCAGATCAAAACATAACACACTGAAAACTAGATGGCATCTGACTCAGTAAGGAACCAAAGATATCCCATTTCTCAAATGTGACCCTTTGGTTTAATGCGGTTAACCCTGTCCTGAGTGGTTTCTGGACACTCAACCATTTGATAGAAAGCTCGCCAGTGCCCTACTGTAAAGACTGCTTTGTCCCCCAGACTGTTTGGCGCATTCTTGTTGAATGTCCCAGTCTGGGCGATCTCCGAGCATGTTACCTGTCCTGGTACCCGGATGGGCGGGTCACTACCGCCTGTCCCTTGTATTCTGGACAAGTTTGTGCACATTGACTGGTGGACTTATAGACTTTTGGGGGGAGGCCGGCATTCTCCCCTTTATTTAACTAGTTGTTTTTGTTTTTTGTTTGTCATTTGAGTAGGTTGCATGTTCCTGCACCGGGGAGAGGCGGACCTCCTCCCCCATCCCGCCACCGGAGCTTGCTTCCTGCTTGTTGCCTTTTTCCTTTTTTTATTGTTGTTCTTTTTTGTTTGTTTTTTGCATCATATTTTAAAGTAGCCTAGTACTAGGCAGTGTTGAATACAGCGACTAGTGCTTAAGTAGGCAGTCTCCAGATGAGCTCTTAAAAAAAAAGGACACTTAATTGTGGATCCCCCTCATGCCCTACTATGAACTTGATAAAATGAGTAGTGTATATCAGGCAACTGGTAAACTACTCTCAATTGAGTGTGTTGATGAAGCAGGGAGATCTCTAGACCTACCCTAATGCTCTCTTGTTACTTTTTACAGATTCCACTAGTTTGTGTGTGCTGGCTGCTATTGCTACTGTGTGAAGGCATTGCTTCAGCCATACTAATAAATTTTGTTAGTGTAAATTTAGGTCAACCCCATTTTTGTGCTAACTGCTCTAAGGATGTACATAAAATATTTTGTGCAGGGTTAAGTGTGTAAATTGTGGCAGATTGCTCAATGCTTCCCCAAAGTATTACAATTTCTATTTGTCAGAAAAAGAGCTCCTGGCCATCCAGGCTGTTGGCTGAGTCTCTACAAGGAGGCTAGGGATGTGGTTCTGTCACATTTTGTGCAATCCAGCACCTCACAAGGTAAAGTATCCTATGCTCCTCTCCTTCCAAGCATACTAGTGTGGTAGTTCCCAAAGCCTTATGGAACCCTTTTGTGATTCTAATTCCTTTGGGCACCACATGGCTGGTCACTACCAGGGCACTCTCTCCATTGCGGTACTGCCTGACAAAAATGAAGAGGTCAAGCTTGCGGGTACTACAAAAACTGCAACCCGAAATAAGGTTATCACTTATGGACTCCTGGCTCTTTCACTCTTGGCTGAAGCTGGACAAGGCTTTGCTATAAGTAGTCCCTCTCCTCTAAGAGAAGGGGGGTATGGTGACCCCAAAAATGACTCACAAGCAGAATAATTCAAGGTAGGAGAAAGAGAAGGTTCATCTACTGAGCTAAAATCTTCTCTAGTAAATCCTTGAAGGTAACAGCACTACTGGCATGCTCCACAGCTAATTGCGCACAGAGATCTTTTTCCAAGGTGCCAATTGCCATACCTGTGAGGGCACACTCAAAGAGGGCTCTGACATCTTGATCAAAATTAACCCAAATGACATTTCCTTGGGGGAATTGCTACATGCTCTGAGTTAACTCGTTGTTACAAAAGCTTGTCTCCTCCAATTCAATTTTAGTTCCTTGTTTCCAGGAGAACATGTTAGGTGCTTCTCCCCTGCCCACCCTCCTAAGTATAAAGTTACACAATACCATCGCATGTGATGTTTTTGTTCATTTGACTCCAAATCTCCCTTCAGGTGGTAGCAGTTCAGCTCTACCTCAATAGGATGTAATCTCTATATTCTACCTTCAACCAGCTTTGATAAAGCAGAATTCTCCTCCATGTAATGCAGTAACTGCAGCCCTTTCTTCTTCTCAGACACCCAAATGGTATGCATCCCTTCTAGCGGTACTATATGATCTATCCCAGTGGCAGATGCTTGGAGGTGTTTGCAGCATTGGAGGTATCTTTAATAGGGATGAAATCATGCATCACTGATTTAGACCTTCATTTTCCTGCTCTGATCTGTCCCTATGCTCTCATGATACAAATTTTGATGGGAGTTGGTTGATGACCATGGCAGCAATCACTTGCCCATTCAAATTTCTTTTGCTGGCCTCTGCTGTGTGGAAAGCCAAAATTGAGCCTGGAAGCCTGCATTTGAGGAAATGACTGACCTATCTATATCAGTTGTTTGGTTCAGTTGAAGATGCCATTGAGTTCTTCTCTGGTAGCTCCCATCTCACCACTTTTCATGTCATTTGCTTCCTTTGTAGCTGGCTGATTGGTAGACATCTCAGAGAGGCCCAATAAGTGCTACAGGTGCTGTCTAAACAATTTCACTGTGTGAATTTTGTCAAGTTAGGGACAGATTCCAGTTCATTTCACAGCATTCTTGCTACTCTTCATGGTGGCCATGTTTTCACTTAATGGGAAGATCCCTCTTACAGAAGTGTAGAGGTGTCAAAAGGATTTAGGTTAGATTCTCACAGGATCCCCTTCCATTCTCCAAAGATGAAGTTTATTAGCCACTTTTTGTCTTTGTTGGGGAGATTAGTTTTCAGGAATTTGTGTCCTAGGATGTTTTGAAATCTAGTTTTATGACTATTGCAGGAAAGATTGTGTCTGAGGAGGATAAGGGCTGGTTGAGGCCATCGATTGTGTTGAGTGAAGTTGGTGAGGAGGGTTGTAGTTCAGTGTGCTTTCCTGAAGCCATGTCTGAGATGGGTATATTTTAGCTGATTCTTTGGTTTATTAGTTTTTTGCATTTTTGATAGTGTGCACAAAAGTGAGTTTGGGTGGTAAGAGTTGTGTTCTGTTGGGAGTTTGAGTATGGGTTTGATGGTTTGTTATAGGTTTTCTGTGGTTATAGAGGTGCCTGGCCTTTGGATAGATGTGTGCTCTTGATTTTTCTGTTGTTCGGGAGGAAGCTAATGTTTGAGTAGTGTTTCATAAGAACGTTAGTGTTGTCAACGTGTTGCAATTTGGTTGTTTCTGGTAACTAGTGACTTGTGTGTGGGAGCTGGGGTTGTAGGTGATATGAATTTTCTTTATGGTTCTCCAGAGTTGGGTTGAGTTTGTTTTGTGGTCTATTGTGTTGAGGTATTGATTCCAGTTTGCTGTTTAGTCATTTAGATGTCATGTTTCTTGTTGTGAGGGGATGGTCCTTTGTTTTAGAATGTGTCGCTGTTCTATACAGTGCTATTTCCTTTGTGAAATTTGGGTTGTATGTTTTTCTGTGGCTATGAGGGATGAATTTAATGGTTGCATGCGTGATGGTATTATTAATGAGGTGTAGTGCTGTGCCTATTGAGGGGTATCTTAGCTGGAATTACAAAGTTTGTCTGATGTATTGAGTATAGTTTTGCTAATCTGCATTTTGGTTATATACAAAGTGTTTGTGCTAAATTTGAGAGAACCCCCTCCCCTCCCTGCAATATCTCAGCCAAAATATATATTTTAAAAATGAAAAAAAATTATCAACTAAATTATGGCTTGGGAGATCTTCGAACACCTTGATCTTACCACCAGCTCAGCTCTGGGGTTCCAGGCAGAGTGGTTGGTGTCTTTCTCAACCATGTCCCAAACAATAATCCATGGGATTCATTTCAGAGATCTAGGAGGTGAGAAAGTGGGGCTGATGGAGTTGTAGAAAATCTCTGCCAACTCTTTCTAGAGGCATGGACTTCCAGCAGCTACCCTCTCCACCCAGGATTTCACCTCAATCTCCAGCAGCTCCACATTGCTGTCTGAATTGAGTCTAAAACCCTGCTCAAAGATGTGGGATGGTATGGCATCACCCTCACTGGAAACACCCACTGATTATATCAGTTTTGAGGAACTTGGTTTTCATGATACGTAGAACGTCGCATGAATTATAGGCATATAAAGCTGTTGTTCTGGGTATTGTGCAACTGGTCCTGGCAGACATTCTTCTGAGAAGAACCAGATAATTCCTAGCTCAACAGGTTGCTGCAGCTTGTTCAGGAGCTTCTTTGTATTTGTCAAGCAGTTTTACTTGGCCTTGGCTGTCAGAATTTATTCCTTGTGCCTGTTGTACAAGTTGTAGTGAAGGTCCTCATTCAGGGCCAGCTTCATGGTGGTAACTACAACACCCATCTCTCTCACGAAATCCTGGATTCCCTTGCTAGGGTCTTCCATCACCTTGTTCTGCAGTTGTCAACTGAATTCTGGTGTGCAGATGCAGTCAGAATGCCTGATGTGTTCCTTTCTGCTGGCCACAGCTTCATAGTCTCTGTTGCATCTGTCCATGTCCCATCTACATTCTTTACAGTTTTAACAAAGCATTAGGCACCAGTCATGATGTCAGCATTTTGTTGCCCAACATGAAAAGTCATCTAATATTCAGATGACTTTTTTTCCTCCGTGTCAGCTACTTTTTCTCAACTAAATCTTTACTCTGTATGCTAGCCAATGAATGCCATTGACTGTTCATCAATAGATCAACCAACATGTTCATGAAAAAGGGAGACATTAAAAATTCTCATTTAGCCCGATCACCCTGTATGTGGTTTTGAAGGAGGTTGGTTGTGGGTGTGTCATTTAGGAGGATACAATAATTGGTAGGTAATCTGAGGAGAGGTTGGCTACTGTGTTCTATATAGTTTTAGTGTCTACATATGTGAGGTGAGCAGTGTAATATATGTCTGGGGGGGTGCTATTTTGTGTGTTGTAAGGGTTATGGGGTTGGTAGGGATGTGTTGTTGAGTATGGCGAGTGAGTGAAGTTCTTTTACTATATGGGTGCCTATGTTCTCTGCTGCTTGGGTTCTGAGCCAGGATTGGTGGTGTATGTACATTAAATTGCTACAGAGGAATATGTTGGGAAGTTGTGTTGAGGGATTCTAGAGTTTGTGCCCTATGATATATACCATATGGCAATATTGTATCATGAAGACCCTCCATTCTATGGGGATGAGGTGATGTCTCCCCATGTTTCTGAGTTCCTACAAGATTGCCTATTCTGAATACAGGGTGGGTGGGTCATCAACTCCAAACTTACAGGGCTTGAAGAGGAGGGTGTCATGTAGGGAGGTATCCTCAGCATCACACTTTGTTGTGTGCAACAATAATATCACTCAAGTGCTGCTGGTAGATGCTTTCACCATCCTCTACCAAGATGACCTTTTGATCTCTTTTGGTATGGCTTGAAGGCCTATCCTGGAATGCCAACTCCAACTGGCTCTGAGCTTCATCTGGCTATGCTAAAATGCAGTTGTTTTTTTTTACCAAGACCAAGGTTATGCTCTTCTGTCTTCTTTGTGGGTCTCCAACCTAGACCTGTTCCTAAATGGGGCTTGCCTGGATGTGGTCTATTCCTTGATCTTGTATTTGCCTGATCCATCGCCTCAGAAGTGCATATTCATAATCTTTTGGTTTTTGTAGCTGTTCAGTGAATTATTATTATTTGAGATAATGAACACACAATTCTTGTGGGAAAAGCATAACGGCCATGAACTTGAAAACAAGCTCCCACAGAACACAGTGTCCATATGTCAAGTAAGAAAGAATGAATAAAGAAGAAAGAAATTGAAATCTGTAAATAAATAAATAAATAAGTTTAAAATTATTAAAATTAAATCAATATTAAAATTATGAGGCAGTAGCACCCACCCTTAATCTAGTATTGCAACCTCGTTTGAAGATATTAAGATCTTCCTGCATAACTTCAGCAGGGAGATCATTCCACAGCTTTACCATACTTGCTTTGTATCACTACTCCTATTATACTGCTTATTTGTTCACCTCAAGCTTGACTACTGATGGTAGATTTATTCCACTGCCACCAAATCTATTGCAGTAGGTGGATTTGATCAACCATGGCAGTTTCCAGTTGAAACTGGTGCCTTCCTTTAGTCCCTTTCAGACAGCCTCCTTGTGATGCAGGGGAGATGAGTCACTTTAAATTGTGTAGAGTGTATGATGTGTTTGTACATGCAGGTTCAGCCTCTCCCAATGTTTCTCATTGTCTCTATGGTCAGCATCTACTGATAATAAGTGCCAATCAAGGCCTAAACCACTCCTCTGAGTTTTTATTTATCTCTCAGACCAGTTGCTCTGATGGTTCTGCCCAAGATGCTACCCTGGAAGATAGCTCATTTGAATGTCTGTTGCCATGCCTTTGCTCCCAAACCTTCCACAGTACTGGAACAATTCATTTGTATTGGAGCATGCATCTTGTCACACTGGAGCTCTGTTGGTGTACACAAATGGCTCAAAGTCTGAAAGGTGGGTTGGCTTCCATACTATCTATCCTGAATTAGAAGGTAGCTAAGATTGTTTGCCGTTAGGTTCATGGACATGTAGCAGTTGCTGAGAATGAGTGGCCCAATAGGGGGGCCAGGCTGTCTCCAAATGATGACCAACTAGAATTGCATTTTGCTCTTCACTACACTGCATGTCAGCGATCACTTCAGCCATTAGTCCTGCATGGCAAAGAAGATAATAGACAATGTGCAGATACTTATCATGCTATTGTGTCCCAACTTTTCCTCATTTGCCTCTTCCCTGATTCCTTGGCAGTATTAAGTCATTTACTGTCATCTCTGAATTGGACACACCAGTGGGATGCACTACCATCTGATGGAGTGAACCTTTGTTTAATTTTCCCACTCTGAGGAAGCTTCATGCATGCTACCATGATGAGCGGGGCTACTGCCTTTTGTTCTTGGGTTGGGGGCTAGCTCCTGCTTACCAGGTCCCCTGTAAGGACCACGGCGATTTGCCTTCCTAGCCGCCGTGTTGACGGGACTCAGCGCCCCATCCAGCCCCAGCTTAGCCTCTTCTCCTTTCTTGCACCCTGTCTTCTTACCCTGCTTCCTCACTTTCTCTACAACCTCTCCACAACTTGGCTTCTAATTTCACAGGGTAGACGCTGACCAGCTTCCTCTCACCCACCTTCCCTGATTGGGGCTGAGTGGAGAGGGGCCAATGCCCCCTCACTTCTGAGCTCCGGTTTGGAGTGGTGGGTTTTTAACAACCTGCTTTACCCCCACCCTCACCTTCCTCACATATCCTTTCTCTCTCCTTTCACTGTCTATCCCTTTTATGCCCATCCCAAGCTGAAGCCTCCATGCTGAAGGGCAGGGGGTGTGGTCCTAAAGGGCGGCAGCTAGATTTCCTACCCCTGTGTTCACCTCTTGCAGAGCGGGCTACTGCTTGGGCTGATACAAATAGGGTCTCCCCTTCCCCTTTACCACAGTCTGAGCTGCCCTCAGGGAGCTCTAAATTAGAAAAGGAAAAGGAGGTCTCCCCCCCCCCTACCATGTGATTTATCAGGGAACCTTCCAAACTTCTTTTAGTGGAGAGGATGCTTACTCCTTTCCCAGGCCTATGGGTGCAGGGGAATCCCTCTTACTAGCAGCAGTCCCCCCTTTACTTTCCCAGGGGACTGCCAAGAAAGCACGCCAGCAGCCCATAAATGACCGCTCCCGGTATGGATGGCCACATAGAGGTCCCCTTGAGATGGACATGTTCCCTGAGGTGACCCAGCCCCAGATGGTAGGATCTTCCATGAGATTGAACAATGGCTCGGTGCCAAGCACTGAACCTGAGTCTGCCCCTCCTTAGGAGGGTGAGAGATGACAGGGCCTGTTGACCCATGCCCTCTAAAGTCCTGCTGGCATACATATCGAGTTTACAGGGTGTCACTGTATGTGCCCCCTCTCTCCTCCAACAGATGCCAGCCCAAGATACAACAAAAGGTACCTTAAAGGTGATTCATGATATATCTTGGTATGGGGATGGCCACATGGAAGTTCCCCCTGAGGTGACACAGCCCCAGACAGTAGGATCTTCCATGAGGTTCAACACAGACTCGGTGCCAAGCACAGAACCTGAGTCCACTCCTGTGAAAGCTTCTCCTCAGTTGGCTCAGGCCCCTGAGGCCTATCAAAGAGAAATGGATCTCCTTTCCTGGATGGTGCCCCTGTGAAAGCCAAGACCTCAATTTCGGAGAAGGATCTTGTTGAAGCCGGTCTATCTGGTCTATGGGCTCGTGCTGGTGGAGGGGAGAAGTGGGTTCATTCCCCACCCTCCTCTCCTAAAAAGAAAAGAGACAGGGATGGACCAGTCTACTACCATTCTACTTAGCGACCAAGCCAACATTGCCATGTCTGGCACTGGTGCTCCCCCAGGTGTGGAATCCCTGACTCAGACAAAAATTGCAATTGAGCAAGGCTCTGCCCTGCGCAATTGTCAGGGTCCCTAATTCAGAGATTACCTGGTATTTTTGAGCCCGCTGACTTCAAATGCTTTCTAGTTATCTACTCCACTGATGACAGCATGTTGGCCAAGTGTAGAGAGCTGAAGGTGACCCGTTTCTCGGACGGGAGTCTTCTGCTAAATGTGTCTGATCCCTCTGAGGTGGCCAAGATTAGTGCTCTTCAGACAGTTGATGGCACACCAATGTGATGGTGAGTGTAGAGGCACAAAGGGTTCACACCCTGTCCCAGCCAAAATCAAGGCTCCCCCCCCAGCGTGACCATTTCCTGTAAGACAAAATGGCACATGCCTCCACAGAGTTATTAGACCTAGGAGGGAACATCCCTGAGTTTGTCCTGAGGCCATCTTGCGGGGTTCCTAAAGCTGCCCCCTGAAAGGAGGACAGCACCAAAAGAGCCTCAGGTCCTACACCCACACCAAGTGCTAGGCTGGGTGACTCGAAGGTTGTAGATCCTCCAAAGAAGGGAGCCCTGCCTTCTAAGCTGCCCAACCTGCTTAAGGTTTTGAGGTGGAGGGAGGAAAAGATTAGCATAGCGAGCCCAACCTCCTCCAATAAGTCTTCAATAGCGACAGCGCCTTCAGTGCATTGTCTGGCCAACAGCACAGGAGTTCTGCCTCTCGTAAGCTTATTGCCATTCCTGTGAGGGTCTTCTCTTCGAAGAGGGTCCCCGCATCTCATCCTAGCTATGCCTGGAGAGCATATATATACCTTCAATGGAATTGACCCGGACGCTGGGCCGACTGGGAGGAGCTTCAGAGGCTTTTCCCCTCCCATTTTCCCATAGCTATCTTATTGCAGGGGACTATGCTGAGTGCGTGCCCCCTGCCCACCCTCCCAGGATATAGGGTTTTGCGACTCCACCGCCATGGATAGGGGCTGGGCAGGAGGATGCACGATTTACACCCTGCATGTTGTCTCGCGTGGTGGTCCGCATTTTAGGAAATGTCTGATTTCTCTGTTTCACTCTAGGAGTTTAGGTCGGTAGATTAAGCCGTTGAGTTCCTCTTTGGCAACCTCATTGCTGTGGGCCTAGCTACTATTCCTCGAAAGTATGGCCATTCTACACGCTGACTGCTCCCGTGGTGCTCAGCCGAGTGTGAGACGGTCCTCAAACAGAAGCTTTATGCCTTGCATGCGCTATAAGCACCGCCTGAACGATTTGACCCTCGGTGAATTTTGTCGAGCTAGAGCTAAGTTCCGGTATATTTTGAAGCACGCCTGCAACTCTTCTTGGCAGGCATATGTGTCTTCACTTAACGGGAAGACCCCTCTAGCATAGGTGTGGAAGCGAGTCCTAAGGATTCGGGGCAAGTTCTCGCAGGTACCCCCTCCTGTTCTCTAGGAGAATGGGAGCTCAATCTCGGGCCCTGCTTCCGTGGCTGAATCCTTCACGACCGCATTCTCTAGCCAGAATGCTGTTCCGCCAGCATTCGATACGCGTTCTGATGTCGCGGAAGGCCGCCGAATGACTTTACCTCCAGAGGCGGAGAACCCTTCAACAATAAGTTTACATTGACTGAGTTACGTTCCACTCTCGCTTCATGTGCAGACACTACCTCTGATCCGGACGATGTTCTGTACGCCTTGCTTCGGCAGCTGGGTGAGCGAGGCATGGCCTTTCTGTTAGATTTGTTCAACAGGATCTGGGTAAAGGGTATCCTCCCAGACTCCTGGCGAATCGCTACTGTGTTCTCTTTTCACACTCCAGCGAGAGATCACTCTACACCAGTCGGTTCCCGCCCAATCTCTAACCTCCTGTGTGCGTAAATTGATGGAGAAATTGGTAAATGTTAGATTAGCCTTTTTTCTGTACAGTGGAGGACACCTGTCTTGTTTATAGTGCGGCTTCCGCAAGTTTCACTCCATGTTGTATCCTCTGCTCCAACTCGAAAATGCTGTCTGCGAGGTCTTTCGTAGACATCACTACGCCGCTGTCTTTTTTAATCTGGAAAACGTCCTACAATACCGCATGGCAATATGGCATCATGGAGACTCTCCACGCGATAGGGGCGTGAAGGGACACCTCCCAATCTTTATATCTGAATTTATGTGAGATCGTCAATTCCACGTACTCGTGAGGAGAGCCCTCTCCGGCCCAATGGGCAGGAAGAGGGTGTTTAGCAGGCAAGTATCCTCATTGTCACACTCTTTAACCTGACCATCAATGGCATCACTTCTGTGTTCCTGCAAAATGTTCTCGCTACACTCTACGTGGACTACCTTTCGATCTCTTTTGTCGCAGCTCAGATGGCAACTTTGGCAAGACTATGGTGGTGCATTTCTGCTGCCATCCACGGCTCCACCCTGACCTAAACTTGTTTCTAAATAGCGCTTGTACCGTTTCCTTGGTCTTGTATTTGGCCAATGCCTCACCTGGGAGGCTCATATTCACAGCCTTAAGGATATTCTTCGTTCTGTGACGTTCAGCACATAGGGCACTGATAAGGCTACTGCATTACTATTTTATTGATCCTTTGTTCATTTGAAGCTCGACACAGCGGCGAGTTTTATGCATCCGTGGCCGAGCGTGTATCGTGGAAGGTTGACTCGATCCACCACAATGGCCTTCTCTCGCGACCGGTGCCTTCCGCACCTTTCCCATTGAGAGCCTACTCTTTGATGCTGGGAAGATGTCACTCATTCTGAGCATGCACAAGATATTATTTGCCTGTACGCGCGAGCCCAGTGCCTCCCTCAGTCGCCAAACACCTCTCACTGCATCTGCAGGTGATCTCAACATTGCCTATGCCGCCGAGAGACGCCAGTTATACCCTAAGCCCTTTTGGTTTAGGGCTAGGAAACTCCTTTGAGAGCTTGGCATAGCTTTTGGGCCGGTGATGCCCTTGGTTCTCTCCAGCACACCACCCTCTGCTCCCAATGCTTTTATAGCACCGGGAGTATTGTGTTCTGCCTTTTGGGAGCAGTTTGTGTCACGCTGTAACCATGCCATTGTATACGGATGGCTCCAAGTCCCAAGAGGGATCTGTTTTCACACTGTATCCCCTTTGTTTGAAGTCAGCTGGGCTCTGCCATGTGCTGCATCTGTCTTGATGGCGGTGCTGGTTGCAATACACTGCTCAGTACGGGAGATAACGCGACGTGCGTGGTTTGGAGACTGGATTGCGATTTATAGTGACTCACAAAGTGTCCTGAGTACTCTATGGGCATTGGAATCTCTGCATCTCCTAGATAGTGATATCCGTGATGTTATGTTTTTTGCCAGCCTGGTGGATGTTGAGATTATCTTCTGCTTTGTTCTAGACATGTGGTAATTGTGGGGAATGAAAGCACCAGAGTCCACAAGGACTGGGCGACCAGACCAGTTTCATGCTCTTCCTCACACGGATTACATGGCAGGAATATGGGCAGCTCTCTGGGCTGCTTGGAAAAGAAGATGGGAAATGATCAAGGGGAACTTAAAAGTTGCCTGCCATTGCACAGCGACTGTTCCAATGACCTATCCCCAATGACACGACAGCTTCAGGTTGCTTTATGTCATCTTCAAATTGGCCACACTTGCAGGATGCACAGCCATTTGATGGAGCGCTCAGCTGCCCTTTATTGTGATGACTGCATTGTACTCAAGACTGCTCATCATGTGATCTTCGCGCATGTTACCTTGGGACGAGCGAGGTCGCTACCGCTTGTCCCATTTACTCGGGACTGGTTCATCCACACAGACTTGCGGACTATACTTCTCTTTGGAGGAACCTCCTCCACTTTATTGATCATTTGTTGTAGGTCACATCTTCCTGTGCTGGGGGGAGGCGGGCCTACCCCCAATGGCTGACCCTACTTCCTTCTTGTTGCCTTTTTCCTTTTAGTTTTGGTTTTTAGCTCTGTCCTCTTTTTTTACCATTATTTATTATTTACATATTCCTATTTGTTTTTTAATATAGCCTAGTACTAGGCTGTGTTGAGTACAGTGACTTATGCCCAAGTAGGCAGTCGCTAGATGGGCTCCTAAAATAAAAAAATAAAAAAACCCCAAAACTGCACACCAGTTTGTTATGTATTCAAGGTTTTGGAGGAGGTTGCCTCCTCCATACTATTTAAACTTTTTAAATTGTTGGTAACTGGCTTGGGTACCTTGAGGGAGCTGGACCTTCCCTTGAGTGAAGCAAACTAGAATATTTTTTAAATTAGCAATGTTATGTACTCATGTAGTTATCATTGTAAATTATTTTAGCATTCTCTTCAGGGTAAAGAAAAAGAAGGTGGAAAGAAAAAGGAAATAAAACCTGCTCCAGGAGAAGGGGGTATTGCTTACTATCTTCCTCCTAGCAATGAAGCTGAAAAGACTAAATTATATTCATCAAATGGTTTCAATGCAAGAGCATCAGATGACATTGCATTTAATCGATCACTTCCTGATATAAGACATCCAAAGTAAGCTTATTTCCTATTGAAGATGGCTGAACAAATCTTATTACCCTCTAAGTACATTAATCCTAATCAAGTATACTATTGATTTTACCTATAATTTTTATTTTACAAATAAATTACATCTGCCTATTTTTTCAGTAAGCAGTTATAATGAAGTTGATTTTGTCAGCAATTGTTTCTCCCTTTTATTTTCTGTGTTGTTTGTTATTGTTTTAAATTTTGTCTTATTTTTAATTTTTTTTTGGGGGGGGGGGGGGGGGCTGTGCCCTTATTGGTGGTTGCCAGGAGAGAGCTTATAAACAGAGTTGTTGGATATGAAGGGAATTGTTGGATTATTTGCTGCCAGCAAACCTCTTCTCACTTATTATCTTGGCCAATGGGTAATTTTGCGACTAGTTGCCAACCAGTTTTAGTCAATTTATACCTGGATAGTGGGTGGGGAGAGTGGTTCACCTCTCTTATTTGGCTCCAGTTGGGATTGTGGTTTTTAACATACCTGTATTCTTCCATCCCTTTTGTCCTCCCTCCTTCTTTTTTCCTATATCTATCCTTTTACACAGCCAGAAGGGGATGGAAGCTGTAGAATGGGAAACCATGCTGTAGTTGACATCTGTAGGATTTTATGCCTTTCCACTGCCAATGCCTGCAGTTTTTGCTCCCAGCTCCATTGTCTGCAGGAAGATGAGATAGGTATCTTACACACATTTTCACTTTCCCCAGCTTCACCACTTTCTTTGCAGGATTTTTAAATTAAAAAGAGTGAGTGCAGTTAGCCGATATTAAATTACTGTAATGAAGGCTTCAGCTATGAGGTTTATGAAAAAGTAGGTACAAAAATAAACTTTAATATAAACATAGTTATACACAATAAATAGATTAAATTAAATAATGGCAATAGATAGATACTCTATGTATACAAGGACCGAACATATCAGAGCCGACCCTACAGAGGAGGGGGGGGTTAGAGGCGATACGAGCCTCTGTACTAATACACACAGGGATGTCTGGTCGGATAGCCACAAATGATTTGTCTTGGCCTGGCTTGGGTTCGAGGCTTTAAGAGATGAAACAGGGGATCGGATAGTTATTCAAGGGAGTTTAATCTCTAGTAGTAACACTAGGGCCCCCTCAGGAGAGGGGAGAGGACTAAGGGGTGAAGAACCTGGCCTCAGCACCAAAAAAGAAGACCAAGGAAGTGAGTGGAGCCTCAAAGGCATCACAATTCCTTTTTGAGCATCTGCTAGGCATCATTGAGCCCACTGGATTCAACATTTGCAAGTTAATCCACCCATCTCATGGACCGAAGTTGTTTGATGAATGCATCTTCTCTATTTAGCTTTGTTTCTTAGTAGAGAACTGATACTCTCTCATTTTTTTAGATGGGACCCTTCCAGTTAATGGGGCCATTCCCATCCAGAGGGACAAATTGAATGATCTTCAAACACTCAATGACAAACTTGTGAGGGTGATCCTATCTTCTACCTTGAACTTTATAAAAGGGGTGTAATACAGGGAACTGATTGATGACATACTCAAGGACATTGCCAAAGAAGACCATAGGACAGTCATGGTTAAGCGTATGGTGTTAAGCATATTTGTTTTCAGAGGTTTTCAGGCTAATGGCCCTGATGGTTCTGCCTAAGATATCACTGAAGAATATTGCTTTTGAACATTTGTCACCACACCTCTGCTCCCAAACCCTCTACTGCACCATGAGTTTTACATTATTATTTCTTGTGTCATACATTGTGTTCCACTGGAGCTGTCCCACTGTACATGGATGACTCCAAGTTTGAAGTGGAGGGTTGACTTCCATGCTAACTCTTCCTTGTTTGAAGCCAGTGTAGCTCTTCTGGAGGTTGCTTCTGGCTAACTGGTTACCCTATATCACCCAGAATGGTAAGCTATGTGCTGTGTCCAGTTTGGAGACTTTTGTAATCCATAATGACTTGGCTTGATAAGTACCCTTGAGGCATTGGAGTCTCAACATCCTCTTCTTACACAATTACAAACCAGCAATAACCTTAAGATTTGCTTTATGCTAGTTCAAGAAATAATGACAAGTGTGAAAGTAAGAAGTGAAGGAGATGTAAAATGAAGAGAAGATAGGGATAAAGAATTACTTTAACAAGTTATTTCTTATAGTTATATCTTAAAGTAATATTTATCAATTCTTTATCTTAACCCTTAACTGGCGGGTCTGGGTTGCATCAGAGCTTGTGACATACGGGGACAAACGAGTAATTTTAATTTTTCTAGGAAGGTCATATATCATTTAAAATATTATTTTATTTAAGTAAATATGCAATGTAAACTATATTTTATTATTCTAAATGTTAGAAAATATCATAAAAAGGATTATAGAAAAAATATAAACTATTTCTTTTGAAGATTACTTTCTGGGTTGCATCAGAGCTTGTGCCATATGGGGAAAAATGAGTAATTTTAATTTTTCTAGGAAGGTCATTTATCATTTAAAATATTATTTTATCTAAGTAAATATGCAATTTAAACTATATTTTATTATTCTAAATGTTAGAAAAAATTGTAAAAAGGATTATGAAAAAAATATAAACTATTTCTTTCGAAGATAACTTTCTACGCTTTGGAAAATTTGACAACGTTGAAGCTTCAGACTCCATCTTTATACTGGACTGAAAAATGCTGCATAAATTAAGTTCAAATGTGATTCTGTCAACTTTTTCACTCAAGGAGTTTCCAATTAGTAATAAAACAATGGGATATCAATTGACGATGCTCGTATGGCAGGAAACTCTTTGAATCATCAATTGATGTTACCCGCCATTCTCTAAGGGAACGTCAATTGACGATGTCTGCCTGTTAAGGATTAAACATGTTTATTGTATTGCTTTCAATGACTCCAGGTCAACTTATTCCAATTTTGTATTATTTTATATAAAAATAAATTTGCTGCAATCACACTGTTAAATCAAACTTATTTCTAGTGTTCACTTGGTTATCTAGCTCAGATATGTCATAATTTATATCAGTGAACTTGTTTAATATTTTAAGTACTAGATTTTTCAGGATATATGACACCCAATTTTTTAAGAAAAAAGGTACCCGACAAAATCATGTCTGGTTTCTTGCTTAGTAAGCATTTTTAGCAGATGGCAGCTAATTAACTAGCCATTGATGTCAAAAATTGTATGCAAAAATTTTGCCCCTCCAAATAACCTTGATTTAAAAAAACAATAACATAATCTTAAGTGGTAGAAAGAGGCTCAAAGTAATCCCAGTACCTGACCTTGACATATATTAAATAACAACCAAATTCCCATAGTCATAGAGTCCTAAGGTTTAAAGTTACCTATTTTGTACTGTGTCGAACAGCAATTTGTATATTTACAAATGCTTTTCCCCAGTTTAGTTATTACTTTAAATTGATTTGGGGAAGGTGGTAATGGCAGTGAATAATGTAAATAGTTATAATTTTTAGAATAAAAATATCAAATTGGTATTAAAATAAACTAAGCTATACATGCTTACCATATTTAAATATACAACTATACTTTTGGTATACAGTACTGTATAAACACAGTACCTGTTATTATTATCATATCTTCAATGTGTTGGATGCAGGCAGCTTTTGGCATTGAATATTGGAGTAAAAAAAAAGTGTCTTATGCACTGAAAAATGTATTATTCAGCTGCCCATATTGCTTATCTTCCTGTGAAAGTAAATTTGGGTACCAAGGTCTATATTTATACCATCTATTTCTAGGTTCTGGTATCTTGTTATTTTTGTTTATTAGGTTCCTGTTGTTGTTATTCCTGTTCTTTATTGTTTCTTTATTATTTTAAGTTAGCTTGAAGACAGGCCTATATTTATGCTTTTGATGGCTTTGCCCTCTTAGGCTGCTACCAATTTTAAAAAATAAGTTTCAAGAATTAATTTAGCTGCCTCACACTGGATACGTCCCAATATTATAATGTCTTTTCTCATATATTGAGACCAGAATTATGCTGCTACTCCAAATAAGGTCTTACAAGTGCATTTTCCTGATTCCATGGCTACCACTAGTTGGGAGGAATGATTTTCCTCTGCCTGCTTTCTGTGAATGATCATGCTGATGAGTTGGTCAGGCTGTCTGCTCAGACTGACTAAATGGACTGGTGTCTCATTCTTCCCCACACTGACTACATAGTAGGATCTGGTCAGCCCTTTGGGTTGCATGGCAAAGAAGATGGGAGACAGGGCTCAGGAATTTAAAGTTCTATGCCATTAGGTTGTGACTTTTCCATTGGCCTATGTCCCAATATCTTGATGCAATCATTTCCTGTCATATCTTAATTGTACCCACTTACCAGATGCAGTACCATTGGATACTTCCCTGAACATTTATGTTAAGGTGGTTTGGTATCCCACACTTTAGACCACTTTTTGGTTGAATCTCCTATTCTGAGTGAGCTTTTTGCGCAATACCTATCCTGTTAGCATGATAAGTAGGGTTTATTATGTTTATCCCTGGTACTCATGGCTGACTTCTGCAGACCAGATTGTGGTATGATAGAGTTTTATGACTCCCTTGACCATAATATTTGATCTTTTTTATAGATTGTTGGTTGCATATTTGGAGGTCCCTGAGGTTGGCACCTAGAATTACATCTAGGATATTTTCCCCTTGGGTTGGTTCATTGACTAATTGTGTTAAGTAGTTTTCTTCCATAAACTCCAATAGTCTCTGCCCTTCCCCCCCCATCCACCTTTAATGTGCCATAGTTAATATTTCTACAATTTAAATCTCCAATTAATAAAGGGCGATTATTTTTAATGTTATTTCCTATAATGTTATATAATTTGCTCAATCTCAATTGTTAATGTTTCAATGAAAACTATTATTATCAACTCATTGCTATTTTATTCCTAGGTGTAAGGAGTTTGTCTACCCTGAAAAACTACTGTCAACCTCAGTAATAATTCCATTTTTCAATGAACATTGGTCAACACTTCTACGCACATTCATATCAGTTCTTAATCGATCACCGCCAGACGTGCTTCTTGAGATAATTCTGGTGGATGATGGGAGTGACAAAGGTAAGATTACTTTTCTAGGTAAATGCAAGTTCTATTGACTGCAAGTGGCTGGATAGTGTTACAGGGGTTAAGCCCCTATTACACCTGAAACCTTGAGAAATACCACACCCACAAGGCGACATCAGGTGTAGCATGGACTACCAGCATGTTGCAGCTGAGGATTACATATCCTCCTGGCTTCATTGCCAGCAGAAAATCTGCAGCTATATGAATATATCTTGCATATATTTTCACTTATATCTTTGCCACTTTCTTTTTAGATCTCTCTTTACAAACTTTTTCTAGAATATCTCATTGCCCTTCGCTTTAAGTTTGATTTAAAAATAAATTGGGAGAGAAAAAGAGAGTATAGAGGAATAATGAATCCTGTTAATTGCAATTTTCCTTTTTGAAGTGTATAAATCTGCCTATAGTGTTCATCCTATTCACCTTCATATCTGCGTTGATGCAAAGCTAGTGCTGCTAGTAGTGAATCTAAGGTGAATAGACCCTCTTGATTGCTTGAAAAAAGTGAGATGAAAATCATTAATAATTTTCATTAATGCTTTATTTAATATTGGTAATGGCTTACTGTGTTATTCATTATTTAAACTTTGCAGTATGGGTATACATATCCATGTATATAAAAACTGCTATAAAGTAAATGTGGTCCAATGCTATTATCTGTGGATTCGGCCATTCACGGGGATGAATAAAAATGTATCTCGCCATCAATATGAGGGCCTTAACTCCAGGAGACTTCTCTAGCAGATTAAAGAATTCTTATTATTAGCATTATCTAACTGAACTGTACTATACAATGTATGTATAAATAAATTTTACATTTTTAAAAGTGCTAAGTGTAGTGCTAGGTAGGTGATTTATTTACATATACATTAATAACTCACCTACATCCTTAATTTGTTCCAGAGCACACAACTTAACTTGAAAAATGACTACTCAAAATAACCATTATTTAAATCTATATACATGTAATAATTATAACCTAGGCTAGCCTAGTTTGTTTTTGTTAGCCTACAAAATTGGTAAATTGTTATTCAAGCCAAGGTTGCTTTTATATTTGAAAGAAAATTTTTTGTAGATTTGTCCTCTTTTCTTGTTGATGATGGTGTTTTTTAACCCTGGAGCATCATCTTTCACACATGCCATAATTACAGCCTAAGCTAGCCTAGTTTGTTTTTGTTAGCCTACAAAATCAGTAAATTGTTATTCAAGCCTAGCCTGCTTTTCTATTAGAAAGAAATAATTTCATGGATTTGTCCTCCTTTTCTTGTTGATGATGGTGTTTTTCAACCCTGGAGCATCATCTTTCACACGTGCCATAATTACAGCCTAAGCTAGCCTAGTTTGTTTTTGTTAGCCTACGAAATCAGTAAATTGTTATTCAAGCCTAGCCTGCTTTTATATTAGAAAGAAATAATTTTGTGGATTTGTCCTCTTTTTCTCGTTGATGATGGTGTTTTTCAACCCTGGAGCATCATCTTTCACACGTGCCATAATTACAGCCTAAGCTAGCCTAGTTTGTTTTTGTTAGCCTACGAAATCAGTAAATTGTTATTCAAGCCTAGCCTGCTTTTATATTAGAAAGAAATAATTTCATGGATTTGTCCTCCTTTTCTTGTTGATGATGGTGTTTTTCAACCCTGGAGCATCATCTTTATAATGCACAATTGTTGATTCATCCCAAACAATCATGCAATGGCTACAATCTTTTCACCCTTTTCATTTACAATACATTACAGTATGAATATTATTGCTATTTTACCAGGCAGCGAAATTAATATTCTATTTAATATTCATCATTTTAGAAAAACTTGTGTATCTTCAAAATGACATAAATTGAAATGACCTAACTAGAGATATGACTGTATTCTGTATTATCATAGTATCACTTGCAAAATAAACTTATGAGTACAGTAATAAACAAAACTGTGGGTCTTTTAAACTTTTTTTCTTTAATTAAAATATTTTTACAACTCAAAGTTGCAAAGAGGTTGTAATATATGTTAAATGTTGATGGTAAAAGCAAAATAACTAGTATTTTACAGGCATGCAAGATGTAAATTGATTGCTCAGATTTTGCTGGACAACTTAGATAGGAATCAAATATAAAATAATGTTTTAGATAGTTGAATTATTAATGTTTCTTCAGCTAATCTAAAAAATAAACTTGCTTATGCATTAAATAATGACATAAAATTGTGACTTGACATGTCTCTATATATGGATGGGATTGGTGTAAAAAAAAAAAAAATTAATAGCCAAATTGGTTTGCCTGACTTTTTGCATAAATGGTTTTCTTGTTATTGCTACACATATCAAGGGCCTGCCTGAACCAACAAGTTAGTTTATGCTCTTTTACTCCTCATGGAAACACCAATTCCTATTGCAGCAAAGTTAATCCCCAATTGGGTGTGGTTAGTCACTAGATGGAGTCCCATTTTGGGTTGACTATGGTAGCTGCCATATACTGTTAATACCTGTGGTTTGGATCCCATGTTAAACTATAGGCACCCACTGAGAAATCAGCAGCATTTTAAATGTGCAGATTAGTAATAAGGCACTTACCAATTTCCTTCAGGACCTGTCACATTGAGACCCATTTTCTTCAAAAAGACAACTGTCATTTTATTTGACCACCAAAGAACTTTTACTTTTGGGTGGGGTGCTGCATTTTGTTGAAGAATTGTGTACCTACCATGTCTAGGTTGTCACTGATGGGTAGTGTTTTTTGTGTGGAGGTGGGTTATAAAGGTGCTTTTTGTGCAGCTGGTTGTAATGTGTGGGGGGCTTTTTTGTTTGTGTTTCTGTTGCCTGAAATTGGTGTTTGTGAGTCTCCTGAGGGCGTTTAGTGTTAGTCAGTTTTGGAGTTGTTGGAAGTTCAGTAAACCCTCGATATAACAAACTATATGGGCCGGGGGGTCGTTCGTTAAAGCTGATGGTCATTAAAAGTGATGGAAATAATGATGGTTCATTCGTTAATCTGTATACATAAATATGTATATAAAGACTATTGCATGGATATGTAATACATATGTAATTACTAATATAGTTAAGTGGACTACATCGGATTCAACGAACTTTGGTTCATTAAACCTGATGGAGATCGGCCAGGAAATTGCGTTTGTTATATCCGAAATTCGTTATATTGAGGTTCATTATATCGAGGGTTTACTGTATATGTTTAGTTTTCTGTACTTTGTATGTGTGTGGTGGTGGCTTGGGATGTGATGGTTAGGTCATCAGTATATATGTTTAGGTAGATGATTTGGTTATGGGGAGAGAGACATCATGCAGGAAGAGGTTGAAGAGGTAGGGGGGAGGAGATGTCACTATGGAGGACTTTGTTGTGTTGGGGATTCTCATTTGAGTCTTGATGCAGGTGATTTTTTTGTAAGGTGGTAGTTGGGATGTATACATGTATGCCATTTGGGAATATTTTTGTTTATGTAGATTTGGGATCGGAGTGATGTATGTATTCTGTGATCTTGTCTGTGTTTGTTTTGGACAGTGTTAGCTGCCTTCTTACTGGAAGGACCTGTTCAAAAGCACTAGGTGAAAATCGTATTTGTTTTTGTTTTTACTGTTGGTGTGTTAATGAAGGCTCAATATTTTGTCTTGAGTATTTTATGGAAAATTGTTTTTAGATTTTTTTTTTCTATCAGCATGATTCAAATGATATTTGCAATCTCTCTCTCTCTTACATACAGCTATATTTTGATTTTTTAAAATTATTTTGCTTTCATCTTACAATATCTTTACCTAAACTAAGCTAAGCTATCTTTACTGTATCATGTTTTGTTATTTGCTTATTGTTTTATTGCTTTTAGTTCTTATTAGCTTAATTACCTTTTTTTTCCTTTGCAAACTTTTACTGTTTGAATTTAACAGAGTTGCTGAAGGTCTTATCTTTACCTGTAACGCACTATTATTCTCTTTGAGACACTTGACTTTAATTGCACAAAGATTAATGTTCTATGCAGTAGTTTAAATTTTTCAAACAGATTAAAAAGAAAATGAAATACCGTAATCAACTTCTAGAATTCTTAAATGATAACTTTCCACATAAAAAAGTAGATGAACCAATACATGAACATAATATCCTAGACTTAATTTTGTCTAATGATATGTGAGTAGAAAGTAAGCATTTAGGCAAAATACTTAGGAACAATCTCCCTCATAACAAAATCCCCCCCCCCACCTGACGTAAGCAGCACAGAAACGCAACTATCACAGTCGGATAGAGTACATCTTACACAACTTCGCTGTGAACACCACCAGTCACTTAACACCTACAAACACTGAATATACAACACCCATACAGATCTCTGTCTACTCTGCCAAGTTAGTCCCCACACAGTCACACATCTGATAGCAGATTGCCCTAAGTTGGCAGCTCTCAGACAGCACCACAACATTTCACATGACCATCAATTATGGTTGGATCCAGTCAGTGTGGTGTCCTACCTGCATGATGCAGAATTCCTGGAATGACAGAGCCTGGGAAACCACCACCACAACAACAACAACTTAGGAATAGTCACCACAACATAACTTGATTCAATCTAAATATTCCTAAAAATGTTTGCAAGGGCTCTCAACTTTTACCAGACTTTGTCTTGCATTTTTCTTTTCAGGCCCATAAAAACTTTTAATTTGGGATGAAATCTTAACCATTGAAGGTGCCCAAGAAATATACTCTGGTACTCATTTTTACCTATAAAGAGCAAAATAGTGTGTTATAAACCTAGAGCTTCTAATCGGTCAAATCAGGTGTCTTGGATAAATAGTTGCATAAAAGAATATGATTGATGTAGAAAACTTTTAAAACCTGCAATACTGTTGAGAATCAAAACCAATGCCTCTATTATTGCTGTCTTGTCAAATGTTAAATAGAACAGTTAAAAAAACAGACAAACAAACCAATATAAAGGTATTAATTAATATTGTAAAAACATGAGTTGAAACAATTTTATTACTCAAGGAATAGTTCCTAGGAAATTTGAATTAGCAAATGTAACAATTTTTAAAAAGGGCATAAAGGTTGATCTTGATAACAATATACCATTGCCCTTTGTTCATTGATAAACATAGACAGGATAGTTAAGCATCTGGAGGTAATTTGGTTAATAAATGACGTAGAAAAGCTTTCAATGCCATTTGCTTTTTTTTTAATGATTTTGACATTCAACCAAGTTAAACAGTTTATCTGGAATTTCAAAAAGGCTTTTAACACTGCTCATCATTAAAAAACTTGATAAAGCTAAAAGCACATTGAATAGGCTATACCACACTGCAATGGATTGAAGACTGGATAACTCTCAGCATTTCGTTGTTGTTCTCATCTGTAATCTATTATGGTATACCTTGAATTTCTGTTAATTCGCGTCTAGAAATGTATCAATCACTACAATGTGATTTAATTCAATTTTAATTCTTGCAATAAAATGACAAGAGTTGAGCACCATATTTTGCCCATGAATGATTAATTGGAAGGAGAATGAGAGAGCTCCAGTGGATTGGAGCCTATTCCCAGCAAATAAGGTAGACTGAGGAGTGTAACACCACACTCCTACTTTAGTATCTGGTTGCATAACTCTTCTAGTTAAAATGATCCCTGTAAGGGGGGCAGCGATTTGCCATCCTAGTTGCCGTGCTGATGGGATCCAGCGGTCCGTCTGGCCCCAGCTTAGCCTCTCTTCCTTCCTTCAGATAGCCTGTATTTCTCTCCTATTTCCTCACTTCCCCTACAACCTCTCCCACAACTTTCTCTGGTCAGCCTCTAATTTCACAGGGTAGATGCTGACCTTCTTCTCAGCCAACCGTCCTGGATCGGGGCTGAGGGGGGGGGGGCAATGTTCCTCAACCCCTGAGGTCCAGTCTGGGGTGGTTGGTTTTTAACAACCTGCTTCATCCCCACCCATACCTTCCTCACATCCCCTTTCCTTCTCACTTCACCATCTATTTGTTTTTTACACAGTGTCCTTTGATGGAGCGCTCGCCTGTGCCCCATTGCGATGACTGCGTCGTCCCCCAGACTGTTTGGCACATTCTTGTTGAATGTTCCAGTCTGGGTGATCTCCGCGCATGATACGTGTCCCGGTACCGGGATGGGCGGGATCACTACCGTCTGTCCCTTGTACTCGGGACGGATTCGTGCACTTTAACTTGTGGACTTGTTGCCTTTTTGAGCGAAGGCCGGGCTTCTCCCCTTTATTTAAGTAGTTTTTATTTTGTTTTTTTGTTTGTTCTCTTTGTAGGTTGCACGCTCTTGCACCGGGGCCATGTAAGGGGCGCGGCGATTTGCCATCCTGGCCGCCGTGCTGACAGGACTCAGCACCCCGTCCGGCCCCAGCTTAGCCTCTCTTCCTTCCTTCAAAACACTTGTTTCCTCTTTTTTCATACAACCTCTCCCACAACTTTCTTTGGTCAGCCTCTAATTTCACAGGGTAGATGCTGACCTTCTTCTCGGCCAACCGTTCTGGATCGGGGCTGAGGGGGGAGGGGACAATATTCCCTAACCCCTGAGCTCCGGTCTGGGGTGGCTGGCTTTTAACAACCTGCTTCATCCCCACCCATACCTTCCTCACATCGCTTTTCCTCTCTTCTTCACATTCTATCAATTTTACGCCGTGTCTAAGGTGGAGCCGCCATGCCGATGGACTGCCAGGCCACCAGGCGGGAGGGGTGGTCTTAAATGGCGGCGCCTGGCTCTGCTGGGCTTGTATGCACCTCTCGCTGTGCGCGATTGCATCCTGTGTCAAAAAGAGGGTCACCATGCCCAATGATGAGTTTAAAAAAAAAACCCCAACCCCCAACTTCCCCTATAACATCGACGGAGCCGCCCTTGGGCAGCTCCAGCAAAAAAATGGAGGTCCTTCCCCCTGTGCTTGCTCAGGGGACCCTCCATATATCTCTAACTGGAGAGGAGGCTTACTCCTCTCCTTCGTTTATGGGTGTAGGGGACTCCCCCTCACCCCCTTCTCTGGAGGTGCTTTCGGGCACCTCCCTTTTACCAGCGGTGGTCCCCTCTGTTCTTTCCAAGGGGACTGCCAAGAAAGCCAGCAGGCAGCCCTTAGCCAGCTGCTCCACATCGAAGCAGCTCGGTAGGGCAAACCCCCTTAGTGGGGAGAGGAAAGCCAGGCCCCTTCGGTTGCTTCCCTCAAAAGACCTGCTGGCAAGAATACTGAACCTTGCCGTGGCCAAGGCCCATGCCTCCCCAAAGAAGACTAGTTACGATACTGCCAACGGGACCTGCGATGTCTTGGGGGGGGGATGGCCAACTGGATGCCCCCCCTGAGATAGACATGGTCCTTGAGGAAACCCAGCCTCAGACGGTAGGGCCTTCCATAGGGGCGAATCCTGGCTCGGTGCCAAGCACCGAACCCGAATCCGTCCCGATGCAAGGTCCTCCTCAAACGGCTGTGGTTTCTGAAGCAGTACAAGGAGGGGAGGGATCTCCTCCGACCGGTGCCCACATGACTACCAGGACCTTCTCCATTTCAGAGAATAACCTGGCTGAGGCTGGTCCATCTGGCCTGGGGGCTTCTTCCGGCGGAGGTGAGAAGCGGGTTCATTCCCCGCCCTCCTCTCCAAAAAAGAAAAAGAAAAAGACTAAAAAGACTTGGGGCTCCTCTCCATCCGCGGGGGCTGCGGGGGACGGATGGGTCTGCTGCCACTCTGGCAAGGGACCAAGCCAAGATCGCACATCCGCCTCCTCTGCCCCCCCGGTTGCGGAGCCCCTGACTAAGACTAATACCAAGAGTGCACAGGGCGGAGCCTCGATGACATCGGGGCCCCTCATTCAGAGGTTACCTGGCGTTTTCGAGCCCGCTGGCTTCGAACGCTTCCTCGTTATTCGCTCCACTGATGGCACCATGTTGTCCAAGGGCAACATGATCCATCAGAGGAGAGGATTAGCTAGTGCAATTGGTAGAGAGCCGAAGGTAACCCGTTTCTCGGACGGGAGCCTTCTGGCGAATGCGGCGAATCCCGCCGAGGCGGCCAAGATAAGTGCTCTTCGGACACTTCATGGCACCCCGGTGAGTGTGATGCTACACTCTACCATGAACTTTGTGAAAGGAGTAGTTTATGCGAGGGAACTCGTTGACTACTCCATTGAGGACATCACCCTAGAGCTGGCCGACCATGGGGCGGTCAAGGTCGAACGTGTGATGAGAAAACAGGGAGGGGCCTCGAGACCCACCCCTACACTCTTCGTCACGTCGACTGAGACAAGCTCCCTGAGTCGGTGCGTGCTGGTTGGTACCGCTACCGCGTGAAGGCATTCAGGCCACTGCCGTGGCGGTGCTATTACTGTCACCGCTTCGGCCATACGAATCGCTCATGTAGACGTGCAAAGTCGGGGTCACCTGAAGTCTGTGTAAATTGCTCCAAGGTCGCACACGATAAGTCCAAATCGTGTGTGGCCAAATGTGTCAATTGCGGAGAGCCGCACCCTGCTTCTTCGAAGCAATGTGGTGCATATCTCCTTGAGAAAGAAATCCTGGCCATTCAGGCCCAGGATCGACTCTCATTCCGCGAGGCAAAGGACTTGGTCCTGGCGCGCCCGGCTCTGCCTGGGACGTCATATGCCTCAATAGTTAGAAAGGCACCCTCTGCTCCTGGCCCATCCAGGCCAACGAGCACGGTTGTTTCCGCGGCCATTCGGAGCCCTTTTGCGGGCTCTACCCAACCCGGGCGCTCCCCTGGTAAAGCTGGCGGCAAAAAGGGTTCATACCCTGCCCCGACTAAAACCAGCGCTCCCCCCTCTTTCCCTAGCGTGACCGTTTCCCGTAAGGCGAAACGGCCACGCGCCTCCACCGAATCGTTAGACTCACAGGAGGCAACACCCCTGAAGATGGTCGCTAGGCCATCTTCCGGGGTTCCTAAAGCTGTTCCCCGAAAGGAGGACAGCAACAAAGGAGCTTCGGCTCCTTCGCCCACGCCCCGAGGTGGAGCGAGTGGCTCGGAGACGGTGGTTTCTCGAAAAGAGCGCCCCCCGCCTCCGAAGCCGCAACGCCCGCCTAAGGTTTCGAGGCGGAGGGAGGAAAAGACTCGCATGGCGAGCCCAACCTCCCCCAAGAAGTCCTCGAAGGCGACAGCGCCTCCAGCGCTTTGTCCGGCCAATAGCGTCCGGGGTTCTGCCCCCCCCGAAGCGTACGGCCATTCCCGTGAGGGTCTTCAATTCGAGGAGGGCCCCCGCGTCTCCTTCGAGGTAGGCCTGGAGGGCATATTCCTTCAATGGATTTGCCGTGGACTCCGGGCCAACTGGGAGGAGCTGCGGAGGCTCGTCTCGTCCCGTTCCCCGTTAGCTATTTTTTTGCAGGAGACCATGCTAGGCGCGTGCCTCCTGCCTGCCCTTCCGGGGTATAAGGGTCTTGCGACCCCACCACCGCGGGATGGCCGGGCTGGGGGATGCGCGGTTTACACAGGGCAGGATGTCTCCGTTCTTCCTTTCTCTTTAGATACCTCCTTTCAGGCAGTGGCTGTGCAGCTGCACCTGGATAGGAGGTATACTCTGATTTCTGCGTACATTCCACCGTCAGCTGACTTCGACGTGGGGGACTTCCGCCGCGTCGTGGCACGGTTGCCGAGGCCTTATCTCTTGCTTGGAGATCTGAATGGCAGGCATCCTCTCTGGGGAGATTACTCCATAAATCCCAGGGGAAAAGTCCTTGTCGATCTGATCGAAGAGCTTGAGATGGGCGTCCTAAACGTAGATGAGTTTACGCATCACTGTCCGAGAACCGCTTCATTTTCTTGCCTTGACCTATCTCTGTGCTCTTTGGATGCACAGCCTGATTTTGATTGGGGGGTGGTCGATGACCTCTATGGTAGTGATCACTTTCCCATTCAAATATCATTTTCAGGGCAACTGCCGCCTGAGAGACCACCTCGGTGGTGCTTGGCGCGGGCGCGGTGGCCTGCATTTCATGAAATGACTGAATTCTCAATCTCAGTCGAGGAGTTTAGGCCGGTAGATGAGGCCGTTGAGTTCTTCTCCGGTAACCTCATCGCCGTGGGCCTGACTACTATTCCTAGGACGTCTGGCCGTTTTGCACGCCGATCACTCCCATGGTGGTCAGCCGAGTGTGAGACGGCCCTCAAACAGAAGCGTTATGCCTACATGCGCTATAAGCGCCGCCCGAACGATTTCACTGTCGCTGAATTTTGTCGGGCTAGGGCTAGGTTCTGGTATATTTCGAAGCACGCCCGCCGCTCTTCTTGGCGGGCATACGTGTCTTCACTTAACGGGAAGACCCCATTAGCACGGGTTTGGAAGCGAGTCAAAAGGATTCGGTGCAAGTTCTCCCAGGACCCCCCTCCCGTTCACCAGGAGAATGGGACCGCAATCTCGGACCCCGCGTCCGTGGCGGAATCCTTAGCGCCTGCTTTTTTCGCATTCTCTAGCCCCGATGCTGCTCCGCCAGCATTCAATGCACGTCGTGATGTCGTGGAAGGCCGCCGACTGGACTTTACCTCCAGAGGCGGAGAACCCTTCAACGACAAGTTTACTGTGAGTGAGTTGCGTTCCGCTCTCGCTTCGTGTGCGGACACCGCCCATGGTCCGGACGATGTGCCGTACGCAATGCTTCGACACCTGGGTGAGTGAGGCATGGCCTTTCTGTTAGATTTGTTCAACAGGATCTGGGTGGAAGGTCTTCTCCCAGACTCCTGGCGAATCGCTACTGTGCTCGCCTTTCGCAAACCGGGGAGAAATCACTCTACTCCGACCGGTTTCCGCCCCATCTCTCTAACCTCTTGCATGTGCAAGTTGATGGAGAAATTGGTAAATGTTAGATTAGCCTTTTTCCTGGACAGCGGAGGCCATCTGTCTTCCGCAAGTTCCACTCCACGTCGGATGCTCTGCTCCGACTGGAAAATGCCGTCTGCGAGGCTTTCCTTCGTAGACAGCACTTTGCCACGGTCTTTTTCGATCTGGAGAAGGCCTATGATACCACATGGCGATACGGTATCATGGAGACTGTCCACACGATGGGGGCGAGGGGACGCCTCCCAATGTTTATATCTGAATTTTTGCGAGATCGTCGATTCCGCATCGGGTGGGGGGGAGCCCTCTCCGGCCCAAAGGAGCAGGAAGAGGGTATCCCGCAGGAAAGTGTCCTCAGTGTCACACTCTTTGCCCTGAGCATCAACGGCATCACCTCAGTGCTGCCGGAAGATGTTCTCGCTACGCTCTACGTGGACGACCTATCGATCTCTTTTGGCGCGGCCCAGATGCCAACTCTGGAGCGTCGACTCGAACAGGCATTGAACCGCGTCTGTCGCTATGCCGAAGCGCACAGGTTTCGGTTTTCTTTGGCTAAGACTAAGGGGGTGCACTTCTGCCGCCATCCACGGCTTCACCCCGACCCAGATTTGTTTCTTAATAGGGTGCGCCTGGATGTGGTTGAGTCGCACCGTTTCCTTGGTCTTGTATTCGACCGACGCCTCACCTGGGAGGCTCATATTCGCAGCCTTAGGGTCTCTTGTACCCGCGCCATGGACATTCTCCGCTCCGTGACGTTCAGCGCTTGGGGCGCTGATAGGGCTACTGCCTTACTTTTTTATCGATCCTTTGTTCGCTCGAAGCTCGACTACGGGTGCGAGTTTTATGCATCCGCAGCCGAGCGTTTATTGCGGAAGGTGGATTCTATCCACCACACCGGCCTTCGCCTTGCGACCGGTGCCTTCCGCACTTCCCCCATTGAGAGCCTGTTGGTCGATGCTGGGGAGATGCCACTCGCTCTGCGCCGCGTGCAGTGCATCGCTCGCCTGTATACGCGAGCCCGGCGTCTCCCTCAGTCGCCAACAGCTCTCACTGCATCCGCAGCTGATCTCGATGGTGCCTATGCCGCTGAGAGACGCCAGTCATACCTTAAGCCCTTTGGGTTTAGGGCCAGGAAACTCCTTCGAGAGGTAGCTCTCGGGCCGGTGGCGCCCCTGGTTCTGCCCAGGACGCCACAATGGAGGGTACCACATTTGGCTATTTGTCGCCACGCCTCTGCTCCCAAAGCTTGTACTGCGCCGGGAGTATTGCGTTCGACTTTTTAGAGCACACATCGTGTCACGCTGGAACCGTGCCAGTGTATACGGATGTCTCCAAGTTCCAAGAGGGGGTCGGCTTCCACGCCGTATCCCCTCTGTTGGAAGTCAGCGGGGCTCTACCAGGCGCTGCGTCTCTCTTCACGGCCGAGCTGGTGGCAATACACCACTCGGTACGGGAGATTACGCGACGTGCCCGGTTCGGAGACCGGATTGTGATCTATAGCGACTCATAAAGCGCCCTGAGTGCTCTCGGGGCATTGGAATCTCCGCATCCCCTGGTTCGCGATATCCGTGACGCCACGGTTTTGGCAAGCCGGGCAGATGTCGAGATTATCTTCTGCTGGGTTCCTGGACATGTAGGAATTGCGGGGAATGAGCGCGCCGATGAGGGCGCCAAAGAGTCCGCGAGGACTCTGCGACCGGACCAGCGTTTCGCTCTTCCTCACACCGACTACATGGCAGGAATACGGGCAGCTCTTCGGACTGCTTGGCAAAGAAGATGGGACACGGTCGAAGGGAACTTAAAGTTGCGTGCCATTGCGCCGCGACTGTTCCCATGGACCTATCCCCCAATGCCGCGGCGGCTTCAGGTTGCTTTCTGTCGTCTCCGAATCGGACACACTCGTGTGACGCATCACTATTTGAATGGAGCGCTCGCCTGCGCCCTATTGCAACGACTGCGTCGTCCCCCAGACTGTTCGGCACATTCTTGTCGAATGTCCCAGTCTGGGTGATGTTCGCGCACGATACCTGTCCCGGTACCGGGATGGGCGGGGTCGCTAACGCCTGTCCCTTGTACTCGGGACAGATTCGTGCACATTGACTTGTGGACTTGTTGACTTTTGGGTAGAGGCGGGGCTTCTCCCCTCTATTTATGGTTCTGTTTTTGTTATTGTTTTGTTTGTAGGTTGCACTCTCCTGCACCGGGGTGAGGGGGACCTCCCCCCGCTGCCGGAGATTGCTTCCTGATTGTTAAGTTTTTCCAATTTATATCGATTGTTAAGTTTTCATATTTTTATTTTAAAGTAGCCTAGTTCTAGGCTGTCGTGTTTTTCGGCGACTTATGCCCAAGTGGGTAGTTGCCAGATGGGCTCTATAAAATTAAAAAAATAAAAATCTTGCACTGGGGTGAGGAGGACCTCCCCCCGATGCCCGAGATTGCTTCCTAATTATTAAGTTTTTTCAATATTTATCGTTATTTTTTCCTAAATTTATTTTAAAGTAGCGTAGTTCTAGGCTGTCGTATTTCCGGCGACCTATGCCCAAGTGGCCAGTCGCCAGATGGGCGGGCTAAAAAAAAAAAAATCGGACCCCGCGTGTGGCGGAATCCTTCGCGACCGCTTTCTCTGCATTCTCTAGCCGGGATGCGGTATGTCGCGGAAGGCCGCCGCCTGGACTTTACCTCCAGAGGCGGAGAGCCCTTTAATGACAGGTTTACTGTGAGTGAGTTGCGTTCCGCTCTTGTTTCATGCACGGACACAGCCCATGGTCCGGACGATGTCCCGTACGCCTTCTTCGACACCTGGGTGAACGAGGCATGGCCTTTCTGTTAGATTTGTTAAACAGGATCTGGGTGCAGGGTCTCCTCCCTGGTTTCTGGTGAATCACTACTGTGCTTGCCTTACGCAAACCGGGGAGTGATCACTCTACTCCGGCCGGTTTCCACCCAATCTCTCTAACCTCTTGCATGTGCAAGTTGATGGAGAAATTGGTAAATGTTAGATTAGCCTATTTCCTGGAGAGCGGAGGCCATCTGTCTTCTGCACAGTGTGGCTTCCGCAAGTTCCACTCCACGTCAGATGCTCTGCTCTGACTGGAAAATGCCGTCTGCGAGGCCTTCCTTCGTAGACAGCACTACACCACGCTGTTTTTCGATCTGTTGAAGGCCTATGATACCGCATGGCGATACGGTATCATGGAGACTCTCCACACGATGGGGGCGAGGGGACGCCTCCCAATGTTTATATCTGAATTTTTGCGAGATTGTTGATTCCGGCCCAATGGAGCAGGAAGAGGATGTCCCGCAGGTTAGTGTCCTCAGTGTCACACTCTTTGCCTTGAGCATCAACGGCATCACCTCGGTGCTGCCGGAAGATGTTCTCGCTACGCTCTACGTGGACGACCTTTCGATCTCTTTTGGCGCTGCCCAGATGCCAACTCTGGAGCGTCGACTCGAACAGGCATTGAACCGCGTCTCTCGCTATTCCGAAGCGCACAGGTTTCGGTTTTCTTTGGCCAAGACTAAGGTGGTGCACTTCTGCCGCCATGTACGGCTCCCCCCCGACCCAGACTTGTTTCTTAATGGGGTGCGCCTGGATGTGGTTAAGTCGCACCGTTTCCTTGGTCCTGTATTTGACCGACGCCTCACCTGGGAGGCTCATATTCGCAGCCTTAGGGACTCTTGTACCTTCGCCATGGATATTCTCCGTTCCGTGACGTTCAGCGCTTTGGGCGCTGATAGGGCTACTGCCTTACTTTTTTATCGATCCTTTGTTCTTTCGAAGCTCGACTACGGGTGCGAGTTTTATGCCTCCTCAGCCGAGCGTTTATTGCGGAAGGTAGACTCGATCCACCACACCGGCCTTCGCCTTGCAACCGGTGCCTTCCGCACTTTCCCCATTGAGAGCCTGTTGGTAGATGCTGGGGAGATGCCCCTCGCTCTGCGCCGCGTACAGTGCATCACTCGCCTGTACGCGCGAGCCCTGCGCCTCCCTCAGTCGCCAACAGCTCTCACTGCATCCGCAGCTGATCTCGACAGTGCCTATACCGCCGAGAGTCGCCAGTCATACCCTAAGCCCTTTGGGTTTAGGGCTAGGAAACTCCTTCGAGAGATCTAGGTATAGCTCTCGGGCCGGTGGCGCCCCTGGCTCTGCCCAGGACGCCACCCTGGAGGGTACCACATTTGGCTATTTGTCTCCACGCATCTGCTCCCAAAGCTTGTACAGCGTCGGGAGTATTGCGTTCGACCTTTTTGGAGCACACCTCGTGTCATGCTGAAACTGTGCCAGTGTATACGGATGGCTTCAAGTCCAAAGAGGGGGTCGGCTTCCACGCCGTATCCCCTCTGTTGGAGGTCAGCGGGGCTCTACCAGGCGCTGCGTCTGTCTTCACGGCCCGAGCTGGTGGCATTACACCACTCGGTACTGGAGTTAACGCGACGTGCCCGGTTCGGAGACCGGATTGTGATCTATAGCGACTCACAAAGCGCCCTGAGTGCTCTCGAGGCATTGGAATCTCCGCATCCCCTGGTTCGCGATATCCGTGACGCCACGGTTTTGGCAAGCCGGGCAGATGTCGAGATTATCTTCTGCTGGGTTCCTAGAAATGTAGGAATGAGGGCGCCAAAGAGTGCGTGAGGACTCTGCGACCGGACGAGCGTTTCGCTCTTCCTCACACAGACTGACTACATGGCAAGAATACGGGCAGCTCTTCGGACTGCTTGGCAAAGAAGATGGGAGACGGTCGAATGGAACTTAAATTTTCGTGCCATTGCGCGGCGACTGTTCCCATGGACCTATCCCCCAATACCGCGACGGCTTCAGGTTGCTTTCTGTCGTCTCCGAATTGCTATTGTTCTCTTTGTAGGTCGCATGCTCCTTCGACGGGGGGGAGGGGGACCTTCCCTCGACGCCGGAGCTTGCTTCCTAATTTTTGTCATCTTTCAATTTTATCATTGTTTTGTTTCCAATTTTTTATTTTAAAGTACCCCGTAAGGGGCGCGGCGATTTGCCATCCTGGCCGCCGTGCTGACGGGATCCAGCGCTCCGTCCGGCCCCAGCTTAGCCTCTCTTCCTTCCTTCAGATAGCCCGATTTCTCCCCTACCTCGTCGCTTTTCATACAACCTCTCCCACAACTTTCTCTGGTCAGCCTCTAATTTCACAGGGTAGAATGCTGACCTTCTTCTCAAGCCAACCACCCCGGATGGGGGATGATGGGGGAGGGGACATTGTTCCCTAACCCCTCAGCTCCGGTTCGGGATGGTTTTTTTTTAACAACCTGCTTCATCCCCACCCATACCTTCCTCACATCCCTTTTCCTCTCCTCTTCACATTCTATCTGTTTTACGCCATGTCTAAGGTGGAGCCGCCATGCCGAAGGGCTACCAGGCGGGAGGTGTGGTCCCAAATGGCGGCGCCTGGCTCTGCCGGGCCTTTAAGCACCTCTTGCAGTGCGGGCTACTGCAAGAGGTGGTGAGCGATTGCGTCCCGTAAAACAAAGAGGGTCACCATGCCCAATGATGAAAAAAAAAACCATCTCCCCTTAATTCCCCCTTGCTCATCGACGGAGCCGCCCTCGGGCAGCTCCAGCAAAAAAATGGAGGTTCCCCCTCCTGTGCTTGCACAGGGGACCCTCCATATTTCTCTAACTGGAGAGGAGGCTTACTCCTCTCCTTGGCCTACGGGTGCAGGGGACTCCCCCTCACCCCCTTGTCTGGAGGTGCTTTCGGGCACCTCCCTATCTCCAGCGGCAGTCCCTCCTTTGCTTTCTAAGGGGACTGCCAAGAAAGCCAGCAGGCAGCCCTTAGCCAGCCGCTCCCCATCAAAGCGGCTCGGTAGGGCAAACCCCCTTAGGGGGGAGAGGGAAGCCAGGCCCCTTCGGTCGCTTCCCTCAAAAGACCTGCTGGCAAGAATTTTAAACCTTGCTGGGGTCAAGGCCTGTGCCTCCCCACACAAGACTGGCGACACTGCCAAGGGGACCTGTGATGTCCTGGGAGGGGATGGCCAACTGGAGGCCCCTCCTGTGATAAACATGGTCTTTGAGGAGACCCAGCCTCAGACGGTAGGGCCTTCCATGGGGGGAATTCGGGCTCGGCGCCAAGCACCGAACCCGAATCCGCCCCTATGCAAGGTCCTCCTCAAATGGCTGAGGGCTCCGAGGCAGTAAAAGGAGGGGAGGGATCTCCTCCGACAGGTGCCCCTACAACAACCAGGACCTTCTCCATTTCGGAGAGGGACCTGGCTGAGGCCGGTCCATCTGGCCTGGGGGCTTCTGCCGGCGGAGGTGAAAAGCGGGTTCATTCCCCGCCCTCCTCTCCAAAAAAGAAAAAGACAAAGAAGACTAAAAAGACGAAAAAGACTCGGGGCTCCTCTCTATCCGCGGGGGCAGCGGGGACGGATGGGTCTGCTGCCACTTTGGTAGGCGACCAAGCCAAGATCGGCATATCCGGCCCCTCTACCCCCTCGTGTGCGGAGCCCCTGACCAAGACTAACACCAAAAGTGCACAGGGCGGAGCCTCGATGACATCGGGGCCCCTGATTCAGAGGTTACCTGGCGTTTTTGAGCCCGCTGGCTTCAAACGCTTCCTCGTTATTCGCTCCACTGATGGCACCATGTTGTCCAAGGGCAACATGATCCATCAGAGGAGAGGATTAGCTAGTGCAATTGGTAGAGAGCCGAAGGTGACCCGTTTCTCGGACGGCAGCCTTCTGGCGAATGCGGCGAATCCCGCCGAGGCGGCCAAGATAAGTGCTCTTCGGACACCATGGCACCCCGGTGAGTGTGACGCCGCACTCTACCATGAACTTTGTGAAAGGAGTAGTTTATGCGATGGAACTCGTTGACTACTCCATTGAGGACATCACCCTAGAGCTGGCCGACCATGGGGCGGTCAAGGTCGAACGTGTGATGAGAAAATAGGGAGGGGGCTTCGAGACCCACCCCTACACTCTTCGTCACGTTCGACAGTGACAAGCTCCCTGAGTCGGTGCGTGCCGGTTGGTACCGCTAACGCGTGAAGGCATTCGTGCCACTGCCGCGGTGGTGCTATTACTGTCACCGCTTCGGCCATACGAATCGCTCATGTAGACGTGCAAAGTCGAGGTCACCCGAAGTCTGTGTAAATTGCTCCAAGGTCGCACACGATAAGTCCAAATCGTGTGTGGCCAAGTGTGTCAATTGCGGAGAGCCGCACCCTGCTTCTTCGAAGCAATGTGGTGCATATCTCCTGGAGAAAGAAATCCTGGCCGTTCAGGCCCAGGATAGACTCTCATTCCGCGAGGCTAAGGACTTGGTCCTGGCGCGCCCAGCTCTGCCTGGGACGTCATATGCCTCAGTAGTTCGAAAGGCACCCTCTGCTCCTGGCCCATCCAGGCCAACGAGCACGGTTGTTTCCGCGCCCATTCGGAGCCCTTCTGCGGGCTCTACCCAACCCGGGCGCTCCCCTGGTAGAGCTGGCGGCAAAAAGGGTTCACACCCAGCCCCGGTTAAAACCAGGGCTCCCCCCTCTTCCCCCAGCGTGACCAGTTCCCGTAAGGCGAAACGGCCACGCGCCTCCACAGAGTCGTTAGACTCACAGGAGGCAACACCCCTGAAGATGGTCGCTAGGCCATCTTCGGGGGTTCCTAAAGCTGTCCCCCGAAAGGAGGACAGCAACAAAGGAGCTTCGGCTCCTTCGCCCACGCCCCGAGGTGGAGCGAGTGGCTCGGAGACGGTGGTTCCTCGAAAAGAGGGCCCCCCGCCTCCGAAGCCGCAGCGCCCGCCTAAGGTTTCGAGGCGGAGGGAGGAAAAGACTCGCATGGCGAGGTCAACCTCCCCCAATAAGTCCTCGAAGGCGACAGCGCCTCCAGCGCTTTGTCCGGCCAACAGCGCCCGGGGTTCTGCCCCCGGGAAGCGTACGGCCATTCCCGTGAGGGTCTTCAATTCGAGGAGGGCCCCCGCGTCTCCTCCGAGCTAGGCCTGGAGGGCATATTCCTTCAATGGAATTGCCGTGGACTCCGGGCCAACTGGGAGGAGCTGCGGAGGCTCGCCTCGTCCCGTTCCCCGTTAGCTATTTTTTTGCAGGAGACCCTCTAGGCGCGTGCCCCCTGCCTGCCCTCCCGGGGTATAAGGGTCTTGCGACCCCACCACCGCGGGATGGCCTGGCTGGGGGATGCGCGGTTTACACCCGGCATGATGTCTCCGTTCTTCCTTTCTCTTTAGATACCTCCTTACAGGCAGTGGCTGTGCAGCTGCACCTGGATAGGAGGTATACTATCATTTCTGCGTACATTCCACCGTCAGCTGACTTCGACGCGGGCGACTTCCGCCGCGTCGTGGCACGGTTGCCGAGGCCCTATCTCTTGCTTGGAGATCTGAACGGCAGGCATCCTCTCTGGGGAGATTACTCCATAAATCCCAGGGGACAAGTCCTTGCCGATCTGATCGAAGAGCTTGAGATGGGTGTCCTAAACGTGGATGAGTTTACGCATCACTGTCCGAGAACCGCTTCATTTTCTTGCCTTGACCTATCTTTGTGCTCTTCGGATGCACAGCCTGATTTTGATTGGGGGGTGGTCGATGACCTCCATGGTAGTGATCACTTTCCCATTCAAATATCATTTTCAGAGCAACTGCCGCCTGAGAGACCACCTCGGTGGTGCTTGGCGCGGGCGCGGTGGCCTGCATTTCAGGAAATGACTGAATTCTCTATCTCAGTCGAGGAGTTTAGGTCGGTAGATGAGGCCGTTGAATTCTTCTCCGGCAACCTCATCGCCGTGGGCCTGACTACTATTCCTAGGACGTCTGGCCGTTTTGCACGCCGACCACTCCCATGGTGGTCGGCCGAGTGTGAGACGGCCCTGAAACAGAAGCGTTATGCCTACATGCGCTATAAGCGCCGCCCGAACGATTTCACTGTCGCTGAATTTCGTCGGGCTAGGGCTAGGTTCCGGTATATTTCGAAGCACGCCCGCCGCTCTTCTTGGCGGACATACGTGTCTTCACTTAACGGGAAGACCCCTTTAGCTGAGGTGTGGAAGCGAGTCAAAAGGATTCGGGGCAAGTTCTCGCAGGACCCCCCTCCCGTTCTCCAGGAGAATGGGACCGCAATCTCGGACCCCGCGTCCGTGGCGGAATCCTTAGCGACCGCTTTCTCCGCATTCTCTAGCCGTGATGCTGCTCCGCCAGCATTCAATGCACGTTGTCATGTCGCGGAAGGCCGCCGGCTGGACTTTACCTCCAGAGGCGGAGAACCCTTCAACGACAAGTTTACTGTGAGTGAGTTGCGTTCCGCTCTCGCTTCGTGCGCGGACACCGCCCATGGTCCGGACGATGTCCCGTACGCCATGCTTCGACACCTGGGTGAGCGAGGCATGGCCTTTCTGTTAGATCTGTTCAACAGGATCCCCGTAAGGGGCGCGGCGATTTGCCATCCTGGCCGCCGTGCTGACGGGATCCAGCGCTCCGTCCGGCCCCAGCTTAGCCTCTCTTCCTTCCTTCAGATAGCCCGATTTCTCCCCTACCCTGTCGCTTTTCATACAACCTCTCCCACAACTTTCTCTGGTCAGCCTCTAATTTCAAAGGGTAGAATGCTGACCTTCTTCTCAAGCCAACCACCCCGGATCGGGGCTGAGGGGGGAGGGGACATTGTCCCCTAACCCCTGAGCTCCGGTTCGGGATGGGGGTTTTTTAACAACCTGCTTCATCCCCACCCATACCTTCCTCACATCCCTTTTCCTCTCCTCTTCACAACCTATATTTTTTACGCCGTGTCCAAGGTGGAGCCGCCATGCCGATTGACTGCCAGGCCACCAGGCGGGAGGGGTGGTCCCGAATGGCGGCGCCTGGCTCTGCCGGGCTTGTAAGCACCTCTCGCAGTCCGGGCTACTGCGAGGGGTGATGAGCTATTGCGTCCCGTGGCAAAAATAGGGTCACCATGCCCATAGATGAACAACCCCCCCCCCCCCAAACCCCTTTAACTCCCCCTTGCTCATCGACGGAGCCGCCCTTGGGCAGCTCCACCGAAAAAATGGAGGTCCGCCCCCTGTGCTTGCACAGGGGACCCTCCATATTTCTCTAACCGGAGAGGAGGCTTACTCCTCTCCTTCGCCTACGGGTGCAGGGGACTCCCCCTCACCCCCTTCTCTGGAGGTGCTTTCGGGCACCTCCCTTTTCCCAGCGGCAGTCCCATCTTTTCTTTTCAAGGGGACTGCCAAGAAAGCCAGCAGGCAGCCCTTAGCCAGCCGCTTCCCATCAAAGCGGCTCGGTAGGGCAAACCCCCTTAGGGGGGAGAGGGAAGCCAGGCCCCTTCGGTCGCTTCCCTCAAAAGACCTGCTGGCAAGAATTTTAAACCTTGCCGGGGTCAAGGCCTGTGCCTCCCCATACAAGACTGGCGACACTGCCAAGGGGACCTGCGATGTCCTGGGAGGGGATGGCCAATTGGAGGCCCCTCCTGTGATAGACATGGTCCTTGAGGAGACCCAGCCCCAGACGGTAGGGCCTTCCATGGGGGGGAATTCGGGCTCGGCGCCAAGCACCGAACCCGAATCCGCCCCTATGCAAGGTCCTCCTCAAATGGCTGAGGGCTCCGAGGCAGTAGACGGAGGGGAGGGAGCTCCTCCGACAGGTGCCCCTACGACAACCAGGACCTTCTCCATTTCGGAGAGGGACCTGGCTGAGGCTGGTCCATCTGGCCTGGGGACTTCTGCCGGCGGAGGTGAAAAGCGGGTTCATTCCCCGCCCTCCTCTCCGAAAAAGAAAAAGACTAAAAAGACCAAAAAGACTCGGGGCTCCTCTCCATCCGCGGGGGCTGCGGGGACGGATGGGTCTGCTGCCACTCTGGCAAGCGACCAAGCCAAGATCGGCACATCCGCCCCCTCTGCCCCCCCGGTTGCGGAGCCCCTGACAAAGAAGACTACTACCAAGAGTGCACAGGGCGGAGCCTCGATGACATCGGGGCCCCTGATTCAGAGGTTACCTGGCGTTTTCGAGCCCGCTGGCTTCAAACGCTTCCTCGTTATTCGCTCCACTGATGGCACCATTTTGTCCAAGGGCAACATGATCCATCAGCGGAGAGGATTAGCTAGTGCAATTGGTAGAGAGCCGAAGGTAACCCGTTTCTCGGACGGGAGCCTTCTGGCGAATCCCGCCGAGGCGGCCAGGATTAGTGCTCTTCGGACACTTCATGGCACCCCGGTGAGTGTGACGCCGCACTCTACCATGAACTTTGTGAAAGGAGTAGTTTATGCGAGGGAACTCGTTGACTACTCCATTGAAGACATCACCTTAGAGCTGGCCGACCATGGGGCGGTCAAGGTCGAACGTGTGATGAGAAAACAGGGAGGGGCCTCGAGACCCACCCCTACACTCTTCGTCACGTTCGACTGTGACAAGCTCCCTGAGTCGGTGCGTGCCGGTTGGTACCGCTACCGCGTGAAGGCATTCGTGCCACTGCCGCGGCGGTGCTATTACTGTCACCGCTTCGGCCATACGAATCGCTCATGTAGACGTGCAAAGTCGGGGTCACCCGAAGTCTGTGTAAATTGCTCCAAGGTCGCACACGATAAGTCCAAATCGTGTGTGGCCAAGTGTGTCAATTGCGGAGAGCCGCACCCTGCTTCTTCGAAGCAATGTGGTGCATATCTCCTTGAGAAAGAAATCCTGGCCGTTCAGGCCCAGGATCGACTCTCATTCCGCGAGGCAAAGGACTTGGTCCTGGCGCGCCCGGCTCTGCCTGGGACGTCATATGCCTCAATAGTTAGGAAGGCACCCTCTGCTCCCGGCCCATCCAGGCCAACGAGCACGGTTGTTTCCGCGCCCATTCGGAGCCCTTCTGCGGGCTCTACCCAACCCGGGCGCTCCTCTGGTAAAGCTGGCGGCAAAAAGGGCTCATACCCTGCCCCGGCTAAAACCAGGGCTCCCCCCTCTTCCCCCAGCGTGACCGTTAACCGTAAGGCGAAACGGCCACGCGCCTCCACCGAGTCGTTAGACTCACAGGAGGCAACACCCCTGAAGATGGTCGCTAGGCCATCTTCCGGGGTTCCTAAAGCTGTCCCCCGAAAGGAGGACAGCAACAAAGGAGCTTCGGCTCCTTCGCCCACGTCCCGAGGTGGAGCGAGTGGCTCGGAGACGGTGGTTCCTCGAAAAGAGGGCCCCCCTCCTCCGAAGCCGCAACGCCCGCCTAAGGTTTCGAGGCGGAGGGAGGAAAAGACTCGCATGGCGAGCCCAACCTCCCCCGATAAGTCCTCGAAGGCGACAGCGCCTTCAGCGCTTTGTCCGGCCAACAGCGCCCGGGGTTCTGCCCCCGGGAAGCGTACGGCCATTCCCGTGAGGGTCTTCAATTCGAGTAGGGCCCCCCGCGTCTCCTCCGAGCTAGGCCTGGAGGGCATATTCCTTCAATGGAATTGCCGTGGACTCCGGGCCAACTGGGAGGAGCTGCGGAGGCTCGTCTCGTCCCGTTCCCCGTTAGCTATTTTTTTGCAGGAGACCATGCTAGGTGCGTGCCCCCTCCCTGCCCTCCCGGGGTATAAGGGTCTTGCGACCCCACCACCTCGGGATGGCCGGGCTGGGGGATGCACAGTTTACACCCGGCATGATGTCTCCGTTCTTCCTTTCTCTTTAGATACCTCCTTTCAGGCAGTGGCTGTGCAGCTGCACCTGGATAGGAGGTATACTATCATTTCTGCGTACATTCCACCGTCAGCTGACTTCGACGCGGGCGACTTCCGCCGCGTCGTGGCACGGTTGCCGAGGCCCTATCTCTTGCTTGGAGATCTGAACGGCAGGCATCCTCTCTGGGGAGATTACTCCATAAATCCCAGGGGACAAGTCCTTGCCGATCTGATCGAAGAGCTTGAGATGGGTGTCCTAAACGTGGATGAGTTTACGCATCAATGTCCGAGAACCGCTTCATTTTCTTGCCTTGACCTATCTTTGTGCTCTTCGGATGCACAGCCTGATTTTGATTGGGGGGTGGTCGATGACCTCCATGGTAGTGATCACTTTCCCATTCAAATATCATTTTCAGGGCAACTGCCGCCTGAGAGACCACCTCGGTGGTGCTTGGCGCGGGCGCGGTGGCCTGCATTTCAGGAAATGACTGAATTCTCTATCTCAGTCGAGGAGTTTAGGTCGGTAGATGATGCCGTTGAGTTCTTCTCCGGCAACCTCATCGCCGTGGTCCTGACTACTATTCCTAGGACGTCTGGCCGTTTTGCACGCCGACCACTCCCATGGTGGTCGGCCGAGTGTGAGACGGCCCTGAAACAGAAGCGTTATGCCTACATGCGCTATAAGCGCCGCCCGAACGATTTCACTGTCGCTGAATTTCGTCGGGCTAGGGCTAGGTTCCGGTATATTTCGAAGCACGCCCGCCGCTCTTCTTGGCGGGCATACGTGTCTTCACTTAACGGGAAGACCCCTTTAGCTGAGGTGTGGAAGCGAGTCAAAAGGATTCGGGGCAAGTTCTCGCAGGACCCCCCCCCCCGTCCGTGGCGGAATCTTTAGCGACCGCTTTTTCCGCATTCTCTAGCCGTGATGCTGCTCCGCCAGCATTCAATGCACGTCGTGATGTCGCGGAAGGCCGCCGGCTGGACTTTACCTCCAGAGGCGGAGAACCCTTCAACGACAAGTTTACTGTGAGTGAGTTGCTCTCCGCTCTCGCTTCGTGCGCGGACACCGCCCATGGTCCGGACGATGTTCCGTACGCCATGCTTCGACACCTGGGTGAGCGAGGCATGGCCTTTCTGTTAGATTTGTTCAACAGGATCTGGGTGGAAGGTCTTCTCCCAGACTCCTGGCGAATCGCTACTGTGCTCGCCTTTCGCAAGCCGGGGAGAGATCACTCTACTCCGACCGGTTTCCACCCAATCTCTCTAACCTCTTGCGTGTGCAAGTTGATGGAGAAATTGGTAAATGTTAGATTAGCCTATTTCCTGGACAGCGGAGGCCATCTGTCTTCTGCACAGTGCGGCTTCCGTAAGTTTCACTCCACGTCGGATGCTCTGCTCCGACTGGAAAATGCCGTCTGCGAGGCTTTCCTTCGTAGACAGCACTACGCCACGGTGTTTTTTGATCTGGAGAAGGCCTATGATACCGCATGGCGATACGGTATCATGGAGACTCTCCACACGATGGGGGCGAGGGGACGCCTCCCAATGTTTATATCTGAATTTTTGCGAGATCGTCGATTCCGCGTACGGGTGGGGGGAGCCCTCTCTGCCCCAAAGGAGCAGGAAGAGGGTGTCCCGCAGGGAAGTGTCCTCAGTGTCACACTCTTTGCCCTGAGCATCAACGGCATCACCTCGGTTCTGCCAGAAGATGTTCTCGCTACGCTCTACGTGGACGACCTTTCGATCTCTTTTTGGCGCGGCCCAGATGCCAACTCTGGAGCGTCGACTCCAACAGGCATTGAACCGCGTCTCTCGCTATGCCGAAGCGCACAGGTTTCGGTTTTCTTTGGCCAAGACTAAGGTGGTGCACTTCTGCCGCCATCCACGGCTTCACCCCGACCCAGATTTGTTTCTTAATGGGGTGCGCCTGGATGTGGTTGAGTCGCACCGTTTCCTTGGTCTTGTATTCGACCGACGCCTCACCTGGGAGGCTCATATTCGCAGCCTTAGGGTCTCTTGTACCCGCGCCATGGACATTCTCCGTTCCGTGACGTTCAGCGCTCTGGGCGCTGATAGGGCTACCGCCTTACTTTTTTATCGATCCTTTGTTCGCTCGAAGCTCGACTACGGATGCGAGTTTTATGCATCCGCAGCCGAGCGTTTATTGCGGAAGGTGGATTCAATCCACCACACCGGCCTTCGCCTTGCGACCGGTGCCTTTCCCACTTCCCCCATTGAGAGCCTGTTGGTCGATGCTGGGGAGATGCCACTCGCTCTGCTCCGTGTGCAGTGCATCACTCGCCTGTACGCGCGAGCCCGGCGCCTCCCTCAGTCGCCAACAGCTCTCACTGCATCCGCAGCTGATCTCGATGGTGCCTATGCCGCCGAGAGACGCCAGTCATACCCTAAGCCCTTTGGGTTTAGGGCCAGGAAACTCCTTCGAGAGGTAGATATAGCTCTCGGGCCGGTGGCGCACCTGGTTCTGCCCAGGACGCCACCCTGGAGGGTACCACATTTGGCTATTTGTCGCCACGCCTCTGCTCCCAAAGCTTGTACTGCGCCGGGAGTATTGCGTTCGACCTTTTTGGAGCACACATCGTGTCACGCTGGTACCGTGCCAGTGTATACGGATGGCTCCAAGTCCCAAGAGGGGGTCGGCTTCCACGCCGTATCCCCTCTGTTTGAAGTCAGCGGGGCTCTACCAGGCGCTGCGTCTGTCTTCACGGCCGAGCTGGTGGCAATACACCACTCGGTACGGGAGATTACGCGACGTGCCCGGTTCGGAGACCGGATTGTGATCTATAGCGACTCACAAAGCGCCCTGAATGCTCTCGGGGCATTGGAATCTCCGCATCCCCTGGTTCGCGAAATCCGTGACGCCACGGTTTTGGCGAGCCGGGCAGATGTCGAGATTATCTTCTGCTGGGTTCCTGGACATGTAGGAATTGCGGGGAATGAGCGCGCCGATGAGCGCGCCAAAGAGTCCGCGAGGACTCTGCGACCGGACCAGCGTTTCGCTCTTCCTCACACCGACTACATGGCAGGAATACGGGCAGCTCTTCGGACTGCTTGGCAAAGAAGATGGGAGACGGTCGAAGGGAACTTAAAGTTGCGTGCCATTGCGCCGCGACTGTTCCCATGGACCTATCCCCCAATGGTGCGTCGGCTTCAGGTTGCTTTCTGTCGTCTCCGAATCGGACACACTCGTGTGACGCATCGCTATCTGATGGAGCGCTCGCCTGCGCCCTATTGCAACGACTGCGTCGTCCCCCAGACTGTTCGGCACATTCTTGTTGAATGTCCCAGTCTGGGTGATCTTCGCGCACGATACCTGTCCCAGTACCGGGATGGGCGGGGTCGCTACCGCCTGTCCCTTGTGCTTGGGACAGATTCGTGCACACTGACTTGTGGACTTGTTGACTTCTTGGGGGAGGCCGGCCTTCTCCCTATTATTTAAGCAAGGTTTGTTTTTTGTTTTTTTGCATTTTTGTTTTTTTTTTGTTTTTTTTTCTTTAGTTGCACGCTCCTGCGCCGGGGGACCTCTCCCCGACGCACCAGCTTGCTTCCTTTCCCCCTTTTGGGGTGTTGTTTTTTTTTTCCTCTCTTTAATTTCATTTTAAAGTAGCCTAGAACTAGGCCAGTTTTAATACGGCGACTAATGCCCAAGTAGGCAGTCGCCAGATGAGCTCTTAAAAAAAAAAAAAAATAAAAATATTTTAAAGTAGCCTAGAGCTAGGCTGTTTGATTGCAGCGACTTATGTCCAAGTGGGCAGTCACCAGATAGCCCCTTAAAAAATAAAAAAATGTAACTTGCTGATATCAGACTTTGGTATGATTAATTTCTAGACTGTTTTGAAAATTTATTACATCCTTAACTTGACTTAATGCTCTTATTTGTTTCTGCTACCAAGTGATATTAAAAAAAAATATTATGCTATGAGAATTGTTTGCTTATTCCTCTAGGCCACTTATTGGTCTTCTTGCTATTAGGCATAATTAAAAGTGGTTTTCTTATTGTTGTACATCCCCCCCTCCTGCTTTTTTTTTGTCACTTCTCAAATTTAAAGAGTAGTGCTGTAATACTTTTTAACCACGATGAAGGTCTTGTTTTAAAAAACTTACATTTGATCATTCCATTAATTTATTTTCAATTTCATTTAAGTGTACTGTTATTCTAGCGAAAATAAAAGGTGTTATTTCAAGATTTGTTTCTTTATTGCTGGCTTACTCACCAATCTTCTCTGTCCTCTTTAACACATTGACCTGTAATTGCTCTCAAAGGGTTAAGAGTGAACTATTTAGGTATCAAACACTGTGAACATTGCCATTAATTTTTAATAATGTGATCATTATATCTCAAAAATAACACTAAATTATTTGAGACTGAGTACTATACATGTATATGGGCTACTTTGTGATTATGTTAATAATTAGGAAGTTCTTGAAACTTCAATTCTAGGATAGGTATGTGTCTAAAAAGGGACAAATATTAGTCATAATACCACTACTAACTTGGATGCATACATTTTATGATGAGTGGCTATGGCTGAGTGGAGTAAAAAATCTCTCTTGCAAGTCAACCTAAGTTCAGCCACATTAGATGTGGTTAGTCATTAATGGAATCCAGATTTGGGTTGATTTTGTGAGAACTGCCACAGGCTAAGGCAACCAATCAATGGTTTGATCCCACATTAAACTAGGTTCATAAAACCAGTGCAAAATAGTGGTAAAACTGTTGTCAAAACTGAAATTTTTTGGCATAAAATTATGGTTGTGTACTTCTAGTATATCTTTTACTTAATGGTGCATTATTTTGCATTTATAATTTTTTTAAACTATCAAAATATAATTTTTTTCCTCTCTAAGACTTTCTCAAGGATAAACTTGATGCCTACATTGCAAAATTCCCTAAGGTATCAGTCATTCATCTATCTAAACGAGCCGGGCTGATCCGCGCTCGATTAGCTGGTGCTCGAAAAGCAAAAGGAGAAGTCATAATTTTTTTGGATTCCCACACCGAGTGCAATGTTGATTGGTTGCCTCCTCTACTCGGTAAGTAATTTACTTCTTTTTTTTAAAGAATATATTGACATTTTTATAATTAGGGCTGGATTTTCTTATCATAGAATTTTCAAGATTAAAGTTGACTAGCCAATATTGATTCTTTTGTCTCTCTCTGAGAACAGTATTTATTACCTTTTTTTCCCTTTGTAGAACACTTGAAATAATTTTCATGAACTTAGAGTTTGAGCTAAACATATTTTGGGGGTGTAACTGGTGAAACAAACAATAATAACATTTTTCTCAAGTTTATTGCCAAAGGAAAAAAAAAAATCAAACTGCTTGTTTAAGAGACTTCCTTTATTAATCCTAATTGTCAATACAGAAATGAAATATAAATGACTTTTACTTTAAAAATTTTAAATGATGACTTGAAGAGACTTTATTTTAATACTCAAGATCTTTTCAAGAATATTCCATATGTATAATAAAATTAGGAATATTAATTTAAACAGTTGAAAAATACTTCCTAAGAGGAACTTGGTGTAGACCTATTAAAAGATCTTCAACTGTTGTAGTTTTTACTACTGAATTGCACTTATTTTGTACCAATTTTTTTCTGGCTTTGAATCTACTATTAAGCTTAAATATTGCACCTCATTACAATCTTGATCTTTTTCACTTTTTTTTTATTATATTTATACTTCCTTTCTTCTACTGAATCAACATATCTTCGATTACCTGTTTCCTTTTCATTCTCAACATAACCTATATAAATTTTGCTACCATCAGTTGCTTCAATAGTACACAGATAATTGGCCAATAATATATTTTTATTATGTGACTTATGATAATCTGACCTTAAATTATTAGAAACATGTAAGAATTATCATCATCAACTGCTTTTCTTCATTGTTGGGTTGACATGCTTCAAAGCCACTACCAACATGACTACAACAGAATTTTATGGTGCCTGGCTTCCTAGGCCATTGTACCCTATCCACTTTTAGTACTCTTTTACAACATATGGAGGATGGTATTCTTCTGCCCCCATAAGTATAATGTAGTAGGAATAAAGACTAGTATAACTAAATTGGGCTAGCCTAGAGTAGACAACTTGTCTTAGGAAATATCTTTTTTAATCTTTTGTATGGAATGTAATCAGTATTGTCCTATCAATGGCTAAAATATCAGCTTTATACTGAACCTTTTAAATGTATATTTGGGACATTATTTTATGCAGAATACCAATATTTTTGTTTATTTTCAGCCCCCATTGTAGAAAATAAACGCACTTGTGTTTGCCCCTTCATCGATGTGATTGATTATGAGAACTTTGCTTACAGAGCCCAAGATGATGGGGCTCGTGGAGCATTTGATTGGGAACTCTTTTACAAGCGGATTCCTCTCTTGGAAAATGATTTAAAAAATATGCCAGCACCATTCAAGTTTGTACAAAGAGGTTTCCTTTTATTATTCAAACAATAATTTACTAGGCTATGAATTTTATAATGCAAAAACTTTTGGTATCATTGTTAATGCCCATTTGTACCTAGAACATTGTTTATATCATTTGAAGCAGTCGCCAGATAGGCTCTTAAAAAAAAAATCTATATATATATCATTTGAAATTTACATTTTAACTCACACATCAAACTATGCATCATATTACAGTTGCCACAAAATCAGCCCAAATTGTTTTTTCCATCCATTGACTCCCACAAGGGGTACCCTTTATAGACTGGCACCTGAAGGAGATGTACATTCTCGGAGCTTAAGTGTCCTGGTAGTCAAACTAAATTTAAACTCCCTGTTTGTTTTCCTATCAGACATGTCCGTTTTACCATTTTTTTGCCATTCTCTTTACAAGCTTGCACCTTCTCATCTATTCTTCTTGGTCAGTGACCAACTTTTATTATCCACTCATCTCTGGTCTACTGCCCCAATCTTTTCTACTAATATCTCCTGCAAACAAGTGTCAAAATACAGTATGTAAGCTGCTGCAGCTGACATCTGAAGGATTTATGCCCTCCTGACCCCAATGGACACAAATGGAATGCAGGCATTCCATTTGTAGGATGAAAAATCTGGTTTTCCACATATTTTCACTTCCTCTATCATAACCACTTTATTTAAAGATCTTTCTTACACCTTCTCACAATAGATGCTCTCTTTGTTTTGTTTTTATTATTATTATTATTACACAAGATGAGACAGGTAGAACGGGAAGAGTGCAAGCACTATAGATTGCAATTAGCAATCCGCGCACACCTGCAATATCAAAGACGGAATTATGGTAAGAAGAAAAGGAAGTGGGATAGAAGAACAAACTGGGAAACGATAGGTAAAGAAAGACCTAGATGCTTCCAGTCATCTATGGATTCAGTTAAATTAAATTGAGTAATAAAATTAAATAAAAAATTTGCAAAACAGTATATAGCAACATTCAAACAAAACAAGATATACTGTATATAGAATATTCAAACAAGAAAAAACATAACAAAATAACAAGATAATGGCTCATGATGAACACAAGATCTTATTAGCTTTCTTTTTGAAGTCATCTACACTATTTGATTCACAAGTCTCTTTGTCCAAGGAATTCCAAAGATGGACAACACACTTGGCAGAAAGCAACGCTGAAAATGGCTAGTATGGCATCTGAGACTGAAAACAAAGAGGATGCCGGGCCAAAGCCTGACAAGTGTTTCTCCTTGCTACAAAGCGATTTGGCAAGGAAATATACAGCAAGTGATGCGGATTGGATTGCATCTTATAGAGTATGCACACATTGCTGATCTTCCGGCGATGTGCAAGGTTCCATTGGACAATACAGCCACAAAGGAAGCTGGCAGTATAAGAGACTCTGTCAATAAGATGCAAGTGTGAGGTAGCAGCAGACGACCAGACAGGGCCACAATATTCCAAAGCTGGAAGAATAAAGCTTTGGAAGCAAGTGGCAGACACGGAAGCAATTTGAGAAAAAAAACCTATTCCTTGACAAACCAATCAATGTGGATTAACTTTATTTAAAGCAGAAAACACTCCATTCACATGTTTTGGTTGAAGCTTATATGTCCATCAAATGTGTGAAAAAGTAGCTAAGGTGTTCTAAAGAGCCATTTCAACCGGGTTGCATTGAAAGAATTTTCATCCACAAAGAGGAGAGAATGGTTTGTGCAATGTGTGGTTGGAAATGTGTAAGAGACGCATTTGGAACCCTAGGACTCAGCTACTAAACACCTGATATATGAAGACTAAGGATGCCATGACTGAATCTGTAGGTGTTTAGATGAGAGAGTGATTTCTCTTGTTCTTTCTTCTATGCTTTCAATCCATGCCATTAACACTTAGCAAGATCTAGTCTTTGGGCAGTAAAGTTATGATGGTGATGGAATCATCTTCAATGCAATTTGGGTTGGAGACAAAAACAATGTTGCATAAAGAGGTGGTTAGTTGCATTGATGTGCGCCAATCCTACCTTGTGAGGAAAATGGGCTTCAGTTTTGTGCTTGATAGGGCACAAATATGTGGGATGGGATGGACAGTTCGTAATAGCATTGATGCATGCCAGCCCAAGTTTGTTGGATTGTGAGGATGATGGTGATAATGTCACTCCTTGATGTGAAGGAATAAAAATGCTACCACCCTGATGGTGATGTGCTCTCTCCAACCCCAACACCCCCACTCCTACACTCTCATCCAAATGCTCTCAGGGAGATATGCCTTAATTGTGAATGTGGGGCAGGTCCTGGAGAGTTTTGTGCTTTAGGGTCAGTCTTGAGTGTGTCAAGTAGTCTTCCACTTAGACTTCTCATGTTATCTACCCCCTAACATATTTTCACTACCTTCATCTTTACCACAGACTGCCTGTATTTGGGAAGAATACCCATACCATCCTCCGGCACATGTTATAAAAAGCCACTAAAGCTGCATAGCGGCTGTTGACCTATGAAGCCATGCCTCTGAAGGCATTAGCTCACAAGTGTAATAATGGGTGGGGCTGTCGTGGACTACATCCTGTCAAGGCTGTAATCCACATCAATGTGTGATTTGAGTGGGCAATACAGAATTTGAAGGGTATATGTGATGTGTAGAAGATGGGAGTGATTGCAGATGCTTGGTTTATCCCAGACAAACATGAAGAGGAATGCAGAGTTTGATTGAGGTGTAGATCAGGGAGGTAGGATTAAGCTGTGGATGTAGTGCTTTTAAGTGAGGAGTTTCAAGATGCAATGGTTGGGCATGAATGCATCACCTTTAGAATTATGTGGATGATTTTGAAATTTGCAAGGGGGAAACTGTTTGGTTGTAGTGTATGGACCCTGTAATGATAGAAGCGAGGTTGAGAAAGCTTCAGTACTGACTTGGGGCAAGTGGGTGGAATTGGGAATGGGGTTGATAGTTGTGGGAGATATGAATGGAGAAAGGTGATAACAAGCTTTTGGTACACCAGATGAGAATGAAATTGGAGAGAGGGTGTAGGGTTCAGTGCTGAAAGAAGCTAATGTGTAGCAAAGACATTCTTTTAACACAAGGCTATCCCCCAATGCCGCGACGGCTTCAGGTCGCTTTCTGTCGTCTCCGAATCGGGCACACTCGTGTGACGCATTGCAATTTGATTGAGCGCTCGCCTGCGCCCTATTGTGACGACTGCGTCGTCCCCCAGACTGTTCGGCACATTCTTGTCGAATGTCCCAGTCTGGGTGATCTTCGCGCACGTTACCTGTCCCTTGTACTCAGGACGAATGCGTTGTAGCGGCGGGATCGCGATTCCCTGGCCAAAGATTCCCGCCGCCCTGACAAGGTCCGCTCAGTGGTTCAAGAAGAGGGTATTGAGGAGAGAGAGTATTTTCTAAATTTAATTTACACAAAAAAAATGGAAATCAACCACAACCCCAGAAAACAAAAATGTAAATTTACCCAATTTCCAAAATATTAACTATCTTTAACCACAACCAAAAGATATTTATATATATATATATAGTGGGCCTTACAACTTTACCCTGGCCACACACACGCAAATAAGGAAATGCTTAGGGCTTCACAACCAGATTGCCCAGTGCCACCATGTGAGTCTGTCCAACTTTCTTCAGCTCTGGGAGCGCTATTACCGGTATGGGAAGGGGGGAGGGAAAGGGAGGCGGGCCCGCTTTCTTGAGGGAAGAGAGGTTCCTTTTTCTTAAGGGACTGGAAGTTCAACTTCAGCCAAGGCGAATGATTCGCACTCAAGGATGAGGAAGTGGTGGTTCCAGTCAGAGCGGAAAGTGCGAAGGCTCAGGCCCCAATCGATGCGTCCCTTTACTGCCACACGAGAGTTAAGATTGGCTTCAGCCGTCTTCGAAAGCCAGATGTCGACGACAATCGGTACCACGGAACTGGAAAAGAGAAGGCACATTCAGTCACCTATTCACTGCCACACTCAAACATCTTTACTCCTAACTCATTCAACCATATCCACTCTCACACAATCTTCACTCACCTATCTTCCGTCTAGGCGGCTCTTCCTTCCTCAGTCACAAACTTTACTTCCAAACTTTTACCTACACTTTCTAAAGAAAAATATATGCTGAAAGAATCCGCCTAAAAAGAAAACAGGAGATGAATGGGGAAGCACAATAGAGATCCATCGAGTCCCCCCCACACAAAGTAAAGACGGTGATCACACGATCCACACCCACACACATTCTGCAAAAGAAGAAAGAGGTTAGACATAGGGGAGGGGAGGCGAACAACCAAACTACTACAGCGTGCACCTTGACTGATGGACTCTTGGGGGGAGGCCCGCCTTCTCCCTTTTATTTAACTAGGGTTTGTTTTTCTTTTGTTATTGTTGTTTTCTTTGTAGGTCGCACGCTCCTACGCCGGGGGGGGAGGGGGACCACCCCCCGACGCTGGAGCTTGCTTCCTAATTGTCATCTTCCCTTTTTATCATTGTTTTGTTATCAAATTTTTATTTTAAAGTGCCTAGAACTAGGCTGTTTGTTTGCGGTGACTTATGCCCAAGTGGGCAGTCGCCAGATAGCCCCCTTAAAAAAAAAAAATTAAGTCAAAGATGTGAATAAATACACATGTGATGGGCAAAGGAGAGAGGGAGAAGTTAAAAGTATGAGAAAAATGTGCCTGGTGAGAATGAATATGCATGACATATTTGATGTGAAAGCTCTAAAAGTTATTTGTATGTGACTATCTTATCACATGATTGTGCTGTGTGAGTTTAAACTGGTTGGTGCATGGATGAGATGTAAAGAAGATGAAAAGGAAGAGTCAATCAGAGAGAAAGAGGAAACCATATGAGAAGACTTAAGAGGAGAAGAGAGGAAATAAGTGCAGGCATGGAGGTCAAGCTTAGGTGGAGCAAATTTAAAGAAGTAGTAGGTAGTGCAAGGGATGTTTGTGGATGTGCCAGAACTGGAAGGAGGAAGCAAAATACTGAATGGTGGAATCAGGATGTGCAGTGTGCAGTGGAAAGCAAAGAGAGACATACTTGACAATGCTTAACAGTGTAGATTAAGATGTCAGGGAGATGTATTTGAATGTTTCTAAGGAAAGTGAAGTGAGTAATTAAACAGAGTAGGAAAGCAGCAAATTAAACTTTTCAACAAAATATGAATGAGAATTCCCCTTTCTGTTCTGGAAGAAAGTGAAAAGGGTGAGGAACCAAGAGAATAGTAGTTGTGTGCACATCAAGGACAAGAATGGAAGGGTACTTTGAATAGTTGTATAATGTGTATATGGAGGATGATGGAAATGTAAATAAGATTGGCTTCATGGGTGTAAATCGTGTATTGTTTTGGGGGTATGGAATAGATAAGCATGTGAGAGGTAGTTAGTGCTGTGAGAGATCTGAAAAATGGAAGTTAGCTGAAATATAGGAAATAGTTGGTGAGATGTTGAAAAGTGGTGGTAATTTTGTTATGTACTGGGTCTGGTAACTGTGTTGTAATGCATTTGAAAGTGGAAGAGTGCAGTAATTGTGCCATTAGATATGGATGGTAGGAGAAAGATGAATGCTGGAGTGTTTTGACAGTACTGGATGGAATAAGCTGCCAAGGTTAGTGTGATGCATAGGTGTTTGATATCTTTATGTATGGGGTACTGAGAGAAGTACAGTGCTGGAAAAATGATTATGGATTTTTTCAATTTTTGGTCTTTTTATATATAAAGGTCAAATAACTGAACTTATTTATTGACAGATAATATAGAACTAATATTTCTGTATCCAGTTTGCCCCCCTTTAACAGGTTTCCAGTGACATCTGGTAATTATGAGCCATTGTTATGTAGCAATATTCAATTCTACCATGCGATCAAACTGCTGCACCCCACGTTTCCTTCAGTTATAATCCAGTAGAGATCGGTGTAGGGTGTTTTTTTGTGTTCTAATGCCTTTTTTAGTCATTCTGTATTCTATAAATTACAAATTCATGTAGTAAATTTCATTTTAAGTGTAAGTAATGTGTTATTTCAATTCCAGGCTGAGATGGGTAAAAATAGTGATATTAGTCTCCATAAAATTGGACAAATAGAAGTGTATTTGACTGAAACACATTTAAATAGGTAGAAATTGCAAAGAAACTAAATGTTTCGACTCAGACAATGCAATTGAGAAAATTGGAAAATAACTTACAAGGATGTGTTGCCAGAAAGGGTTGGGAACTGTGGTTGTAAGCAAATAACAACTGCTAGGATTGATAGAAAAATCAAAAGAATGTCTCTCAACAATAGAAGAGCATCTTGTAGTAGATTTCCCATGAATTAATGGAAGAGAACATCAATGTGCATCTTAGAACAATTAACAACAGACTTTTAGAAAGTGGATTACATGCATATCGTCAAAGGAAAACACCCTAGGCTTACTTCGTTAATGGTGGAGGTGGACCAAAAAAATGGGGAAAAAATCATATTGCATGGACTTCTGAACAATTGGACCAGTTAAGACCATCTAAAATAGTAGATTATGGTCTTTATGTATTGTGTGATTGATAAAATATGACATTTAATGATAAAATAACATGTTATGATGGATTTCAATCATCAAACTAGTCACTTATTCGGATGTCCTATTAGTCAAATATGGTTTTCACTTGTTGCAGGTGGTGTTTTATGACAAAACCACAATAGCAGTGCTTGATGATTGGGTGCAAAGAGTAACAAGGAGGCCTGGTGAGGAATTTCTACCAGATTGTCTTTGAAAAATGGTAAAATTTCCACAAAAGATTATGGTTTAGTAGGCAATTTGTATCCATGGAACTAGTTGCCTGAAGATAATTGTAGGGACTAGGAACCAAGAGAGGTACTTAGAGGCCATCTACTACCACAGAGAATGGTATGAAAATAGGCCTTGCATTTTTAAACATGACTCTGCCCTATGCCATACAGCAAAATTGGTAAAGAAGTGGTGCAGCAAAAATGTCATTAACGTGTTACCATGGCCAGGAAATTCACCTGAAATGAACCCCATCAAGAATTTATGGTCTCTGTTGAAAATTGAAATACATCAATTCCCTATTACAATGAAAAAGCAGCTTATTGAATGCCTTATAGAAGTTTGGTTCCATTTGGATAACATCAAGGATCTTTGCAAAACACTAATTTGTGGCATGCCTCATTTTGTAAAAGTGCTTAACACGTTAAGTGCAAAGTGTGCCATCAGTGGTACGCACTTTGAATTTGCCTGCTGCGAAGTGAGTCACCCTTGGTACACATTTTATTTATTTTTTAACTTTATCTAAACTAATTTTTCGCAATTATATATTATATTATCTATATATATTATAATATAATAATTTTTTATAAAAAGCGTAATGAAATATGATTCTAGTAAAATTATTTTATTGACCTTATCATCAGGTAAAAATAGGAATTTTTTTTCTTTTAATATTTACTTCATTAAAAATTGTAAAAAAGAGTGTTGTTGGTTCTCCTTTTTTCTAAATTCATATACCTAAATTAAAAACATTTTAAAATAATACTGAAAGATAAAATTTTAAGATCATTTTACTCGTTATGTTTTAGTTTGAAACATGAAAGACAGAGAAATGGGTTTTCTTCAAGCCTTGAGTCTTGCTTTTTTTTATCCTTCATTTTGTGATATAATTTTGTAGCACAAACAACATTGTTTTCTGCTTGGTGGGGGGGAGGCTGGTTCTTCTTCTAAAGAATGGATTGACCTTTTGTCTGAAATAGGTGTACCCTTTCTACTTCCAAGTTTTACTTCTTCATATGGTATTCCAGAGGTCAAGGACATAATTAGGCTTTCTTTGAAATCTAATAATGAAATGGCTTTCCCTTTGTCATTATAACATTTGGTGTGCCTGTGATTAGTTCCAGTGCCACCTTCATGTACCATTTCCTACATTTTTTTAGGAAGATAAGCTTCCTCAGCAAGGAACACAAATGCGCCGTGGAAGCCTATCTCCCGGTCTGTTCCTACACATATCAAATGAAAACTATTCAATTGACATTGATAATGCAAAAATAATTTATAATTCTCACAACTATATACATAGGCATCTATTAGAATCAGCTCTTGTAAAGGAAATTCTAAACTTTAATACTGCTATTGGGCAATTCAACACTAATCCCTTGATAAGCAGAAGATTTGTCTTTCCTCTGCTCACAAATGCAGCTGCTCCATACCACCACCCCTAATTCCATTCTGATTTGTAAATTTGTGTTCCTAAGCTAAGCATCTCTGTATTCATTATTTCAACAGCGATTGAAGATGTTGGGTGTCTCCATTGAAATCTGGTCTTTCCTGCATATTTCCATGATACAATTTTTTGTATTTCACAGCAAAATGAGCCCTATATGTACACACATTTGTATACTACATAAGGCACACTTTGGTGTATAATCATAAATTATGGTGTTGCAACATGAGCCACATATGATGCACTTATTTTTTTGGTATATAAACACGTGACTTACCCTTACTGAAGAGCATGCAAATTCCCACATCAATAGCTCAACTGTAACATGATATGGCAATTTGAAAACCCCTACAAGGTGGAAATAGTTGCCAAATTTTCCTTTTCATGTACTGAGTTAATGCTGCTAAAGGGGGGCAAACTGGCTACTGAAATACTAGTTCTGTATAAATAAATAAGTTTATTATTTGACCTTTATATATAGAAATACCAAAAGTTTAAAAATATCCATAGTAATTTTTCCAGTGCTGTATGTATTGCAATGAGGAAAAAGGATGGGAAATTGCTGAAGAATATTGAAGGATGGCTTCTATCTATTTTAGTGTTGGTGCACCCCGCAGGAGGCATGGCAATTTGCCATCCTGGCCGCCATGCTGAGGGGACTCAGCACCTCATCCAACCCCAGCTTACCCTCTTCTCCTTCTTTCAGACAGCCTGCATTTCTCCCCTACTTTGCCGCTTTTCATACAACCTCTCCCACAACTTTCTCCAGTCAGCCTTTAATTTCAGAGGGTAGATGCTGACCTTCACAGCCAACTATCCCAGATCGGGGCTGAGGGGGGAGGGGACAATGTTCCCTAACCCCTGAACTCTGGTTTGGGATGGTTGGTTTTTAACAACCTGCTTTATCCCCACCCATACCTTCCTGACATCCGCTTTCCTTCTCACTTCACCATCAATCTTTGTTTTTATGCTGTGTCCAAGGTCGAGCCACCATGCTGAAGGGCTGCCAGGTCACCAGGTGGTTGGGTGGCCTTAAATGGCGGCACCTGGCTCTGCCAGGCCTGTACACACCCCTTGCACAGCGGGCTACTGCGAGGGGTGATGAGTGTTTGCTTCCCGTAAGAAAAAGAGGGTCACCATGCCCAATGATGAAAAATTTTTTTTTCTTCTGTCAATTTCCCCCTGTCCATCAGCGGAGCCACTCTCGGGCAGCTCCACAAATAAAATGGAGGTCCCCCTCCAGTGGTTGCGCAGGGGACCCTCCAAATTTTTCTAACCGGAGAGGTTTGCCATCCTGGCCGCCGTGCTGACGGGATCCAGCGCTCCGTCCGGCCCCAGCTTAGCCTCTCTTCCTTCCTTCAGATAGCCCGATTTCTCCCCTACCTCGTCGCTTTTCATACAACCTCTCCCACAACTTTCTCTGGTCAGCCTCTAATTTCACAGGGTAGAATGCTGACCTTCTTCTCAAGCCAACCACCCCGGATCGGGGCTGAGGGGGGGAGGGGACATTGTTCCCTAACCCCTCAGCTCCGGTTCGGGATGGGATTTTTTTAACAACCTGCTTCATCCCCACCCACATCTTCCTCACATCCCTTTTCCTCTCCTCTTCACAACCTATATTTTTTACGCCGTGTCCAAGGTGGAGCCGCCATGCCGAAGGACTGCCAGGCCACCAGGCGGGAGGGGTGGTCCCGAATGGCGGCGCCTGGCTCTGCCGGGCTTGTAAGCACCTCTCGCAGTGCGGGCAACTGCGAGAGGTGATGAGCTATTGCGTCCCGTAATCAAAAGAGGGTCACCATGCCCATGTATGAAAAAAAACAAAAACCCCAACCCCCAACTTCCCCAAAAACATCTACGGAGCCGCCCTCGGGCAGCTCCACCGAGAAAATGGAGGTCCCCCCCCTTGTGCTTGCGCAAGGGACCCTCCATAATTCTTTAACCGGAGAGGAGGCTTACTCCTCTCCTACGCCTACGGGTGTAGGGGACTCCCCCTCACCCCCTTCTCTGGAGGTGCTTTCGGGCACCTCCCTATCTCCAGCGGCAGTCCCTCCTTTGCTTTCTAAGGGGACTGCCAAGAAAGCCAGCAGGCAGCCCATTGCCACCGCCCCTCGTGCAAGCGGCTCGGTAGGGCAAACCCCCTTAGGGGGGAGAGGGAAGCCAGGCCCCTTCGATCGCTTCCCTCAAAAGACCTGCTGGCAAGAATTTTGAACCTTGCTGGGGTCAAGGCCTGTGCCTCCCCACACCACCTGACTAGTGACAATACTGCCAAGGGGACCTGCGATGTCCTGGGAGGGGATGGCCAACTGGAGGCCCCTCCTGTGATAGACATGGTCCTTGAGGAGACCCAGCCCCAGACGGTAGGGCCTTCCATGGGGGGGAATTCGGGCTCGGCGCCAAGCACCGAACCCGAATCCGCCCCTATGCAAGGTCCTCCTCAAATGGCTGAGGGCTCCGAGGCAGTAGAAGGAGGGGAGGGATCTCCTCCGACAGGTGCCCCTACGACAACCAGGACCTTCTCCATTTCGGAGAGGGACCTGGCTGAGGCTGGTCCATCTGGCCTGGGGACTTCTGCCGGCGGAGGTGAAAAGCGGGTTCATTCCCCGCCCTCCTCTCCTAAAAAGAAAAAGACTAAAAAGACTCAAAAGACGAAGAAGACTCGGGGCTCCTCTCCATCCGCGGGGGCTGCGGGGACGGATGGGTCTGCTACCACTTTGGTAGGCGACCAAGCCAAGATCGGCACATCCGGCCCCTCTACCCCCTCGTGTGCGGAGCCCATGACTACGACTAAGACCAAGAATGCACAGGGCGGAGCCTCGATGACATCGGGGCCCCTGATTCAGAGGTTACCTGGCGTTTTCGAGCCCGCTGGCTTCAAACGCTTCCTCGTTATTCGCTCCACTGATGGCACCATGTTGTCCAAGGGCAACATGATCCATCAGAGGAGAGGATTAGCTAGTGCAATTGGTAGAGAGCCGAAGGTAACCCGTTTCTCGGACGGGAGCCTTCTGGCGAATGCGGCGAATCCCGCCGAGGCGGCCAAGATAAGTGCTCTTCGGACACTTCATGGCACCCCGGTGAGTGTGACGCCGCACTCTACCATGAACTTTGTGAAAGGAGTAGTTTATGCGAGGGAACTCGTTGACTACTCCATTGAGGACATCACCCTAGAGCTGGCCGACCATGGGGCGGTCAAGGTCGAACGTGTGATGAGAAAACAGGGAGGGGCCTCGAGACCCACCCCTACACTCTTCGTCACGTTCGACTGTGACAAGCTCCCTGAGTCGGTGCGTGCCGGTTGGTACCGCTACCGCGTGAAGGCATTCGTGCCACTGCCGCGGCGGTGCTATTACTGCCACCGCTTCGGCCATACGAATCGATCATGTAGACGTGCAAAATCGGGGTCACCCGAAGTCTGTGTAAATTGCTCCAAGGTCGCACACGATAAGTCCAAATCGTGTGTGGCCAAGTGTGTCAATTGCGGAGAGCCGCACCCTGCTTCTTCGAAGCAATGTGGTGCATATCTCCTTGAGAAAGAAATCCTGGCCGTTCAGGCCCAGGATCGACTCTCATTCCGCGAGGCAAAGGACTTGGTCCTGGCGCGCCCGGCTCTGCCTGGGACGTCATATGCCTCAATAGTTAGAAAGGCACCCTCTGCTCCTGGCCCATCCAGGCCAACGAGCACGGTTGTTTCCGCGCCTATTCGGAGCCCTTCTGTGGGCTCTACCCAACCTGGGCGCTCCCCTGGTAAAGCTGGCGGCAAAAAGGGTTCATACCCTGCCCCGGCTAAAACCAGGGCTCCCCCCTCTTCCCCCAGCGTGACCGTTTCGCGTAAAGCGAAACGGCCACGCGCCTCCACCGAGTCGTTAGACTCACAGGAGGCAACACCCCTGAAGATGGTCGCTAGGCCATCTTCCGGGGTTCCTAAAGCTGTTCCCCGAAAGGAGGACAGCAACAAAGGAGCTTCGGCCCCTTTGCCCACGCCCCGAGGTGGAGCGAGTGGCTCGGAGACGGTGGTTCCTCGAAAAGAGGGCCCCCCGCCTCCGAAGCCGCAACGCCCGCCTAAAGTTTCGAGGCGGAGGGAGGAAAAGACTCGCATGGCGAGCCCAACCTCCCCCAATAAGTCCTCGAAGGCGACAGCGCCTTCAGCGCTTTGTCCGGCCAACAGCGCCCGGGGTTCTGCCCCCGGGAAGCGTACGGCCATTCCCGTGAGGGTCTTCAATTCGAGGAGGGCCCCCGCGTCTCCTCCGAGCTAGGCCTGGAGGGCATATTCCTTCAATGGAATTGCCGTGGACTCCGGGCCAACTGGGAGGAGCTGCGGAGGCTCGCCTCATCCCGTTCCCCGTTAGCTATTCTTTTGCAGGAGACCATGCTAGGCGCGTGCCCCCTGCCTGCCCTCCCGGGGTATAAGGGTCTTGCGACCCAACCACCGCGGGACGGCCGGGCTGGGGGATGCGCGGTTTACACCCGGCATGATGTCTCCGTTCTTCCTTTCTCTTTAGATACCTCCTTTCAGGCAGTGGCTGTGCAGCTGCACTTGGATAGGAGGTATACTATCATTTCTGCGTACATTCCACCGTCAGCTGACTTCGACGCGGGGGACTTTCGCCGCGTCGTGGCACGGTTGCCGAGGCCCTATCTCTTGCTTGGAGATCTGAACGGCAGGCATCCTCTCTGGGGAGATTACACCATAAATCCCAGGGGACAAGTCCTTGCCGATCTGATCGAAGAGCTTGAGATGGGTGTCCTAAACGTGGATGAGTTTACGCATCACTGTCCGAGAACCGCTTCATTTTCTTGCCTTGACCTATCTTTGTGCTCTTCGGATGCACAGCCTGATTTTGATTGGGGGGTGGTCGATGACCTCCATGGTAGTGATCACTTTCCCATTCAAATATCATTTTCAGGGCAACTGCCGCCTGAGAGACCACCTCGGTGGTGCTTGGCGCGGGCGCGGTGGCCTGCATTTCAGGAAATGACTGAATTCTCTATCTCAGTCAAGGAGTTTAGGTCGGTAGATGAGGCCGTCGAGTTCTTCTCCGGCAACCTCATCGCCGTGGGCCTGACTACTATTCCTAGGACGTCTGGCCGTTTTGCACGCCGACCACTCCCATGGTGGTCGGCCGAGTGTGAGACGGCCCTCAAACAGAAGCGTTATGCCTACATGCGCTATAAGCGCCGCCCGAACGATTTCACCGTCGCTGAATTTCGTCGGGCTAGGGCTAGGTTCCGGTATATTTCGAAGCACGCCCGCCGCTCTTCTTGGCGGGCATACGTGTCTTCACTTAACGGGAAGACCCCTTTAGCTGAGGTGTGGAAGCGAGTCAAAAGGATTCGGGGCAAGTTCTCGCAGGACCCCCCTCCCGTTCTCCAGGAGAATGGGACCGCAATCTCGGACCCCGCGTCCGTGGCGGAATCCTTAGCGACCGCTTTTTCCGCATTCTCTAGCCGTGATGCTGCTCCGCCAGCATTCAATGCACGTCGTGATGTCGCGGAAGGCCGCCGGCTGGACTTTAACTCCAGAGGCGGAGAACCCTTCAACGACAAGTTTACTGTGAGTGAGTTGCGTTCCGCTCTCGCTTCGTGCGCGGACACCGCCCATGGTCCGGACGATGTCCCGTACGCCATGCTTCGACACCTGGGTGAGCGAGGCATGGCCTTTCTATTAGATTTGTTCAACAGGATCTGGGTGGAAGGTCTCCTCCCAGACTCCTGGCGAATCGCTACTGTGCTCGCCTTTCGCAAGCCGGGGAGAGATCACTCTACTCCGACCGGTTTCCGCCCAATCTCTCTAACCTCTTGCGTGTGCAAGTTGATGGAGAAATTGGTAAATGTTAGATTAGCCTATTTCCTGGACAGCGGAGGCCATCTGTCTTCTGCACAGTGCGGCTTCCGTAAGTTCCACTCCACGTCGGATGCTCTGCTCCGACTGGAAAATGCCGTCTGCGAGGCTTTCCTTCGTAGACAGCACTACGCCACGGTGTTTTTTGATCTGGAGAAAGCCTATGATACCGCATGGCGATACGGTATCATGGAGACTCTCCACACGATGGGGGCGAGGGGACGCCTCCCAATGTTTATATCTGAATTTTTGCGAGATCGTCGATTCCGCGTACGGGTGGGGGGAGCCCTCTCCGGCCCAAAGGAGCAGGAAGAGGGTGTCCCGCAGGGAAGTGTCCTCAGTGTCACACTCTTTGCCCTGAGCATCAACGGCATCACCTCGGTGCTGCCGGAAGATGTTCTCGCTACGCTCTACGTGGACGACCTTTCGATCTCTTTTGGCGCGGCCCAGATGCCAACTCTGGAGCGCCGACTCCAACAGGCATTGAACCGCGTCTCTCGCTATGCCGAAGCGCACAGGTTTCGGTTTTCTTTGGCCAAGACTAAGGTGGTGCACTTCTGCCGCCATCCACGGCTTCACCCCGACCCAGATTTGTTTCTTAATGGGGTGCGCCTGGATGTGGTTGAGTCGCACCGTTTCCTTGGTCTTGTATTCGACCGACGCCTCACCTGGGAGGCTCACATTCGCAGCCTTAGGGTCTCTTGTACCCGCGCCATGGACATTCTCCGTTCCGTGACGTTCAGCGCTTGGGGCGCTGATAGGGCTACCGCCTTACTTTTTTATCGATCCTTTGTTCGCTCGAAGCTCGACTACGGATGCGAGTTTTATGCATCCGCAGCCGAGCGTTTATTGCGGAAGGTGGATTCGATCCACCACACCGGCCTTCGCCTTGCGACCGGTGCCTTCCGCACTTCCCCCATTGAGAGCCTGTTGGTCGATGCTGGGGAGATGCCACTCGCTCTGCGCCGCGTGCAGTGCATCACTCGCCTGTACGCGCGAGCCCGGCGCCTCCCCCAGTCGCCAACAGCTCTCACTGCATCCGCAGCTGATCTCGATGGTGCCTATGCCGCCGAGAGACGCCAGTCATACCCTAAGCCCTTTGGGTTTAGGGCCAGGAAACTCCTTCGAGAGGTAGATATAGCTCTCGGGCCGGTGGCACCCCTGGTTCTGCCCAGGACGCCACCCTGGAGGGTACCACATTTGGCTATTTGTCGCCACGCCTCTGCTCCCAAAGCTTGTACTGCGCCGGGAGTATTGCGTTCGATCTTTTTGGAGCACACATCGTGTCACGCTGGTACCGTGCCAGTGTATACGGATGGCTCCAAGTCCCAAGAGGGGGTCGGCTTCCACGCCGTATCCCCTCTGTTTGAAGTCAGCGGGGCTCTACCAGGCGCTGCGTCTGTCTTCACGGCCGAGCTGGTGGCAATACACCACTCGGTACGGGAGATTACGCGACGTGCCCGGTTCGGAGACCGGATTGTGATTTATAGCGACTCACAAAGCGCCCTGAGTGCTCTCGGGGCATTGGAATCTCCGCATCCCCTGGTTCGCGAAATCCGTGACGCCACGGTTTTGGCGAGCCGGGCAGATGTCGAGATTATCTTCTGCTGGGTTCCTGGACATGTAGGAATTGCGGGGAATGAGCGCGCCGATGAGGGCGCCAAAGAGTCCGCGAGGACTCTGCGACCGGACCAGCGTTTCGCTCTTCCTCACACCGACTACATGGCAGGAATACGGGCAGCTCTTCGGACTGCTTGGCAAAGAAGATGGGAGACGGTCGAGGGGAACTTAAAGTTGCGTGCCATTGCGCCGCGACTGTTCCCATGGACCTATCCCCCAATGCCGCGGCGGCTTCAGGTTGCTTTCTGTCGTCTTCGAATCGGACACACTCGTGTGACGCATCGTTACTTGGTGGAGCGCTCGCATGTGCCCTATTGCAACGACTGCGTCGTCCCCCAGACTGTTCGGCATATTCTTGTCGAATGTCCCAGTCTGGGTGATCTTCGCGCACGATACCTGTCTCGGTACCGGGATGGGCGGGGTCGCTACCGCCTGTCCCTTGTACTCGGGACGAGTGCGTGCACCATGACTGGTGGACTTATTGACTTTTTGGGGGAGGCCGGCCTTCTCCCCTTTATTTAAGGTTCCTTTTTTTGTTATTGTTTTGTTTTAGATTGCACTCTCCTGCACCGGGGTGAGGGGGACCTCCCCCCGCTGCCGGAGATTGCTTCGATTGTTAAGTTTTTCAAATTTATATTGATTGTTAAGTTTTCATATTTTAACTTTAAAGTAGCCTAATTCTAGGCTGTCGTGTTTTTCGGCGACTTATGCCCAAGTGGGTAGTTGCCAGATGTGCTCTATAAAAAAAAAAAAAAAAAAAACTAACCGGAGAGGAGGCTTACTCCTCTCCTTCGCTTCGGGTGTAGGGGACTCCACCTCACCCCTCCAGCAAAATTTTCCCCTTTACTTTCCAAGGGCACTGCCAAGAAAGCCAGCAGGCAGCCCATAGCTGACCGCTCCCCATTGAAGTGGCTCAGTAGGGCAAACCACCTTAGGGGGAGAGGGAAGCCAGGCCCCTTCGGTCGCTTCCCTCAAAAGACCTGCTGGCAAGAATTTTAAACCTAGCAAGGGTCAGGGCCTGTACCTCCCCAGACATGACAAATGATGCTGCTGCCAATAGGACCTGTGATATCCTGGGGGAAGATGGCCAACTGGAAGCTCCCCCTGAGATAGACATGGTCCTTGAGGCAACCCAGCCTCAGACGGTAGGGCCTTCCATGGGAGGGAATCCGGGCTCGGTGCCAACCACCGAACTCCAGTCCGCCCCTATGCAAGGGGAGGGATCTCGTCTGACCAGTGCCCCTGCGACTGCCAGGACCTGGCTGAGGCTGGTCCATCTGGCCTGGGGGCTCCTGCCAGCAGAGGGGAGAAGCGGGTTCATTCCTCACCCTCCTCTCCTAAAAAGAAAAAACAAACTAAAAAGACTCTGGGCTCTTCTCCATCTGCGGGGCCTGCGGGGACAGATGGGTCTGCTGCTTCGGTAAGTGACCAAGCCAAGATCTGCACATCCAGCCCCTCTTCTCCCAAAGGTGCGGAGCCCCACACTAAGACCAAAAGGGCGCAGGTAGCAGCCTCGATGACATCAGGGCCTCTCTTCAGAGGTTACCTGACATTTTTGAGTCCTCTGGCTTCAAACGCTTCCTTGTTATTCACTCCACTGATGGCAGCATGTTGGCCAAGGGCAACATGATCCATCAGAGGAGAGCATTAGCTAGTGTAATTGGTAGAGAGGCGAAGGTGACCCGTTTCTCAGACGGGAGCCTTCTGGCAAATGCGGCGGATCCCTCTGAAGCGGCAAAGATAAGCGCTCTTCGGACACATGATGGCACCCCGGTGAGTGTGACGCTGCATTCTTAACATAAACTTTGTAAAAGGAGTAGTTTATGCAAGGGAACTCGTTGACTACTCCATAGAGGAGTAGTCAACCTAACTGGCCAACCATGGAGCTGTCAAGGTTGAATGTGTGATGAGAAAACAGGAAGTGGCCTCGAGACCTATTCCTACAGTCTTTGTCACATTTGACTGTGACTAGCTCCCTGAGTCGGTGCGTGCCGGTTGGCACTGCTACTGCAAGAAGGCATTTGTGCCACTGGCGTAGCGGTGCTATTACTGTCACCGCTTCAGCCATACGAACCGTTCATGTAGATGTGCAAAGTTGGGGTCACCTGAAGTATCTGTAAATTGCTCCAAGGCTGCACACATTAAGTCCAAATCGTGTGTGGCCAAGTGTGTCAATTGCGCAGAGCCGCACCCTGCTTCTTCGAAGCAATGTGGTGAATATTTCCTTGAGAAAGAAATCCTGGCCATTCAGGCCCAGGATCGACTCTCATTCTATGAGGCTAAGGACATGGTCCTGGCGCACCCGGCTCTGCCTGGGACGTCTTATGCCTCAATGGTTAGAAAGACACCCTCTGCTCCTGGCCCATCCAGGCCAATGAGCACGGTTGTTTCCACGCCCATTCGGAGCCCTTCTGCGGGTGGCACAAAGGGTTGACATCCAGCCCCAGCTAAAACCAGGGCTCCGCCCCCCCCCTTGGCTCCAGCGTGACCCTTTCACGTAAGGCGAAACAGCAACGCACCTCCACCGAGTCGTTAGACTCACAGGAGGCAACACCCCTAAAGTTGGTCGCAGGGCCTCTCCCGGGGTTCCTAAAGCTGTCCCCGGAAAGGACGACAGCAACAAAGCAGCTTCGGCTCTTTCGCCCACGCCTAGTGGTGGGCTGAGTGGCTCACAGACGGTGGATCCTCGAACAGAGGGTCCCCTGCCTTCAAAGCCACAACACCCGCCTAAGATTTTGAGCAAGAAGGAGGAAAAGACTCACATGACCAAATAAGTCCTCGAGGGCGACAGCGTCTTCAGCGCCTGGGATTCTGGGGGAGCGTACAGCCATTCCCATGAGGGTCTTGTGTTCGAAGAGAGCCCCCACGTCTCCTCCGAGCTAGGCCTGGAGGGCATATTCATTCAATGGAATTGCTGTGGACTCGGGGCCAACTGGGAGAAGCTGCGGAGGCTCATCTCATCCTGTTCCCTGTTAGCTATTTTTCTGCAGGAGACCATGCTAGGCGCGTGCCCTCTGCTCGCCCTCCTGGGATATAAGGGTTTTGCGACCCCACCACCATGAGATGGGGGCCGGGCTGGGGGATGCACGGTTTACACCCGGCATGATGTCTCCGTTCATCTTTTCACTTTAGATAGCTCCTTTCAGGCAATGGCTGTGCAGCTTCACCTGGATTGGAGGTATACTATTATTTCTGCGTACATTCCACCGTCAGCTGACTTCGATGCGGTGGATTTCCGCTGCGTCGTGGCACAGTTGCCGAGGCCCTTTCTCTTGCTTGGAGATCTGAACGGCAGACATCCTCTTTTGGGAGACTACTCAATAAATCCCAGGGTACAAGTCTTGCCGATCTGATCGAAGAGGTTGAGATAGGTGTCCTAAATGTGGATGAGTTTACGCATCACTGCCCGAGAACCGCTTCATTTTCTTGCCTTGACCTATCTTTGTGCTCTTCGGATACACATCCTGATTTTGATTGAGGGGTGGTCGATGACCTCATGGTATTGGTCACTTTCCCATTCAAATATCATTTTCAGGGCAACTGCCGCCTGAGAGCCCACCTCGGCGGTGCTTGGCGCGAGCGAGGTGACCTGCATTTCAAGAAATGACTGAATTCTCTATTACAGTCGAGGAGTTTAGGTCGGTAGATGAGGCTGTTGAGTTCTTCTCCGGCAACCTCTCATCGCCGCGTGCCTGACTACTCCCGTGGTGGTCAGCCGAGTGCGAGATGGCCCTCAAACAGAAGTGTTATGCCTATATGCGCTATAAGCACAACCCGAACGATTTCACTGTCGGTGAATTTCGTCGGGTTAAGGCTAGGTTCCGGTATATTTTGAAGGACGCCCGTCGCTCTTGTTGGCGGGCATACGTGTCTTCACTTAACGGGAAGACCCCTCTAGCAGAGGTGTGGAAGCGAGTCAAAAGGATTTGGGGCAAGTTCTCGTAGGACCCCCCCTCCCCTTCTCCAGGGGAATGGGACTGCAATCTCGGACCCCGCGTCCGTGGTGGAATCTTTCGCAGTGGCTTTCTCCGCATTCTCTAGCCGAGATGCTGCTCCACTAGCATTCAATGCACGTCGTGATGTCGCGGAAGGCCGTGACATCCCAATGTGCATTGAGAGTTTGTAGTTTTAATATATTTAATCTTTTGATATGACATTTCTAATTGAGGGAATTAGTTTAGCTGCCCGTTGTTGAATTCTTGCCATTTTATTGATTTTTACATGTCTATAAGGTGACTATAATTGTATTGCATATTCCAGGCGTGGTGATACTAAATATAGAAGTGATTATATTTTGGTGTTTGTACGTAAAATTTCTCACAATAAATCCAAGCATTCGGTTTGCCTGTTACATGCTTCATCACACTGTTTGTTAAACTTAAAATTCTTTGAAACCCATATCCCTAAATCTTTTTCTTCATCCACACAGATAAGATTTTTACCACCCATTTTATAGTTAAAACTTTAGTTATTTCAACTTACGTTCAAAACTCTACACTTGTCTAAATTGAATTTCATGTTCCATTTATTAGACCATTCAAAGATTTTATCTAGATCCCACTGAATTAATTTGCTAGCATTGTCATTTAAAATTTTGTCTCTAATTTTTGTCATCTGAAAATTTGGATAATTTACCAAGTAGGCCAGTGTCCATATTGTTTACATAAGGAACAACAATGGTCCCAACACAGACCCCTGGGGCACGCCACTAGTTACATTTTTCAATTTCAAAAATTTACCTTTAAAAAATTTACCTTTGAAAACTACTTTCTAATTATGATTACTAAGATGACTCTATCCATTGTAGGAGGTTTTCCCTAATTCCATGAGCAAAATGTTTAGTTAGTAATCACCTATGAGGAAAGGTGTTGAATGCCTTAGAGAAGTCTAGGTAAACTATATCTAAAGATCTACTTATAATCATTTTGTCATAAAATTTCAAAAGATTGGTTAAACATGAACATTTGAAAGCTGTATTGACTATCATTAATGAGATTATGCACTTCCAAATGATCGATCACCCCATCACAAATGACGGATTCCATTAATTTGCCTGGAAATGGTGAGTTCTTACCATTTCTTTAGTTTTGTTTTCAACTGAAACCTCACATTAGATACCCATATTTGCAACTTTAGGGTATCTTGTACCTATGCCATATACATTCTTTGTTCCATGATGTTCAACACTTGGGGTGTTCATAAGACTATTACTTCTTTGCTTTTCTATTAATCCCTTTTTTTTCATTAAAAGCTTGACTACTCATGCAAGTTTTACACATCCATAGCTAAATGTGGATTGTGGGTGGATGTGATCCACCACACCCGTCTCTCTCTGGCGACCAGTGCCTTCCACCTATCCCCTATTGTGAGCAAGTGAAAAATGTAGGCATACTTTTCACTCAGCCTGTATTTGGCACATGGTTCAATATGGTACAGTACTGTTTGATAACTGTGCTAGACTTACATTTACTATCCAGTATTCAACTAGATAGGCTACATTGAAGTTTTGTTCTTTATCATTTTCAACTTTTGAAAAATTATAATCACCCCTTTTATAAACAAACATGAGTGTGAAAAGAAAAAGTGCTTCTTTGACTAACATGTAAATGGCTACCATTAAAACAAAAACTTGATATAATTAAGCTTCATGAAGAAGGTACTTCCTTTGATAAAATAAGCCATGAAAAAGGAATGGCCGAATCATCAGTTAGAAAAATGATCAAACGGAAAGATCATTATAAAGCATATGGTATGGCTACAGCATCTTATTTAGCAAAATTAATAACTAAAATCAGAAGCTCTTGAATGGTAGATATGGATTGAAGATCTAAATAAATGCCACTAAGTCAAATGGAAATTCAAGCCAAAGTACCAACTTTCTACAATGACTTGAAAGAAAATGAGGAAACAGAAAAAAAGCAGCAGGGGAAACTAGTGAAATTTTTTCAGCAAGTCACAGGTGCTTTTTCATTTTAAAAAACGAATTGGCTTTCATAATGTCTGTATTGTAGGTGAAAGTGCAAGTGCTGATAAAGAGGCTGCTTTAAAATATCCTCAAGAATTAAATGAAATCATAGAAAAGGGTAACTATAAAGATGAACAAATATCCAATGTTGACAAAACAGAATTGTTTTGTAATTAATTACTGACACACTTTTATTGTCACAAATGAAAAGGCATATAAATTTTCAAAAGACTGTCTGACACTTATATTGTGTTGAAAGGCAGCAGGTGATTTAAAATTAAATCTCATGCTTGTATACTGTCCAGAAAATCCTAGATCTCTTAAGGGTTTCTCAAAGAACAATCTCCCATTATTGTGGTGCTCAAATAAAAAGGCATGGCTCACAAAATTTTGAAGATTGGTTCATTAACTACTTTTGCCCTACAACAGTGTTATTACATAGAAAATGGTTTTGATTTTATTGACTTTAATATACAAGGTCATCTAACTGGACTTTGTGATTTAAATTAAGTTGTAAAAATAAGTTTTCTTTCACCAAATACCACATCATTAATTCAGCCAATGGATCAAGGTGTTATTGCAACCTTTAAGGTATATTATTTGTACAAAACCTTTGCACAAGCCATAAAAGCCACAACAGAAGAAAATGCACAAACTTTAATTGAATTTTGGAAGAGCTAAACATCAGAAATGTTATTGAAAACATAGGAGAAACATGGCTTAAAGTTACAGCAAGCAATATGAGTGCAGTATGGAAACATATCATACCACATTGTGCAAATGATTTCATTGGTTTTGAGGCTCATATTGCTGAAGTTATGAATACCATAGTAGAACTTGGTTTTGAAGAATTAGATTCCACTAATGTGATTGAGTGTATTGAATCAAATATAAAAGAACTGGATAATGAAACTAATTTATTAATATAGAAGACCAACAAGCCTATGAAGACAAGACCAATGTAGATAATGCAATTTTAGATGAACTGCCTACAAAAGAAATAACAGCTGATGAACTTAAGAAAATTATTAGCATGGTTGAAACTCTTTTCAGAACATATGGAAGTTTATCGGAATGTTGAATATAGCATTACAATTTGCCAAACTATAAAAACTGCAATTCGATGGTACAAAGACACGTATGAAGAGAAGGGGCCGAAGCAGAAATCAGTGCAGCCATAATATTGCACTTTTTTTTAAATTATACATTAATAAAAACTTTTAAATTTATCTTGTTTTATTATTCATTCATATTTTAATATTCATTTTAAACATTAAAATCATCATTAATACATTGATAATTGAAAAAATTATTGGAACCAATTACAATTTTTCCTATAGCTTACCTTCCTTGAATAGTCCAGTTTGCAACAGTCTGGGATGTTGCTAGGCCCAATTAGCTGAACTTGATGAGGCATTAGTGACTCGGCATATCCCTCAATTGTCAATGGCTCTCAATGTGACTGTGGCCGATTTTTATGATGCCAATGCTGTTGAGAAATGCCAGTCATAGCCTAACCCCTTCAGGTTTAGAGCCAGGAGACTTTGAGAGCTTGATGTAACTCAGGCCGGTGATGCCTCTGGTTTTCCCCAGGATGTCACCCTAAGACTTGAGGCCACCAAAGAGTCCACAAAGAATATATGGCACGAATCAGGTCAGCCCTCCAGGCTACCTGGCAAACAAGATGGGAGACATCTGAGGAGAACTTAAAGTTGGTTACTCTTCATGCCACAACTGTTCCCGTGGACCTCCCAATGCCTCAGTGGCTTCAGGTCACTTTGTTATCTTTGAATCGGGCGAACTCACAGGATGCACCAACATTAGATGGAGTGCTTCCCTGCACCTTACTACGATGACTGCATTGTCCCCTCATACTGTTTGGCACATTCTTGATGAATGACCCAGTCTAGGTCATTAATAGATATATACAATAAATTTAACTGCATCTGGATCTGTGCTTTCAGCTTTAGGTCTCTGTCAAAGTCATTCAGCAGCTGCATCTTGTCCTGGACATGCTTCACAATGATGTAGCATACAGTCCTTTAACTCTATATTACAAAAGATTATGCCAAATGTTTTGTATTCTTATGTTTTCACAGATATTCCAGAGTGCATGAGTTTGACATTCTGATGCACCATTAAGACCTAAGGTGACAGAACTTTGTGATGCCAATTTTACATCAGGATTTTTATCCTAAAACTGCATATATATTCATTCAAATTGCATAGCAAGAGCTGCCTCTGTTTTTCCATTTTGACAACATTGATGCAGACAATTACTTTATTCTTCATGCCTGGGTACATCTTGCTCTACTCCTCATCCTGATAGCCACTCTGAACAAACTCATTTTTTGTTGAAGGCAAATTCGTCCTTTCTTCGCAGGCATAGCAAGAACTCTATCTTTCTGGTGCAACTCCTTGGCTGTTCTTATTGAGATTCCAAATTTAGTCTCTGGATGCAGAGTAAGGATTTGTACCTACTCAGCCTAACTGGAAAATGTCTTCAGCTTAGCTTTGAGCTCTTCTAACAGTATATCATAATCTTTACACTTTTGGCATTGATGTTGACTAGAACTAGGACTTCGTTCTATATGTCTTTAGGCTCCAAGCCACCAGAAGCTTTATTGCAACAGCAACTTTTAACATATCCTGATGAATCTCCTTGGCTGACTTTTCTAAACTTTAATAGCAAAACTCCTGCTGTAGCAGCACTTGTATCAACAGCTCCAGTAGTACTTGATCTTGTTTCATTATCACTATCTGAGTTTGATGAGAATAATGTATTCATTGGTGAATTACTCTGTTGCAGCTCATCAACCAGTTTGTTGACACCTTTTCTGCATTTTGGGCATATTTTTGCTTACCCACAACAAATTCTCTACCTGTCTCTCAGCTTTGAGTTGATCTAGTGTAGTCAGTTAATTTAGGACTGCTAGCTAAAATCTGTTTTGTAATTGGTAGCCCTAATGGATTATAACAATATCGCTCTGTATCTGCTATTTTCAACAAAGGACAGGATCACAAATCTGAAATAAAAGAGAAAAGAAAAATTAATCAAATAAATCTCTTAGGTACATCAAAATCATACCATGTAAAAAAAAATTACTTCCAATACAAACTCCTCGATTCTCTTTCATGATTTTCATCTTTTACATCATGCACAGGAGGATGGGATGGGGATTCTTCCTGCCTCACATAAAGGGCGTATGTTTTAAAATTATTTTTTATCTATAGTTTTAATCATTATTAACTGCTTTCCCTCAAACTCATGGTGGCATTCTTCACTGGTACAATAAATGCCCACTCCATTTCTATGAATAATTGTTATAAATTATGAAATATTTTAAAGTTAAAATAGCATTGCAATTTCTTCACCATGGGAGTTTTTGAATAGAGGCACAAATATGAAAAAGTCCAAGCATTCTATCAATAGGGAAATGGGCAAATGCATGTTGAATTTGAAATATATATTTTTGTTTAATGGTCCTATATATAGCAAGGGGGGCATTAATGGGTTACAATGAATCTTGTAATTTCTTTAGGAGTCCTGTGATGGCGGGAGGCCTTTTTGCTATCAGCTCAGAGTTCTTTTGGGAGATTGGTGGTTATGATCCAGGTCTCGATATCTGGGGTGGCGAGCAGTATGAATTGTCCTTTAAAGTAAGTCTTAAACCTCTTTACTGATTGTTTGTTTCTACTTTGTATAGTCCATACTACGATACTGACCAATAGAGAGGCTTTGTATTGGTTTGCCATATGGACAACGTGTTCTCTGACACTACAGAGGTCTAGTTAAGAGCACAAAATTTATTTTTTGAAAATTATTGGCAGGATTGCAAGAGGCCATATGTAGTACCTTGGTTTCATGTCTGTCACTCTCAATGTTTCATTTCATATTTAGGATCCTTCTTTTGGAGCTCTTGCTAGTTTAGTGGATATGGTGTCAGTCTTCTAACATTAAAGTACCAGGTTCAGTCCCAGCAAGAGTGGACAATAACATCGGCGCACATAGAGATCTGGCTACCAATTGGCAGACATACTGTGCTTACCCTTGCAGGGGTACATAGTAGATCTTACACAGGTCATCACACATAGTCAATCATGACACTGCTGTTTTCCCTCTTCCATCTTTATATTACATCACACATACCCCTCTCCTTTGTTTCAAGGAATCCTGCATGAAGGTTGTTGTATCCACTTACCCCTGACACAATGGGTCCCCTTAATCCCAGGGTGATAAGTTCCTCTACCTGATCACTGGTTATCCCCCCCCCCTCCACCAATGAAGACTAGCCCCTGGGGCCCTCAGTCTCACCAGCTATATTTTCATGCTGATCTGTATGTTGGTTTTATTATCTGGTCGGGAGATCCCATCCACAAGTGAAAGAAAGTTGAGACAACATAATAGAAATAGGATAGTTCTTCTGGTAGGGAAGTAATTGTGGTGTTAACTGCACATCATAGAAGGCAATTAAATGTGACCGAATACTTGTGTGAAATAGGAGGAGACACTGCTATGGAACCCCCCCCACCCTTCCTATATCATAGTCCTATGAATGTTTTGAATGTTCATAGTTTACTTCATGAAACTGGACTTAAGGCGACTGAAGAATTGCTCAAGCTCATTTTTCCCTCAGGATGCGTTTATCTATGGAAGTATCTCAAATAAGCTTCCAATTCTGACTGCCTGACATTCACCATACAACATGGGGATTCACTTGTGCATATTTTGGCAGATATTTCATGCATTTCTCTCGGTCATGCTGTAGCAGTACATAGTAGGGTTAACACATAGGAGATTTCTGGAGTCTTGAGTGACCCCATTCCATCCTACAGTTCAAAAATTCTTCCCCAAGACAACCCAACTAGAATTGTTGAAGACTGGTGCACAGAGTATGATAGGAAGATGTGACCCTTGGATTGTCCCCCATAATTTCTGGATCATAACGTCATTAAGCATCTGTGACTTATATTGAAGCAAGAAGGAGAAAAACTTTTTTCTGCCAATGCCACTGAAAGAAGTGGAGCAGGCTTTGTTTCACAAATGTTTAAAAATTCCAGTAACCACTGTGAAAAAAGGATTATGAGTCAATTTCTCAGTACACTCAATCATTTACTACTACCAAAGTAGGACAAACTCTCTATCAAATAATAAAACTTGCATTTACCAATGTTTCTATTATTTTGTCCACCCTCTTCATGTTATGATTGATGGAGAATGAAAGATAGTGTGCTCATTTTGTGATCTAGTGATGCTTGTTTCTTAACAGGAACTTTTGGAGCATACTTCATGTCATCGTGGAACCAATCCAGTGTGCATGGATGGCTCCAAGTCTGAACACCGTAAGGGGCGCGGCGATTTGCCATCCTGGCTGCCGTGCTGACGGGATTCAACACCCCATCCAACCCCAGCTTAGCCTCTTCTCCTTCCTTCAAAACACTTGTGTTTCCCCCCGGTTTCCTCCATTTTCATACAACCTCTCCCACATCTTTCTCTGGTCAGCCTCTAATTTCACAGGGTAGATGCTGACCTTCTCAGCCAACCGTCCCAGATCGGGGCTGAGGGGGGAGGGGACAATGTTCCCTAACTCCTGAGCTCCGGTTTGGGATGGTGGTTTTTTAACAACCTGCTTCATCCCCACCCATACCTTCCTCACATTCCTTTTCCTTTTCTCTTCAAACACTATCAATTTTTCGCCGTGCCCAAGGTGGAGCTGCCAGGTCACCAGGCGGGAGGGATGGCCTTAAATGGCGGCACCTGGATCTGCCAGCCCCGTACGCACCCCTTGCAGAGAGGGCTACTGCGAGGGGTGATGAGCTATTGCTTCCCATAAGAAAAAGAGCGTCACCATGCTCAATGATGTTGAAATTTAAAATCTCCCCTCAATTTTTCCTGTTGCATCGTCGAAGCTGCCCTCAGGCAGCTCCACAGAAAAAATGGAGTTTTCCTCCCTGTGCTTGCGTAGGGGACCCTCTAAGTTTATCTAACCGGAGAGGTTTACGGCGACTTATGCCTAAGTGGGCAGTCGCCAGATAGCCCCTTAAAAAAAAAAAAACTAATTAACCGGAGAGGAGGAGGCTTACTCCTCTCCTTCGCCGTGGGTGTAGGGGACTCCCCCTCACCCCCTTCTCTGGAGGTGTTTTCGGGCACCTGCCTCTTCCCAGCCGCAGTCCCCCCCTTTTCTTTCCGAGGGAACTGCCAAGAAAGCCAGCAGGCAGCCCATAGCCAACCACTCCCCATTGAAGCGGCTCGGTAGGGCAAACCCCCTTAGGGGCGGAGAGGGAAGCCAGGCCCCTTCGGTCGCTTCCATCAAAAGACCTGCTGGCAAGAATATTGAACCATGGCGGGGTCAAGGCCTGTGCCTCCCCAGATGTGATTTGTGACAGCGCAGCCAACGGTACCTGCGATATCCTGGTTGGGAGGGTTAATGGCCAACTGGAGGGCCTCCCTGAGATAGACATGGTCCCTGAGGCAACCCAGCCTCAAACGGTAGGGCCTTCCATGGGAGCAAATCCGGGCTCGGCGCCAAGCACCAAACCTGAATCCACCCCTATGCAAGGTCCTCCTCAAATGGCCTGGGTTTCCAAGGCAGTACAAGGAGGGAAGAGATCTCCTCCGACCGGTGTCCCTGCGAGTGCCAGTACCTTCTCCATCTCGGAGAAGGACCTGGCTTAGGCCGATCCATCTGGCCTGGGGGCTCTTGCCGGTTGAGGGAAGAAGCAGGTTCATTTTCCACCCTCTCCTAAAAACCCCCCAAAATAGGAAAAAGACTCAAAAGACTCGGGGCTCCTCTCCATCCGCGGGGGCTGAGGGGATGGATGGGTCTGCTGCCACTTCGGTAAGTGACCAAGCCAAGATTGGCACATCTGGCCCCTCTACCCCCCTGGTGCGGAGCCCCAGACCAAGTCGAAAAGTGTACAGGGCAGAGCCTCAATTACGTCGGGGCACCTCATGCAGAGGTTACCTGGCGTTTTCGAGCGTGTTGGCCTCAAACGCTTCGTTGTTATTCGTTCCACTGATTGCAGCATTTTGGCTAAGGACAACATCATCCATCAGAGGAGAGCAGTAGCTAGCATGATTGGGAGAGAGTCGAAGGTGACCCGTTTCTCAGACGGGAGCCTTCTGACGAATGTGGCGGATCCCTCCGAGGCGGCAAAGATAAGTGCTCTTCGGACACTTGATGGCACCCCGGTGAGTATGATGCCGCACTCTACCATGAACTGTGTGAAAAGATTAGTTTATGCGAGGGAACTCGTGGACTACTCCATAGCTGACATCACCTTAGAGCTGGCCGACCATGGTGCGGTCAAGGTCGAACGTGTGATGAGAAAACAGGGAGGGGCCTCGAGATCCACCCCTACACTCTTCGTCACATTCGACTGTGACAAGCTCCCTGAGTCGGTGCGTGCCGGTTGGTACCGCTACCGCGTGAAGGCATTCGTAGCACTGCCGCGGAGGTGCTTCTACTGTCACCGCTTCGGCCATACTAATCGCTCCTGTTCACGCGCAAAGTCGGCGTTACCCGAAGTATGTGTAAGTTTCTCCAAGGCCACACACGATAAGTCCAAATCGTGTGTAGCTAAGTGTGTCGATTGCGGAGAGCCGCACCCCGCTTCTTCGAAGCAATTTGGCCGTTCAGGCCCAGGATCGTATCTGATATCGCGAGGCTAAGGACTTGGTCCTGGCGCGCCTGGCTCTGCCTGGGACATCTTGTGCCTCAACGTTAAGAAAGACACCCTCTGCTCCTGGCCCCTCCAGGCCTATGAGCACGATCGTTTCCGCGCCCATTCGCAACCCTTCTGTGGGTTCTACCCTACTCTGGGCGCTCCTTTGGTAGAACTGGCAGCATAAAGAGGTCACACCTAGCCCCGGCTAAAACCCCTACCCCCACCGTCACCATTTCCCGTAAGGCGAAACGGCCGCGCGCCTCCACTGAGTCGTTAGACTCACAGGAGGCAACATCCCTGAAGTTGGTTGTGAGGCCATCTTCCTGGGTTCCTAAAGCTGCCCCCCAAAAGGAGGACATCTCTAAAGGAGCTTCGGCTCCTTCACCCACACCCAGTGGTAGGCTGGGTGGCTCGGAGACTGTGGATCCTTCAAAAGAGGGATCCCCACCTATCTAAGGTTTTAAGATGGAGAGAGGAAAAGACTTGCATGGCGAGCCCAACCTCCCCCGAAAAGTCCTCGAAGGCGATAGCTCCTTCAGCGCATTGTCCGGCTAATAGCACCCGGAGTTCTGCCTCCGGGAAGCGTACGGCCATTCCCGTTAGGGTCTTCTCTTCTTTTCGAAGAGGGCCCCCGTATCTCCTCTCAGCTAGGCTTGGAGGGCATATTCCTTAAATGGAATTGCCACAGCCTCTGGGCCAATTGGGAGGAACTGCGGAGGCTCGTCTCGTCCCGTTTCCCGTTAGCTATCTTTTTGCAGGAGACTATCCTGGGCGCGTGTCCCCTGCCCACCCTCCCGGGGTATAAGGGTTTTGCGACCCCACCACCACATGGGGGCCGGGCAGGAGGTTCGCGATTTACACCCGGCATGATGTCTCCGTTCTTCGCTTTGCTTTACATACCTCCTTTCAGGCAGTAGCTGTTAGGGGGGGAGGGTACTACCAACCTTTTGATATACCCTCCTTAGAATATCGAGATGGTCATTATGAATTAGAACATACCAATCATATGCCTTGAAGTTTGCACTTGCCAAAAAAGCGTTTTTGACTCAAAATCGCCTCACAATATTGGCAAAAGACCTTGAATACTGTAAGGAAACTCAATTTTATTGACATTAAATTTACTTGAGACAAATTATGATGTACATCAAGCACAGCAAGACCAGAATGTGTTTCCATACTAGTGTTCAATTTGATTGTCCAGAGTGTGTTAGTATTCAACAACACTGTCAACAGATAGTCAGTGATGTAGAATTGTGTCCATGGCCTCATTAAAGTCTTCCAGTGTCACCTCTGCGTTGGAGGTAATGTTCTTCAGGTACAGTTTCAGGTTCACTGCATAGGTGTTGGTTGGAAGTTTCTTGTGTTCTTTCATACGTCGAAATAGGTCGCTTGATTTCGGCAGGGAAGGTGATGTTTCGAGCATAGCAAACCTCTAGGTTACAGTCGTTCTACCTTTGTGTACTGATTGTTCTCAGTGTCTGCCACATACTCATCTACTGCAACAGCTGAGGTGAATGGTTCTCCCATTCTTTTCTGCTTGTTCAGGTCCTTGTTTTTTCACGATCTACTGCGACATTGGTAATCTCTTTGTCCTGCAGGCCTTGTTTCTTCAGTTCATCTTGCCTTGTGTTCCATGCCAGCATGATTTCTAGTAGCTTTCCTCCTTTCCTGACCACACTGCCATAGGCCCTGAATGACCCTGATTGCCTTCTGTCAATAAGATCTGTAGACTGGGCTCTGACCTGTGCTGCTGATGCACTGCCAAGTTTCTTGGCACGTCTTCTAGACAGCTCAAAGATAACAAATCCAACACTGCGCTCTGCATTCAGGTTGTGAATTGGTGCCTTCTCCAACTTCTCTGGGTCCATCTGAGTGATGGCATAGTCTCCAAAAGCAAAGATATCGCCCTTCTGCCTCTGAAAGCTTCTGATTTGCGGATGATACCCAATTTGTCTAAATGTTCGACTATTTTCTACTTTTATAATAGATTCAAGCAATTTTACAATTATGTGATGTCATCCTTATTGGCCTGTAGTTGCTTGAGCTTTGTCGGTCACCCCTTTTAAATATCGGAGTAATGTTTGCACTTTTAAAGTCTTCTGGAATGACACCTTCTTTTAGTGATATGTTGAATATTGTGGTGAGTGGCTTGGTTATCATTTCTTTCAAATCTTTCAGGTGGCGAGGATGGATCAAATCTGGACCTGGCAATTTGCTTAGCTTGATATTTTAGATATGTTTGATTACATCTTCTTCTGTTACTTGAATACTAGTCATAAATGATTCTTCTTTAATAACTATTGGTGCATCAATGTCTGGAATGGTGTCAATGTTTTCCATTGTAAAAACTGACGCATAAAAATGGTTTAAAATCTCGGCAGTGGCACCTGGGTCATATATTAAGTCTCCATTTTTGGTTTTTAAGTAGGCCAATTGAGTCATTTGCCGTGTTTCTGTTGTTTACATACTGGTAGAACATCTTTGGATTTTCTTTTCCATTTCTAGCTAGCTCGATTGCTTAATTCTTCTTTAATTTTCTAATTAGTCGTTTGACACCGCCTCTTAGTTTATGTATTCATCTGGACGTGCTCCGACAGTATCTCTACAACGTTTATATGCCTGATTTCTCCTTTTGATTAGATCCTTGATCTCATTGTTCCACCACTTTGGTTTTACCGTAGATTTTTGCTTTTGATGTCTTGGACGTATATTTGGTCAGCATTTCTGAATTTTGTTACAAAATCATTTCACATTGTAGCTACGGTGTTGTTATAGCCTGAGATACCATTTACTTGGTGAATTGTGTGGGCATATTATTTATTGTAAGTGTAGGTGTTTGTTTGTGGCTATGTAATAGTTTAGGCTTTCTGTTACTAATTTTTGAAGTTATATGAGGGTTTTTATTTCTTTGGAAGAAGTTGTCCCTGTCTGTATTTGACTAGATGGCTTTGTGCATTTTTTGCTCCTTGTTAGAATTGGCAAGTCTCCTGATAGGTTTCCAGAATTTTTTGCTATGTTTTTTGGTTGTGTCCAGGAAAGTTTGCCATTCCTATTGTTATTTGATCAGTGCCTGAATTTTGCATGTCATGTTTTTAATATGGTGTGCATTTATCTGGGTTTGTATTAGTTTTCATAGTTTGTCCATGTTTTTGTGAGCTGTGGATAAGTTAGGGTGATAGTGTATTAGGTTTCCCTTCAGGATGTTTGTTATTGCTGTTGAGAGTTTTTTGGCAAAGTATGTCCAGGGGAGTAAATGAATCTTTTATCTTTGAATTCGTCCTCCACTTATAATCCTAATACTTTGTAATGGTAAATCTTTTTTTCTAGTTCATCTTCATTGAACTTAAAAGCTTTTTACTCTTTAACTTTCAAAGTTTTTTTTTTCATTACTCTTTAATGGAAAGTAATATTATTACAGGATATTCCTTGATAAGAATATTTTTATATTAGCTGGAAAAAATGGATATCATTGCCATGCATTAGATGTATATTAGTTTTACATTTGTAATTGTGGCATTTATTGGAGAATTTGCATAATGTTGAATATATAGTGTTGTATCTGCTTTAGATCTGGCAGTGTGGTGGAGTGATGGTTGATGCTCCTTGCTCCAGAATTGGTCATATTTATCGGAAGTTTGCTCCCTTTTCAAATCCTGGTGCTGGAAACTACTTGGAACGAGTAAGTGATCTTTCATTCGATCATTAGCATTTTTGTTTCAGAAACCTTTCTCAAGAAGCTTCATTTCTATCTCACATCATGACAAGTTACATTATAATTCATTGTAAAAGAGGGTTTTTTTTTGTGGTTTTGCACCATGTAGACTGTTTGACTTGGTACCTTGAAGATAAAATTAAAAACAAAAAAATTTGTACTTGAAGGAGCAGAACCCTCTCAGCCCCGGTAGCCCTAATAGTCTCGCACAACTGTGCCTAGAGATTAGATGGATTACCTCTTTAGCATCTTATCATTTTCCAGAAACATTTTATGAAAGAAGCCCTCGCTACCCTAGTTAGAGACAATGTTGGTCTTCTAATGTAGGATCGCCCACCTCTGATTTTTATCTTCCTTAACTTCACTATTTTCATCATGAACTTACTTCCTTAAAAAAAGAGGATCGGGATGTTCTTTGTTGTTTTCTTTGCTTTTTATTAAATTAGATACAAATACTCTCTTTCCATGCGGTAAGAAAGAAAACTCTCACCCTGGTGTCAGCTGCGTGTCATAAAGGGTGACTATATGTAACTGTGTCCACACACTAGATGTACAGAGATGCTAGATTGAATTATGTTTTCGTATAATGACCCCATTAATCATTAAATTGCCTTAGATTAGCTTTCCCTTAAAGTGAGACTGGCGCACATCAAAGCCACACATTGTGTACCCTGCCTGCAAGAGCAAGGTCCGCAGCTTCCCAGGTTTAGTCTCCTTCTATGATGCACCAGCTGACCCATTCTATGGTATTGAGTTTTGTCAGCAACATTTTATTGAGCACTGTGGTTAAGCTGAAAGAAAAAATACTGTCATGCTTCTGTCGAAAAGAACATTCTCTTTCATTGCTGGTGATGGTCCTTTTTGTTCCCTAAGAATTACAAGCGAGTTGCCGAAGTGTGGATGGACGAATATGCCGATTACATTTACCGTCGTCGTCCTCATTACTACAAGATTGACCCCGGAGATCTTTCTGAGCAGTATGCGATTCGAAAGCGACTCAAGTGCAAGCCTTTTAAGTGGTTCATGGAAGAAGTGGCTTTTGATCTGGTTAAAGTCTATCCACCAGTGGAACCGCCCGATTTCGCCAATGGAACGGTAGACCTTTTGTCAGTTTTCTCCTCTCTCTCTCTCATTCTCCCCCTTTTCGTTTGGACAAATTTAATTCTCGCTTTCACTCAGAACTGGGTCACTCCAGGTACGGGAAAGAGGGAAGTGTAAAAAGACCAAAGTGAATAGAGAAGGTATTCAAAATTTTGATTAATTGAGGGTAGGCATAAAAAGTGTCCCAAAATAAATTTCCTAGAAAGAACATTGTTGTATAAAATTACAAAATTTAATCACTTTGGGCCCAAAACTAGTTTTAGGTATTTGATGGGCTGAGGTTTTGCTTTAATAGTTGTAAAGTTTGATTGTTTTTGTTTTATTAAAAGATCCAAGCTATGGCCAACCCTGCTCTATGTGTGGACACTGCGTATAAGGGACATCAGGAACGTTTCGGACTTGAGTTGTGTGGATCTGGAGAGCAGACGTTTCACCTCACTTGGCACAAAGATATCCGTCCAGGGAAGAGGCGATTTTGTTGGGACGTTTCCAGCGGCGATACACACGCCCCAGTCCTACTGTACACGTGTCACGGAGGCATGGGAAACCAGCTTTGGAAGTATGACCATGTAAGTTTATTTGTTCATTGCATAATTGTATGTCTTAAATGATAAAAAAAATACTCCAATTTTCAGTGAGTCATTCTGTTGGGTTGAAATTTACATCATTATCCATTATTCTCCAGGAAAATAAGGGTCTTTGTATATTGCTGCCAGAGAATCTGCCGTACTCCTTCCATTCCCTTGTACCCTATTAAAATCCTTTATCCACCCCATTGTACCCTCATAATGTTGAGGCGCTCTATGCTGAGGAAACTCGTTATGTCAAGCTACGTCCCCGAGTCAAAAGCCACAAGCTCGCCCTCTCTTTTATGAGCTCCACCATCACACACATACGTATATTCTATCCCCCTGATTCTCCACCATTCTCTTAAAATCTCCATACCACTTCAAAAATATTGACAGTTACAACCTCATTCATATAATCTAGCAGTTTATCCCCTCCCCCGAGCCATGGTGTTTAGGGACTCAATTGGAGGGGTGTAAAGGCAAAACGAGGAATTATGTTCTCTCGGCCCAAAAAACAAGAACTAAAAAGGTCCACACGAAGGTGCTTAGATATCTGAGAGGGTATAATAATACAATGAAGGATTCAAATGAATTAAATAAATACAGTGCACAAAAGGGTGATATTAAATACAACGTGTTAAATAAATACAGTGCGCAAAGGCGTCACATCAAATTCAAACGTATCAAATGAATACAGTGCACAAACGGGTGCATTAAATATGTCACATGATTAAACCACAAACGACAACACGTCGTTACAAAATAAGCACTGCTATTCCGGACAATCGGTACAGGAATGTACTCCCCCGTCTTACGTCCTTTATAAATAGGTGTAGGTCTCGATAACGAGAACCTAAGAATGGGGCGTAAGATGTAAAGAAGTACTCCAAATACCTGTCACGGAAGTAATGAGGCAATGCACGGATGGCGGTTGTCCTGGAAACCGGGAGAGTCGTAACGAGCCCAAGCGTATTCCGACTTCCTGGTGAGAGCGAGAGAGAGACTAGTAAATCGGGAGCTTGCAATCGGTGCAGCGGCAGATGCTGGCAGGGGTCTGTAGGTATCAGCAGGTCCTCGTTGTATGAACTCCTGATCGGCTCTACTTCTTAGAGTCAGGGGTTCCCTATTTATACCAGTCACTATGAACGCCTACGTGACGAAATTCAGCCGGTTTTTAGTTCGTCGACCCACAGTTTCCAGCCCCTACGGCGTAAGGTAGGTAATAAGTTATTGAACCGCGCTTCCTAGGAGTTACGACGTAAGTTAAAAATGGGTCGTAAGCCACCTGGTAGGTTATCCTTACAAGGGGCTTCTGCCTTCTACCGGCAAAGTGGTTCCACCTTAACCCAAGTGGGAGTGGCGAAGTGGAATTTTATTTATTTGTTTATATATCCTTCATTTAATCATCTCACTCTCCTCACCTACCTACCCTCATGTTTTCTGTCCTGCCGAGTGCATTGGCATGCCTACTTTTCTTCTGTCTGACCCTGTCATGTTCATCCACTTTCTTCTCCCTTCTATCACAAAGGCCTCTTTTGATGCCCATTTTGCTCTTAGGTGAAGGTGGGGCATGGGTTCCCCCCCATCATCTTTTGTCTGCCATGCCCAAGCAGAAGGCTGTCACTGGCCCCAATTTACCCTGCATCTGTAAATTCGGACAACCTATTTGGAAAGTTTTCCTAATGGATGGTTAAAAGGAAGGTGTGCTGGATCCGCATCTGCTCTACCAGATGGCATACCGGTTGCAAGCAATTTACAAGTTCCAGTAGTGCTGACCTCTTATTGGCCGCGGTGGTGGGAAGTCGCGAGGGAGAACATGAATCTAATTCTGGTGCAATGGCATTTAAACCTCTTTCCCACGCCTCTTTTCAAACTCCTCCTCCTGGGACAGTCTCCCCTTCAAAGAAGGGTTCTTATGACGCGTTTTAAGCCCATTCATTCCATGTATCACCACTCGTTTGATCCTTATGTCAACGAAGGAGATCCTCACTTTGGTTACTCTCGTTTTCTAGTATTTGAATTTATTTTTATATCCGTTATCTAAGGTTGACGTATTTGATTTAAATGTTTTTGAATCTCGCTATGGTGAGCCACGTCATATGTGGGCTTGTGGCGATGGAGACGTAGTGGTTAAGGTCGCTTCTCGAACTCAGCCTGATGCTCTCTGAAAAATGTCTACACTTGGCGACGTTCTGCTACACCTCTCCAGGCTCAATTTTTTCAAAGGTGTAATAAGAACAGCTCTCTCCATCTGAGAAGCTATTTTCCGAAGTTCTCTCTAACACTGGAAAAAACCATCCTTCAAATCGAAGGAGGCTCGTTTCTTCAAATGATTTTCACACCAATGACCTGCGTCGTACTCTTCTTCATCTCCTCCCCAAGATATTGGGCAGCTCGCCGCCCCTATGTCTGCACACCACAGCGCCGAGAGTATTGCGTTAGACCTTTTTCCAGGACACTTCGTGTCAGGCTGGATCCTTGCCAGTCGGTTTCCATGCCCCATCCTTGGAGTGGTACCGTGTGTATCCTATTACACTTGGTACCTGGAGGAGCTGCGCATCTTCCTGGCATGTGTGCTAATTAGGAAACCCCCGTCAGTGGGTTGACATGAATTGATGGGGTCTGGGAAAGTTGTTGGTGCGCTTCCCCCTCGCTCCCTTTCAACACTACCTTTTTTTTAACTATTTGTCCACCTGGACAGAGTCAAAATTAGGGACGCCTCGCCACTGGGTTAAATACAACTCTATGGGGCCGGGGTAAGTTGGTACGCTTCCTTCTTGCTCCCTTTTATCATTCCTTTTTCTCTACGACTACCCCCTCAACCCTGGAAGCTGTGCACTCCGTCGAGATACCATATTCGGTTTGCTAACGCCGGGGTATGATAATAATAGGTGATCACCTACCCTACTCTTTAGATGATGCGCCTATCTCTACTACTCTTCATTGCCTACCGAACCTGCTCTTCTCTCCACAAGTTCTGGCTGCTCGGCGCACTTTCGTCCTCTTATGGGTCCTCAGTCGAGTGGCAGTGTATACTGCGAGGGCCGAAAGCCCGCTGGCTGAGGGAAGTATTAGGTATGAGGTTTGCTGGTCCGTCTACTCTGCTCACTTTCTTCCAGTACATACATAAGTTGGCTAAGCCGGCACCATCATTTATGGTCAAAGCTTGAGGACAAACTCATCTGAATGGCAGGTCGAGTATGTGTAAATGATCACATTATGGGACTTTCTAATCTTATGGAGACACTCTTAACCTCCTAAGGCATTGGGAGATCATAGTATCTACTTTACATGAAACTGTTGTATGGCTACAACAGAGTAAAATAGTGGGCGACCGCAGGCGCATGAAGATCCGCCTCCAAGCGAGGCCTTGCCCTCCCTAGGTGTCGAAGATGACGAGGTAACTCGAGACACCCGTTCGACCGGTGGAGTGACTTCCCTCCCACCATTTGCATGCGGGTAAGGGGCTTTCCATTTGCAATCTTTGGAGGCAACTCCACCTCAGAAAACGAGGTGAACTCCTATATCTACGGCTTTCCACTTACCCCCTTCTTTAGTGTCTACCTTTACGACTCCATCTCTGCAACAGCAGCGTTCTTCCCTTTCCTATCACAGGAGACTGCAAAAAAAAAAAGCAGTCAGGCAGCCTAGAATTGACTGCTTTCCCAGGGAGCACCCCGTTAGGGCCAACCCCCTTAGATGAACAAGTGTTATTGGGGCCCATCGGATCGTTTCCCCTACGTTCATGCAGGGATGAATCTTTAGCTTGCAGGGGGCCGGCATGCCTGCCTGCCTTCCTTGCTAGCCCCCGTCACTTCCCTGATGTAGGTCAGTTTGCCGGCCACAAAATCTTCAATGTGGAGCGAACCGGAGCTCGCTGCCAAACAGATTCTGGGTCCGCCTCTGTCCAGGCTTCTCCCCTGACTGCTCGATCCCCAGATGCCAAACGAACCAAGGCGAGACATCCTCCCCGGACTGGTGTCACCTTCACAGCAAGGCCATTCTCCATTTTGTAGAAGGATCTTGCTGAGGCAGGTCCGTCGGGCGGGTGGAGAGAAGCGGGTTCTTTTCTATCCCTCCTCTCCAAAGAAAAAGAAGAAAAGCAGGAAGAAGTCAAAGAAGTCCTGTCCTCTCGCTCCGAGGGGATTCCGGGGACGGATAGGTCCGCTGCCGCTTTGGCAAGCGATCAACCCAAGATCGGCACATCCAGCCCCGAGGCGTTCTCGGGCGGGGAAGCACAGATAAATGTGCAAGTAGGCCGAGTGGAGCCTCTATTACGTTGGCACCCCTCATTCAGAGACTAACTGGCGTTTTCGAGCCTACTGGCTTCAAACCCTTTCTAGTTATTCGCTCCACAGATGGCAGCATCTTAGCCAAAGGCAACATGCTATCAGAAGAGAGCATTAGCTAGTTTGACTGGTAGAAAGACGAAGGTGAGCCGTTTCTCGGACGGGAGCTTTCTGGCGAATGCAGTAGACCCTTCCACGGTGGCTATTATAAGCGCGCTTTGGACCCTCAATGGCTCATCGTGAGTATGACGCCGCACTCTACCAAAAACTTAATGAAAGGAGTAATTTATGCGATGAATCTCGTGGACTACTCCTTTGAAGACAAGACATCATGGAAGAGCTGGCTGACCACAGGACGGTCAAGGTCGAATGTGAGATGAAAGAACATAGACGGGTCTCGTGATCCAACCCTACATTTAATCACGTTCGACCATAACAGGCTCCATGAGTCTGTGCTTGCTGGTTGGTATCGCTTTTGCGTGAACTCATTTGTGCCATTGTGTGGCTACCTCCAGCGCTTGTGTAGACGTACAAAGTTGGGTTTTTCCCAAACTGTGTAAGTTTCTCTAAGGCCATACACTATAAGTCCTTTTCGTGTATGGCCAAGTGTGTCAGTTGCGGTGAGCCACACCCTGCTTCCTCGAATCAAAATGGCGCGTATCTCCTGGAGAAAGAAATACTGGGCTTTCAGACTGCGGATCGTCTATCATTCCACGAAGCTAACTGGTGCACCCGGCGCTGCTTGCTGCGAGGTATTATGCCTCAATTCTAAAAAAATAGCACCCTTTGTTTCTGGCCCCTCTATGCATGTGAGCACGGTCGTTTCCGCGCTCATTCGGAGCCCTTCTTCAGGTTCTACCCCGTTTACCCCTGCGCTGCCCTGATAGAATTGGCGGCACAAAGGATTCACACCCAGCCTCTGCTAAAACCATTTCTTCCCCCCTTTTCCCAGCGTGACCGTTTTCCGTAAGGCGAAACTGCCGCTTGCCCTACCGAGTCGTTGGATTCACAGGTGTCAACACCCCTGAAGGTGCTCGCGAGGCCGTCTTCCTCTGTTTCTAAAGCTGCCCCCCGAAAGGAGGACTACCAAAGGAGCTTCGGCTCCTACGTCCTCACCCAAGAATGACTGGGTGGTTCGAAGAAGATCGATCCTTCAAAAGAGGGACCCCCGCCTCCGAAACTGCCCTCCCTGCCTAAGGTTTCGAGGCGGAGGGAGGAAAAGACTCGCATAGTAAGCCTAACTTCCTCCGATAAGTTTTCGAAAGCGACAGCATCGAGAGTTCTTCTCCTGGGAAGCCTTTGACGAGGCTCCCGCATCTCTTCTGAGCTAGTCCTGGAGGGAATATTCCTTCTATAGAATTGCCGCGAACTCTATGCCAACTGGGAGGAGTTGTGGAGGCTTGTCTCATCCTGTCCCCTCGTTAACTACCTATATTTCTGCAGAAGACCATGCTGTGCGCTTGCCCCTTGCGCACCCTCCATGGGTATAAAGGTTTTTGCAAACCCAGCTCCACAGCATGGGGGTAGCGGAGGAGGATTTACACCCGGCATGAGAGTTCCATTCTTTTATTTGATATAAATATCTCCTTTCAGGCAGTGGAGCTACACCAGAATAGGAAGTATACTGTAATTTCTACGTACATTCCACAGTCAGCAGACTTCGAACGCGGGGAGTTCCCTCTGCGTCGTGACCCGGTTGCCGAGGCCCTTTCTTTTCCTCGGGGATTTGAATGCTATACACCCCTGCTAGGACTACACGATCAATCCTAGAGGGTGAGGCTCTTGCCGAACTAATTTACGAGCTGGAGATGTGTATCCTAAATGTGGATGAGTTTATGCATCACTGCCTAGAACCGCTTCATTTTCCTGCCTTGATCTATCCCTGTTCTCTCCAGATGCACAGCCTGATTTTGGGTGGGAGGTGTTGATGACCTTCCGTGGTAATGATCACTTTCCCATTTAACTATCATTTGCTGGAGCGCTACCGCCTGAAAGACCACCCCGCTAGTGCTTGGAGAGGGCGCGGTGGTCCTCATTTTAGGAAATGACTGATTTCTCTCTCCCAGTCGAGGAGTATTGGTTAGTGGATCAGTTCTTCGGCAACTTTATCGCCGTTGGTCTAACTACTATCCTAGAACGTCTGATCGTTTTGCACGCCGATCGCTTCCTTGGCGGTCAGCCGAATGCGAAACCACCCTCGGACAGAAGTGTTCTAAGCTAGGGCTAAGTTCCAGTATAATTCAAAGTACACCCGCTTCTCTTCCTGGCAAGCATACGTGTCTTCACTTAATGGGAAGGCGCCTATTCAGAGGTCTGGATGCGAGTCAAAATGATTCGGGGCAAATTTTTCCAGGACCGCACTCTCTGACCTCGCGTCCGTGGTGGAGTCTCGTGACCGCTTTCTCCCCTATTCTCTCGTCGTGATCTCCACTTTTGCTAGTATCTCTCGCTATGCCGAAGCGCCACAGGTTTCGGTTTTCCTTGGTCAAGGCTTCTAAGGCGGTGCACTTCTCCCGCCATCCACGGCTCAACCATCCGGACTTGTTCCTAAACGGTCTTAGTCTAGAACTGGTGTATTCGCACCGTTTCCTTGGTCTTTTTTTCGACCGACGTCTCACCTGGGAGGCTCATATTCGCAGTCTTAGGCATTCTTGTACCAGTGCCATGGACATTCTTCGTTCCGTGACTTTTAGCACTTTGGGTGCTGATAAAGATGCTGCCTCACTTTTCGACAAATCCTTTGTTCGTTCGAAGTTTGACTACGGATTCGAATTTTAGAATCGTCAGCCGAGCGTCTATTGCCGAAGGTGGACTCGATCCACCACACTGCTATCCGCAAGTCCCCCGTTGAGATCCTACATGTCGATGCCACTCGCTCTCCGCCGTATTCACTGCCATATAGGCTTGTCCGCGCGATTCCAATGGCTCTCAGTGCATCCGTGACCGATCTAGACGGTTCCCATGCCGCCGATAGACGACAATCCTAGGATGGGATTGGCTCCCTATGTTTGAAGTCAACCGGGCTCTACCAGCCGTTGCGTCTTTCTTCACGGCCGAGCTGGTTGCAATACACCACTCAGTACGGTAGATAAGGCGTCGTGCCCAGTTCGAAGATCGGATCGTGATCTATAGCCGCTCACAAAGCGCCCTGAGTTCTCTCGAGGCATTGGAATCTCCGCACCCCCTAGTTCGAGCTATTTTTGACGCCACAGCTCCCGTGAGACGAGCAACTGTTGCGCAAGTTACCTGTCCCGGAACCGGGACGAGTGTGGTCGCTGGCGCTTGTCCCTTGTGCTCGGGAGGATTTCGTACACGCAGACTTGTGGACTATACGATTTTTTGGAGAAATTTGGTCTGCTCCATTTTATTTGACTCTCTTTGGTGTTTGCCACTTGCTCCGAAGTTGGGCCTCCCACCAACGCTAGTGCGTGCTTTCCTTCCTTTGGTTTGGTTTCATTTGTTTTATAAGAAACTCCTGGCCGCAGTTTCTGCAAAATAATGGTGGTTTAATGAAATATTAAGCTCTATATCTTTTGTCTACTTATTTCCACCTATCTTTTGTACATATATTTGCTTTGTTTCTAAAATGTCATACATTTGAAGAATGTCTTCATTGTCTCTTAAATGTAATAAAAAAACTTTATTAATAATATAGGTGTATGATACTGAAAAATTATAGTTGGAAATAATTGAAAAACTTTTTGAGGATCCAAATATTTGTTTCACCAAAGTGTATCAAGAAGAGATTCCCAATTGTCAACTAAAATGGTAATAGTTAGGATGACGGAGAGTCGTAATTTGACTGTGCATTGTCCAATTTAACACTGTCATACATCTTTTTAATTACCATTCTGTATATCTTCTAGATACATATGATTACACGCATATATTACCTATTTTTTCATGTTATTTTATACAACTAACCGTGAAAACATCTATTTTACATTACCATCTCAATTTCCGACATTTTGTAATATTGAGATAACATCCACTCGGTAAGGTGATTTCTGGGAGACGGTCGAAGGAAACTTAAAGTTGCGTGCCATTGCGCCGCGACTGTTCCCATGGACCTACCCCCCCCAATGCCGCGAAGGCTTCAGGTGGCTTTCTGTCGTCTCCGAATTGAACACACTCGCGGGATGCACCGCTATTTGATGGAGCGCTTTCCTGCGCCTTATTGTGACGACTGCGTTGTCCCCCAGACTGTTCGGCACATTATCTTTGAATGTCGCAGTCTGAGTGATCCTCGTGCATGTTACCTGTCTCGGTACCGGGACGAACGGGGTCGCTACCGCCTGTCGCTTGTACTTAGGACGAGTTCATGCACATTGACTGGTGGACTTATAGACTTTTGGGGATGGCCGGCCTTCTCCCCTTTATTTAACTAGGTTTTTTTGTTGTTTACTTTGTAGGTCGCACGTTCTTGCGCCAGGGGGGAACCTCCTCCCGACGCCGAAGCTTGCTTCTTCCTTGTTGCCATTTTCCCTTTTTTATTGTTGTTGTTTTTTTTGCATATTCTTAGTTTAAAGTAGTCTAGTGCTAGGCTGTCATGAGTGCAGCGACTTGTGCCCAAGTGGGTAGTCGCCAGATAGGCTCCTAAAATTAAAAAAAAAATGCATAACAATATAATTCTTCAGAATAATGTTTCTTCTCTTCTTAATTGATTTTTGATACTGTGCTCTTTATTACCTGGGCAGGACTTCCCCACTAATATTGGCATTTCTATACACAATCATGCCTGTCTTCACACTGACGAACTTATCTTCGTGTTTGTCACTTCCCTTTTTGGCGGCTATCTTGTTTTATGTTATCAGTCTTTTTATACCCACTTCTTTAATTGATTGACAACCATATCTTCACTATAATGACTTTTTCCTTTTTATTTCCGACCAGAAAACAAAACAACTGATCCACGGAGCGGTACCTCGCTGCTTAGATTGCAACCCGGCCACCAAGGAAATTTTTGTCTCAATTTGCGACCCGAAAAAGATTACACAAAAATGGATCTTTGAGCGAATTGATATTCAAAGGTTAATTGATTGGGATAAGAACGGTTTAGTGTTGGGCAGTTAAAATGTTGAAAAACCACGCAAAGAATTATGTTATTATTATTTTAAAATTACTTTAATCATAGCCTATTTACACTATAGAGCATCCTGTCTCGGTTATTTTTATGTGCCATTTTATGGGTATTGCAAAACGGACCAAAAAGTGGGTTCATGTACCAAGGTAAAAAATTCCATTAACCTACATTCCAATCCCTATATATTTCTAGTCATGTTTTGACTTATAAATAAATGAGGACAACTATTAAAAGTTTTCACCGGCACACGATTAGTAAATTTTAATTTCACAAATGATTCTCATCGAGATATTTCAGTATTCAAAGGTGAGTTGAGGAGTCGGTTCATAGACATGTTTTGTGTCTTGAGATTTATCTCCAATATGGCACTGTATCATTTGTTACGGAATGCTGATGGATGTATGCAAGAAGTGGAATCTTTATCGGTTTAATGTCTTAGGTCTGGCCATGGTTAAGTTGGAGGGAACGGAATTAATGGAATGTAAAAGTAGAGATAGGAAGAGTGAGAACGAGGTCGGGTCGATCAGTCCGAGCTGGTCTTAAAAGAAACTTAAAAAGGGTAACGGTAACAGTGAAAATACCTGTCAAAGTTTGAGTGAAGATTTAAGAGTTTTATACTAAACATTGAACGGACCTGGCCTTAAATTGACCCATTGGTCTCTCTTGGCCCCTAACTTCATATAATCCTCCTTGTCACTTCTTAGGATTCTTTGCAGACATGCATCCAGTCAGTGCTGGAGGTCTTTGTAAGGCCATATATGTATTTTGTCTTCCAGAGGCGGCTTTATAATCCGCTTCTTTCCATTGGACACTTAGAAAGAACCAGTGATTCAGGGAAGCCTTTTGTGTTATCGTTAATCAAAGCCTTTTAGTAGTAATAAAAATGTTTTGTGCCTTTATGGGGTGGGTAAAAGGTTGCCATTTTTTGTCTATTAATGTTTTAAAATGAAATGAGATTTTGCTCCCCTTTTTTTTTAGTCACAAGTAACTTAAGGACCATATTGCTTTCCTATTTTTCATCAGGCAGGCTTTCTTTCATTAAAATTGCTCCTTTGTCTGAGCTGATCAATTTGCCATTCAAACCATTAGGCCGGCAGCATTGACGGACTATGTTTAGTTTAGGGTCGTGACCGCACTGGGGCCTTGACTGCATGACCCATTCGTTACCTGGGATAGATCAATATAGAGTTGATAGGGAGTCCAGGTGATTTGGAGGTGGAAATCAGATACATTGTGGGTTTTGTGGGTAATCATGTTTTGGTTACGTCTTTGTAGGTTTCCTTGGAGTTTTGCCCTTTTTGTAGAGGATGATATGGCGAAGTACAAACAGGATACTGCTTGTAAGTGTGCACGAATCTTGATTAACTCGAGTATAGTCCCTAGTACGCCGAAATTTAGTCCTATATCCAGTGCGACACCGATTACTGATCTGTTGTATTTAAGGCGAGTGGTAGTTTGCTAATATACGGGGGAGAGAAGCGAATCAATAACAGAATTTTGAAACTGTCGGTTAATTAGGTTCTGTTTCTGTTTTAGCCACCGTTCAAGTCCTGCAATGTAAAATTGTAAATCACAAGCTACATGTTCTTAGTATTGGGCGAGAATGGAGGTCATCTGCATAGGTGTGGAGTAGAGTTTAGGAAGGGATGTCGTGGGAGAAAAGGAATATTGAAAATGGTGAGGCATAGTACGGACCCGTGGCAATCCATTGTGTATTTGAAGGTGTTCGCGTTATTACTTGTGCTTGTCAGCCTGTAACGAAGTTAGCAAGCCATTTTTTGTACGAGTAAAGTTTGGTGTTTGATTTTGTTTACGTAACTTGTCAGTTTAAACATTCTTATATGAACTAGTGTTGATGTTTGGTGACTACAGTGCAATGGGAGGCATCTAGTGGGTTAATTTTGTATTGTACTTGACGTTCCATGATATTGGAAGGGAAGCAGAGTAGTATGATGCAGGGGTCAGTGATTGACTTGTTTAGCTCGAGAATGGGCTATTTGTGGACAGATTTCCACACTTGGAATAATTATGGGAAATAAGAGTTTAATATTTGTCAGCGTCATTACCTCGAGCACCGGAGTTTTAGGTGAATATTTAATATGCCAGGGTCTAAGCTTGGGAGGATTTAGCCTGGGATACTGTTTCTATAGTGAACATGTTTATTGCACTTGAGGGCAGGTGTTTGTGGCTCTTTCTAGAATTTTAGGGTTTGTGTTCAGGAAGGCTTGCCAGTGCCTTTCTGCAGCGTTTGTTTGTTCCTTGTTGTTGTATATGTATGCTTTGTCGCCCTGAGGTGGGCAAATCAGAATTTCAATTTAGTTGATAATGAAGTCCCACTCAAATTATTTGCTGATTGAGAAATGGTCAAAGAATATAGTGTAACGTGGGTTTTGCAGGGGTTGTTTTGGCCAACAGAGGATGTTCAAGGGCTTATTTTAGTAATAGGTGTTTAAGGATTTGCCTTCTATTTTGCCGTGTTGGTGGGCGGTAATTAGCGCGGAGTCGTTTGATGGGGCGGGCTATGTACAAGTTGGTGAGTAGTGTTTGTTGAGGCGTGTTCGGAGGGTGCCACGTTTGCAGGGTTCATGTGTAGTATCCGCCTTGCCCCATTTACCTGTGTGAAATGAGGCAGCCTTTCGTCCATGCGATTGTTTTGAGGTGTAAGGTTGGATGTGAGAAGGCACACACACGGATCTCGAACCGACCCTCTTGAAGTACTCCTCAGATGCGGGCTGGCATCAAATGACTTTGACTAAGATATTCTTTTCTGGACCTTCTCCCGAAGCGAAGGCGCGATTCGTCTCTCCGTCGGCATTCTACGCAATTGTTTGTAATTTGCTTCCGATGAGGTGTTTAGTCACCTTATCTAAATCATACGTCCTCCCTCCAACCCCAAGATGACAGGGTTTTATTTGGGGCCACCATAGACTCTTAAGCTCCTCGTCCTGGTATCTTGTCGGGTTCGTGTTCAACCGTACGGAAACACACTTAAAAAAAACTAAAAACTAATTGGTTATAAGCGTTTAGACTGCCGTTCCTTTAAATTCATTAATGTATTTTATTGTTCGCCACTCGTTTATTTGCCTTTGTCCATTTCATTGCATTAATTACTAATGTACAATTGTCGAATCAATTCTGTATATACTTGCTTATGGTGCCATAGAGAGGTAATTTTCAATCTTAGGCTTTTTAATGTTGGGGCCGACTAGTTTTTTTTTTTTAAGTTGCTGTTAACATCGGTAGTTCATGTGTGTAAGATCCAAGGTAAAAAAAAAAAAATTCTGATTACTCCTTCAATTACTTTGTCTTAAATTATTGTGGTTGTGGCATTCTAATGCATCACTGAGGGTGGTGGAATCCAAGTTCTCAAGGTCAGCAAGAAAGGTAAAAATCGGGTAGGAACTTTATTAATTATTCGCTCTATAAAACTTGGGTTTATAAAAACTATATTTATTTTTTGTTACCACATTTATCTAAGATACCAGGCTTAAAAGGAAACATGTACGTTGCTTTTACACTTTCATAAATTAAATTGTTACTAAATATTTGGAATGTATATCCCTTAATTTCTGATTCCAACCCAACTTCGACATTTGACGCGAAAGAAAAAATTAGAAAGCGTTCGAAAGACTATTTTTAATTGGTTCCTCATCAAATGAGTAAAAATTCTCAGAAAATAAATGTCCCACTCAATGGGATATAAGAAATAAGTGCACCCCAGTAAGGGCATAGATCTCTGGAAGAATAAAGATTGACTAGAAAGATGAAGAATAATTCAAATTGGCTAGAAGTAAAGAGCAATCGTGCTCAATCAAAATACGAGAGAAAAGGCCATGATTCCCCTACAGCACAAAACAGACTAAAAAAAAATTAGAACCTCAAAGCGATTTTACTGAGTTAAGCTTACAGAAAATACATAATAATGTTTCCCAATAACCAATAAATCTCAACAGGAGGCTAGACTAGTTATAATTATTTCCAAAGACACCCAGACAATCACAGACAAGATTTAACCGTTGGAAGCACCAGGACGTTTTGACGACCGGTCAGTCAGGCAGAAAGTTTAACCTTCAAGTTGTCTGCTAATTTATCTAGAAACTCGAACGTGTTCAAGTAGTCTTTCCTTGTCAATCTGAAAATATATTATATATATATAAAAACTAAAATCATGGTATTCTTAAATGGAAAATCTAAACTTGCATCAAGGCCTAAAAAAGTACATAATGGCAGTAAAGTGTATGTTCTTACTTGTCCATTCCTTTGATGCAAATTGCTAAGTCTTTGGTCATAGAACCTGACTCAATAGTATCGATACAGACTCTCTCAAGAACTTCACCGAAGTGTGTGAGGGCGTCATTGTTATCGATCTTGGCTCGATGAAGGAGGCCTCTTGTCCAAGCGAAGATTGAAGCTGGTGGCACAGAAGGTAATTGTGATTTAATTATTGTTCCTCGGGGAGGGGGGGGGGGTGATTCCCAAAGGTGTTGCCCCGCGAGTATAATACGCAATGACGGTAGTGTCAAATCAAGTTAGCTAATTCACAACAATGCGTGAACCAAGTGGGTGTGGATGTGATGGAAAGAAGATAGATGGAGCAGGGTGGTAGGAGTAAAGGGTGTGAAGATTTGCATGATGCAATGATTGTGTATAAATGTATGATCTAGAGAATTATGCGAGTAAAGTTGAGAATCGCAAGGGTGAAAATGTGTTGTAGTGTGGGACCTGGTAATGATAGAAGAGAAGCTAAGGGGAGATTCTGGAATGACTTGAAGGAGTGGTGGAAAGGAATGGGCATCGGTTGATGGTTGTAGGAGATACGAATAGGTGACGTTGAGAGGAGGGATAATTGGAACCTTTGGTACAGGTCGAAGGATTAGTGGTTGGGTTTTTTGCCGAAAGAAATGCATAGCAAAAGATTTTTCAGCATAAGGATATTGGGCAAAGAAGAAGGTGGGAGAACTTAACGATTGATCTATGCCTAGTAAGAAAGAATATGTTGCGGTGTTGTAATGTTAAATTGGCTGGAGCGTGGCTGAGAAGACGAAGGTAGAAAGAAAGGAGAGGAACTAGAATAGTGTGAACAGCAAAGACAAGATGTTCATTTTTTCACTCGAAATCTTTCCATACCAATGAGTAGGCCAAAGTAGATGAGAATACACTGATGAGTTGCATAATGTGGGCATGCAATATGATGTAAATACGATTGGCTTCTTGGGAGTAAATCAAGTGCTGAATCAGGGTGTGGAATAGATAAACATGCAAAAGATTGTTACTGCTGTAATAGATCATATAGACACTTGAGATGCTAAAAAGGCGTTATGATTGTGCTATGGACTGTCTGGCGGCGGTGTTGTAAGGCAATGGAAAGTGCAGGAATAATGGCGTTAAATGGGGGAGAAATGTGAATGCAAAAATTAAGAAATACAGGGGGATAAGTATTTGTGTTAGATAAAGTACAAAAAGTTTCAAATAACTAGGATGCATTGTAATGATAGTACAGATGAAGCAAATTGTAACCACGAAGTTTTAAGTAGTGAGAATGTGTGGCGCGTTACTTAACAAGTGTTGCCCCTCAGATTCTCTTCACTTGAACCCGAGTGCTCATGAAGGATGCCACGGCATTTGATCTTTTCCAGAGGTGCTAGTTAAAGTGATTCCAAGATGGTCCTGGTCCGCTTGCGACCAGGACCAGTGAAACTGGTTTGACGATGAAGGGTTGCTTCTAATCAGTGGAGAGGGAATTTGAGGGTATCGCAGTTTGCTGAAGAATTAATTGTGTGCCAAACATATATAGGTGATCTTCGATTGGGAGAATTGTTGTTTCAGCATCGAGGTGGTGGATTGGGTGGTGCTTTGGTGGTCAGTTGCACATCAAAATCAGAATGAGAATAGCGGCCAAGCCCGAAGGCATCGGGGAAAGGTCCTCGTTAGGGGTCGGGCAGGTAGTGTTTTAACACCAACCAGCGATCATAGATCCCTTTGTGATCATGCGGCAATGGTATGTGGATGCGAGTGCATATAGGTTAATACTAGTACTACATTGCCAGGGTTTCGGAACAGGGGATATAGTGGGTATGTTGTGCTATGAAGACGGGATTTGAAAATAGGTGCGTTGTGATGATGCATATGAAACCATTTACCTCTACGGAGGGAAGTTCAGCGCATCCACTAATGGGTGGGGCCAGATCGTCTCGCCGCACGCGGGGTCGAACCCGTGCCTTGACGCTAGCAGACGAGGCAGGGGTTCATTGTAGGGTAGGTGCGCTTGCTTCCCACGATGGGGTGCGTAGTTCATTGTCGTGTGGATGAACTGTGTACGAGTATTGTGAGCGTTTCTTTGTGTTGTACGAAGTTTGTGTTTGTGAGTACTATAAGGTTGTTGAGTTTGGGCAAGTCATGAATGGGGTTAGGGCGATACTCGGTACTCTGGGGTTACGGTTGAGTGGAAGAGGTTTGAGGAGGAGCCAAATTGGCGGGTGGTCAGGGGTAAAGAGGGTGACTTGGATACGGAGCTGAACTGAAATGTGATGGATGAGTGAATGATCTTTATCTGGACCATTATGTGATCCATTAAGAGGATGTGGGGGAAAGGATGACGTCTTGAGGGAACCCGTCGGGAAGCTTTTTCCATATTCGCCAGAGTTGGGAGCAGTTTATTTTAAGGTTAACTGAAGGTATGGTTTCTAATTTTCTTGTTTGATTGGTGTACTTACTTTGTGACCCCCGGGTTCTATTCAGTCAAACCCGACAGCACTCAGGAATGTGGCCACGGCCAGGTGTCTTTTCTAGGTCTCCAAGAGAGGTCAGCTGTGAGGTGTTCGAGGAAAGAGCAGGGGAGGAGGATCAGACGAATGGTGTCAACTGTCAGTTGGCGCGGGGGTGTCAGGGTCTCTTGTCTGTTTTGATTGGTGTAAATGAGAAGAATTGATTCGCTGGTTGCAACGTTGGTGTATGTATGGGAGGAGAATGGTATGGAAAGATCTCGAGTGACAAAATGTTGTTGTTGCATTGCTCCCCCCAACCGCTTGGGAGAAAACCTTTGATCTTACAGCCAGTGCTGTAGACCGCAACGATGTTACCACAATTAAGTGGGGTCTCGCCTTCTGTGAGGCTGTCCTGAGGGACCAGGCTAGAGTGGAGGGAGGCTGTTGCATGCTGTGGGAATTTTATAGCACCCTCTTGTGCTAACGATCCATGCAAGTGGAGGTGCACCCACGTGGGGTGGTTGTCTTATACCCACTTGCAAATGACATGACCACTTTTGGCCTACAGGGTGGCCAGAAGTTAAAAAACACGCCCTTGACCGGTCAGCATTGATAAGAGTGCAAATGAGAGGGTTACTTCATGTGCGAAAGGTGGATAGGGAGAGGAACGACTAGATGTTTATGGTTAGAAAGAGGTTGTGACCAAAAGTGTTCTGCGGTGGTATGGACCTGTAAGTAGAAATAGATGTGAGAAGAAAATATATGAGTGTTAGGGTGTGAGAAGGTTGGAAGACCAGGTAAATGGTGGGCTGATCAAGGTGGTGGATGATAAGTGTGCATGGAGTGAGTTTGTGATAAGGGCACGCTTGGGATTTTGTGCCCATAGATTTAAATTCTAAATAAAAACAGGCTACTAAGATTAAAATTTAAAATCTGAAAAAAAGCAGCCATGATTAAATTTTTATAAAATTTGTGAACTTCGCCAATTATAATAATTTTAAAAAGGAACTCTAAACTAAATTTCCCCCCTTTCTAAATATTAAGTCGCTAAAATACAGTTATAGAAGAAGATATATAAAAATAAATTTTATGAACTTCACCATTTGTAATTCTTTGGGTTTTACAAAATTCACAAAATTTTGATACTTATATTTATTTGTGAACTTTACCATTTTGTTTTTTGGTATTATAAAAGAATTATTAGAAATAACTTTGATAAAAAAAACATAAGTCATAACCAAACTAAGATGAAATTATTATTCAAATGCTCAAAAAAATCCCCTTCTTAAATTACAGTTAGGGAAGAAAGGGCACGACTTTCGGCCAAGTTAATCAAAACCTAAAGTAAAAAGAATATGAACACACGAGGCCCCGCCGCCTAAAAAAACTCAATGACATCACAGTCCGTCGTGCAGGAGTCCGGCCCAAGGACAAGGGAGAAGCACTAGCGACCCTGTTTTTAGGGTACCAGGACAGACTAGAATATTCAACTATAAAGTGTTTTGCCTCTGGGAAACTAGCAATTTTGGCAAAGAGGTTGATCTGGCAAGTGCTCTCCGTCATATGAGCCTGAATCTCAAATGTCCTATTCGAGGCAATAAAAAATGACAGTGATAACGTCGAGGCATTGAGGGGTAGGTCCACGGGATTTATTTATTTATTTATAACATTTATCACTTCTGGCGACTTCCAATATGGGCATAAGTCGCCGCAATTATTAGGGAATATTAAAAAAAAAAAGCAAACGAAAAAACCCGCTCCAACGTCTAAGGGATGCCCACCTCCCTAAGGTGCCCGAATATGCAATCAAAATGCCCCAAAACTATATACAATGCAGTCCAGCTTCATCTAAGAACTGATAAAGTCAAATGTTAGGCGAACACAAATCCGTCCCGAGTACAAGGGACAAGCGGGAACAACCCCGCTCGTTTCGGTACCGGGAAAGGTAACGCGCGAAGATCGCCCAGACTGGGACGCTCAACAAGAATGTGCCAAACAGTCTGGGGAACCACTCAGTCATCGCAATAAGCTGCAGGGAAGCGCTACATCAGATGGCGGTGCGTGCCCATTTCGGAAACTAAGGAAAGCGACCTGAAACCACCCAGATAATGGGGAACTAGGTCCAAGGGAACAGTCGCGGCGCACAACTTAAGTTCCCGTCGGCCGTCTCACCTCTTCTTTGCCAGGCAGTCCGGAGGGCTGATTTGATTCCTGCCATAAAGTCAGTGTGATGAAGAACAAAGCGCTTGTCTGATCACCCATTCCTCGGCGACTCTGGCGCCCTCATTCCCCACATTTTGTGGAACCCAGCAGAAGATAATCTTGACATCCACCCGAGTCGCGGCAGCCGTGGCGTCAAGGATAATGTGAAACAAGTCGTGCGGAAATTCCAATGAGCGACAAAACTAAGGGCACTTTGTGAGTCTAGAAATCAATCCGGTGTCTGAAATGGACACGACACGTTATCTCCCGTATCGAGCGCTGTATTGCAACCGGCTCTCATGACAGTGTGCATCAAATATTTTTAAAACTTTTCCCGACGCTGTAGAAGTTTTGGAAGTAGAGGCGCAGCAATAAATAGTCGAAATTGGTACCCTCCAGGGTATAACTCGAACAGCCACCGCTCCGAGAGATACACAGAGGTCTCTGAGTTTGCTAGACCTAAATCCAAAGGGATTAGCTTATGAGAGGAGTCTTTCAGCAACATAAACACAGTCTAGAGCGGCCGAGTATACAATGAGAGCCGTTGTCGACTGAAAGAAACGCTGGGCCCGCGCGTACAAACTCCTGATGCAATGTGTACGGCCCAGAGCAAACGGTATTTCCAGGGCGCTGACTAAGTCTCTTAATAAGAGATGTGTAAGGCACCGGTGTGGTGGATCGAGTCTACCTTCTGCAAATCACGGTTGGGTGCGGATGCGTAAAACTCACATCCGTAGTCAACCTTCAAACGAACAAAGGAACGGTAGAAAAACAAGGGAATAAGAAGCAATACAAGCACCCCCAAGTGATGAAGATCACGCAACTAAGAATGTACATGGTGCGGGTAGGAGACCCATCCAAAAGGTGCGGATATGGGGCTATCAGGAGGCGCCGGTCGAAAATAAACACAGGAAATTGTGCGAATCTATCATTTACATGCGAACTCCCTTTCTGAACGAGTTCGATTTGGGGCGAGGCCGTGGATGCAGACAAAAGTGAACTACCTAATTCTTGGCCAAAGAAAGCTGAAACCCGCGCGCGATCATTGCCTTTTGGGGCTGGCGCTACAAAGTTGGCATCTGTGCCCCCACCAAAGGATACCGAAAGCTCGTCGACGTAGAGGTTAGCGAGACCATCTTCCGGCAGCATCGAGGTGATACCGTTGATGCTCATGGCAAGTAGTGATAATGAGGACACTTCCCTCCCTTAATGGACAGGGAAGCGCTCTCCCACCCGTATGCGGAACGGACGAGCTCGCATGAACTCATTTGGAGATTGGTAGGCGTCGACTCACCCCCATTGTGTGGAGGGTCTCAATGAAAGACCCCGCCACGGACGCGGGATCAGAGATTGCGGTCCAGTTCTCATGTAGAATTTGCCCCCGAATCCATTTGACTCGATTCCACACCTCTGCAAGAGGAGTCTTGTCATTAAATGAAGACACATAGGCCCGCTAGGAAGAGAGGCAGATATGCTTTGAAACATACCGGAACCTAGTCCTAGCTCAACGAAATTCGTCGACGAGGTAATCGTTTGTGCGGCGCTTATAGCGGATGTAGGCATATAGCTTCGGTCTGAGAGCAGTCTAACATTCGGCCGACCACCCAAAAAAAATCGAGGGCGTGCAAAATGACGAGACATTCTATGAAAAGTAGTTAGGCCCACTGCGATGAGGTTGCCAGAAAAGAACTGAACAGCAGCATCCACCGACCTGAACTCGTCGACTAGGATAGAGAAACCGGTCATTTCCTGAAATGGGGACCACCCCGCCCGCGCCAAGCAATACCGGGTAAGTCTTTCGGGAGGTAGTGATCCAGAAAATATTTGAATGGGAAAGTAATCACTATCATGGAAGTCATCGACCACCTCACACCCAAAATCAGGCTGTGCATCCGGAGAGCACAGGGATAGATCAAGGTATACATTTGTACACCTATCTCCAACTTGTCGATCAGGATGGCAAGCACCCGACACCTGGGATTAATGGAATATTCTCCCTAGAAGGGGTTGTCTACCGTTCAAATCCCCGAGCAGTAAAAATGGCCTTGGCAACAGTGCCACGATGCGGAACAATTCCCCCGCGTCAAAGTCGACTGATGGTCGAATGTACTCAGAAATAACAGTATACCTCCTGTCCAGGTGCAGCTGCACCCCTGTCTAAAAGGGGATATTTACACAAAGAGAAGACATCATGGCAGATGTAAATGGCGCATTTCCCCGCCCGGCCCCCGTCCCGTGGTATTGTTGTCTCAAAACCCTTATACCCCGGAAGGGTGGGCAGGGGGCACGCACTCAGCATGGTCTTCTGCAAAAATATAGCTAACAGGGAACAGGGGGAGACGAGCCTCCACAACTCGTCCCATTTGGCCCGGACTTGGCGGGAATTCCATTAAAGGGATATGTCCTCTAAGCCTAGCTCAGAGATGTGGAGACCCTCTGGGGAATGGCCGTACGTTTTCCGTTTCTGAGGAAAAACTCTGGGCGCTGTTGGCAGAACAAGGAGCTGAAGGCTCTATCGCGGGAGGTTGGTCTCGCTATGCGAGTCTTTTCCTCCCTCCGCCTCGAAACCAGTCCAGCCTAGAGTGAAGATGTAGCAGGCGAAGCTCCTTTGATGCTGTTCTCCTTTAGGGGGGCAGTTTTATGAACTCAGGAAGACCGCCTCACGACCAACTTTAAGGGTGTTGTCTCCTGTGATTCTGGCTACTCGTTGGAGGTGCGTGGCCGTTTTGCCTTACAGGAAACGGTCAAGCTTTTTGCCGGGGTTTTAGTTCGGCCTTGACCACCCCATGGTCGGCTAACTCTAAGGTGACGTCTTTTATGGAGTAATCCACAAGATCTCTCATATAAACGACTCCTTTCACAAAGTTCATTGTAGAGTGCGGCGTCACACTCACCCGCGAACCATTAAGTGTCTGAAGGGCACTAATCATGGCTGCCTGGGAAGGGGTTTTAGTTCGGCCTTGACCACCCCATGGTCGGCTAACTCTAAGGTGACGTCTTTTATGGAGTAATCCACAAGATCTCTCACATAAACGACTCCTTTCACAAAGTTCATTGTAGAGTGCGGCGTCACTCACCGGCGAGCCATTAAGTGTCTGAAGTGCACTAATCATGGCTGCCTCGGAAGGGTCCGATGGATTCACCAGAAGGCTCCAGTCCGAGAAACGGGTCACCTTCGCCTCTTTATCAATGAAGCTAGCTAATATTCTCATCTAAAGGATCATGTTCGCCTTGGTCAGCATGCTGCCTGCCATCAATGGAGCGAATAAGCAGAAAGCGTTTGGAGCCAGCAGACTCGAAAATGCCAGGTAGTCGCCCAATGAGGGGCCAAGACGTAATAGAGTCTCCGCTCAGCGCCCTTGCATGTATAGATTTAAAAAGGTGGGGGATAGAATGGAACCTTGGTGACACCATTTGTGAAGTTTCTGGTATTTGATGATTGGCCAGAAAATGTTACATGTGGACTTCTGTCAGATAAGTAGTTGACCAGGCATCTTTGTGTTGTGCATGTTTGTGCTGTATATTTCGTTTGTGTCAGGGGATGGCATCAAAGGCTTTACTGATATCTAGTGTTACTCAAGTGTTTTATGCACTGGCTTATTTGAGTTCATACTATCAAATGCTCCTTGTGTGAAGTCTGGCAGAATGGTGTTTGGTGAGTTTAGGGATCAGAACCGATTGTTGTGGTTAGCGAGCTGCACAGGACAATTAGTTTTAGTAGGAGTTATTCTGTGACTTAGGAGGGGGTACAGAGTAGTGTAAATGGTCTGTATGAAGAGGTTTGTGTGGGGTTTAGGGATGGTGATTATGGTACTCTGTTTCTAAATGTTGGGTATGGTGGTGTGAGAGTTACTTTCTTTTTTTTAAATTTTAGGAGCCTATCTGGCGACTACCTATTTGGGCACAAGTTGCCCGCACTCACGACAGCCTAGCACTAGGCTACTTTAAAAGATGAATATGAAAAACAACAACAATAAAAAGGGAAAAATTGCAACAAGGAGGAAGCAAGCTCCGGCGTCGGGGGAGGTCCCCCTGGCGCAGGAACGTGCGACCTACAAAGAAACCCCACCCCCAAAAAAACTAGTTAAATAAAGGGGAGAAGGACGGCCTCCTCCCAAAAGTCTAAGTCCACAAATCAATGTGCACGATCTCGTTCCGAGTACAAGGGACAGGCGGTAGCGACCCCGCCCACCCCGGTACCGGAACAGATCACGTGCGCGAAGATCACCCAGACTGGGACATTCAACAAGAATGTGCCGAACAGTCTGGGGGACAAGGCAGTCTTCACAGTAGGGCGCTGGCGAGCACTCTATCAAATGGCGGTGCGTCTTACGAGTGTGTCCAATTCGGAGACGACAGAAAGCAACCTGAAGCCTTCGCGACATTGGGGGGTAGGTCCATGGGAATAGTCGCGGCGCAATGGCACGCAACTTTAAGTTCCCTTCGACCCTCTCCTATCTTCTTTGCCAAGCAGCCCGAAGAGGTGCCCGTATTCCTGCCATGTAGTCGGTGTGAGGAAGAGCGAAACGCTGGTCCGGTCGCAGAGTCCTCGGCGCGCTCATTCCCCGCAATTCCTACATGTCCAGGAACCCAGCAGATGATAATCTGCTGGCGTCGCGGATATCGCGAACCAGGGGATGGGAAGATTACAATGCCCCGAGAGCATTCAGGGCGCTTTGTGAGTCGCTATATATCACATTCCGGTCCCCGAACAAGGCACATCGCGTAATCTTCCGTAGTTACTGAGTACATTGTGGATATAGGCATTTTAGGTGTATTTTGATTATGTTATCTGGGAGACAGGCTGATGAGTGCTTGAGGTAATTAATGATGTATCTTGTCTGGTCAATAAATGGGGCATAGTCAGAATCAGTGAGGAATTGCCTCTTGTGTCTGACTTTCCTATTATTTCTATAAGGATGTAGGTGGCTGACTTTTGAAAGTGATTGATCATATGTTTGCCTGTTATTGTGATGGCAGTGTGATTGTGTAAAGTTAGTGTTGGATAATGTGATGCTGTTAATTGTTTTTAGAATTTGTTTTCCTTGGCTTCCATTTTTTTTATAAGAGAAAACCAAAGAGGACAAATCCCACAGAAAGTTTGTAAAGAAAGCAATGAAGATAGAAGTGAAACTGTGTGGAAGATATATAGCCACAGGTCAACCTGAGGCATTGATACATTGAAGATCACACAATCCTCCAAATGTCAAAACTTTTGGAGGGCTCGATGTATCAGAATGTGATAAGTGCAAAGAAAATAAGTGAAAAAGACAGCAGTATTTTAATTGGTTATGCACCAATGTAAATGAAACTGCTTGCCACCAAGAAAACAGGCTAGCAATTCAGCAAATATGTAATTGCAGCAATCCAACATAAGTAAGATGCTAAAAATAAATGAATGATAAAAATATTTTCTCTGAAACCTACCGATAGGATTGGTGGACGTTTCTTTGCCTTGTTGATGCATTCGATAATGGCGTGTAACAGTGCCATGGGCAGCTTCAGATTCTATTGTTTTGCCATCAGGACAGATTAACACCGAAGTCATCATCCCAAGAGAGCCTGAATAAAGGAAACCTTGATCAAATGTTGTTTGGGGCTGAATTCGGTTATGGTCACCCATGGATAGAAAATGACAAATAAAAAAATCCAGAAAAGAGCATTACCCTTACAAATTGGACCATATCAGGCTGTCAAATTGGTTCCTTAACCCCTTTCCTACGATGACAATCGAGCGTCAGTCATAAGTTTGCCATGGCGTACTACGATGACAAACGTGCGTTTGTCATATTAGAAAGTACACCAATCTTGTTAAAATAAGATTCAGTGTGGCTTATATAATTTTATATGAAACTCCGAAGTGTTTAGTGTCTGAAATTGAAGCCACTGAAATCAACCAATCAGAAAAGAGGTGGGTGTAGTTTAGAATATCCCAATGTATTGCCTCAGGGATTACCTAATCTGTAGTAGCGGAATTGTGATCAATGGTTTTCAATTGTGGCATTTCAGTACTTTATTTCCTGTTTGTTTATTTATAGTTACCATGTCTGTTAGTGTTTCAGATAATAGTGATGGTGATTATGAACCCATGGAAAGTGATAATGAAACAATAGATAGTTATGAGAGTGATGATTTTGATTTACCGGGCATGAAGATGACACTGCCATCCTATGTGATTTTGGGAAAAGAATTACTGACATTTTCAGTGATTGTAGGCCTAATCCTATTCCTGAGATAGTGCAGAATTTCAGTGGTGTAAATCCTGCACTAAATTGTAATGATAATAGTAGTGTTTTAGATTGTTTCAAAAAGTATATAACTGATGATATTATAGCCTATTTAATATGATGCATAAATGACAGGGCAAGCAATTTCTTTGAAGAGAATCCTGATAAAAAAGTAGTAAATAATCTAAAGCGGAAAGATGAGAATTATGATGACATATTCGTATATACATTTCTTGTATTACATTTTTATACGGGCCAATGCAAATATAGTGAGATCTTATATTGGTCTAGATTACCTTGTCAGCCTGATGAAGCTAATTAAAGGTAAGTTTAAATATGTAACTATGGGGCTATTAATTTTAATTTAAATATATATTATTAACAATAATACATTGTAATTTGCTAACTTTTCCATTTTAAAACATATTTTTAAATGATGCACAAAAACTGTATTATACACGCTGCCGGTGTGACAAAATGCTGTGCGCAAAGGGTTAAACCAAACAACTTGGACAAAAATTAAATTGATGTAAGCATTGAGGAACAGATGAAGAGTAGATAAATGAAAATAGCAAAAAAGCTTAAGAAGGAAAACAAGAGCAAACCTAAACTCTAAAGCCTGGGAAGTCAAATTTTTAAACAAACAAGAGAAGTTTGTACTGAAAGTAAAGAACTGCTTCCAAAAGGAGTGAAGTTAAGCCAACCAATTCAGGTTGATTTTGCTTGGATGCCTAACAAAAGAGCAATTCACTGGTAAAACCCACAAAAAATATGAAGTGAAAATGTTTCAAAATTTACATCAATCAAGTGTAGATCATCAAATATTAGAGATTGGGTAATTGCCCAGCTCTCCTGAACCTGCCTCTTTATTAATGAAACTAAGGTTATTTTAGGGCAGACAGATGTGTTCTAAAACTTTACAAAATGGAAAGATGCTTAAAAGTAAACAAATGGAGTTGGAGAGGAAGATATTGAAAAGCAAGCAGAAAAATATTAAGTATAAAAGGAAGTGGTATTACCATATCCTTGGGCAACTGAGTCTGACTGCACATCTCCATCATAATTCTTGCATGCCCAGACAAAGCCACCATCACTCTTCATTGCATATGCAACCATGTCATCGATCAGGCGGTGCTCATACCAAATCCCATGAATCTCGAAGGCATCTTTGTACTGCCTGTCACATGTAATACAAATATAAAGCACAAAATACATGGTATATAAAATAGTGGATTCTTAACTGAGCACCTAAATGTAAAATATTTGTTCATGAAGGGAAAATGTATATATTTACCAAGCATTAACTAAAAAAATAACTCACTTATCATAAATATCTTGAAAAATATCCTTGAATCTCCCATCATACTTCTTCAGAATTGTGTTTTTAGTTGACATATACAAAGGCAAATTGCGATCCAATGCGTATTTGAATGATGCATGAGCAAAATCCCTGTTTAAATATAAATTTCAGTTTATTACTCATGAATGCACAAAGAAAAATATTTCTAATAAAGTCAATCCATTTTCTCATGTATTTAGAAGCTGACAATGAGCTTTAATTTGATCATTTATTTATTGAGAAAAAAATAAAGAGTAATGAAATCAAAATTAACTTCCAGGAGGATTTGGAAATTATTTTACAAAGAAGAATTGGTGGAGAGGAAGATGTATGGAAAGTTACATAGATCACCCAAAAGAGGAAGTGACTATTTTAAGAAATATTATACATAGTTGTAGAAAATATTTAGCACAATCAATTTATTATACATAGTTGTAGAAAATATTTAGCACAATCAATTATCTGCCATGGAAATTTTGTAAAATAACGAAAAAAAACATTTTTCCAGTTAAAGCCAAATCCACTCAGTATCTTTACACACACAACATGCTTTATGACTACACTAGGGCTACACCTCATTAGCCAAGTGGAAACACATCTTCTAATTACAGAAAATTCAAGCCACACCGGGTATGGTAAATCATCAGATGGGTTCCGGATTAGAAACAACTTTGTGACAGCTGCCATAAATACTGTAGATACTTGTAGTTCAAATCAGACATAAACATGTAGATCACAATTGAGAAATAAAAGGTCTCAAAATGAATGCAGCAAATTGGTGGTAAAACACCAAATTATTTTATAGTATGAATAGATTGGGCATTTATTGAAAAATAAAAATGGGGAAACCCAATCTCTACCATGAAATTTTAGAAAGCATTATTAATTGTATTATTAATGCTCTGAAAAACATTAAAAGGATACACAATAATAAAAAAAGCACCACACCCAACAAAATTCCCTCACCCAAAACAATAATGCAACATCCTTATGAAACTACTGCAAAGAACGACAAACTAAACAGACACAGAAACAGATCAATAATACAAACAAAAATCCATCCAACAATTAATTTAATTTAAAGGTAGAATTTTGTGGACAGCAAAAATGTGAACATTTTAATAAACTTAAAATTATAATAAAAAAATGGGGAGAAAAGGCAAAACATGATATAAAAAAAAGTACACTTAATTTACATAAGCTTCTAAAGGGCAAAGTAATCAAACTGTGATAAGTTTAAAAGTACGGAGGGACAGAACGAACCTTCTGCTAAAACAATGCAGACAAAATGTCCTTGACCCTCAACAGCTTGAAGCTTGTACAGCCAACCCACTCTATCTGCCAAAGGCCACACAACTATTCCCAAAGGACCGGGAAGAAATCCATGTGCAATAAGAAATAAAAGCTAGAACAGAAGAGACAGGATTTCTATTATTATTCAAAAGAGCTCTTCTAACAAATATTTAAAGCCATACTTAGGATATATTAAAAGAAGCAATTGCCAAAAAAAAGCCCCAACAAGGCATAAATAAAATCAAACCAAAGGAAAAAACTATAAAAATACAACAAAACCAAAGGCATGCTCTGGCATCGGAGTGAGGCCTGCAATCAGCAACCTTGGCTGAAAGTATAAATCTTTGTTTCTCTTATTCTTTTGAGTGTTTTTAGTACTAAATTTTGTGCTGATTCCAAATATGTCCTTACTTTTTCTCTATTTTTTTTTTTTTGATTAAGGGGCTATCTGGCGACTGCCGACTTAGGCATAAGTTCCGTAAACAAACAGCCTAGTTCTAGGCTACTTCAAAAAAATTCAACAGGAAACAACAATAAAAAGAAATAACAATAACAAAGCAATAACAAAAACAACAACAATAAAACCGGGTTAAATGAAAGGGAGAAGGCAGGCCATAAAAGTCAATAAGTCCACCAGTCATGGTGCACGCACTCGTCCAGAGTACAAGGCACAGGCGGTAGCGACCCCGCCCATCCCGGTACCGAGACAGGTATCGTGCGCGAAGATCACCCAGACTGGGACATTCGACAAGAATATGCCGAACAGTCTGGGGGACGACGCAGTCGTTGCAATAGGGCGCATGCGAGCGCTCCATCAAGTAGCGATGCGTCACACGAGTGTGTCCGATTCGAAGACGACAGAAAGCAACCTGAAGCCGCCGCGGCATTGGGGGATAGGTCCATGGGAACAGTCGCGGCGCAATGGCACGCAACTTTAAGTTCCCTTCGACCGTCTCCCATCTTCTTTGCCAAGCTGCCCGTATTCCTGCCATGTAGTCGGTGTGAGGAAGAGCGAAACGCTGGTCCGGTCGCAGAGTCCTCGCGGACTCTTTGGCGCGCTCATTCCCCGCAATTCCTACATGTCCAGGAACCCAGCAGAAGATAATCTCGACATCTGCCCGGCTCGCCAAAACCGTGGCGTCACGGATATCGCGAACCAGGGAATGCGGAGATTCCAATGCCCCGAGAGCACTCAGGGCGCTTTGTGAGTCGCTATAGATCACAATCCGGTCTCCGAACCGGGCACGTCGCGTAATCTCCCGTACCGAGTGGTGTATTGCCACCAGCTCGGCCGTGAAGACAGACGCAGCGCCTGGTAGAGCCCCGCTGACTTCAAACAGAGGGGATACGGCGTGGAAGCCGACCCCCTCTTGGGACTTGGAGCCATCCGTATACACTGGCACGGTTCCAGCGTGACACGATGTGTGCTCCAAAAAGGTCGAACGCAATACTCCCGGCGCAGTACAAGCTGTGGGAGCAGAGGCGTGGCGACAAATAGCCAAATGCGGTACCCTCAGGGTGGCGTCCTGGGCAAAACCAGGGGCGCCACCGGCCCGAGAGCGATATCTACCTCTCGAAGGAGTTTCCTGGCCCTAAACCCAAAAGGCTTAGGGTATGACTGGCGTCTCTCGACGGCATAGGAACCATCGAGATCAGCTGCGGATGCAGTGAGAGCTGTTGGCGACTGAGGGAGGCGCCGGGCTCGCGCGTACAGGCGAGTGATGCACTGCACGCGGCGCAGAGCGAGTGGCATCTCCCCAGCATCGACCAACAGGCTCTCAATGGGGGAAGTGCGGAAGGCACCGGTCGCAAGGCAGGGTCCGGAGTGGTGGATCGAATCCACCTTCCGCAATAAACGCTCGGCTGCGGATGCATAAAACTCGCATCCGTAGTCGAGCTTCGAACGAACAAAGGATCGATAAAAAAGTAAGGCAGTAGCCCTATCAGCGCCCCAAGCGCTGAACGTCACATAACGGAGAATGTCCATAGCGCTGGTACAAGAGACCCTAAGGCTGCGAATATGAGCCTCTCAGGTGAGGCATCGGTCGAATACAAGACCAAGGAAACGGTGCAACTCAACCACATCCAGGCGCACCCCATTAAGAAACAAATCTGGGTCGGGGTGAAGCCGTGGATGGTGGCAGAAGTGCACCACCTTAGTCTTGGCCAAAGAAAACCGAAACCTGTGCGCTTCGGCATAGCGAGAGACGCGGTTCAATGCCTGTTGGAGTCAACGCTCCAGAGTTGGCATCTGAACCGCGCCAAAAGAGATCGAAATGTCGTCCACGTAGAGCGTAGCGAGAACATCTTCCGGCAGAACCGAGGTGATGCCGTTGATGCTCAGGGCAAAGAGTGCGACACTGAGGACACTTCCCTGCGGGACACCCTCTTCCTGCTCCTTTGGGCCGGAGAGGGCTCCACCCACCCGTACGCGGAATCAACGATCTCGCAAAAATTCAGATATAAAAATTGGGAGGCGTCCCCTCACCCCCATCGTGTGGAGTCTCCATGATACCGTATCGCCATGCGGTATCATAGGCCTTCTCCAGATCGAAAAACACCGTGGCGTAGTGCTTTCTACGAAGGAAAGCCTCGCAGACAGCATTTTCCAGTCGGAGCAGAGCATCCGACGTGGAGTGGAACTTGCGGAAGACGCACTGTGCGGAAGACAGATGGCCTCCGCTGTCCAGGAAAAAGGCTAATCTAACATTTACCGATTTCTCCATCAACTTGCACACGCAAGAGGTTAGAGAGATTGGGCGGAAACCAGTCGGAGTAGAGTGATCTCTCCCCGGTTTGCGAAAGGCAAGCACAGTAGCGATTCGCCAGGAGCCTGGGAGAAGACCTTCCACCCAGATCCTGTTGAACAAATCTAACAGAAAGGCCATGCCTCGCTCACCTAGATGTCGAAGCATGGCGTACAGGACATCGTCCGGACCATGGGCGGTGTCCGCGCACGAAGCGAGAGCGGAACGCAACTCACACACAGTAAACTTGTCGTTGAAGGGTTCTCCACCTCTGGAGGTAAAGTCCAGCCGGCGGCCTTCCGCGACATCACGACGTGCATTGAATGCTGGCGGAGCAGCATCACGGCTAGAGAATGCAGAAAAAGCGGTCGCGAAGGATTCTAATTGCTTTTCCAAGCACTCCACACAAGGGTTCTATTGTATTTACATCTAAGCTCTGTTGTGGCTACTCAATTGGGGTGACCCTCATTTCTCCAAACCAATTCTTGGTGAGGTTGGAAGTAAAATAGTGTCATTTCTTGGTGTTGAGGGATGCAACTTCTGAATAAATTACTTTAAAACTTGTAAAAACATGGTGATATACATTGTTGAGTTAATTCTACCCTGGCATAAAGATATCCCTTTGGCACTGATGAAGATATGTAACCACACACTATGATAAAACCACCTTCATTTCACATTTGGTACCAGAAAAGCAGGGTGAAATACCTCTCCAACTCTTCATCCCACAAAAGTAGCCTTGAATTGCTGAATATATGCAAAATTGTTACAAAAAAAATTACATTTCAAAATAATTTTCTTTAAAGATATATTTAAATAGAATTACATAAATTACATGTAAACCAAAAATACAAGTCTTTCTTATATACCTGATAATTACTTTCATCTGACCAGATAAATTTAGACCACAGTTTATGTTTCTAATTTTTTTTTTATCTTTGGACCATTAAAGAAGTGGGGGTTATGTTGACCTCAGATATCCATGGATTCTTTGTTTCCTTGCATCCTTTTAGCCTTTGACCTTCAAGTCTCCTAGCTGTTCTAGGTGCTCTTTTTTAATTAGAAGCTTCAGTGAAGTCTCCAAGTTCAGAGGATGTTTTTCTTTTATTCTGTAGTAAAGCTAGAGTGATAGATGTCTTCTTTACATGTTGTAATACAATTTCTGCCAATTTCCTTGATAGAAACTTCTGTGTTTCTTGATTTAATTTTATACAGAATGCAGTGGGTAAAATTTGTTGCCATTAGCAACTCTTTATTATACACATGCACATTGCCTGGCATTGATTCTCTTTTCCTATGATAGTGGACTCAGTTGTGCATCAAGGGTGAAGGAAGCAATATCACAGCTGAATTGAATCCAAAAATTTGGAAAAGGTAAGATGCGATGCTTGGGATTCATAGGGCTGGAGCACCAATGCAAAGATCTCCGTGCTTGGATGTCAATCCGAGAATGGTGCAGAGGATCAGGAAAAAGTTGGATGAGTGAGGCTGTGATCATGAGGGTATGGTAGCTTGGAAACCTCACTCAAATCATTCTGATATGAAAAGAACCCCTAAATTTGTCATGGAGATCCAGGCAATTCAATGAGGTTCATAGAAAGGGACAAGGGAGTGTCAGAGTCTTATATCAGGCAGTTAGTGCATCCGCTACTACTCATACAAGATGAGAAAGGGCCAACTTCTGTCTCTAAAGATGAAGGACAAGTGGAAGGAATGTGCTACAAAGCTTGTGAATAAACTGAAGCACCCCCAAGACTGGCATGCATTGGTTCTTCTCAGACAAGAAGAATTTCTGCCATGACCAGGTGGTAAACTCGCAAATCAACCGCTGGCTTGTTGTCCCCCAAAGATGTACCAAGTCATGAAGATCAAGTGCCTGGTCCATATCATGATTGTTAGTATGCGCTGTTGGCTGGGTGCACTTTTTGCCATCTTGATTGATTTAGTTTATGAAATTGGAAAAAGGACATTGATATATGGTGTAAATTAACAGACCTTCCAAAGAATAGGCAAGCTCCTGTTATTTATTTTTCATTTATCTGGATGGGCTAGAGCAGTATCTTCTAAAATTGAAGCTATCGACTTGAAAAAAGATAGTGTTAAAACATTGCTGGATAAACTTGATAGTCTGTTTCTTGTAGATAAAGGGAACCCGCAGTTTGTGATTGAATTTACAAAGTTATGAAGCTGCCAGATTCAGTAATGGCATTCGTGCTTCTGGCCTTGTGAAAGTCGTCAGATACTGAACAACTAATGATGTTACTTATGAGAACAATGTCTGTTTTAAAGCATATTTTGGCTGGTGAAATAGGAGTGAAAACCTACATACTGCTGCCTAGTGTTGAAGTTAACAGGGAACCTGTGTTTCATGCTGAAAACTGGTACTGAAGAAGCATTATACAGTAGAGCTGACAGGTGTAGTTGGACATTTTTTATATAGCTTGTGGCCATTGTAGAGGAATTATAACATAACTACACCCAGAGGGCCAAGCGTACACATATGTTAAAGTTCCTCGTCGGACTAAGGGCCAAAGCTTTGATCTCCCTGCCGAATAGGTAGTCGGTGGCGAGCTGCTGTACCAAAGTAACCACAAAAGGGCATTAAGCAGCTCTAAAAAGATCTGATTACCTACGAGGCCCAGAGGCCCACTGTTAAAGCGCCCAAAAAAGCGGTGCCAGATCAAAAAGAACACCAAGGACTGTGACGGTCGTCGGTGCTTCTGATTAAGAAGCCGACCTGGGCTCCGCGGTGCCACCCTCCCTTCATCCCTCACACTCCCCTCAGTGGCCTCGCCCCATCCCCCTAAGGTGGGGCAGTCGCCGGACTATAAATAAGCCTGTAAGGAAAGAAAAGGATAATTCCTTTACCCAGTTTCAAAAATAAATTTCTAAATCTTAGAAGATTGTCACATTTTTGTATCAGTGCCTTACCGAGTTATCCTTCACAGACTTAGTAAGAAGTCTGGCTGGATCACAATTCCTGGTGCCAAACCGGAATTTGGGAGCAAGAGAAAAGAAGACCTGTTCACCCTTGAGTGACTAACAAATTGCAATCTCAATAATTGAGAGGGAAGAAGCCCAAAACCCAGTTGGGCAACCCCTCGAAGAAGACGAGGATACTAACCGACTTCAGGAGCTACCCAGAAGAGTACTCATTGAACCAGAGGCACAACTCCTCTCTCTGTCTTATAAATGTATAACCGGAGATGAAGATATAATTAGATTTTTGACATTGTATCCTCCCTCCCAATTCTTGTGGAAAAACTCCAGTCAGCCGCTGCAACTCAAAGAAGCGTGAAAAATCCAATATAGCCACATCCGTCAACCCCTGATCCTTTCAAGGTCATGTAAGTCTGAATAACAATTTATATTTGTTTTGATTGAGTGGGATTTTTAATACTGTACCCAAACTAATAAAAGAGAGAAAATATTTAGTGACTCGGTCTTATTGCTAGTTAAGATTAGTGGCACGTAAATTGAGACTAAACGCTATACTAAAAGGTCTCCATAAATTAACTAACTGGCAATTAGTTTATTTATGTGGGGCCTACTTTGCATTGGTCATGAATCTCGGCTGGAATAGGCCCCTGCATAATTTGTGTAAACCATGTTAAACTTATATATGTTATTGCAAATATTTTGAGTTAATAGATAAATTAAAAGGATATATTTTTGGTTAATACTTGGTGTTTCACTAGATCCTTACGTGTTTGACTGGCTCTTTCCTTAAAACGGATTAAATGCTGTGGCACTCTCATATATACATTAGTTAATAAGACCACTCAGCCAATAGAGGAATGGTTTCCCTTCCTAAGTAGAAGTATCAGACTGGCACTCTAAAGTCCTTAAATATATAATTCTCTGACAGAGAAGAATAAGGACCCAACAATACTTCGACAGCCATAGTAGCGGTTGATTCACATTCAACGCTGACAACTGATCCGACAGTCACAGGCAGGTCAGAGGCATAACCCACTAGGTCCCTATCGTAATGTTTTGAGGTGTTTAGTTTGTGACTCAAGTTTCCACTGGGCATGTAATTGCCCTGATGCTTACAAGAACAACTGTGCTGCAGGTGATCAACATGAACAATCACAAATGGTACAGTTATCCATTTTTATAGGATATGCCAGTGATGTAACCCATTCTAGTAAATTACAAACATTAGTAGGAGAGTCTAAGGACTGTGCTGTTCTCGATGAAGGTTGTTCTACAACTGTATGTGGCTCTGCGTGGCTTGATGATTACCTTGGTGAACTTAGTTTATACAAGTGAAGAAATGTTAAGGAAGAAAAGTCCTCATCTACCTTTACTTTCAGTGATGCCGTCACAATGAATTCATTTAAATGTATTACCCTTCCTTGTTATATAGGACCTATGCGTGCAACAATTTCTAAAGATGTTGTAAATTGCAGTATTCCAATACTCATAAGTAAGCATTCCATGAAAAAGCCAAAAATGTGTTTAGATTTTCAGAGCGATACAGTGAAAAAATTTCAGAAAAGGTATCCATTTGAACTGGAAAATACTATTGTTGGAGTGTTTAATGAATGTGAAATTTGTTAGAAGTTTTAAAAAAACAAACCCCAGCCTGTAGTGAGCATGCCTATGGCATCAAAGTTTAATGAAGCAGTTGCTATGGATTTAAAGGTTTGGGGAAGATGTTACTTTTTATTGACTTGGCAATTCATTATTGTACAGGGACTGTAATTACAGACAAGTGTGGTCTAATGATGATCACTGGTGTATTTTTCAGTTGGATTGCTCTTTTCAGTGCACTTGGAAGAATCTTGTCAGACAATGGCTGCAAATTTAACAATGACAAAATGTGTGTGCTTGATAAAGCTTTGAATGAATATCAAAGTCATGAGAACAGCAGCTGAGATCCCATGGATAATGGTGTGTGTGAGCATCAAAATGCAGTGATCAGTGAGTGTTAAAATATCATCATTGTGACTTAAAGGTTGCCCTGGCTTGGGCAATATCAGCAAGGAATACTCTGACCAATAGTTCTGAATTTTCTCTTAACCAACTTGTGTTTGGCTACAACCCAGTTTTCCCTAGTGATCTTCCGGATTGGACTCTGCCTCATCATCAAAAATATTGAGGGATAATTAGAATGCTTTATATTTGGCTAGACAAAAGTTTGTTAAAACTGAGTGAGTGACCATTTAGCTAGCTAGAGCTCTTTGCCACAATGTTCTGTCAACTGTTATGAGCGATATTCAAAAGAAAGTAGTCATCAGTGGCACAGCCCTGGGTTGTAACTGTAGACAAGTACTTTGGATAAATAGATTAAGGAATACATATTAGCCTATAAAATCTTAAAGGCTAATAATAATGTCAAAAACAGATGTCAATTACTGAAATCTCATAGGAAGTGTACAGCATGGACAGGCATGATCTAAGCATAGTTACAATAGAAAAAGATTTCAAGGTATTGATTTTGAACCTAAAAGTTGTGTTGTAGCAGACCAAAAGCAAAAAAGACTGGGTTACATAGACAGGAGTTTCCTATTTAAATCAAAAAGATATTTTTCTACCCTTATATAAACTGCTGGAATATGCAGTTTACTTTTGTTTTCATCTTCTAATTTTGTAAAATATATAACCTTAGAATTCATTCAATATAGAGCAACAAAAATAGCTCCTGTACATAGAAATAAATCATATAAAGCAAAAGAGAGAGAACTGATTTGCTTTCACAAGAAAGCAAATCAAGAAAGCTCATCAAGATCTTTAAAATACTTAAGTTTGTCCAATATAAAAAGTTTTATTTAGATAAATAATCGATAGACCATGAGAAATAATGGCTTCTGCTTATTAAAAAAAAAATTAATACTGTGATAGCTTAGAAGTTTTTCCTGTACAAAAACTCCTAAGATGTGGAATAATTTACCCTTGCAGGTCCTTGAAAGGATTTCAGTCAACATGTGTAAGAATAAAATTGATAAATATAAAAATAGTATAAAAAGTAAGAATGCATATAACTACATATTTTAGCCATTTTTCCATCCACTAAGATCTCTCCTCAATTCTTGGACTAGAGTAGATCATAGGGTCTTTGATAGTCTGTAAATCTCATACACACAGCAAAATAAATAATGTCCAAGAGACACAAATAAAGATATATCATACAATTATAACAATGGCTTCATAACAACAGATTGAGTCCTCACAAAAATCCAGTAACATTAAATCAAACCCAAACCCTAATATCACATACAAAAATTACTACATCTCACTTAATAAAATGCCCCAAATATAAGGCTTCATATATGATACATATATCTGTAGCAAAGCAAACAGAAAACAATATGCCCTACACACTAACAGAACCACTTTTGGACAACCTAAACATTAACCACCCTTTACAAACAATTTATCTGCACCAGCTGCCTAGCATCCCACCACTACCAAATCTAACAAAGAAACTCAAAACACCCACAAAAATAAAACCCTAACAACAATCGCCAACTGTACACAAACTACCACTTCACTACCACACCCCTGCCCACCACAACAATGAGAAAACCTAAATACTCAGCTCCTACTTACACAACCTCTCAATCAATACTGCACTCACCTTCCTCATATAGTGAATGAAGAATCTACCCTTCTCAAGAACACTAGTCACTCTCTACACCTTTTCACCCTCTAATTAAAAGAAATGAACATCGTATTTAAAAAGATGAACTTCAAATTTAAAAAGTTGACTTTCATATTAAAAAAACAACTTCAAATTTAAAAAGTTGACTTTCATATAAAATAAACAACTTCAAATTTAAAAAGTTGACATTCAAATTAAAATACTTGGATTTCATATTAAACATGTTTACCTTCATCTTTAAAAAGCTGACTTTAACATAAAAAGTTTCTTTAAATTAAAAACAAATGAAATTCAATTAATTTCACCAACCTACGCAAAAATATCCTAGTGTTTTCGCTTCCCAGGCACTTATTTCTTCATGAAATACTATCTTTAATACATACAAACATTCGTAAGAGTCATTACAGTATTACTTATCATATGCATTTGTAATGATAACTGCTTAAGATTAGAAAAAAAATAAAATTCTTCATCAGTCATCTTTCAAACGTTTCCGGCATTTCAACCAACTCTCTACCATGCTTTTCAGAGCCTATTTTCATAGCTTGTGGGATTTCTTCTCATCATATCCTCATTGGCAGCCTTTTTGCATACCAAACAACTGTTCCCATACATAACTCAGCACTCTCAGTAACTGAGTATTTTTCAAAATATTTAATAATGCAAATTTGCAATACTGTTATTTTCTACCTGTATAAAATTAAGAGATCTCTGAAAACCTTGAAATAATATCCTGTAAAAAGATAGTAATTGAAATAAAAGATGGACTCAACACCAACTCCAAGTCGCAAATGGTCGACCAAAGTGGGATCAATGGGCACTGAAATGGCCTAATGGCTCAACTTCCTACCAAAATGTGGGTGGATTGGCCATAAATATGGGTTACCCCAAGGGGAAGGAAATTCACTTATTTTAATTTGAAAATTAAGTTTTAAAATTTGAAAGCTTTTTTTTTGTTAATCCAGCTTTTTCAATATGAGTCAACTTTTCAAATTTTAAGTTCAATTTTTTTTAATATGAAAGTCAGTTTTTTTAATTTGAAGTGCACTTTTTTAAATATGAAAGTCAACTTTTTAAATTTGAAGTTCAATTTTTTAAATTTGACGGTGAAAAGGTATAGACTAAGATCTGGCTGCCACCCAAAATTGAAATAATACAAGCACCTCTTTAACCAAAGAGACAACTATAACTGCCCCACACACTATTTTTCAGAAAACACAACACTTAAGCAAGCTCAAACCTTGATTGAACTCCACAAACAGACACACAACATACCCTCAGTTAGATAAGTGGGTTCAGCAATGCATGGTGATGGCTTTCCTGGTTGATGCAGGGGGGCCAACCAAGTACCCACTTCTCTGGTATCAATTTCCATGAAAAGATATAATAGAACACATGTCTACAGCAATCTACAGTACTTTATTTTAGAGAAGGGATGCTTTTACTAGCAATATAAATGGGGAAAACAATCTAGTTCTCACTCAACTATTTTGATTGCAGTTAAGAAAGTATAGAATATAAACAAGCCTACCAACAAAAAATCTAGTTCCACATTTATGACCGAAGTAGAGTATGTCATATTACAAATTAGATATATTAAAACCATGCTGATGGATGGCAAATCTTTGAAAAAATAAAAATGAGTAACAATTCATTACCTTATAGAATTATCTGTATTAAACATTCCTAAAGCAATACCAGAACCTTTAAAATCATGGATGATGTGCCGTATTGGTTCTCCACCAGTAGAAGGAGTGAAACTAATTTCAAGTTTCCCAGCTCCAGGAACTACAAAATCTGTTGCTTTGTACTGAATAGAAATAAGGTACACTTTAGTGAAACATTTACCCACTTATTCAAAAGAAATATATCTACCATAACCTCATTTTATATTTTATCTCGCCAAATTTTAGTTAATAGGTTGAAATATCCAATTATTAAACAAAATAAGGCTAAGATTCTCAAACTACCAGATTATTAATTTCAAAATAAATTGAGTGCTTAAGAGGGGGGTTTGTGAGAGGGTGGACTTGGAGCCTAACATCCAGAGATAAACTCTAAAAGGAAAAGATGCTACAGGATATAGCACCACATTGCTATGAAGAGCCATTATTATTTGTAGAGGGGGAGGTCAGTTGCACTCATTTAAAATGCCTCTTATTTCTCGGTGGAGCCTACAGTTCAATATAGGATCTGATCCATCTATCTATAGCATATGACAGTTACTGTAGAGTCATTTTTTAAAAAAAAAAATTTTAAGAGCTCATCTGGCGACTGCCTACTTGGGCATTAGTGGCCGTATTAAAAGTGGCCTAGTTCTAGGCTACTTTGAAATAAAATTAGAGAGAAAAAAAAACAACCCAAAAAGGAGGAAAGGAAGCAAGCTGGTGCGTCGGGAAGAGGTCCCCCCGGCGCAGGAGCGTGAAACCAAAGGGAAAAAAACAACTAAAAAAAACAAATGAAAAAACAAAACAATAAAACCAAACCTTGCTTAAATAATAGGGAGAAGGCCGGCCTCCCCCAAGAAGTCAACAAGTCCACGAATCTGTCCCGAGTACAAGGGACAGGCGGTAGCGACCCTGCCCATCCCGGTACCGGAACAGGTATCGTGCGTGAAGATCACCCAGACTGGGACATTCAACAAGAATGTGCCGAACAGTCTGGGGGACGACGCAGTCGTTGCAATAGGGCGCAGGCAAGCGCTCCATCAAATAGCGATGCGTCACACGAGTGTGTCCGATTCGGAGACGACAGAAAGACACCTGAAGCAGCCGCGGCATTGAGGGATGGTCCATGGAAACAGTCGCGGCGCAATGGCACGCAACTTTAAGTTGCCTTCGACCGTCTCCCATCTTCTTTGCCAAGCAGTCCGAAGAGCTGCCCGTATTCCTGCCATGTAGTCGGTGTGAGGAAGAGCAAAACGCTGGTCTGCTCGCAGAATCCTCGCGGACTCTTTGGCGCCCTCATTCCCCGCAATTCCTACATGTCCAGGAACCCAGCAGAAGATAATCTCGACATCTGCCCGGCTCACCAAAACCGTGGCGTCACGGATATCGCGAACCAGGGGATGCGGAGATTCCAATGCCCCGAGAGCACTCAGGGCGCTTTGTGAGTCGCTATAGATCACAATCCGGTCTCCGAACCGGGCACGCCGCGTAATCTCCCATACCGAGTGGTGTATTGCCACCAGCTCGGTCGTGAAGACAGACGCAGCACCTGGTAGAGCCCTGCTGACTTCAAACAGAGGGGATACAGCGTGGAAGCCGACCCCCTCTTGGGACTTGGAGCCATCCGTATACACTGGCACAGTTCCAGCGTGACACGATGTGTGCTCCAAAAAGGTCGAACGCAATACTCCCGGCGCAGTACAAGCTTTGGGAGCAGAGGCGTGGCGACAAATAGCCAAATGTGGTACCCTCCACGGTGGCGTCCTGGGCAGAACCAGGGGCGCGACCGGCCCGAGAGCTATATCTACCCCTCGAAGGAGTTTCCTGGCCCTAAACCCAAAGGGCATAGGGTATGACTGGCGTCTCTCGGCGGCATAGGCACCATCGAGATCAGCTGCGGAGGCAGTGAGAGCTGTTGGCGACTGAGGGAGACGCCGGGCTCGCGTGTACAGGCGAGTGATGCACTGCACGCGGTGCAGAGCGAGTGGCATCTCCCCAGCATCGACCAACAGGCTCTCAATGGGGAAAGTGTTGAAGGCACCGGTCGCAAGGCAAAGGCCGGTGTGGTGGATCGAATCCACCTTCCGCAATAAACGCTCGGCTGCGGATGCATAAAACTCGCATCCGTAGTCGAACTTCGAACGGACAAAGGATCGATAAAAAAGTAGGGCAGTAGCCCTATCAGCGCCCCAAGCTCTGCACGTCACGGAACGGGGAATGTCCATGGCGCGGGTACAAGAGACCCTAAGGCTGCGAATATGAGCCTCCCAGGTGAGGCGTCGGTCGAATACAAGACCAAGGAAACGATGCGACTCAACCACATCCAGGCGCACCCCATTAAGAAACAAATCTGGGTCAGGGTGAAGCCATGGATGGCGGCAAAGTGCACGACCTTAGTCTTGGCCAAAGAAAACCGAAACCTGTGCGCTTGTGCATAGCGAGTGACGCAGTTCAATGCCTGTTGGAGTCGACGCTCCAGAGTTGGCATCTGGGCCGCGCCAAAAGAGATCGAAAGGTCGTCCACGTAGAGCGTAGCGAGAACATCTTCCGGCAGCACCGATGTGATGCCGTTGATGCTCAGGGCAAAGAGTGTAACACTGAGGAAACTTCTCTGCGGGACACCCTCTTCCTGCTCCTTTAAGCAGGAGAGGGCTCCCCCACCCGTACGCGGAATCGACGATCTCGCAAAAATTCAGATATAAACATTGGGAGGTGTCCCCTCGCCCCCATCGTGTGGAGAGTCTCCATGATACCGTATCGCCATGCGGTATCATAGGCCTTCTCCAGATCGAAAAAGACGTGGCGTAGTGCTGTCTACGAAGGAAAGCCTCGCAGACGGCATTTTCCAGTCGGAGCAGAGCATCCGACGTGGAGTGGAACTTGCGGAAGCCGCACTGTGCGGAAGACAGATGGCCTCCGCTGTCCAGGAAAAAGGCTAATCTAACATTTATCAATTTCTCCATCAACTTGCACACGCAAGAGGTTAGAGAGATTGGGCGGAAACCGGTCGGAGTAGAGTGATCTCTACCCGGTTTGCGAAAGGCGAGCACAGTAGCGATTCGCCAGGAGTCTGGGAGAAGACCTTCCACCCAGATCCTGTTGAACAAATCTAACAGAAAGGCCATGCCTCGCTCACCCAGGTGTCGAAGCATGGCGAACGGGACATCGTCCGGACCATGGGCGGTGTCCGCGCACGAAGCGAGAGCGGAACGCAACTCACTCACAGTAAACTTGTCGTCGAAGGGTTCTCCGCCTCTGGAGGTAAAGTCCAGCCAGCGGCCTTCCGCGACATCACGACGTGCATTGAATGCTGGCGGAGCAGCATCACGGCTAGAGAATGCGGAAAAAGCGGTCGCGAAGGATTCCGCCACGGACGCAGGGTCCGAGATTGCGGTCCCATTCTCCTGGGAACGGGAGGGGGGTCCTGCGAGAACTTGCCCCGAATCCTTTTGACTCGCTTCCACACCTCAGCTAAAGGGGTCTTCCCATTAAGTGAAGACACGTATGCCCGCCAAGAAGAGCAGCGGGCGTGCTTCGAAATATACCGGAACCTAGCCCTAGCCCGACGAAATTCAGCGACAGTGAAATCGTTCGGGCGGCGCTTATAGCGCATGTAGGCATAACGCTTCTGTTTGAGGGCCGTCTCAGATTCGGCTGACCACCATGGGAGTGGTCGGCGTGCAAAACGGCCAGACGTCCTAGGAATAGTAGTCAGGCCCACGGCGATGAGGTTGTCGGAGAAGAACTCAACGGCCTCATCTACCGACCTAAACTCCTCGACTGAGATAGAGAATTCAGTCATTTCCTGAAATGCAGGTCACCACCGAGGTGGTCTCTCAGGCGGCAGTTGCCCTGAAATTTGAATGGGAAAAGGATCACTACCATGGAGGTCATCGACCACCCCCCAATCAAAATCAGGCTGTGCATCCGAAGAGCACAAAGGTAGGTCAAGGCAAGAAAATTAAGGGGTTCTCGGACAGTGATGCGTAAGCTCATCCACATTTAGGACACCCATCTCAAGCTCTTCGATCAGATCGGCAAGGACTTGTCCCCTGGGATTTATGGAGTAATCTCCCCAGAGAGGATGCCTGCCATTCAGATCTCCAAGCAAGAGATATGGCCTCGGCAACTGTGCCACGACGAGGCGGAAGTCCCCCGCGTTGAAGTCAGCTGATGGTGGAATGTACGCAGAAATGATAGTATACCTCCTATCCAGGTGCAGCTGCACAGCCACTGCCTGAAAGGAGGTATCTAAAGAGAAAGGAAGAACGGAGACATCATGCCGGGTGTAAACCGCGCATCCCCCAGCCCGGCCATCCCGCGGTGGTGGGGTCGCAAGACCCGAGTGCGGGCAGGGGGCACACGCCTAGCATGGTCTCCTGAACGGGAAACGGGACGAGACGAGCCTCCGCAGCTCCTCCCAGTTGGCCCGGAGTCCACGGCAATTCCATTGAAGGAATATGCCCTCCAGGCCTAGCTCGGAGGAGATGCGGGGACCCTCTTCGAACTGAAGACCCTCACGGGAATGGCCGTACGCTTCTCGGGGGCAGAACCCCGGGCGCTGTTGGCCGGACAAAGCGCTGTCGCCTTTGAGGACTTATTGGGGGAGGTTGGGCTCTTCAAGGGTATTGCCTCCTGTGAGTCTAACGACTCTGTGGAGGCGCGTGGGTAACGGTCACGCAGGGGAAAGAGGGGGGAGCCCTGGTTTTAGCCGCGGCTGGGTGTGAACCCTTTTTGCCGCCAGCTTTACCAGGGGAGTGCCTAGGTGGAGTAGAGTCTGCAGAAGGGCTCTGAATGCGCGTGGAAACAACCATGCTCGTTGGCCTGGATGGGCCAGGAGCAGAGGGTGCCTTTCTAACTATTGAGGCATATGAAATCTCAGGCAGAGCCGGGCGCGCCAGGACCAAGTCCTTAGCCTTGCGGAATGAGAGTCGATCCTGGGCCTGAACGGCCAGGATTTCTTTCTCAAAGAGATATGCACCACATAGCTTCGAAGAAGCGGGGTGCGGCTCTCCGCAATTGACCACACACGATTTGGACTTATCGTGTGCGACCTTGGAGCAGCTCTAAGGTGATGTCCTCAATGGAGTAGTCAACGAGTTCCCTCGCATAAACTACTCCTTTCACAAAGTTCATGGTAGAGTGTGGCGTCACACTCACCGGGGTGCCATGAAGTGTCCGAAGAGCACTTATCTTGGCCGCCTCAAGGGATTTGCCGCATTCACCAGAAGGCTCCCATCCGAGAAACGGGTCACCTTCGGCTCTCTACCAATTGCACTAGCAGACGGTTGGCTGAGAGGAAGATCAGCATCTACCCTGTGAAATTAGAGGCCGACCAGAGAAAGTTTTGGGAGAGGTTGTATGAAAAGCAAGGAAACAAGTGTTTTGAAGGAAGGAGAAGAGGCTAAGCTGGGGTTGGACGGGGTGCTGAGTCCCATCAGCACGGCGGCCAAGATGGCAAATCGTCGCGCCCCTTACGGGGCAATGTAGGGTCAATCTGAATCAGGAATGCATCCCGCGGTTAACCATACTCAACATGGATTAAAATGCAATCAGAAGTAGTGTCTACACTCAGCTAAGCCATAGCCCTATGAAAGGCCATGTCTGAAAGGAAATAAAATGATGGGTGGCTTTCTGCTTGATAGGACATAAAGGAGTGGAATGTAGGTCAATTTTTAGTGGCATTAATGCACAGCAACCCCACCTCGTGGGGAAGTGATGAAGATAAAATGAATGGAAAATTAAATAGTCAAACAAAGAAAATTAAATATAAAATGTTAAAATTACTAAAAAAAAATTCAGGCATAAAGCTCCGCCAGTTTACAAGTTGCCCAATAAAATCATAATTTTTCCCAAACCTGGTAAAGGTTATTTTACCCTGTTACTAAATATTATAGTTCTGCATCTTCAAAATTAGTAGGTTGACTCACAAGATGGAACCTGGTATGGCGCCATAAATCAATTGTAAATTTAAAATACTTCCAATTAAGTAGTCTACCAACCTGATCTGCATGAGCATGTCTACCAATAATAATGGGTTTCTTCCAGCCAGTGACAAGTCTAGGAATGTTTTCACAAATAATAGCTTCTCGAAATACAGTACCACCTAAAATATTTCTTATAGTGCCATTGGGAGACTTCCACATCTTCTTCAATTTAAATTCTGAAAATATGACAAGAATGGTTTGATACCAAACTCATAAATCTAAGAGATAATGTACCCTACATTATAAGCTTTTTCTCAAAACTGATATATTAAAAAATTGCACAGCTATGTAACCCAATAACTGTACCTTCTACTCTCTTTTCATCTGGAGTAATTGTTGCACATTTAATACCAACATTGTATTTTTTTATTGCATGCGCACAGTCAATTGTGACCTGATCATCTGTTGCATCTCTATTTTCAATTCCCAAATCATAGCAATGAAGTTCAATTTCCAAGAAAGGAAGTATTAATTTTTCTTTGATGAGATCCCATAAAACACGGGTCATCTCATCTCCTTGTATTTCTACAACAGGTCCACCTGAAATATAAGGTTGGATCAAAAATCAATTTTTATTTTAGCTATGCATAAGTTGTGTGAAATTCATCTAGATATAGTTTTATTCAAAATCTAAATTGGAAATAGCTTATATTAATACACATTCTCTGTTTAATTATACAATAGTGTGCAAATTAATTGTCACAAAACAAGTATTTGTAAAACTAATGTTTACTCTAAAAATGCAAAGCCACGATATGCCAGATAATACATTTAATAAAAGATATAGCCACCCTTCACTTTTATAAGAATTTTACATGATTTGATAAACACCCATATTTGAACACATATTGGACAGTTTGTCATTATGGTACCAGGTCCTAATAATAGCAATAATTATCTTTGCATAGTCAAAATCTTCTTCTCATTTATGTTTGATAATTGCTGATAGATTTTCAATTGAGTTGATGTCTGGAGAATAAATATCAACACTAGCTGAAGCCAAATCTCTCTGGTCTTTGCTAGTTTTATTGGGATCCTTCACACTATTCTTTATTACAACCTTTTCATCATGAAGTGTTTTCTACCACATTTTCTTCAATGCAGTACCTCAATTTACCAGCATCACTAGCTCTTTTCAAATCAGCAAGTTTTCCAAGAGCTAAATACTTGCACATTTCATAAATTTAAGTGCTAATCAATAGAAACATGTTTTGGATTGGAGAGCTTTGCATTATAATTTGTGGTAGATACAAATAATATTTTGAAGACCTCGTAATTTAGGGTTCACAGTAACTTTAATCATACATTGGAAATTTGGGGGGAACATGGTGTGATTAGCAACTCTTTCATCTGTCATGAATGTTGAGCACAGTGTAATGCACTAGAAAGGGGTAGCTACAAAGGCATAAAGCTCTTAGATCATGTTATGAAAGTTATGGAGCGTGTTCTAGAAGAAATGATTAGGGAAAGGATAAACTTTGATGACATGCAATTTGGGTTCATGCCTGGAAAAGGAACCATGGATACTATATTTATAGTTAGACAGCTCCAGGAGAAGTACATCGCTAGGAAAAAATCATTGTATTATATTTTTGTTGACCTGGAAAAGGCTTTTGCTAGGGTACCGAGAGATGTGGTGAGGTGGGCATTGAGAAAATTAGGGATTGAGGAGTGGTCAGTTAGGGTGATTATGGCTATGTACCTACGAAGGTTCGACAACCCAGGTGAGGGTAAATGGAGAATTGAGTGATGACTTCTCTGTGAAGGATGGTGTGCATCAGGGATCCGTTTTGAGTCCCTAGCTCTTTGTTATGGTCCTGGAAGTGCTGCCACAGAATTTAGAACAGGATTGCTATTCAAGTTGTTGTATGCTGACAACCTAGTGCTGATTGCTGAGGATGAGAGGATGGCACTTGAGAAGTTGAGCTTGTGGAGGGAAGGAAAGAAGTTCATGGGGCTGAGTAAATTTGGATAAAACAAAGATGATGATTTCAAGAGTGGGTGGTAATAATGACATCATTAAGGGTATGTGGCCATGTGCAGTCTGTCACAGAGAGGTATTGGATGTGGTTTGTGGGTGTATAAAAAATGTAGTGTATCAAGGGTTGGCTGCAGAATGATGGAGAGTTTCAGTGCACTGTGTGCAGAGGGGACAAGTGGAGGAAAGGATTGTATTTGATGGTGTGTCACTTAAATGCGTAGAGGAGTTCTGCTATCTGGGAGATATGATCAGTGCAGGGAAAGGTGCTGGGGTAAGTTCCATGGCAAGGGTTAGAAATGGTTGGAAAAAGTTTAGAGAGCTGCCTCCGCTTTTGACACTGAGGGGTTTTTCTCTCTGAGCTAAGGGACGTCTGTACACTGAATGCATATAAAGTGCAATGTTGTATGGCAGCAAAACTTGGGTTGTGAAGAAAGAGGACATCCAGAGGCTCAAACGTACTGAGATGAGAATTGTGAGATGGATGTGCGGAGCATCTCTGAATTTGAGGCCTGGAGGTGACAGAGTTGCAAACTGTGAATTAAGGGATAGATTGGGGATAGAATGCATTAGTGTGGCACTGAGAAGGTTCAGTCATGGGGAGAGGACGGAGGATAATAATTAAGTAAAGAATGTTAGTAGTTTGGAGGTTGGGGAGGTAGCTTCCAGAGGGAGGCAGAGGAAGACCTTTTGAATACTTTGCAATTCTATTACAGTAAAATAAATTTTGATCTTGGCTAAATTTACAATTCCTGCAGCATGTAAAGCATTTAATAACTTGCAGGATTATACTGTAAATCCTATATATTTCTAAGGCCTGAATATCATCCTCAAAGACCTCACATATTATTTGGTATTGTGACTTAAAAGAACCACCACATGCCATTGTAAGAATTAAACTGAAGAGACAGCCATGCACAAACTGTCAGAAATATAACAAAGCATGGTATTGGATAACCATTCAGAATATGCACAGTCGGATTGTCAATATATATAACATAGCATGCTATTAGCTAACTAGATAGGATAAAAGTAGGGCAAAGGTTGAAGGAAATGCTGCAAATGCTGTGGAAAGATTCAAATTTAACAAAATAAGAAAACATTTTTGCAAAATGAATAACTAGGTATGTTATTATTATTAAGTTTTGGACAGCAAACATTATTTTAAGAATTAAGAAAATTTAAAAACTATTAATGTCGTAAAATGAATATTATCCTTTCTATCAAATCAAAATAAAATACTTACCAATTTCACCTTTTGAAAAAAAAAGAAGATTTGAACAAAGCAAAAAAAAGCTACAGGAAGCAGTAATACTTCAGAATAGGTGGTCAATTTCTTTCAGTAAACCCGAAGATCCATACCCCAATATGTTTCACCCAACTGTCATTTTACTAATTCCGTTTTACTGTTTGGTTATTGGAAGCTAATTTTGAGCCATATATGGGTTGTTATATGTGAGGGGAGCTATGCTACCCACCCGCTACCTACCTATGCTCACCCTCAGGAACAAGTAATAAAATGAAAGTTAATGAGACGGTTAGGTGAAACATATTGGAAAATGGGACAAAATATTATGGGAATGTGAGCGGGGAAGCTTGATGTGTATGGATCTTCCATTTTACCTAGCTTTCATGCCTTTTATCCGTGATTTGTCCTCTTTCCCAATATGTTATTTAATTGATGAATTGAGAATGTGGGGAGGGAGGGGGGGGGGGCAAAGCCGGACACAAAAATTTAATTATAGAAAAATGAAAAGATAGGAAAAGAAATAGCATATGTCATATTATAAGAAAAAAATAAAGCAAATATTTGTTTTAAGTATTTGTAGTTGGTACTTAGTTAATTTCTTCTTTTTTTAGTTAATTACTATTAGTTATATAATTTTTTAATACATTTTGAAACTTTTGCTAAGTCTATTTTTTCCTCTTTGTTACTAGAAATAGTTTCTTTTCTTTAGTTTTTAAATTTTTTTCTCCTTACTATTTGGTTACTTACTTTTTATATTCATTATTTTTTTAATTTTTACTTTCTTGAATATGTAAGTTTCTTAGAATTAAATACTTTAAATTCCAAGAGAAACAAAAACGTATTCAGGCACATTGAACAAAAGGTTTACTTTATTATACAGGAATAAAAAAAGGCAAAAAAAAATTATTCTTAACCCATTAGTCGCCAGAGGGCCTTTATACGAGATTGATTCAGTGCTATGTAATCACCCAAGAGCCTTTTGTGGCCTTTCACTTTTAGACTATTCACCCTGATTATTATAATAATTCTTTTTTTTCTTTAGCAAACTCTTATGTTAGTGAGTAATCATCTAATTAAAATACATAAATGGCTTAGGTCAGTCCTTCTTTGTTTGTAAACAGAGATTTATGAATAAGAGTAACTTGACTTTCTTCAAGGCCAAACCATAAAGCAACCACAAAAAAGGGGCTGATTTATGGGTTCACACACATTTTGAGAACTTCCTTTTTTTTTGTTCAATACACTTATGTTTTTCATTTTTCATCCAATTAAAATCAGCATGTTATTCAAAACGGAGTAATGGGAGAAAGGAAGTTGAGTGAAAGTAAATGGAAGGGAGTGAGAATTTGTCTGCCGGGTACTGGTGTAAATGATGTGTGTGAGAGGTATGATAGGCTGGTGTCTGGGTGTGAGAGGGAAGCAGTTGTGATTACACATGTCAGAGTAAACGATGTAAAGAAGGCGGGTACTTGTGAGTTATGACAGCGGTATAAAAGGCTGATTGAAAGGATGTGTGAAAGTAGAGTAAAAGGTGTTGTTTCAGGTGTGCTTCTGAGAATGGATGTGGGAATGGAATGGTTGTCTCGTGCAATGGGGTTGAATGAATATGTGAAAGGTTTGTGCAAGGAGTCAGGGTTGGTGTTTGTAGATGTTTGGAGTGGATTTTATGGGAATAAGGGTTTGTATGCGATGGATGGACTCCATCTGAGCCGAGATGGGGTTGAGGTTTTGTGGCGGGAATTAGATAGTGTTATTAGGTCTTTAGAGCCAGGAAACTAGGTTTTGATAGTGGTCAGGGAAATTTAATGGCTCAAAGTGAGGCAGGGAAAGGAAGCAAACACAGATTTGTAGAAGGTAGGCAGGCTAATGGAAGTGCTTTAGGGTTAAACTACTTGAGTAGTGATAGTGGTCAGGGAAATACAAGAGTACAGGGTCGGGGAAGGAGAGAAAAGAGATGCAGAGGAGATAGGCCCTCAGGTGCTTCAGAGATAGGTGGGCTGAGTTGTCCTTACACAAATGCTTGTAGTCTTAGAAATAAGAGGGATGAATTATTTAGTTATATCATTCATGAAGATATAGATATAATATGTATAGTTGAATCATGGGTTAATGAAAATATATTTAATGATAATGTGAGTGAATTTGAACTAGAGGGTTACACTATGTACATTAGTCAAAGGAGAGATAGGACTAGTGGTGGGTTGATTATTTATATCAGAAATAGCATTTCTTCAAATCTAAATAACTCTATAGAGCAAGGAGAAGGTGAATCATTATGGATAGATATTAAGGTTGGTAGAAATTGGAAAATACACTTGGGAGCTTTTTATAGACCACCGGGACAGACTGATTGCATCGATGAGTTAATCATTAGGGAAATAAGTAAAGGATGCAAAGAAGATACAGTTATTCTGGGTGACTTTAATTTAACTTCTGTAGACTGGGAAAATATGATAGGAAGAGATAGAGCAAGTTGTAAGTTTATGGAGTGTTTTGAGGATAACCTTTTTACCCAATTTGTTAATAAGCCAACAAGGGGTGCCAATATATTAGATCTAATTCTTTCAAATGATGATCACTTGGTTCAAGGATTGAACCCTGATCCCTGAGGTACTATCTCTCCCCATGTTAATAACTTTGCATTTATTAAGGTTAAAAGTCATCTGTCACTTCTGAGCCCAAGCTAACAACTTATTTAAGTCACCCTGCACTTTAAAGCTACCCTCAACCTCTTTGACTACAGCTGCCAATTTACTGTCATCAGCAAAAATTGACACTTTGCTACTTACACCTTGCCCAAGATCATTTACATAGATTATAAATAATAAAGGGCCTAAAACTGATCTCTGAGGTACGCCACTAATAACATTCCTCCACTCTGACCTCACTCCATTCAGTACAACTCTTTGTTTCCTATCTTTCAGCCATTCAGTTATCCAATTTAAAACTTTCCCACAAATCCCATGCAGTTTTAATTTATGAAGTCTTCTATGTGGAAACTTATCAAAAGCTTTGCTGAAATCTAAGTAGATCACATCAACTTTCTCACCCCTATCTAATTCTTTAGTTACATAATCCATAAAATCCATTAAATTAGTTAAACACAATCTACCTTTTCTAAAACCATGCTGAGCATCATTAATTAACCTGCTACTCTCTAGATGATCAGAAATTCCCTTCTTAACCATCTTCTCAATAATTTTACAGACTATAGAAGTTAAGCTTACCGGTCTAAAGTTATTTGGATCCTCTTTGCTTCCCTTTTTAAAAATTGGGACTACATTTGCCAATTTCCAATCACTTGGTATTTCTCCAGACTCTAGTGATCTAATAAATATCTTCTCGAGAGCTACCACAATACTTTCTACACCTTCTTTGAGTATCCTAGAATGAATGTTGTCTGGGCCAGATGCCTTACTAGTATTTAACTGCATTATAAGCCCTTTAATTTCTTCTCTGTCTACATTAATAGAATTTATCACTACTTCCCTTGACCTAGAATTATCATCAATTAATCTAACAGGTTTCTCTTCTGTGAATACTGAAGCAAAATGATCTCAAGGACCTCTACTATTTCCTCATCAGATTCTTTCAAAACCCCTTCATATCTAATAGGCCCTATTTTATCACTGTTAGATTTATTATTGATTCTATAATAGCTAAAGAATTTTTTAGGATCTTTATTATTATTTTTAGCTAAATTAATTTCTGCTATCCTTTTGGTCTTCTTATTAATCTTATTTAGTTCATTTCTGGATGACCTATAATGGTTTAAATTATCTAAACTACTCTCAGTTTGTAACCTCTGGTATGCCCCTTTTTTCTCTGAAACTTTATTAGCTATCTCTTGATTCCACCATAATGGTTTCCTACATTTCTTCCTAATAAACTTCATTGGAATACACTGTTCCTGAACCATGTTTAATATAGTCCTAAAAATATCCCACATTTCATAAGTATTCTTTCCATGGAATTCTATATCCCACCTAATCTGATTTAGCATGTTGCGTAATTTATCATAATCTCCCCTATAAAAATTTGGAATTTTTGTGGAGTTTGTTGAGGGAGGAAGTTAGGACTAGAACAGGGACTGGAGAGAAAGCAGTAAGTGAAGTAAGTGATGATCAGTGGTGGGTGAAAGTGAACAGAATAGATAAGTTAGGACAGGTTAGATGTGTGAATGAGAGGGACATGGAACCTGTTAGGCTAACGTAACAGATTTGATGCCCTGAGAGAGGAAGAATTTGAAAGAGATTTGTCTGGTGTGGCCGTGCCTGAAAGTAGAATAGGAGGTCGAGTGAGTGAGAGCAGGAGGGAGGGTAATACTAGGCCTAGAGAGAATAGGAGAATGACTGAGGGTGATTGTGATGGGTGACTCTCAGATTTGGTGTTTAGATAGGAAGTTGAGTGAAAGTAAATGGAAGGGAGTGAGAGTTTGTCTGCCAGGTGCTGGTGTAAATGATGTGTGTGAGAGGTATAATAGGTTGGTATCTGGGTGTGAGAGCAAAGCAGTTGTGATTACACATGTCAGAGTAAACGATGTAAAGAAGGTGGGTACTTGTGAGTTACGACAGCGGTATAAAAGGCTGATTGAAAGAATGTGTGAAAGTAGAGTAAAAGGTGTTGTTTCAGGTGTGCTTCCGAGAATGGATGTGGGGATGGAATGGTTGTCTCGTGCAATGGGGTTGAATGAATATGTGAAAGGTTTGTGCAAGGAGTCAGGATTGGTGTTTGTAGATGTTTGGAGTGGGTTTTATGGGAATAAGGGTTTGTATGCGATGGATGGACTCCATCTGAGCCGAGATGGGGTTGAGGTTTTGTGGCGGGAATTAGATAGTGTTATTAGGTCTTTAGAGCCAGGAAACTAGGTTTTGATAGTGGTCAGGGAAATTTAATGGCTCAAAGTGAGGCAGGGAAAGGAAGCAAACACAGATGTGTAGAAGGTAGGCAGGCTAATGAAATTGCTTTAGGGTTAAATTACTTGAGTAGTGATAGTGGTCAGAAAAATACAAGAGTACAGGGTCGGGGAAGGAGAGAAAGGAGATGCAGAGGAGATAGGCCCTCAGGTGCTTCAGAGATAGGTGGGCTGAGTTGTCCTTACACAAATGCTTGTAGTCTTAGAAATAACATGGATGAATTATTTAGTTATATCATTCATCAAGATATAGATATAATATGTATAGTTGAATCATGGGTTAATAAAAATATATTTAATGATAATGTGAGTGAATTTGAACTAGAAGGTTATACTATGTACATTAGTCAAAGGAGAGATAGGACTGGTGGTGGGTTGATTATTTATATTAGAAATAGCATTTCTTCAAATCTAAATAACTATAAAGCAAGGAGAAGGCAAATCATTATGGATAGATATTAAGGTTGGTAAAAATTGGAAAATACACTTGGGAGCTTTTTATAGACCACCGGGACAGACTGATTGCATCGATGAGTTAATCATTAGGGAAATAAGTAAAGGATGCAAAGAAGATACAGTTATTCTGGGTGACTTTAATTTAACTTCTGTAGACTGAGAAAATATGATAGGAAGAGATAGAGCAAGTTGTAAGTTTATGGAGTGTTTTGAGGATAACTTTTTGACCCAATTTGTTAATAAGCCAACAAGGGGTGCCAATATATTAGATCTAATTCTTTCAAATGATGATCACTTAGTTCAAGGATTGAGTGTAGGGGAATCATTGGGAAACAGTGATCATCAGATGGTTCCGTTTAATTTGCAAATAGTTAAGGGTAGAACAATGACAAACTCCACAAAAATTCCAAATTTTTATAGGAGAGATTACGATAAATTACGCGGCATGCTAAATCAGATTAGGTGGGATATAGAATTCCATGGAAAGAATACTTATGAGATGTGGGATATTTTTAAAACTATATTAAACATGGTTCAGGAACAGTGTTTCCCGATGAAGTCTTTTAGGAAGAAATGTAGGAAACCATAATGGTGGAATCAAGAAATAGCTAATAAAGTTTCAGAGAAAAAAAGGGCATACCAGAGGTTACAAACTGAGAGTAGTTTAGATAATTTAAACCATTATAGGTCAACCAGAAATGAACTAAATAAGATTATTAAGAAGACCAAAAGGACAGCAGAAATTAATTTAGCTAAAAATAATAATAAAGATAAAAAAAATTCTTTAGCTATTATAGAATCAATAATAAATCTAACAGTGATAAAATAGGGCCTATTAAATATGAAGGGGTTTTGAAAGAATCTGATGAGGAAATAGTAGAGGTCCTTAATGATCATTTTGCTTCAGTATTCACAGAAGAGAAACCTGTTAGATTAATTGATGATAATTCTAGGTCAAGGGAAGTAGTGATAAATTCTATTAATGTAGACAGAGAAGAAATTAAAGGGCTTATAATGCAGTTAAATACTAGTAAGGCATCTGGCCCTGACAACATTCATTCTAGGATACTCAAAGAAGGTGTAGAAAGTATTGCGGTAGCTCTCGAGAAGATATTTATTAGATCACTAGAGTCTGGAGAAATACCAAATGATTGGAAATTGGCAAATGTAGTGCCAATTTTTAAAAAGGGAAGCAAAGAGGATCCAAATAACTTTAGACCGGTAAGCTTAACTTCTATAGTCTGTAAAATTATTGAGAAGATGGTTAAGAAGGGAATTTCTGATCATCTAGAGAGTAGCAGGTTAATTAATGATGCTCAGCATGGTTTTAGAAAAGGTAGATCGAGTTTAACTAATTTAGTGGATTTTATGGATTATGTAACTAAAGAATTAGATAGGGGTGAGAAAGTTGATGTGATCTACTTAGAATTCAGCAAAGCTTTAGATAAGGTTCCACATAAAAGACTAGTTCATAAATTAAAGCTGCATGGGATATGTGGGAACCTTTTAAATTGGATAACTGAATGGCTGAAAAATAGGAAACAGAGTTGTACTGAATGGAGTGAGGTCAGAGTGGAGGAATGATATTAGTGGCGTACCTCAGGGATCAGTTTTAGGCCCTTTATTATTTATAATCTATGTAAATGATCTTGGGCAAGGTGTAAGTAGCAAAGTGTCAATTTTTGCTGATGACAGTAAATTGGCAGCTGTAGTCAAAGAGGTTGAGGGTAGCTTTAAAGTGCAGGGTGATTTAAATAAGTTGTTAGCTTGGGTTCAGAAGTGGCAGATGACCTTTAACATTAATAAATGCAAAGTTATTAACATGGGGAGAGATAATAGGGAATTTAGCTATGAGATGGATGGGTATTGGCTTAATTCAGTTGAAGATGAGAAGGACTTATGAGTAGCAGTAGATAGGTCACTGAAGTTTTCAAAGCAGTGCATTGAGGTAAAAAATAGAGCAAATAGGGTGCTAGGTTACATTAAAAGGAACGTTAGCTATAAGATTAAGGAGGTTATCCTTAAACTATACAACTCTTATGTCAGGCCACATTTAAAGTACTGTATACAAGCATGGTCACCACATTTTAGACATGATATAAACTTGTTAGAGTCAGTACAAAGGAGGGCAACAAAAATAATACCATCCCTGAATCACCTTGAATATGAAGATAGACTGAGGTATTAAATATGTTCTCATTTGAAAGAAGGTGTGTGAGGGAGATATGATTGAGCTTTTTAAAATCTTTTCTAGGATGGATAAATTGGATTTCAGCAAGTTATTTGAGTTAAAAGGTAGTAATAGGACAAGGGGTCAGCACTTAAAGATTAAAAAACAGAGGTGCAGACTGGATGGTAGAAAATATTTTTTCACTAACAGAGTGGTGGATTATTGGAATAGTTTGCCACCTGAGACTGCAGACAGCCCAAACTTGAATGTTTTCAAGCGCAGATTGGATGATTATATGGGGATGGAGGGTTAACTTCTTACTTTTTGGTATGGTGATATGTTTCTTGACTCATTCCTGTGGATGCAGTTTCTTTTTATAGTATATTTTGGGGGACTTTGATTTTGTTTTTAACAGACTCCTATGGAGGCTTCAAATTATATATTGTAGATGCATGGTCTGACAAAACCCTATAGATTATTTAAATTGTATATTGTAGATGCATGATCTGACAAAATCCTATGGATGCATTATGTGGGTGGGATTTGATAGATACGGATGACCTTTAATAGGCCCTTGTGGCTTTTGTCATCCATGAAATTATGTTTTTATGTTATGAGAAAGCCTATTAAGCCCAAAAATATGACATTTTTTCTTCCATTTTTTCGCTGAATTTCAAAAATCCTTTCATCGAAAAATGTTATCCATAAGATATAAGCAGTTTTCTATAAAATGTAACAATTAATTTCCTCAGTTAACAAGAAATAACTTTGAGCAATAAGCAAATATTTCCAATCATAATTCTAAATATGTAGAAGTCTATTAATAGGTTAAATCAACAGAATAATTCTTTGCAATTAAAATATATTATTTGATTAATAATAAAGGATTTAAATATTTTATTTTATTATTTTCTATAACAAGGTAGCAAGGATAAATTGATTGAGGGCAATTTCAAAGCAATTCACTCAGCAACTAATGGGTTAAAGATTACCGTAAATAATAATCAAAATTGATTTACAAATGGATGAATGAATGGAATAGGCTCAGTAGTGATGTGATAGAAGCATGCTTTTGCTGAGGATAAAAGGTCAGTGCAGAGATCTTGGACGAGACAAATAAATGGTATGGCTCAACTCTCTTACGGTGACAGACTCCAAAGACTGGAACTGTACTCAGTTCACGGCAGATTATTATAGGTTGACCTAATTAAATATTGGAAAATCTTTAACTGCCACTGCAGTATCAAACCAGATGACTTTTTAACCCTGGCACCTACTTTGGGCACCAGAGGGTATGTTAAAAATTTATCACTCATATTTATTTGGAAGAAACATGTAGATTTTTTTCCCTCTGATATGTTGAGATTTGGAATTCCTTGTCTGATAGTGTGGTTACCCTTGACTATATCAACTTATTCAAGTATGCATTGCACATATGCCTTGGTCCTCTTATTTCATTATGATGACTAGCCCTAACACCAAACGGATATCATACCCCATACTGTACCAGTACCAGTAAACATGAAGATCGGCAGCGCGTATGATGGGATTTGTCCATGTTGCAATATGTTTCACCTTTTTGGAGTAAATTCAAAGAGACTGCTCATGGGGGATTTATCACTGTAGGGGATCCCCCTACGATGATCATTAGTTTCTTACAATTGGGGGGGGATCTAGGGGGCACAGTCCCCAGTATATAATCATAATTGTTTATAGAATAATGTTCTAATGTCTTTTTAATCTTTTAATTTAACCGGGTAAACCAAACATACATGCAAAAAAAAGACTTTTTGGGGCGCGTTTCCAATCTTCATATTTACCCCAGTGCCAATCTACTCTTTACCACTCCAGAAATACACGAGATATCTACACTATCCTACATAAGGAATACAACTCAGTCTACTCCACTGATTATTCCAAAAACAGCATTACACTTGAATAGACTGGCGTGCCTGTAGGAAAGAGCTGTCCCTTAAAGCTTATTAATATATTCCTCTGCCTGACATATAGAGTACTGGGGTAGCCAACCAGATGAGAATGAACTTTGTGATGGGAACAGGAGCTGCCTCGTCTAGGGTATTGATTAGCATTTGGCAGATTCCATTTCTTGTTCCTAATCTTCACATTTACCAGACCTGCTGACCGAAATAATCAAAAGTTCGTATATACAGTAATATATACTGTGTGCTGACAGTCTCTAGAATTTAACCGGGTGCTTGCAAGATATTATCATATACCTATTAACATAATTATATGATCATCAAACTTACATTTTATTTTTACCATGATGATTTTTTATAAATTCAGCGAAATGGGCTATGAAAGGGAAGAAATCACAGCAATACAACCGTAGAGAAGCCTTTTGTGAAAATAAGGCTGAAAAGGGTTGGGTTTACTGCAGTGTTAAAATTAAAATGCACTTTCACTGTCAGTGAACGTAATTCGCACGTCAGATATTCATGACGAGAGGAAAGACATTTTCTCCAGTACGGTTGTATTCAAGCAGAGTCGCCAGACGGTTGATTGTCTACGGTATTCTTTCATTCAAGGTGTGGGCAAATAATTTTGGTAATAACATTTTGGATTTGGGCAAAACGGTGTATACTTTTATAACCTTGGGGAGGAAGATGGGGGAGAGGAGAGGGGGAATTTGTTTACAATCGCAACATCTGGTAACTTGAATTTCGGAAGATGGGGGAGATTTTTTTACAATCAATCACAACATCTGGTAACTCGAGCATTGCGGAAGATGGGGGGGGAGGGATTTGCTTACCATCGCAACATCTGGCAACTCGAGTATTACGGAAGCTGGGGGAGAGGAGAGGGAGATTTGGTTACAATTGCAACATCTGGCAACTCAAAAATAATACCTATCACAAAAAAAATAACAAGGTCAACAGATCTAAGTAGCGTGCTTCAATAATTTTGAAAAAAAATAATTAACAAACATATTATCAATTAACAAACATCTCACCTTACGATCTTCAAAACTTTTAAAAAACGTATTAAAAAAGTAAAATGGTTATCAACCGAACGCGACCTATAGAGTCGCGTGACACACAACTAAAAATATGAAATTCTCATATATATATATATATATATATATATATATATATATATATATATATATATATATATATATATATATATATATATATATATATATATATATATATATATATATATATATATATATATATATATATATATATATATATATATATATATATATATATATATATATATATATATATATATATATATATATATATATGTGTGTGTGTTAGAAAGCAGCTCAAATAAAACTGTGTCTGGTATTTTTCACTCAGACTGTAGATATCTTTCTGAAATTACTACTCACATGATAAATATTACCCATTGCATTAATCCAGCAATATTAAATATTAGTAGATTGACAGTTCATGTAAATAGGTGAATAAGTACTAGCAGTAAGATAGTGGTATACTTCAAAATTGTAATGTATTTTTATTTATTTTTTTTATTTTTATTATTTTTTTTTAGGGATCACCGAAATCCGCAATAAAGTTGTTATTTGTTTGTTTGTATATAAGCCACTTATGCGCGGAATTTTAAAATAGTTTTAATGTACGATTCCAGCTTCTCGCTTGACTGTTTATGGCTGGCTTATCTTCATTTATTAATATGGCTCCTAAGATGTTAAGCCTCGCTTTATTAACCTCTTTTCTTTTAATAATGGTGTTACCAACGAGCATATGTACACTCTCCATATGGTTTTTTGGCTCTCCGCTCTGTAGATGCATAGTTAACCCTCTCGAAAGTGTGGTAGTTGTCATGCCAATATATTTAGAGTTATTATTTAGCTTACAGTCTTTATTAGGACAGGTGAACTCGTAAACTATGTTGGTTGACTTGAGATTAAAGGAGTTAGGACTGATGTTTTTTTTATCCGAAGATTGCTTGCTTTTGTTGTTTTATAATAGATGATAAGTTGGATTTTATCGGTTTGATTTTTAACCTTGCTGTTATGGTTAATAATCTCTTTGATGTTTTTTTCATCTATTTTATAGGCCGCGGACATCTGGTTTCTGTAATACACTTTGATGTTATTGACTTCTCCATGATTACTTCCAATTTTATCCGCATGTTTGTAATGGTAATTTAAAAAGGATTGGATTTGTTTATCAATCATGCTGTTTGAGAAACCATTATTCACGAGTGCTTGCTTTACTCTTGCAATCTCTTGGTGGAAACTTTTGGGAACTTTTCCACCAAGAGATTGCAAGAGTAAAGCAAATACTCGTGAATAATGGTTTTTCAAACAGCATGATTGATAAACAACTCCAATAATTTTTTAATAACCATTACAAACATGCCGATAAAACTGAAAGTAATCATAGAGAAGTCAATAACATCAAAGTGTATTACAGAAACCAGATGTCCACGGCCTATAAAATAGATGAAAAAACATCAAAGAGATTATTAACCATAACATCAAGGTTAAAAATCAAAGCGATAAAATCCAACTTATCATCTATTATAAAACAACAAAGGCCAGCAATCCTCTGATGAAAAATAACATAGCCCTAACTCCACGAATCTCAAGTCAGCCAACATAGTTTACGAGTTCACATGTCCCAATAAAGACTGTAAGCTTTATAATAACTCTAAATATATTGGCATGACAACTACCACACTTTCGAGAGGGTTAACTATGCATCTACAAAGCGGAGGGCCAAAAAAACAAATGGAGAGTGTACATAATATTAACCTAACGAGAGATATGTTCGTTGATAACACCATTATTAAAAGAAAAGCGGTCAATAAAGCGAGACTTAACATCTTAGAAGCCATATTAATAAATGAAGATATGCCGGCCATCAACAGTCAAGCGACAAGCTGGAATCGTACATTAAAACTATTTTTAAAATTCCACGCACAAGAGTGTCTTATTTCCTCTAACGTCACGTTTAACCAAGGCGCATAAATACCCCCCCCAAAAATTGTCTTCTCTCACTTTACTTTCTGCCAGATCCTCACTCTACTCAGTACATAGGTAAAGGAGGCAAGAAATTCCATAACGCTCCTGAGATGATTGAAAGCTTAGCAATTTAGTTTGTTTTTTACCAAACACGTTCATTTAAAAATGAGATCAATACTGGACAAGTAATCCACCATCTACAAGATGGAATAAAAAAGATAGTTAGAAGAAAAGAAAGTTGCCAAAGGAAATTAATTAAGGTTCAACAATATATATATATATATATATATATATATATATATATATATATATATATATATATATATATATATATATATATATATATATATATATATATATATATATATATATATATATATATATATATATATATATATTTTTTTTTTCTATATATATATATATATATATCAAAAAATTGCACAAAATTAACCTTCATACATTTAATGCGAGTTTGGTTTTGTTCAAAGTTTTAACTTTTCATTTTCTAAATAATACCCCTATGGACTTGTGAGCACTCTAAGTTTCACAGTCTCTTTGCTGCAATATTAACTAGCACACGACAGGTGAAGAAAAATTCTCCGTTTTTACCATAGGGTTTTATTTATAAAATGAAAAGTTATAACTTTGAACAAAACCAAACTCGTATTAAATGTTTGATGGTTAATTTTGGGCAAATTCAAGTGAGCAAAGTGATAGGGAATGTTGAGTATTAAGATACTCCTCACTGATTAATCATGAATGAGTTAGTTATTTGGAACAACAAGTAATGGACACATAAATATGGAGAGAGTGGACAACAAACTACAGTAACAACGATAAACAAGAATTCATAAAGCTAAAATACGATGGTTTGCCTGATTATTCCTTTTTATGTCAGAAAAGTCGCTAGCCTCTAATAATATGAAGTTGGCTTGATCTATAAAAGATGACGCAGAACGATTTTTCAGCCAATTAGATCATCCAAACGACAGCAGAAACAAATTTCAATTGGAATAATACGATTAAATTATCAAGTAATTAATATTTAGTGCGGAGGACTTTATATTCGATGATGACCTGCCATCTACTGCCACAGGAACCAACCAACTTTTCACACACTTGCGCAGTAATCTTGCTCCATTGATCCTGATGATTTTATTAGGATTCTTGAACTGTTTTCGGGTTGAATGAAATAGAACGGGGATAGAACAAAATATATATTATTATAGATTAATAAGAATGGAACATATTTGAAATTATATTGGTTGAATATTAATTTAATTATAAAAAATGAACATGAGTTTCAGTGGTGGGCGCGATAACGATAACCGATAATCGATAATTGGCGATAAATTTATCGCCCGATAAGGTGATAATCGATAAATCCAAAATTAGAATACAATATTGAATATTGAATATAGATAGCGTTATTTTATAATAAGATACTAAGAATATTTGAATACTGTTTCTTAGTTTCTTACCTGGTGAGGCTCTCCTAATAGGTTTTGAGGAGCCTCAAAGGCACGCGCGGTTCTCTCAAGTGCTAAACTGGAATCGAAAACTGAAATTATCGATTATCGCTAATTTGGAACCAAAAGTATCGGTGATACTGATGAATCGATAACGCGGGCACAAGAATATCGGATAACCGATAACTCGATATCGTTATCGCGATAAATTATCGCAGTAAATTTATCATGATAGCGTCCACCTATGATGAGTTTAATACTGAATTTTCGTCGTGCCTAAACTAGGTGTAAGGTATATAACTATTGGTAAGTAGGTAACAAGGTGATGGTAAATAGGTAGCAAGCCAATGGTAAATAGGTAACAAGATAATGGTATCAAGGTAACTATAATCGACTGTGAATTGGGATCTTTATGCTGAGAATGACGAGAGACGAGTGAGGAATATTCGTGTTCAATGTGGTTGAGTTGAAAGCGTGTTAGTTTGTGTGTTTGACTAAAGTAAGTGTTGCCGAAAAGAATGTATCTTAGCCATGATTTTTGGATGGCAATTATATATTACAAAAGATATATTGAAAATACATGTAAAAAATATTTGAGATTTGGGATTGATTATTTATACATAACTAAGTTGAGATTTTACATAAGATTTAATAAAAAATGTAGAAATTAAATGGGAAAATAATTGGATAATTTTACATTCGATTTAAAAAGAAAAGTATGCTTATATTTATGCACAAGGTACATCACGTTAAAATGATATTAGGTAATAGTAATATTTAAATTGATGCATTTGATATTTTATAAGAATGCCAGAGGGCATTGCTATACATTTATGCATGCATTGCGCACAATAATCGTACAAGAGGTATAATGCATAGGTGGGCGTTATCGCGATAGCGATATCGGGTTTCGGTTATCCGATATTTTTTCGCGTTATCGATTCATCAGTATCGCCGATACTTTTGGTTCCAAACTAGCGATAATAGACAATTTCAGTTGTTGGTTCCAGTTTAGCACAGGGGAGAGCCGCGCGTACCTTGGAGGCAGAAATAGGTAGGTCCGAGCTAGGAACCGAAAGTATACTGAACGGAGTGCGGGGTAGCCGGTCTTGACGTCTTCTCAAAACGTTCCCTCAGCTTCAGTCTCTCACCAGCTGTCGGACGAGAGGTCACGAGGTGTTGCTCCTGCGCGCTACCGGTTTTACACGTTCTTTGATGATTTTTTCCCTATGTTCCCGTATTTCTTCCGTTTTACTTTTTTGTGCACGTGTATATGCGTGCATGTACTATTCGGTGTTATTCTTTAATATCAGATGGTTTTGAAAATTGTATCACTTAAGTGACGACCACCAATGTCGATGCAGTTTTGAAATCTCTCTCGAAAGTTCACCATAGACCTTCGAACCCTGTTCCGTGGAATTGCATTCGTTTCTTGAGTTATTGCTGCCTTTAGATTTTCTACAACTGCTGGCCGGTGTTGATACACTCGTCATTTGATGTGCCCCCATAGAAAAAAAAATAACGAGGGGCTGAATCCGGGGAACTTGGTGGACACCGAATATCGGCTCGCAGAGAAACAAGATGACCGAGAAACATGTCACGGATGACTCCGAGTGAACGTCGAGACGTATGCGATGTGGCACCATCTTATTGGAAGTATACATCATCCTGATTATGAGCGGCGAGTAACTGAAGGACTTTAGGATGGATCAACCTTTCGAGAAGTTCACAATAACGGTTCGATGGAACAGTTAATGTAAAACCTTCTTCTTCGAAAAATATAAGGACCCCACACGCCGAAAACACCCATGGCACACCAGATAGTAATATTCACACTGTATAGTGGTCGTTCGTGGAGTTCACGAGGGTTATTGACTAACCAGTATCGAAAGTTCTGTTTGTTAACCATCCCCGATAAATGGAAGTGCGCTTCCTCACTGCAGATCAGAACAGCTGTTAGGAGGATGGTCTGGAGAATGTCCAGACACAAAGTTGTGCAAGTTTCATAATCCATCTCGCTTAGTTCCTGTACAACCATCATCTTGTAGGGGTGCATGTGGAGAGGATCTATGTAAGATTCTGCGAACACATCGAACGGACATGTGTAAGGTAGATGCGTTTTCGTACGGAACGTCTAAGAGACTGTTGTATTCAAGCTGTCACAGTTGCAACATTTTTTGGCCTTATAGCGGTCCTGGGACGGCAAGGACTTTTCTTGTTTAAAGCCGATGATGTTTGTCTAAAGTTAGAAACCCACGGACTAATTGTTTTTCTATCCGGTTCGAGATCATGACGACGAAGCTCAAAGTGTCTTCGGAAGGAACGTTGCGTCGTTACCACAGACTCATCGTTCTTAAGAAACTCTTCTACAGAAAATGCACGATGCTCTCCACTCTAGGCCATGGTGGGTACTACCTGAAACAGAAAATAAATGGCATTTAATATACTTCATGGAGATAGGAAGTTTTTTCTTGTATCTTCATGTTTTTTTTTTATTAACCTTTGAAATCGAGGAAACCTTTCTGCCCCACCCTGTATATATATATATATATATATATATATATATATATATATATATATATATATATATATATATATATATATATATATATATATATATATATATGGTTGATGAATAAGTTCTTGTGGTTTTATTAAATTTATTCATTACCATTAACAATTTTAGAAAAACTTCATTTTTAATTGATAACAATATGCAATTTAATTAATAATGTATTCTCCGTTGTTATTTACGACTTCTTCCCAACGTTCAACTAGTTTTTCGATGCCTCTGCAATAAAAACCTCTTGATTTTGACTCGAAGAATTCGTCTAACCAGGTTCTTAGTTCCACATCAGTATTGAACGAAACGCCGCGCAAATTGTTGGAGAGCGATTGGAACAGATGGAAATCCGATGGAGCCAAGTCTGGCGAATATGGAGGATGCGGCAGGATTAACCAATTAAGCGTTTGGATGGCGTCTTTTGTCATATTGGCAATGTGAGGACGAGCATTGTCGTGTTGCAGAAGGACTCCATAACGTCGATGAGGTCGCTTTTCACGAATAACTTCGGCGAGTCGATACATTTGTTGAACGTAGAGTTCTGCATTGACAATCTCATTGTTCACAAGGAGCTCATAAAGAATGATGCCTTCACAATCCCACCATACACCCAGCATCGTCTTTCGTGGATGATGTCCTTGCTTTAATCGCGGAAGTGTTTTTTTTATTGGGGCTAAGCCATTGTTTTCGATGGTTCATGTTGACATAAACACCCCAGTTTTCGTCGCCAGTGGTGATGCGGTGAAGAAATCTGTCCTTATATCCACGAGTCGCCTTGTAACGAGCAAGAAAACCTGCGGCAATTGTGGAGCGTTGAAGTTTGTTGCTTTCGCTCAATGCGTGCGGAAACCATGCCCTGAGTTTTTGTACTTTTCCCATCGAATGAAGGTGATTCACTACAGTTTTCTGATCACATTCCGATTGTACAGTCAATTCTCTAGTCGATTGAAGAGGATTTTCATGAAGAAGGTTGTTCAATCGATCTTCATCCAACTTAATGCGGCGACCAGAACGTTGATCGTCATTAAGATTGAAATGACCGTTTTTGAAAGGTGAAAACCACCATTGAGCTGTCCTTTCTGATAAAACATTTTCTCCGTATACAACACAAATATCGCGACGAGCTTTGGCTGCGTTTGTATTGTTACCACCTCGATTGAAAATGAATAACAACAAGTGTCGAAAATGTGCCTTTCTTTCAACTTGACATTTCATTTTGAGGGTACATAACAAAAAAATAAATTAACACAACTTTTAATTAACTTTAAGACGTAGCCTAAGCAAAAGCCTAATAGCCTACGCTGTTAAGAGACGTAGCCTAACCTTTGCAAATTTTGCTCTCATTATTAATTATTGTTTCTTAATATGTGCACAAATCACGTCAACAAAACTTAAATCAACACGACATTAAAAAAAAAACCCGCAAGAACTTATTCCTCAACTTAATATATATATATATATATATATATATATATATATATATATATATATATATATATATATATATATATATATATATAGTTAATAACCCAGAGAAAGGAAAAGTGGTATCACAACCTGCTCTCAAGAAAATAAACCAGGAAGTCATTTTAAACCTTAAGAAAGAAAAGGGGAGATTTAGAAACGGAAAAAATAGGGAAGATTATTTTAACTGCTATATGAAAGTGAATAATGGAGATGGATTCAAAACCTGTGTCGCAAAGCCCTTATCGCTATCATAACCACGAGCTTCATCGACTGACGATGGTGACTCAGTCGATGAGCGCCGTGGTTCTGATTGTGATGAGCGCTTGACGACATAGGTTGGAATCCAACTCCTCTATTCACTTTCATATAACGGTTAAAATAGACTTCCTCTATATCAGGTTAAGAATCCGGAGACTCCGAATTTTTAGCATACTCTCCAGCGATGCCCCCCACTTAGAAATTTCTCCCACTAATCACCCAATTTTACAGTGAAGGGAAAAAAGTCAGATTGTGGGGGATATTTATCACAGTATCTATTAACCCTGGCCTGCCTGCGCCTATGAGGCAAGCCGGTGACGTGACTCAGTCGCTCGCTGGAGGCAGTGATACGCCAAGTAGCGTTGATACATCCGGAAATTTGGAAGACGATAAAGAAGTCACTCGCTGGCGGTTAAGTTCGTGGTTAGTTTCTCAGTTCAGCTTTAGGACAGAGATCGATTGAGAGAAAATGACACCTGACTGTGACACTCCTCCGAAGCGAAGAAAAATTGAAAAAGAAAAAAGTGATATGCTTCCAAATTCAATACAGTGTGGACTCAGACCTTCTTCTGGGTTATAGCATTCATCTCTGATGAAAGCTATGATACTCTGCATCCCTTATATTTATTCTAGCTTAGAGAGGTCCTTCAGTATGGCCCCCAAAAATACTGACTGAAAATAGAATGGACATGGATAACTCTGCTCTTTGTGCCCTCATGTCCTGCAAGATCAACGATAGCACCCCTGCTACAAATATGATCCCTCGAAGGAACTACTCACCGCGGCCAAGCTTGCCGCCTACGAGTACAACACTTCCTTGAATGACAAAGGGGACAATGATTAAGGCTTGGTCATTCACACACTCAAATGCACACAATTAAGTTTCCAGTTACTGTTGTTTGTTCTTTTCAACTTTTTTGCACAATGTATACAATATTGTATTTCTATACACATTTTTTATTTCTACTTCTTTTAATGTGCAATAAATACTGCATACTAAATTCATTGCAGTGTAACCACCTTATTATTTAGCCTTCTGGTACTCATTTCAACTATTAAAGCCGCTATTTTTTTTCATTGTACTCAATTGTAAAGAGAATCATTTATTGAATATTAAAGAAATAACATTTTCAGAACAATGTTCCTCCATCAGATTTAAAATACAAGGCAAGAAATGATGACAATTTATATGCAAACCTGGCGAAGGAACCTTGTTCCTTGGTCCGATACACCTATGGAAAAAGAAAAAATCTCCCCATTTTTCAACGCTTAATATATGGCTTAGCCTGAAGGAGTGTGAGGGATTTAAATACAAACGATAGAGTGCAGTTGGCCGTTATTAAACTAATGAAGGGTATGGGCTAAGAGGCTTATGAAAATGTAGGAACAAAAATAAACTATAATATTTACACAGTATACACAATAAATAGTTTAAAATAAAATAATAGCAATCGATACTCGATGTTTACAATAATCGATCTAACAGAGCTACTCAGAGCGAACTCTACGGGAGTGTTTGAGTGGCTATACGAGCCTCTGTACGTACGTACACAGGGATGAATAGCAAGGAAACCCCTAGATGATTCGTCTCAGCCTAGCTTGGCTTCGAGGCTTTAAGAGATGAAACGGGGATCGGATGGTTATTCGAGGGACTTTAACCACTGGGAATTTAACCTCTAGTAGTAACACTAACTGAAAGGAGTATTCGTGCCAAACGAAATCTACCGAAACCAAGGATGGGCCAATTGACTGGGGCTCAGATCCTTCGGTAGAATTCTAGCCTTCGGGCTGATAGGGAAATTGAGCCCGATCGAGAATGACGTGTTTCGTTGTAAAAGGCAGGCCTATACTGTCGATGTCCAATTGGGACTAACAATCTATAGGGACCAGTCGGAACCATTACTGCCTCCACCAAGGGGGGCGGGGATCTCTCCTTGGGCTAACACTGCGCTTGAGGGATAGGAAGTACTCCCCGGGAGGCGACAGAGGCGCGCGTTTAAGATTCCAATCCCTCGCTTATCTCAGAAAGCAGTTGGATATCTCGACTGTTCCCACGGTCCTCGCCCACGTTGATTGACCTCGTGGTTTCGACGGGGCACATGGCGGCAGAAACCTCTATTCTCGACAACTCCTACATTTCGAAGAAGTTACTTTTTAAAAAAGGGACATCTGACAACCACTGGATAGGTATTTGTCGTGGTATGCGGAGAAGTATGTATGTAAGTTTGTTCCGTACAGAAATAACTCCGTTCTTTTTTTTCCTTTAAGAGCGCTCTACTTCTATTTATTATATAATTTGTTTCTTTAACCAGGAAGGATGGTTAACTTTAAATATCTATTGCCATTTTCAGCGTTTTGATGATTTAATTAAACCACCAGAGAAAAAATATACTTTTAATTACATACAAAAATGAAATATTAAAAACTTTAAATCTTCTCCGGATATAATAAGAGGGTCTAAATAAAAATTACTACTACCAATGGATACTACGCGATGGTTGACGCATAAATTCACTTTGGTATTGAATGTTAATTAAAGAACATAAGTAAATAGGAATCCTTTTTCTTTTAAAAGTAAGTGACGTCAGACGAGTAATGACATTGACCGAGAATCTCGTTTAGTGGAGGAGGGTGTCGAGGTGAGGCGGGACGAGTTTGTCGCCAGACGAGATAGCGGACTGGACAAAACAGCTGACTTCGAGATGCTTCTTGACGGGATGATAAATGCGAAGGGCAGTGGATGTATGATTATACCAATTCTTGGGTTACACTTGTGGGGCTTCTCGATGATGACCTTTGACTAAGAGGTGAATCCTTTTACGAGTATGACTTTACTTTCGGTATTCTTCAATGGTGAGGAATATCTCTGGTTTTATTTGAAAATTGAGATAGGGGGTTTCTCTGACGAGAGGGGTATGAGAGTGATTATCTATAGCGATGGTCTACTCTTCGATGTTACTTAAAGGAACAGCCTTGGGATGAAAAGTTCTTCTTCTTAACTCCCGCTCGGTTCCACTTTGAAGCCCGGACTGACGCCGGTCTTCGTCTTCTCACGATCGCTAACTCGATTCTCCTTTTCTTTTCTCCAGATCGAGGTGAGGCGTGACGAGTGTGTTGCCAGACGAGATGGCGGACTGGACAAAACAGCTGACTTCGAGATGCTTCTTGACGGGACGATAAATGCGAGGGGCAGTGGATGTATGATTATACCAATTCTTGGGTTACACTTGTGGGGCTTCTCGATGATGACCGTTGACTAAGAGGTGAATCCTTTTACGAGTATGACTTTACTTTCGGTATTCTTCAATGTTGAGGAATATCTCTGATTTTATTTGAAAATTGAGATAGGGGGTTTCTCTGACGAGAGGGGTATGATAGTGATTCTCTATAGCGATGGTCTACTCTTCGATGTTACTAAAAAGAACAGCCTTGGGATGAAAAGTTCTTCTTAACTCCCGCTCGGTTCCACTTTAAAGCCCGGACTGACGCCGGTCTTCGTCTTCTGCCGAAGTTCTAATAGGTAGGCGTAGTAAGATTGGATTTCCCGGTCCAATTCTTCGTTAGAAAACAATTCTTTTAAATTGCCCAGTGGGCCTCGGACATTCTGACCACAGAGCAATTCAAAAGGGACAAATCCTAATATGCGATGCGGGATTTCTCGGTAGGCGAACAAAGCTACCGGTAAATATCAATGCCACTCTCAGGGGTGGTCTGCGCATAACTTCTTCAGGATGGACTTCAATGAAGCGTTGAACCTTTCGCACATTCCGTTTGCGGCGGGGTGATAAGGGGTGGTAAAAATGGATTTTACAATTAGGGGCTTGCCGACGTACTCCATTAATTCAGAGGTAAATTGGCGGCCTCGATCGGATAATACCTCCTTAGATACTCCGACTCGGGAGAAGATAGAAATGAGTGCCTCAAGTGCCTCGGTGCACGTGATACTTTCGATCTTATTCAAGGTTGCTGCTTCAGAGAAATGGGTGGCGAAATCAACGAGGGTGAGCACGAAGTTGTACCCTTCACTGGACGGGGGGTTGATGTGGCCAATCAGGTCGATTGCCACACGAGCGAAGGGTTCAGATTTGATGGGTCCCTTCTGCAGCGGTGCGTGTCTGACGTGTCCTTTCGCGGCTGTTCTTTGACAGATATCACACGAATGGCAATAATTAAGGAGGTCATCTGCCGAACCGAGCCAATACAAATATTTAATAATTCTCTGAGTTGCTTTAGTTTGATTGAAATGGCAAGAGAAAAGACTATCATGGGCCGTCTTTAATATGAGTGGGACCGGCGAACGGGGGATGCATAATGCATGGGCCTCGGAACTATTGCTTTCCAAGCAGGCGCGGCCCAGGAGGTCGTTCTTCACGACATAGAAAACGACTTTATTACCGCTTCTAGACTCCTGAACCTTATTATGAGCTTTGGACAGAGCGTACGGAGCGAATCGCAGTCCTTTTGCCTTTTCGCGAATTCATTATTCAGAACGCAGCTGAACTCGGAGTCGCAAGGGGTTTCAAGGGGAGTAGGTGCCTCTGCTTCCTCTTTCTCCTCGGATCGCGTGAGAGTGGGTTGAATCACAGGGGTGGAAATAACCCGTGGGCACTGTCCGACCAGAATAGCGCAGAACTTTATTGGAGCCGCTACTACTTCAGTCCAGCTGGCATAATTCGTGCACTTAATAAAGCATTTCACGATGGGAAATCGATTTGCACGCCCCAGGTAGCTATGTACTATCCCAAACTTATCATGGTTCGGAGCGATCGGGGGAAGTAGCTCGTCCGACACCACAATACACGTACACCCTGTATCCCGAAAAATGGTGGAGACCCAACAGCCGTTTACTGATCCGGTCTCAAACGTCCAGCTTCCTGGGGAGCTCTTATCGAACAAGAAGTTGACCTGATGGCAAGCACTTGATTGAGAGCACTAGAACGGAATTGGGAGTTCTGAGGGCAATTAGTCCTCAAATGCCCTTCAACACCGCAGGAGAAACACACGATGAGCCACCTTGGGAAGTATGACGAAGGGGGATTCGTCGAGAATGGCTTGACCTCACGGGGTTCAGACGAATACAAATTTCTGGGCTTGGAGGGGACACTTATTTTGACAAACTTGTTAGGGTCACGGGGTGTAAATTTTTTTTGCCACTTTTACCTTTTGGGGACGATGGTTCAGCCTTTCTTCCTTCCTTACAGGAGCCATTGTGGCTCGCGGCGAACATATCGGCTTCTTCGATGCCTTCCTTGAAGGTGGAACACCTCCGGTCATTCACAAAAGAACGAATCTCAAAAGAAAGTGAAACCATAAACTGGTCCTTCGGAATGAAGTCGACTAACGTTTCATAATCGCGGGGACCTTTCGAAGAATCGAGTCAGAAGTTGAAATGTCTTAGAAGCGTATACCCAAACTGTCGAAAAGTTTGGTTGGGCTGTATAAACGAAATTTAACGCGGTAGAAATCGGGCGTCATGTTATACGCGGCTAACAATTCCGATTTCAACGTCGAATAGTCGAGCATTGCCTCTGACGGGAGGGATATAAAAATATTTCGGAGTTAAGGGGCATAACAACGGTAGGAGTTTAGCGACACGATCCGCTTTAATGTCCCAGTTGTTTAGCTCGAAGAACTTTTCAAAATGCGTTAAATAGGATCCGAAATCTTCTCAGCCCTTCTAAACGGGGAGTTTCACGGACGCCGTTTGTGGGACGTCATTCCGCAAGTTGATGGAGAGCATTTCTATCCTCGCTCTACTCATTTTCAGTTCATGTGGTCTGATGCTTTCTCTTTCTTCTCTCTCTTTCTCTCGTTCTTCTCTCTTTCCCTAGTTCTTCTCCCTCTCTTCTTTCCGCTCTCTTAGCTCTCATTCTTCTTGTATATAAGACAGAAGGTTCTTTCCAGATAAACTAAGAGATTCACCTTGTAATTTAAACTGGTCGAATGAAGGCATGATGGTCGCAAATTCGAACTAAACTGGAAAAGAAATCGTAATGGGATTGTCGATCCGAATTAACTCGGTATACACACGGCGCGATTAATAATTTCCCTCTGGGCACTCGGAAATACACAAATTAACGCGAGAGTCTTTAACTTTAACAAAGAAAGCACTACTGATAATATTAGGAGGGTGGAAAGCAGTAATGCTTCTTTGTCCATTTATCTGAAAACTTACCCTATCAAATGGAATTCGGCTAAATTTATTTACAAATATGATGACTTTGTTCACAGAAATATTGTCGAATGCTCATTCATTAATTCCTCGCCTAATTTCAATATATTCCCCGGTCTCTTTAAACTAGACCCTGTTATTAAAAGGCTTATTTATAACGAAATTGTCCATTTTAAATCTTAGCCCTTTGATTTATTAATTTACTTATGTTTCTATCGTTTATTTTTATGTATTCACAATTAGGAGTGTATGTATTTAGTTTAGTGACCTAAATGTCTACATTATATGCTCACAGTTGGAATTTCGGGCAGTAGACCTTATCTAAAATTTTTCGTTATTCCTTGAGAATGAACTGAACAAATTCGAAAGTTCTTGGAATCCACCTTACATTTTCATGTGGGATTTTTTGCATTTATTGCTCTACTCATGCTCTACTTTGTGAGTTTCTCATATCTATATATATATATATATATATATATATATATATATATATATATATATATAGCAGGAATATGAAGACCCAGGTGATTACACTAATCATTTATTGGCCGGACGTTTTGGACCTTTACTAGGACCATCTTCAGCAACTATGTCGATTAATGAGAAGGGAAAGGAACATTAATTGATAACATTTAAAAGAATGCATTAAATAATGGCTAAAAAAGCGGAAGAAGGAAAGTTAAAATAATAAAACTGACAATTATTAAAATTAAAGTAAAATCACTAATAACAATATATATCATTAAATAATACTACCCAATGCGATTTAAAAAAAATAATAGAAAGTGAAATTATAACATAAACTGACTTGAATATCACATATTAAAAGTTACTGGAGTAAACAAAAATTAACCTATTATATTAAATTGTAAAAAAAACAACAAAAAACCCGAAAACAAATCAGAATGAACAAAGTGACTAACCTTTATTGTGGGAGTTGAGAAATCAACTAACTAAACATATAAAACTACTAACGAAATTTGTTTGGTTGGTCGGTTGGCTAGTTAATCTATTGAAGTGTTGGTTGGTTATATTGTGAATAGTTTAATTGAGGAGGAGTAATTATTTAGGTTTAGATTTATTTTATTGATATACAGTGACTCTAAGATTTTCAAATGGAGAGAAGTTAAGGCTGAAGATAACATAGTAAATGAATTAGAATTAAGAGGATGATGGTGACACTCAGAATGTTACCTAATGGAAGAGGCTTCAGGTTTAGAAATAGGAATACCAGTCCTATGAGACAAATCCAAGTGCTTCGCGATCCTGCATTTGAGTTGTAAGCCAGTTTGGCCTACATAACGACTGTGGCAGGTCGTACATGTATAAGTGTAAATTATACATGATCGCAACCCCAAAGGGATTGGCTCCTTATGGAGAAAAAAGGAATTGAACGATACAGGGTTGGAATTTATACAAATGAATTGGCATTGAGGGAAATGGTTCTTGAGGGTAGAGAGAAGGAGTTTGTTAAACTCTGATGTTAAATGCTCGAGATAGGGTAGTCTAATGAAAACCTTCTGTTTAGAAACAGTAGTGAGTAAGGGTCGAGGATAATATAGGTTGCCAAAACGATTAAAATACCGCCTAGGCAATTTAGGAGGGAGAAAACTTTAACGGAGATTAATCTCAGAGGTCAGGATCTACCTTGGTTTTTGATTCTGACCTCTGAGGTTAATCTCTCGTTAAGATTTTACTTGATTTAATGATCTTATTTTGTATTTATCTTCGCTCCTCCTAAAGTTTCCATTTCATATTACTTGATTTTGTTGATTGATTTTTTATTTTTGTTTGTGGGCGTTCCCTCTCCCCTGTATCATCTTAATAAATATTACAACTTTCAATACTTCTGTTATTCCTTGATAAAGAACTCGAAATAAAGTTCGAAAGTACTTGGAATCCTCGTATTAATCTTCCTTGTGGGCTTTGTTGCATTTAACATGCACTGTTGAAGTCCACAGCAGTGGCAGCGTTATTGATTTTAATTTGTATTCTCTTTATTTTTCTTACAAGTTTTTTGTCTGAGTCTTTTAGGCGGGAAAAAAACATTCACAAATGAGATATTTTATTCTCAGACGTCTTTCGACCGTGGTCGGTCATCTTTAGGGAATGAACAGATATGGAATGACAGCGAAGAAAATAGTAGGAGACAAAAGTGAACTTAGTTAGCCATGGGACCTACAACTTAACGTGGAATCCGAACCACGATGTGTCACTTGTCTCTAACTATAACCTTGCAGTTTATCGTGACCCCTGTTCCACGTATCTAGTGTGAGTCCCGTGTGAGAATGTGATAGTAAAACGAATAGATGTTGAAGACTGAAGGAAGTAAGAGGTTTGCAAAGAGATGCCAATTGCCTGGAGGTCAGGCTTATCTCTGTCCATTATAGGTAATATAGCTAGCGTGATAAAGTTAGAAAGTAGTGTTGGTATTTATGAGGCGTTCAAACCATTATTAGTAAATATTCTTAGTAAAATCTGGTGTCGGTTTCCATCTCTCTATTTATTCTTTCCTATTCCTATCCTAGTTATAATTGACTATACGCTATTATCTGGTGTTGCTTTGGTTAATTAATTACTCTTAGTCGTTGTCGAGTATTATTCTCTTTCTCTAGGTGTATATTTCTTCTTCGTTTTCTTCTACTTCTTCAACTATCCTTGGGAAACTTGGAAATAATCTGTGTGATTTTCATCCTTCTCTTTGGACAATTTGGTTGGTTAATTCAATTTCTACTTCATTCTGTGTCTTTTCTAAGACTTTCCTTGCTCGTTTTGCAATTATTATGTTAAGTGGCTTAAACTTGCCTCCTTGTGTAGGTCTCGTAGTCTTCTTCTTTCTCCTCTTTTTGTGTTTGTTATTAAGTAGGTAGCTTTGTTTTGGACTTTTTAGAGTCTTAATAGGGTACTTCTCGAGATCGTGTACATCGTGATGGTCGGATAAATAATCGCGGTCTGTACTATGGCTTGATAAATTTTTCTCTTGTTTTTCATGCTTAGGTTAATTAATTTGTACAGTAATGCCAGGACGCTCTTCCCTCGATTTACCATCTCAGTTACGTGCTATTTATAACCTGATTTCGTAATGGTTAGTCCAAGTACCTTACATTCTTTGTCGTATCTGTAACGCTGTCCTTCTACATATACATCTGAGATGCTCATCCTATACAAGGGTACCATTTTAAATTTATCCCTGTTGATTTTAATTTCCTATTTTTCTTCGTATCTATTAATGCTCCTGATGATGGAAGTGTTCTATTTAGCGTCTCACGGGTTAAGGTAGTGCCGTGAGAGTGGGCATGTTTTTTAATTGCCCGATCCTGTAGGTGAGCCGTCAGTCGCCTCGACAAGGTTGTGAAGGTCAGAACAATATACTTGGAATTGATGTGTTCGGTGTCACCGACTTTACATGAATACTCTTAGAGACGTTAGTTTCCTGTAGTTGCTCGTCGGAGGGACACAGCTGTTCTTCATGATGCAACTACTTGTTTTCTTTGTCTTGTAATATATTCTTAGGTTTATATCCGCATTATGTTCGGTTTGAGTGACATTTCGATGTAAAATGGCTTTGAGGGCCTTTTCGCATTCACGGTAGCCTGTGTTCATATTGGCCTTGTAATAAAGATCAATGGTATTTTTCTTCGGGGTACACCGGGCACCAGATCCAGCGGCCAAGTTATTTTTTTCTTTTATAGCGGCATCGATGGATTCTGTGGGTAGCCGTTGTTAACCAGAACGCGGAAAGCCCTCTTCAGTTCCAGATCGACAGCCATCCACGAGTCCCCGAAGAGGAATGGGAAATTACCCTGTTAATGAAGGCATCAATGACTGATTTCTTGTAGCGTTCAGGACACTCTGAGGTACCGTTTAAACAGAAGCCTAAGTGTGCAGCTTCAACGTATACTTGGGTTGTAAATTTAGACTCATGGGAACTGATTAGCATATCAAGGAATGGAAGAGATCATTGATCTTCCGTTTCGTGCGTGAAATTCAATCATGAGTTATTCTTAAACGTGTCAACTAGGACATTAACTTGATCAAGGTTACCTGCGATATAGCGCGCATAGATGGGAGGTTTTGGAGCTACATACTTTTGAAAATCTTGTTATCAACTGCACTCATCTAAAATTTTGCAAAATGGACGCCAAGGTGGGACTCCATCGCAACGCCACCGATTTGTACCTACATTTGCCCGTCGGGATCGTAGAACGGGGCTTCTTATGTGCTTGCTTGGAGGAGTTGTCGTAGAATGTCTTATGGGATATTGAGAAGTGTGGAGCCTTCAGTGTGGTAAATGGGAACATTGGTGAATAGAGATTCCACGTCCATGGAAGCTAGTACAGCTTCTGGTCGAGAAATTCGAAGGATATCTAGAAGAGTCGAAGAGGATGGCAGCGTGTAGTCTGATGGGTGTCGGAAGCGATGATCGAGTTGAGATATTTTGCAAAGTGATGGTCACACTTGGAGTTTGAGTTATGATAGGGCGGAGAGGATGTCCAGGTTTATGCGTTTCCACATTGCCGTAGGCGTAACCCATCCTAAGGTCGCCTTCGATTATGGGAATTTTCATAGGGTTAGTGGTGATGTTTTTAGATCGTTAGTAGGATTCCGCTTGATATTCTTGAATTTACTGGTGCGTGCAGGATTGTTTTCATCTTGCTAAGGTAATATTCGTGCCTCAAGGTGACATATATTGAGGATTTATCGGCTCTACGGATGACAATATCTTTGTTCTCTCTGAGTTCTGCGCAGCCTGCCTCAGTCGAGGGGTGATGAGGAAGCTCCGACTCTGTACTCGGCGTTTGTTTGACTCTCTGCAGAGAGTTCAGTAGGGAGGGTGTGATTTATATTGACTTTTCGATCTTGTTCGAGCTTCACTATGTCCTCCAGGGGGATCCCTATTTCAATCCTCTTAGATAAAGGAAGGGAATTTGTTATATAAGGGAGGGCAGTTGAGGCCCAAATTAAGCAAATAAACTGCCCTGGGCTAAGAGTCGTGTTGCTTAGGTTGATGAAATGGTCTGTTTTTTGAGGGACGCCAACTGGGGCGCCGTACAATTATGCAAGCTTCTACCGAATGGGCTGCCTGCACTGACGAAGATGTATGTCAGATGCATCACGAAGACATGCTTTTAATACTTTTGGGGGAGAGGATACAGGCATTTTATCATTTTTACTTCTTTCTACTTCTTCCTGTACCTGTCTTTACTCCAAAATATGCGCCATAACCTCATCATGGCCTTGGAAATGTGCTATTTGCTGGTTCCACAATGGTGATAATGTACACATAATTAAATATATATACTTCGATATCCATCTTATTATGATTCACAGTGGATACATTGGATAGATGAGATATTTTACTATTAAAGTAGGACCCCAGATTGAATAAATACAAATCAACAGTTTTACTTTACCATTGGTGGCAGTAAATATTTAACAATACAGTAGGACTCTTCTACTCATTTTATGTTCGTATTCTACTCTACTTTTCCGTCCTTTGACCATAATTTATAATGTTTCACTCATTGTATGAGTTGAAAGACTTTTACAGACATTGGATTACTATAATATATAATTTAACTTACCTCTAGGCGGATGGTAGAGTGAAAATTCAAAGAAAAAAAACAAACTTTGTTTAGGCCCCCAAATCAAAACAATAACATTTGTAAAACTTGCCATAAGAGTGATTACTGGTGAGATTTAATGAATTTTTTATTTTAGTCACACATAAAAAAGGCCATCTTGATATATAATTATATAATGGTTCGGTTTGCCCTAATTACATATATCTAACGTTGGAAATGGAATGATAAGAAAAAGCCACTTACCAGCGAGTTCGTTATTAGATACCGCGTCTACCAAGCCAACAAAACTTGAAAAGTTCAGTCCAAAAGTAGCATTATTGTTGTAGTTTTTTCAGTTGAAATTATAGGATTTAGTTATGATAATACATACAAACACTTGTAATTTTATTATAAAATTGATTTATTAAATGATATTTAATATAAAAGTTTGGGAAATAAAATTGTAAATGAGTTGCCGTGACTTGAGGATTGCCCTCTTGGGAAGATGTTTGCTACAAAATTATTGGAGTGGACTTCCAGAATTGGCAATAGATTCTTAGAAAGTTTGAGTGTATTTTAACTTATGGAATGGTCAGAGGCAAAATATAATTACATAGCTTTACTATGCAGTCAATTCTTCAAACTGGTAAGCAACTAGGTAGTTCCAAAAATCATAGTGGCAATATGAAGCTGGAGCCATAGGCAAAATAACCTTTTCAAGAAGATATCTGTGAGTAAATATACATGCTTACTGTGTGATGTTCTCCGTTGTGTGTAACTGTAATCATTATTATTTTAGGTAAAAGACTTTGATGGGCTAAGCCCAACTATAGCCCTCCTCGTGGATACGGGCCTGTGTTAGTCGCTATAGATCACGATGTTATCTAGTGTTATATATTGTAATTATCTGCGCGCTGAAGATAGTAGCAGTGTCTTATAAAGCTATGCTGACTTAAAACAAAGAGGATACAGAGTGAAGCCGAGCCCTTTTCTGGATTTGGAGTCATCCGTGTACACTGTTCTAGCGTGCCACAAATTGTGTTCCAAAAAGGTCGAATATAATACTCCAAGCACTATAAGCTTTGGGAGCAGAGCCATGAAAACAAATTGAAAAAGGTAGTACCCTCCAGGGTAGCGTCCTATACAGGACCAGAGTCGCCACCAGTTTGTGAGAAACGTTGAGATCCTAGTGAATTTTATTACTCTTAAACCCGACACCCACAAGCAATAGGGGCCGTGCGAAAAGCACAGATCGCTAGTCGAAGGCCGGTGCGATTGATATATCACCATTTTCTAATCACAATGGGCTCTGGATGCATAAAATTCGCATCCGTAGAATAACGAGGCATTAAGTCTATCAGCACCACACCTACTGAATACCAGAGACGTATACATATGACCCTAAAACTGCGAATATTGGCCTCCCAGGTGAGGTGTCATTCAGCAACAAGCCCAAGGAAACGTGCTACTCTACTACATCCAGGCGATCCCCGTTTAGGAAGAACAAGTGCGGTAGGGGTGAAGCCGTAGATGGCAATATAATGGCTCCTGCTGGGTATTGACAAAGGAGGAAATCTAAACCCTTTTCACTTTGACCTATGGAGAAATGGAGGTCAATGCTTTTTTGAGTCGATGGAAACTGATACTGAAGACGACACTTAAATGCAGGATGTATTTTTCCTGTCCTATTTTGCCGGAAGCCACCCACCCAAACCGCCCGCACGCGGAATGGACGATTTCGTAAGCTTTCCATGATACCTTATCGCCATATGACGTCATAGATCTTCTGCAGAACAAAAAAAAACATCTTGGCAAAAATGCAGAGGTGGGCGCGATTAAAAAAAAATGAAGTCCGATTAGATATTACCGATTCGACAGCTCGTCAAGTCCGATTGGATTATCCGATTCGGGAGCCACAAATATAAGTCCGATTAGCAATTATCCGATTCGAGTTTTTTTTAAATGCGATTCGATATTTTTAAAAGCGATTCAATATTTTTAAAGCAATGTTCAATGTTTCTAAAGGGAATTTAATGCTTTTTTACTCTAAACAAGCCATTTCTAACTAATACAAAGCGAAACCAAGCTTTTAAGATCCAAAAAAACCATTTTATTTTAATTTAAATGTAATATAACAAAAAAATAAACTATACAGTACATATTACATAAAATACACACAGTAATACTAATATATTCTCCCAGAAAAAAAAGATAGGGTCAACTAACAACTTTGTTCCATATATACCTCATAACATTTAAATCTTTATACTCTACTCTACTCTAAGCTCGCCAGCTAAGTTGAATGTACAAATAAATTCTAACTAGCAACAAGCAAATGAGCACAAGTAAGAATCCGGTGCGCACGAATACATGATAAAACTTGTATGAAATGGCTAATTCACGAACTTTAAGCTTGATTTATCGTTACTTTATGAAACTAACAGTCTAGATATGATCATATGAATACCATTAGAACGAAATAGAAATACTAAATGCAAATATTGATGGTGCAACTTACTGCCGTTAGAGTCCGCAATAGCAGGAAAATTAAAACAGAAGGATTACTTCGAAGCATTTACAAGTGGTGGCAAGGGAGCAGCGCAGCAGCAACTTGCTCTCACGACGACTGGCTCTAAACTGGTGCGGCGCGTCACTTAACCGATATGAGACGCGTACGAAAAACCAAAACTAAACACATATTATACCTACTTTATACTTGTAAAATATAACCTTTATATTATATATGATTTAATAATTAATCATGATATTTTACTCATTATATTATAGAGAAAATACGAAAGTGTGAATAGAATAGAATAAAACGAAAAAATATTTACTTGAGAAAAATATAGAAAAATCTATTAAGAAACTGCTATTGCGAAAAAACAAAGGCAACGTCGACCTGGATTAATCGTAAATCGCTTTAAGTTTTAGACAGTCCAATTGCGATTATCCGATTCGTTTGGCGGGGTTAGTCCGATTCGATTATCCGATTCGAAAATGCGAATAATCGGATAATCAGACCGCCCACTTCTGGCAAAATGTTGACTGCGAAAGAAGGCTCGGAGATATCATTTTTCAACCAGAGCCGAACATCCTAAGTATGGAGGAACTTGCGCTGGGTAAATCGGCACTCAAACTTTCTTGTGATGAAGATAAATCAGGCTTCAGGTTCTCCTTCTCTTAGTTTTATTGCGACTGATTTTAATCTTGAATAGCTCTTCAGATCTTAATATTTTTTTGTTTTTCCATCCTTATGAAACTTTCAACATTCCTATTTACACAAACAATTCCCACACATCCGGCTTTTGTAAATCCTGAAGTAATTAGTTCATTTTAACATTTTTATACATAGCAGTATTCTATTTTTATTTACATAATTCTTATAATACCAAAATATATAAGGTTTAGAATTTTACCACAATTAAATTAAGTTATGTTAAAATATAACCGACAACATATCTTTCTAAATTCCTTTTTTTACAGAAAAAAATGCCAGAGGGTGATAATTAGCAGCGCATCAGACAGAAATTTACTTTTATCCATTAATAAATTATATTTCAGAATAAAAATATATAAAAGTATCTAACTACATGTTTTTGCTATTTTTATTCTAATTTTAAATAAAATTGCCATTAGGTTTAATTAGAAGATTTGTAAAGAATCTTACTTTACCGTCTACTGTGTTGAAAAAACAAGTTACCGCTACAATTTGCTTCTGGTAATACTTCAGTAGGGGGTGCTGTTTCTGGGCTACAAGTTAGCCCTCATGACGCCAGACGGTAGCTTCAGATGTGACCAATCACGGCGTTGTATTTTTTTATTATTTTTTTAACATTTATTCTTTATTATTTAGTAAATGCCTGCACTTCTACTCAATTATATTATTTAGTAATGCATTGATTTTTTTATGTTTACTCATGTATTAATTTTTTATGTTTCGTGAAACTAAACCATTATTTTCACACATTGGCAACTCTTAATTCAACCTTATCTCAAACATTGGCAACCTGGAAGCAAGCAGTTAAAAGAGCGCGATTCTTGCGAACTCGGTTTGTTCGGCTTTAATACGCCTTTTGCGACAGAAGTCGAAAAGAAGCGAGGCTCGATTAAAATAGTAAAAGGTGGAGATGGTTTACCTTTTGTCGTGAATTGATTAGTTATAGGTAATTTAAGACGACGATAGTGCCACCGACATTTAGCAATCGCCTTTTGTATTCAAATCTGGTGTTAACCTTTCGAATTAGGAATATTAACAGTTTTTTTTTAAGTTACTGGGGATGTGGGGGGTATGGGAGGCGAAGACTATATTTCGAAAGTAAATAAAATATGTTAAATTTTGGTGTCAATAGCCTAAATTAGGCGGCGCCATTGTCTCTGTTATTTTGATAAACATGCGATCGGCTCTGCACGTTTATCGAAATAATAAAGACGATATCGCCGCCTACTTTAGGCTATTTCAGCGCCCAAATAACAGTTTGGTTACTTTCGAAACGAGAGTCTTCGCATTATGAAGTCTGACGCCATAAGGCCTAAATTGTAATCCAAAATTACAGCCCAGAAACAGTGCCCCCTACGTGCGCCCATAAACTGAAGTATTACCATGCTTTTTTTATGTAATATATATTCTTTACTCTTACAGGTAAAGATTGGTTTTAACATATATTTTCAAATGAAAGTTTCAGATCTGAAAAGTACACACAAAACTGGATAAGAAAAACACTCAAAATTATTTAAAAGATCCAGAACCAGACCTAACCTGACCTAACCAAATAAAATCAGACAGAAATTTTGGAAAAAACTTACCTAATTTGTTTTGAAATTCATGCCGATACTTGGTCGAATGTGAGCATTAGAAAGGCACGTTCCCTTAAACGCAATAACGGAAAATGTGCATGGATTTTTACACCCTTTCGAATCCTGTATAATTTTAACACAGTAAAATAAATTCTGATCCTGTTTAAATCCACAAATACTGCAGCATGTAGGGCATGTAATATCCAGCAGGATTACACTGTGAGCCCTATCTATTTCTAATACCTGACAATCGACATCAAAAACTTCTTGTATTAGTAGGTATTTCGACCTAGCACAGTCACCGCACGCCATTATACCATATGAACTGAAAACACGGACATCCGCGAATCGTCCGAAATATACGAAAATATTACAAAGAATGCTATTGGTAAATTGACAAAAGACACATGCGCAGATCGCCCGCAGATATAACAAGGCTGCTATTCGCTAACTAGTCAAGCCAAAACTTGAAGGGAATAGGGCAAATAATGAAGAAAGATTCAAATTTTGCAAAGCAAAAATATATTTTCGAGAAGTGAATAACTGCGTTATTATTAAGTTCCGGAAGTTCAAAATGACATCGGTAAGCATCATTTTAAGAATTAAAAACATCTATGTCTTTGAAAATAAAAAAGTCGCAATTGTGTTAAAACAAATCTTATCTCTCCTACATTATCGAATACACATTAAATGAATAACTATTCATATCGGTGATTGAACATTCGCACGTATGAACAGGGAATCAAAATTGACAACACGCAAACTTTCTGATTTGTCTGTACAATATTTCATTTATGCACACTTCAAACTATCCTTAGACAGCTGAAGAAACCACCCTTTTTTACCATAGGAAATTGTTTATATAATTAAAACACTGAACAAAACCAAATCAATCTATTTGACGTCGGATAAACACTCGCTTTTAATAGTTTATGATTAATTTTGAATAGTTTATAGTGAGCGAGGTGATCGTGAAAAAGAATTACAAAGATCCTAACTGAGTAATGATGAATGAACGAGTTATTTGGAATGGCGGGGAGTGACTAAAAATATGACTAGAGCGGAACATAACTCACGTAACAACGGGAACAACAATGGCAATAATAATCAAAAGTAATAGCCTGCCTGAGTATTCCCTTTTATACGAGAAAATTTGCTAGCCTCTCATGATGGAAAGTTGGCTTGATCATTAAAACATGAGCCTGGCGATTCTCAACCAATTTAGTATGGGGAATTTTCTGTGAGTGGAGAATGAGAAGTTGAAGATGGTCAATAGGACATTCAAATGCACCTTTGTCTGAGTGAAGTTTGTTTGTATATTATTTATTCGATGTATTTCAGCGAATAGATAGAGAAGCTTATTTTTCCAAGGTTTAAATGAAAAACAAATATTTCGACCATATCAGCAATAGCGCATTTCTCAGTCTGTACAGCTTAGCCTCTTCTCCTTCCTTCAAAACTCTTGTTTCCTTGCTTTTCATACAACCTCTCCCACAACTTTCTCTGGTCAACCTCTAATTTCACAGGGTAGATGCTGACCTTCTTCTCAGCCAACCGTCCCGGATCAGAGCTGAGGAGGGGGGGGGGGCAGTGTTCCTTACCCCCTGAGCTCCGGTCTGGGGTGGCTGGTTTTTAACAACCTGCTTCATCCCAACCCATACCTTCCTCACATCCCTTTTCCTTTCCTCTTCACACTCAGTTTTACGCCGTGTTCAAGGTGGAGCCGCCATGCCGATGGACTGCCAGGCCACCAAGAGGGAGGGGTGGTTCCAAATGGCGGCGCCTGGCTCTGCCAGGCCTGTAAGCACCTCTTGCAGTGCAGGAAACTGCGAGAGGTGATGAGCTATTGCGTCCCGTGGCACAAATAGGGTCACCATGCCCATGGATGAGTCTTTAAACAACCAAACCCCTTTAACTCCCCTTGAAACAACGACGGAGCCGCCCTCGGGCAGCTCTAGCGGAAAAATAGAGGTCCCCCCCCTGTGCTTGCGCAGGGGACCCTCCATATTTCTCTAACCGGAGAGCAGGCTTACTCCTCTCCTTGGCCTACGGGTGCAGGGGACTCCCCCTCACCCCCTTCTCTGCAGGTGCTTTCGGGCACCTCCTTTTTTCCAGCGGCAGTCCTCTCTTTTCTTTCCAAGGGGACTGCCAAGAAAGCCAGCAGGCAGCCCTTAACCAGCCGCTCCCCATCGAAGCGGCTCGGTAGGGCAAACCCCCTTAGGGGCGAGAGGGAAGCCAGGCCCCTTCGGTCGCTTCCCTCAAAAGACCTGCTGGCAAGAATCTTAAACCTTGCCGGGGTCAAGGCTTGTGCCTCCCCAAAAAAGACTGGTGACGCTGCCAAGAGGACCTGCGATGTCCTGGGAGGGGATGGCCAACTGCATGTTCCTCCTGTGATAGGCATGGTCTTTGAGGAAACACAGCCTCAGACGATAGGGCCTTCTATGGAGGGAAATTCGGGCTCGGCGCCAAGCATCGAACCCGAATCCACCCCTATGCAAGGTCCTCCTCAAACGGCTGGGGCCTCCACGGCAGTACAAGGAGGGAAGGGATCTCCTCCGGATGATTCTCCTTCGACCCCTAGGACCTTCTCCATTTTGAAGAAGGACCTGGCTGAGGCCGGTCCATCTGGCCTAAGGGCTTCTACCGGCGGAGGTGAGAAGCGGGTTTATTCCCCGCCATCCTCTCCTAAAAAGATGAAAAAGACAAGAAAGACTAAAAAGACTCGGGGCTCCTCTCCTTCCGTGGGAGCTACGGGGACGGATGGGTCTGCTGCCACTCTCGCAAGCGACCAAGCCAAGATCGGCACATCCGGCTCCTCTGCTCCCCCAGGTGCGGAGCCCCTGACTATGACAAAGACGAAAAAGGCACAGAGCGGAGCCTCGATGACATCAGGGCCCCTTATTCAGAGGTTACCTGGCGTTTTCGAACCCGCTGGCTCCAAACGCTTCCTCGTTATTCGCTCCACTGATGGCAGCATGTTGGCCAAGGGCTACATGATCTATCAAAGGAGAGGATTAGCTAGTGCAATTGGTAGAGAGCCGAAGGTGACCCGTTTCTCGGACGGGAGCCTTCTGGCGAATGCGGCGAATCCCGCCGAGACGGCCAAGATAAGTGCTCTTCGGACACTTCATGGCACCCCGGTGAGTGTGACGCCGCACTCTACCATGAACTTTGTGAAAGGAGTAGTTTATGCGAGGGAACTCGTTGACTACTCCATTGAGGACATCATCCTAGAGCTGGCCGACCATGGGGCGGTCAAGGTCGAACGTGTGATGAGAAAACAGGGAGGGGTCACGTTCGACTGTGACAAGCTCCCTGAGTCGGTGCGTGCCGGTTGGTACCGCTACCGCGTGAAGGCATTCGTGCCACTGCCGCGGCGGTGCTATTACTGTCACCGCTTCGGCCATACGAATCGTTCTTGTAGACGTACAAAGTCGGGGTCACCCGAAGTTTGTGTAAATTGCTCCAAGGCCGCACACGATAAGTCCAAATCGTGTGTGGCAAAGTTTGTCAATTGTGCAGAGCCGCACCCCGCTTCTTCGAAGCAATGTGGTGCATATCTCCTTGAGAAAGAAATCCTGGCTGTTCAGGCCCGGGATCGACTCTCATTCCGCGAGGCTAAGGACTTGGTCCTGGCACGCCCGTCTCTGCCTGGGACGAAATATGCCTCAATAGTTAGAAAGGCACCCTCTGCTCCTGGTCCATCCAGGCCAACGAGCACGGTTGTTTCCGAGGCCATTTGGAGCCCTTCTGCGGGCTCTACTAAATCCGGACGCTCCCCTGGTAAAGCTGGCGGCAAAAAGGGTTCACACCCAGCCCCAGCTAAAACCAGGGCTCCCCCTTTTTTCCCAGCGTGACCGTTTCCCGTAAAGCGAAAGGGCCACGCACCTCCACCGAGTCGTTAGACTCACAGGAGGCAACACCCCTGAAGATGGTCGCTAGGCCATCTTTCGGGGTTCCTAAAGTTGTCCCCCGAAAGGAGGACAGCAACAAAGAAGCTTCGGATCCTTCGCCCACGCCCCGAGGTGGAGCGAGTGGCTCGGAGATGGTGGTTTCTCGAAAAGAGGACCCCCCGCTTCCGAAGCCACAACACCCGCCTAAGGTTTCGAGGCATAGGGAAGAAAAGACTCGAATGACGAGCCCAACCTCCCCCAATAAGTCCTCGAAGGCGACAGCACCTTCACCGCTTTGTCCGGCCAACAGCACCCGGGGTTCTGCCCCTGGGAATCGTACGGCTATTCCCATGAGGGTCTTCAGTTCGAGGAGGGCCCCCGCGTCTCCTCCGAGCTAGGCCTGGAGGGCATATTCCTTCAATAGAATTGCCGTGGACTCCGTGCCAACTGGATGAGCTGCGGAGGCTCATCTCTTCCCGTTCCCCGTTAGCTATCTTTTTGCAGGAGACCATGCTAGGCGCGTGCCCCCTGCCCACCTTCCCGGTGTATAAGGGGCTTGCGACCACACCACCACGGGATGGCCGGGCTGGTGGATGCGTGGTTTACACCCGGCATGATGTCTCCGTTCTATCTTTCTCTTTAGATAACTCCTTTCAGGCAGTGGCTGTGCAGCTGCACCTGGATAGAAGGTATACTATCATTTCTGCGTACATTCCACCGTCAGCTGACTTCGACGCGGGGGACTTCCGCCGCGTCGTGGCACGGTTACCGAGGCCATATCTCTTGCTTGGAGATCTGAACGGCAGGCATCCTTTCTGGGGAGATTACTCCATAAATCCCAGGGGACAAGTCCTTGCCGATCTGATCGAAGAGCTTAAGATGGGTGTCCTAAACGTGGATGAGTTTACGCATCACTGTCCGAGAACCGCTTCATTTTCTTGCCTTGACCTATCTTTGTGCTCTTCGGATGCACAGCCTGATTTTGATTGGGGAGTAGTCGATGACCTCCATGGTAGTGATCACTTTCTCATTTAAATATCATTTTCAGGGCAACTGCCGCCCGAGAGCCAACCTCGGTGGTGCTTGGCGTGGGCGCGGTGCCCTGCATTTCAGGAAATGACTGAATTTTCTATCTCAGTGAGGAGTTTAGGTTGGTAGATGAGGCCGTTGAGTTTTTCTCTGGCAACCTTATCGCCGCGGGCCTGACTACTATTCCTAGGACGTCTGGCCGTTTTGACGCCGACCACATCCATGGTGGTCGGCCGAGTGTGAGACGGCCCTCAAATAGACGCGTTATGCCTACATGCGCTATAAGCGCCGCCCGAACGATTTCACTGTCGCTGAATTTCGTCGGGCTAGGGCTAGGTTCCGGTATATTTCGAAGCACGCCCGCTGCTCTTCTTGGCGGGCATACGTGTCTTCACATAACGGGAAGACTCCTTTAGCTGAGGTGTGGAGGCGAGTCAAAAGGATTTGGGGCAAGTTCTAGCAGGACCCGTCTCCCGTTCTCCAGGAGAATGGGACCGCAATCTCGGACCCCGCGTCCGTGGCGGAATCCTTCGCGACCGCTTTTTCTGCATTCCCTAGCCGGGATGCTGCTCCGCCAGCATTCAATGCACGTCCTGATGTCGCGGAAGGCCGCCGGCTGGACTTTACTTCCAGAGGCGGAGAACCCTTCAACGACAAGTTTACTGTGAGTGAGTTGCGTTCCGCTCTCGCTTAGTGCGCGGTCACCGCCCATGGTCCGGACAATGTCCCGTACGCCATGCTTTGACACCTGAGTGAGCGAGGCATGGCCTTTCTGTTAGATTTGTTCAACAGGATCTGGGTGGAAGGTCTTCTCCCAGACTCCTGGCGAATCGCTACTGTGCTCGCCTTTCGCAAACCGGGGAGAGATCACTCTACTACGACCGGTTTCCGCCCAATCTTTCTAACCTCTAGCGTGTGCAAGTTTATGGAGAAATCGGTAAATGTTGGATTAGCCTTTTTCCTGGACAGCGGATGCCATCTGTCTTCTGCACAGTGCGGATTCCGCAAGTTCCACTCCAGGTCGGATGCTCTGCTCCGACTGGAAAATGCCGTCTGCGAGGCTTTCCTTCGTAGACAGCACTACGCTACGTCTTTTTTGATCTGGAGAAGGCCTATGATACCGCAGGGTGATGCGGTATCATGGAGACTCTCAACACGATAGGGGTGAGGGGACGCCTCCTAATGTTTATATCTGAATTTTTGCGAGATCGTCAATTCCGCGTACAGGTGGGGGGGAGGGAGTCCTTTCCGGCCCAAAGGAGCAGGAAGAGGGGGTCCCGCAGGAAAGTGTCCTCAGTATCACATTCTTTGCCCTGAGCATCAACGGCATCACATCGGTGATGCCGGAAGATGTTATCGCTACGTTCTACGTGGACGACCTTTCGATTTTTTTTTGGCGCGACCCAGATGCTACCCTGGAGCGTCGACTCCAACAGGCATTGAACTGCGTCTCTTGCTATTCCGAAGCGCACAGGTTATGGTTTTCTTTGGCGAAGACTAAGGTGGTGCACTTCTGCCGCCATTCATGGCTTCACCTTGACCTAGATTTGTTTCTTAATGGGGTGCGCCTGGATGTGGTCGAATCGCACCGTTTCCTCGGTCTTGTATTCGACCGACGCCTCACCTGGGAGGCTTATATTCGCAGCCTTAGGGTCTCTTGTACCCGTGCTATGGACATTATCCGTTCCGTGACGTTTAGCGCTTGGGGCACTGATAGGGCTACTGCCCTACTTTTTTATCGATCCTTTGTTCGTTCGAAGCTCGACTACGGATGCGAGTTTTATGCATCCGCAGCCGAGCGTTTATTGCGGAAGGTGGATTCGATCCACCACACCGGCCTTTGCCTGTCGACCGGTGCCTTCCACACTTTTTCCATTGAGAGCCTGTTGGTCGATGCTGGGGAGATGCCACTCGCTATGCGCCACGTGCAGTGCATCACTCGCCTGTACGCACGAGCCCGGCGCCTCCCTCAGTCGACAACAGCTCTTACTGCATCCACAGTTGATTTCGATGGTGCCTATGCCACCGAGAGACGCCAGCCATACCCTAAGCCCTTTGGGTTTAGGGCCAGGAAACTCCTTCGAGAGCTAGATATAGCTCTCGGGCCGGCGGCGCCCCTGGTTCTGCCCAGGACGCCACCCTGGAGGGTACCACATTTGGCTATTTGTCGCCACGCCTCTGCTGCCGAAGCTTGTACGGCACCGGGAGTATTGCGTTCGACCTTTCTGGAGCACACATCGTGTCACGCTGGAACCGTGCCAGTGTATACGGATGGCTCCAAGTCCCAAGAGGGGGTCGGCTTCCACGCTGTATCCCCTCTGTTTGAAGTCAGCGGGGCTCTGCTAGGCACTGCGTCTGTCTTCACGGCCGAGCTGGTGGCAATAGACCACTCGGTACGGGAGATTACGTGACATGCCCGGTTCGGAGACCGGATTGTGATCTATAGCGACTCACAAAGCGCCCTGAGTGCTCTCGGGGCATTGGAATCTCCGCATCCCCTGGTTCGCGATATCCATGACGCCACGGCTATGGTGAGCCGGGCAGATGTCGATATAATCTTCTGCTGTGTTCCTGGACATTTAGGAATTGCGGGGAATGAGCGCGCCGATGAGGGCGCCAAAGAGTCCGCGAGGACTCTGCGACCGGACCAGCATTTGGCTCTTCCTCACACCGACTACATGACTGGAATACGGGCAGCTATTCCGACTGCTTGGCAAAGAAGATGGGATACGGTCGAAGGGAACCTAAAGTTGCGTGCTATTGTGCCACGACTGTTCCCATGGACCTATCCCCCAATGCCGCGTTGGATTCAGGTCACTTTCTGTCGTCTCCGAATCGGACACACTCGTGTGACGAATCGCTCTTTGCTGGAGCGCTTGCCTGCGCCCTATTGCGACGACTGCGTCGTCCCCTAGACTGTTCGGCACATTCTTGTCGAATGTCCCAGTCTGGGTGATCTTCGCGCACGTTACCTGTCCCGATACAGGAATGGGCGGGTTCGCTACCGCCTGTCCCTTGTACTCGGGTCGAGTGCGTGCACCATGACTGGTGAACTGATAGACTTTTGGGGGGAGGCCGGCCTTCTCCCTTGTATTTAACTTGTTTTTTTGTTATTGTTGTTTGTTTTGTTTTTTTTTGTAGGTCGCAGGCTCCTGCGACCTTCTTTTTTTCGTATCAAAAGTAATTACATTAGATTAATAATTTATTTCTCTTGCCTTTTAAATTCCTGAGTTATCGGTGAGCAATATTATACTGCAATTATTTACTTTTGCTTTTAATTTTGTTTTGTTTTTCGTTTCAATAGTGTTATATTAGATTGATAATTTGATTCTCTTGACTTTTAAATTCCTGAGTTATTTTCTAATTTTTGATTTACCTACATAGTCCTAACCTAATTATTTTTAATATTTTTAATATTCTTTAACTGTATTAAATTAATTTATGTTTTAGAACCTGAACATGGGTGATACGCCCGAAACGTTGTTCCATAAATAAATCACATGTACCTTAACCTCCTATGTGTCCTTACATTCACCGTGAAATTGAAGATTAGACTGGTCAGCAGCAACTCATATGACTATATATATATATATATATATATATATATATATATATATATATATATATATATATATTTATATATATGTATATATATATATATATATATATATATATATATATATATATATATATATATATATATATATATATATATATATATATATATATATATATATATATATTGCAATGATTCAACAAAAAAGATTAATAGTTTCGATAAGTTACCACTTACCCTCATCAGAGTTTGAAACCATACTAAAGGATACCTACCACTGAAATGGCGTCCTAACAAGACATATCCACGCCATACAAAAAAAAACCCGTTCCTTTGCCCAGTCGAGAATTACCTTAACACCTTAAGAGTACTTAATAATATTATAGGCTAAACAAAACTATTTTCATTTACAATGTAAATTACTTCCGCAATTTGTCTTATTTCAATATCCTCAATTTTAACAATAGGTTTAGAATTTTCTAAATCAATTCGATAAACTTTCTTTTCTTTATGTTTTACTGAAACACTATTAAAGTTACCTAATTGAAGGTCTCGTTTATGTTGCTTAGTTATTATAGAAAAATGGATATTTTCACCTGTGTAGTTTTGGTGACTGTTCGCACAAGGGATTTCATAAACACAACTTTTACTATTTTTTAAAGTTATTTTTTGCTTAAGGACAACTGCAACAATTTTTAACATGAGGATACTAATTGAATTTTTTTTCCTATGTATTTCCTTGTAGTGTTAGAAATATCACTAGGAAATTTGAGGGAACTAACTTGTGATTTATTAGAGCTCGTGCTACCATAATCGACTTTTGTAGACTTAAAAATGCTTCACTAATGAAATCAACTTTATATCCAAAATTACTAAAGACTTTACAAAGTGAAATTCTTCAGCAATAAAAATAGGGCAACAATCCCGAAGGACACGGAGAAACACGCCAATGATAACACCTCTTTTAACAGAACGAGAATTGTTAGAGAACGCGTCTACATATTAATTGGAATGGGTAGGTTTTCTATATATTTTAAAACTGGTTATCACGATTATTTTTCTCTATTCATACATTAAAGACATACAATTTCTCTTCTCTTTCTTTTTCCACCGTAAATGGAACACAACGAAGAAAGGAATTTAAGGAGAGAAGAAATAAATGAATGTCTATAGAGGAATTTACCAACACAAAGGTGTGGTCGACATAGTGAAACCAATTAACCCCATGGACAAGGGAATCCGGGAGGAATTCCAATAACATAACTCCATAAAGATATTGGCCAACATTAGAAAAAGAGACTAGGCAATAGGGCGCCCTTCTTTTTGCTTAACATTATTATTGAAGATGAACAAATTGTGTTTAATACACATTTTAATAAGATCTATAATTAATTCAGAGTTTAAAGGAGAGAAAGAAGGGTTACTTTAAAGCCAATGCCACTCTAATCTTTTTAATAAAGAGGGAAGTAACATCGAAGGACAGCATATTCTTTTCCTTTGGGTCAGTATTTCTTGTTTCATTAATGATATTGAAAGAATTTCCTATATGGAAGCCTGAAATATTCTCTATAATAGGATATAAGATCTGGGCTAACAAGCTTGCTAAATGCTTGGTATAACTCTCCACATTTGAAATAATAGGACGGACAGGAACTTCAGTTTTTTGAATCCTAGGAACACCATATGTGTGAGTAAGGGTCTGTAGTAGGCCTTAACCTTTTTAATTAATTCAGGGTAGTCTTTGAGCAAAGAGCAGAATTCTTTATTAGAAACGGCCTGAGAACTCGAGATGATTTGAACGGAGGGAAAAAAAGGGAATGCAATTTTTTAAAGTTTCATCGACAAGACGCACGGTCACATCACCTATCCACCCGATAAGTTGTAATCTGCACACCATAAATTTCGCAGGATTCTTCCCATACTATCCGACTCCGCTATTGTTCCAGGTAGAATTGCTCTTCTGTTTGGAAAGAGGGACCAGTCACCAGCAAAATTAAAACACTGGTTTCATCCCTCTCATACTCAGTGATAGAGGTCATCTCCTCAGTCTTCAATAACTCAACTAGCTCACAGACGTATCACAACCTTAAGGCCACCATTCTGTAGAGATATAACCATAATGTGATCAAAAGATTGTGCTTGTATCTTGCTCGGATGAACTATCCCATCTCCACCCTTTCGACCTCCTCCGCGTGTTGTAGGATACACTTAGTAGCACTATCAACGAAAAAATATTGAGAGAATCTTTCATTTACAGGCTTCGATCACTCTCCCATGAAACTTTGGAGCTTCTTGCTCCGCTAGCCCCACTTAACCAATTAGCTACAGCCGCAGCTCGTGCCCTCGAGAGATCCAACCACCGTTACAAGAGACCATCTCCACGAAGGAGCTCGCTATCATCTCTCAACGGATCAATACGACTGAGAATCATTGCTCCACATCTAGAGGACGTTCTTACTCTACCTCAACTTTCACTCCCTCCAACCGCTTTAACGGCAGATGCTAGTATCACAATGAATTTGGGACCAAGCACAACTATGCACATCCAGATGCAATTTCACTCCCCCCCAACCTCACTACTTTGAGTCCCTGTTTTTGCATCAACGACCCCTTCACTGGTAGGAGATTCTTAGTGGATATCGGATCACTCATTTCTATCATGTTGGCATCCTACCTCGATCAGCGCAGAAGACGAGGATCCCAATTCAAACAACCATGAGTTTGCCGATCAAGATACACGGTGAGAAGACATTATCTATTTAGTTAAGGTTGTAATGGAATTTCAAGTGTAAATTCATCGTTTGAAAGACATTTGAGTCAATGCCACAATACTTAGATATCCCCCTATGGACTATAGAGCATTAGCAATTGCACAGTTGGAAGATTTGAAGTTGATATCGCTGCCCCCCGACTCCTCGCGCTCTCTCAAATTTCACAAATTGACTCTTCCTTCATCCAACACTGTGATTATCGGATATCTCTAAAGGTCTCGTTCAACCTTAACTCACTCTTAATTACAGGCAGCTGGCATTCTATCAGTACCATAATATTGCACATTTAGGTGTATGATCCACTCTAAAATCAATTACAGATATATTTGTGTGGAAAAACAAGCAAAAAAACTAGTCGAAGTTGATAGTCTAAAGACATACAAAATCAATATATACAAAATTATCAGCGCTACACAGTTGCTTTCACACCATACACATCGAACTACTGTGACCTCTCCTCACTACCTATGATGTCTACAGATACCTCTTGACGTTAATCCGTCCGTCATTCTCAACGTGTTTGGAAGCCCCTTTTTGCTAAAGGATATCTCGTCGAATATATAGCGGATGCTTTTGAAATTATTCACATATGTAACTCTTGAAGCTCACGACCACTGATCACATATTTAGAAGTGTATCTAATGGAGCAGGCAACCTAATTTTGGAACGTAAATATCTAATTGCCTAAATCACTTATCTGCCGTCATTTTAGCACTGCGCAACTCGCCAAAGGATGACAGCAACTTCTCCCCTTCTCAAATGGTGTACGGTTCTAGTCTTCGTCTATCCAGCGACCGTTTAGTCATTTGAGAGAATGACCCTTCGAAAACGAATTCATCCGAGACCTTCGAGAAAGGATGAATTCAGCCAAAGCTCCTTATTTCACGAGAATTGACATCCCAGGGATTATTCATTCAAAGGAACCTGTAGGAGTGTTCGCCTGTCTCCTTTCGAGACATTGAATGACGTGTCAATTTCTCCATACGTTTCGCAGACCTTTACAAGGTGTTGCCAAATAATACACACTACAACGCTATCACATAAACCAGCACATATTCCTACATCATCCGAGGTCAACAATGACTTCACTTTCTTCCCCTTGCAGCCCATGAAGATTGTGAGATGGAACTTGAGGTCATGCACGATTAAACACATTCCTAAATAAAAACACTAATCTGCGAAAACTGCCGGAAGGCTACATACTCGCGATGTCATGATTCTCCCCTTTTAAGCTCCCTATTATTACTCCAGACACTGTATCATGGCATCCTACAACAGGAATCTAATTTATTGAAGTATTATATATATATATATATATATATATATATATATATATATATATATATACCATTAAGTGAATCCATTTTCATTATTTTCAATACATTTGGATGCAAAACGATACTTTGCTAAATCGTTCTCACTATATACCGCGAGAGAAATGTGTTACTTAAAAGTTTTATTTTTATGTCATATAGTACTCATCTGTTTCATTATTCTCAATCTAAATAAATACTACACTAAAGAAATATAGAAAGTAGAAACCTTTATTTTCCTCTCTCTAATTTATATTGATCGGGGTAACTCCTTTATCCTCTTTTTATCCTAATGTATGTTAGTTAGTTAGTTAGTCAGCGCCAATCTTTCCATGATACTAGGAGGATCCCCGACCGGATAATGAAATTACATAAAGGTCAGCATGACAATCGCTGGTCAGCCCGAGGGCCCGACCAGGAGCTGCTCCTCTTTTGGAGAGAGGTGCCGGGAAGTATTATGTTTTTGACACCAAACAGCGTTCAGGTGGAAGCCTTTGTCACCTCGGGGGAGAGGGACTTGTTTCGCGTCAGAGGTACGTGGATATAGATATCCATCAGCAGAATTCCTTGGAACAGAGTCTGTGTGTGCTGTGCTGTGAAGGCGGGGGAAGGGGAAAGAAATCAGTGTTGTGATTGGCTATGTGTGAGGTGAGAAGTGTAAGATCTACCCACCCGAAAACGGGGTGAGCACAGCGCGTCCACCAATCGGTAACCAGATCTCTACGTGCGCTGACGTTTATCTCCGCTCATGCCGGGATTCGGAATCGAACCCGGTACCGCAACGTTAAGAGGCCAACGCCGTATCCACTCGGCTTGCATAAACTCTATCCCAATGTATTGTCATGTTTAGTCTCATATTTTGCAAACTCATATTCATAATATCTCATTGAGGGATGTGTTGTGTGAAATAAACTCTCTTCAATGACACTATTTACTTCTAAATCCTTTCAATATGCCAAACAACCCGTAAAACCAAAACTTGTACCATTTGTGATATATCTTTCATCTTATGTAATTATTATGTATCAACGTCTCGCAATGCTATCATGTGATAATTTCGACGCCAATCAAATACGTGTAAGGTATTAGTAATGCTGGCGACATTTTATGCTATCAACTATGTTAAAGAGGGTGTTCATAAAAATGTTGTTACTTATTCAATGTCTACAGAATGTAATTAATATTTTGTAATATCATAGCATCTGACTCCTTGTTTATCAGAGCTGGGTTTTTATGGTGACCTTCTCATTTTAATAGTCTCATTAAGTTATTCAAGCGAAACCGTCAGACAACAACTGTGCCATCTTAAAAAACCCTTGCCACATCCTATCCATTGTGCCATCTTCAAAACCCCTTGAAACATTCTATCCATTCTCACAGTCTTAATTCACAGACATATTAATGAGCGGATCAACACACCTATAAAAATCTCTTCTCCCAACCGAAGATGCATCGACGCCCACCTTATACCAAACACCTACAAGACTCCACTCACAACAGATTTAATCCACTAATCCGTAATCCAAACTACCTACATCGTTCCCCGAAAAAAGAATGGAGCTTGCCAATAATTGAATTTATTATATACGCATAAATAAAAGATTTATTATCATCTACGATTATTGATTTCTATCATCAGTTGTTCATCATTCACTCATTCATTATTGCTGCATTTTCCTTTTGAGATTCTTTAAGTTGAGTGACCTCTTCCTTTTCCTCAGTTCGTTGACGGCTACTTATGCCCGGCAGTCGCCAGATGGGCCCCTAAAAAAAAAAGAATCCTCAGTTCGTTGTCGACTCTCTTTTTAACTCAGCCACCATAGCAACCCTAAGTTGAATTAATTTCACCATCAATGGGAGAAAATAGTCAATGATAAAATAAATATCTATAATAAGACCGAACTTCTTGTTTATCTTGCAAAGGGAAAGAAGTTCGAAGTTTTGAGACGAAGTGACACTCATGCTGGAGGACACAGTCAAACACACACACACACGCACATATATATATATATATATATATATATATATATATATATATATATATATATATATATATATATATATATATATATATATATATATATATATATATATATATATATATATATATATATATATATATATATATATATATATATATATATATATATATATATAAGATAATGGTAAGCCACAATATTTGAATCAAGATTTTATTTATAACTATCGGACTAGTTTCGGCAAGATGCCATTTTCAACTAATAATGAAGAAAATAGGCAAGGAGCACAGTATATATAAGGAAGGACACATCCTAAACAAAAGGAAACAGCAGGAAACAATCTGGAAAAAAAATAACTCGAGTGAATCTGGCGTGAATGACAAGCTAAATAAAATGAAATGGAACCGGAAACAATCTGGAGAGGCTTATAAATAAGATTGGCGACTCTCTTCATTATATATTTGTTAAATTTGTATTGCTCTTCAGATAAATTGAAATTATCAACTTTGTTGATGATGATGGATTCCGCAATTCTCCTATAAATATAATTTTTTGATTTATAGATGATTTTTGCATGGTTAAAATCAATTCCATGGTCGTGCTTTTGCATATGTGTAAAGAGACTTGAAGAGTTCGTACACCTTCTGATAGCAGCTAAATGTTCTTTTATCCTCTTATAAATAAAATCTTGATTCAAATATTGTGGTTTACCATTATCTTTCACTGATATACATCACGTTAATGTGATATCTTTCACCATATATATATATATATATATATATATATATATATATATATATATATATATATATATATTATATATTAGGGTGGGTCACGGATATATAGTAAAAATTTCAAAGTAAACTTTTTGTTTCTGTACTCGTGAATTATTGTGAGAGGCTTCATGAGAAACTCCCAAATCCGGAGTTTCGTCAAAATCAAAGCATGTTGAGGATTCGCACCGAGTGATTGAAAGTTTGATTTGCTTTCCCTTAGCATAGCATACCTACCATACACTGTGTTGTGGGTGCTATGCCTTTAGATATGCTTCTTGGTGATGTCAACCCTTTTTGTGCATACCCTGACGTAGTTTTTGTTGTTATATTGCTTTGTCTTTATACTGGCAGACCCAGAACTAAGCTAAAAACATCCTTGTTTTCTCCTCAGTTCTAAATGGCGAGTTCAACTCGGAAACAGACTGAGCTGTTTTTGTTGGGACAGCCCCTTGAAGCCCTCAGCCAGATTATCCTTCCAACAGGGGAAGATGTTCTGCGGCGATTCTTTTGTCATGGATCGAATAGAATGGACAATCGAAAGGCTGTCATCGACGAAGTCGTCAAAGTTTGGGAACGTGCCCAAATTCCTGTTGTTCCGCTGTGATCAATCATGAAAAAATTGTAAACCCTCGTCGGGAAATACGAAGTCCGTAAGAAGGCGAAACAACGTCAATCCGAGGGGACAAGGTCTCCGACGCTCTCCTCCAAGGACACCTGTCGTCACTGTTCGACATCGCACTCCCTACGACTTCTTCCTCCAAGATCCACCTCAACCAGGAGCACAAGAACCTCCTCGACGACCAAAGGGGCCAGATGAAAATAGTCATGAGTACACTTGACAAGGAGAGCGTGACAAAAGAGTCTAGGAAACATGAGAGGTTGGCTGCTGAGAGAAGGAGGAAGGAGAAGGAATTGGCGGAGACTTTGGAGAGGGAAGGGACGGTTGAGTTGGCGAGCGGGAGTTCCACCACCGCTTCTTCATCAACTTCTTCGTCCGCCACCAACTCTCCTGCTGGGAGAAGCGCCGCTGCTTCTGCTTCTCCTCCGAAAAGGCTCAAGATCACGAAGGAGCTTGCAGCAGCAGCTGACAGGGTCAAGTTGACCCCTCGCAGAGCCCACCACGTCTTCTCTGCCATTGCTACAGACCAGAGAATGCTGAGTTCGTCTACTTCATCCATTTGCCAACACCGAAGAGTGTTGCGGAAAGAGACTGCAGAAGCAGCCGTCAAGGATTATCAAAACTAAGTACAGGAGCACAACGCGGTTCTCATCCTTCATTGGGACGGGAAACTCTTGCCCGGCCAGAAAGTCAAGGTCATGTCGATCGCTTGGCCATCGTTGTCACCATTCCGTCCCTTGAGGGAGACAAGCTCTTGGCTATCCCTGCCTTGCCATCCGGTACCGAAGAAGCGATGACTTGCAAAGTTGAGGAGACCATCAGACACTGGACGTTCGAAGAGAGAGCTGGGTGTCTCTGCTTCGACAACACCGCTTCAAACACAGGCGTTCGTGCTGACTGTTGCACACTCCTCGAACAGAGGTTGGGGGTCGTCCGTTGTTGAACTTGGCGTGCCGCCACCACGTTATGGAGCTCATCTTGGCCTCAGCCTTCGAGGCCACCTTCGGCGACGCTACGTCCGGTCCAAACGTTCAACTATTCAAACGGTTCCACAAGAAGTGGCCCACTCTCGTACATGCCAATGCTACAATCATCAACGACCCTCGGTTAGCTGACCATGACGAATGGAAGAGGATGGCCCTTGAGGCTATTGCCAAGGCGGCCGAAACGACAAGAGACGATTATAAAGAGTTCGCGAACTAACGGCAAAGACCATCAAGGGGGAGGTTCTCACCACCTTCCGCAAACCAGGAGCTCACCACCACGCGAGATGGATGGCGAAGGCAATCTACACGCTCAAGATCAAGATGTTCAAGGACGAGTTCGAACTCACTCCGAGGGAACTGCGTAGCCTCCAGGAGATGAGTGTATTCATCATCCTAATATAGGCCCGTGCCTGGTTCGAGGCTACCTTGGCCGCAAACGCTCCTTCCAACGATCTCACTCTTCCAGGATCTCCACAACTACAGAGACCTCGATGCAAAGATCTCGGAGGCCACGGTGAAGACCTTCAAGCGGCACTTTTAGTACCTCGTCGGCCTTGCATTGTTCAGCGACAAAGTCAAGATCGAGGAGAAGACGAAGATGGTGGAGAAGCTAGCCATTGACAAGGACCTCGACAAGAAGCGATGGACGAAAGTGCCCCAAGATCCTTCTTCGGTGACTTTGAGTTACCAAAGCAGTCACTTTTCTCCTTCACGGCACTGAAGTTGTATGCCCCGTTGCTTCAATCTCCTGTGCTCAGTTGGAAGGAAAACGAGTCGTACAACCAGGGAAAGGAGACCGTCCACCATCTGGCAGTGACCAACGATGCAGCGGAACGGGCGATCAAACTGTTCACTGATTATTCCCAGATCTTCACCAAGGATGAGAGAAATCGATAAGCTCTCCTGCAAGCTGTCGAGCTCCACCAACGGCTGAACCTGAACCCTAACTGATCTTACAGAAGAATATACAAATCGTTTCAATCATTATTTCAGCCATTTTCAGTTTTATTTTAAAGAAAGTCCAGGAAATGTGCCATTCCTATCACTGTTCCTAAGTGTTTCTTGTATAGTATCAGAGTAATATTCCTCCCATATACACGGCTGTATCGTCAAATGTTCCTAAAATAGTTATTTACCTCACTTTAGAGCAAATAGTTTCGTTTCTGTGGCATTTATAGTTGATGTGAATAAATAAGCTTGAGAAATGAACACTTGTATGGTCTCGGAAAAATCAACTACCCTGTGCGACCCCTAAATCTTAAAAGATTCACATGAAACTTTTGGTGCTTTTTTCCTTGTTATTCCTCACAATAATTCATGGGTGCCGTAAGAGATTTCAAACTTATATATTTTTGACCTACCCTAATATATATGTATATATATATATATATATATATATATATATATATATATATATATATATATATATATATATATATATATAAAGATATATCTGGTGTGGTTGATGTAAAGCAATAAATGACAAAACCCGCTGCTTAAGACACTCCGATGGAGACCCTAATCAGGACCAGGGATGAAGTTTCAGTCAGCCATTTCTAGGACTGATAGAAATGGGTGACTGAAAATTGATCTTCCTTGATCGTAACTAGGGTGTCTCTCAGGGTGCCTTAATTAGAGAGTGGTATGGTTTATTGCTTTGCATTAACTTCACCATCTGTCATGTATTTTTCCATATATATATATATATATATATATATATATATATATATATATATACATTGGTTGCTTCTGAAAAGCTTCAATTTGATATTCAACAGAAGTTGAAATCAAGAGAATATAAAAGTTCACTCATCGAATAATTTATTTTCTAAGTTTCGAGCTAACAAGCTCATCCTCGGGAAGTAATGTATAATCAGAAATACAGACAATGTAGTTATAAAATTTAAATGTAACTTACTTGAACTAAACAGTTATTAAGTGACAATACTGTGTTCTTTATTACCTGGGCAGGACTTCCTCACTAATATTGGCATTTCTATACACAATCGTGCCTGTCTTCACACTGACTAACTTACGAGTATTAAGGCATGCCACTTAAAACGCAGACACTGATAAATCAAGGATTTGAACAAGCGCAGCAATCGAAACTAACTAACCTTTACAGATACAACATCGGAGCTTATACTAAGGGACAATAAGAAAGCGAATTGTGTTGTTAGGGATTATTTATTTGCTAGTGGTTATGAATTTAATGAAGGAATAGAGTTATGGTCAGAGTTGAGATTTGGGTTTATAGATTTTATGTAGATATATTTTAAATTCTTCCAAAGTTAAATTACTATTGCATTTTATCGAGTTCTTTCTCTCTATCTGTCTGTCTGTCTCTGTCTGTCTGTCTGTCTGTCTGTCTGTCTGTCTCGGTCTCTCTGTCTGTCTGTCTGTCTGTCAGTCTGTCTCTCTCTCTCTCTCTCTCTCTCTCTCTCTCTATATATATATATATATATATATATATATATATATATATATATATATATATATATATATATATATATATATATATATATATATATATATGCGGTTAGGCAAGGGTAATAGTAAGAATTCCTTAATCCGCTAGAAAAGTCTCTTGGAATTCCTCAGCCCTCTTCATGAGCGCTATCAGTACAACTGAGCTACCATGCATTTCTCTAAAAATAATTTATTATCAATAATATATATTCATTAAGGTGGTTCTTATTTTTTGTCTTTCGGAATCTTTACCTCTTATCCCTTTAATCTATTCCATTTCATGAAAAAATGAAGTAGGCCAAATTTTATTGAGATTGGATTGCGCTTAAGGTATGCTCAATGAAACTGAATTTTGTTCTTAACTGCCATAATGCGATGAAATACAATGCTGATTATTGCTAACTTTAACTCACAACATTATTAACATTAAATTTTACCAGTTACAGTACTAGATAGTGGACAGTTGTTAATAGCAAAACATGGAACACTCCAAAATGTTATAATAATGATTAAAACAAATCTAGGACAGTGCCATTTAAATGTAAAATTATAACAAAATAAGGTCTGATGTGGCAGATCTTCACTACAGTCCGACGACTCCTTCAACAACAGTACTCTTGCGGCTGTCCGGAAACAGCTTTCTGTGCTCTCTGACGACTTGCATAATGAACTGTGTCTATTCTTCAGTCTTTGGCAGGAGTCCATTATACTCTTGAATATGTGTTATGCCTCTTTCTGTCACGTCATTGGTCACAGTCAGGGTCTTCGAAATCTCCTCTGCGGCGATGTATGTCTTGTTGTAGGCCCAGATACTGGGATCTTCAGTTAAGAACTCCTGATTGAGATGTAGAATATTGAAGAACTTCTGAGTATTCTTTGTGACAAAATCACTCAAATTCTTCATTCCAATGGTTAGCAGATCCGCATTCACCCTCTTAAGTGGCTCCTGGTCTCCTCCGTTGTCCATGTCAGCAACCATCGCCTTCTTCTCAGCCTTCTTCTCAGCTGTATCAAAGAAGGCCAGTGCCACCAGCTCTTTATTTAAGTACCAGAGAGTGTTGGGCAGCTTCTTGAGGGCATCCTTTGCAGCTCTGTCATTAGCAGCAGCCAACGACTTCACATAGTGCTTCACTCCAAAGACACAGAATTCCTTCATGCCTTTCAGCTCGCGGCTGGTTAGACTGAATATATACCGAAAGACAAAAATCTTCAATGCATAAATTACTCGTGCCATAAAGCGGGTGAGATGCATTGCCCCTGGTTTGGCAAAGTGAACTCCTCTAGTTGGAATTCCCCAAAGAAAATGTTGGTCGGTTCCAACAGCTCCTGGTAATCCTCCCTCGGATGAACTTCCTTCAGTTGTTGTGAGCAGAACTCAATGATGTTGCCTGTCATATTCGTCAAAGCACTGACAACATAAGCATCATTGATTCCTGTTTTGTATTTAACCAAGGACATTTGATGCCAGTGACTCTTGAATCTCTTGAAGATACCATTATCTAGACCGGATGATGGGATGGGTACATGGTAACTAGAAAAACCTCTTCCAGCAGTATTTCCTGAATCATCTCCATCATCTGCTAAAACAAAATTTAGGCACCATTCATTCTGTCTGTGTTGCTCAAAGTTGTGTCGAAGCAAATAGAACGAATCCAGTTCTCTAAACCTCAATCTGCCACCACTTCAGATATTGCTTCCGCCATTGCTTGACCAGTTCCAGCTGGCAACTTGGGTACGCAAAGCAACCGTTCAGCGCTTTTTCCAGACACAATGAGGAGGAGCCTGTCCACTTTCTCGTCTCCTGTCAGTTCAGCCATCAGTTTTCCATCCTAGTGAAGTGTTAAGGGCTGTTCGCAAGAAAACCCCTGCTTGAGATCTGTAGAGCGATCCTTACGGTGTTGCTGACGAGCACTAAGGATGGAAGATCGGCTGACGTTGAACTCGTCAAGTAGTTGGCCAGAAGAGGGAGCACGGCAGAGAGAAAGAGAGTGTACCACGTGACGATCACTGGTCTTAGTTCGATCCAGTGCTGAAAGGACGTCTGGACTCAGAATGCTCTTCTTTCCTCTTTTACGCTTTCCCCCTGTGCTTGGCCCTGCTTCTGCAGTGGCTCTTTCTGTCTCACATTTTTTGGATGAGGAACTACAGGGAGAGTCATCTAGGGTGATACTTCTCTCATACTGACAAGCTTCGTCCTGCCGTTTTGCAATCCTCCGTAGCTTCGTCTCTTCTTGTTTCGATTTCTCATATTCCTTCTTTGCCACCCTTCTCCCACTGTGGCTTCATAAATGTTTATCCTCTGTGATCTTTATCATCTTTAGTGCATCTTGGTGGGCTATATCGAAAAGATGATTCAAGGTGTCGCAAAATTTCTCTTCGTTTTTCTCCTTAGTTCACTCCTTCGCCCCTTATTCTTCTTCAAAGCTTCCCATTCTGACACAAGGCCTTCGAGCTTCTTCATAGCATGGTGAAAAGGCCGAATAGGAATGCGGGCATTTCTCCCAAAGCTTTCGACCTCCTTCATAGTCTCCACTTCTGCTTCATGCTTTGCCATTCCTTTTTCACCCATGGGATGCATATATAATCGGAGTACGTCGCCTTTGGATGGAAACTTGCAGCCTGTCAGAGACTCTTTCTTGCTTCCCAGCAACTATACGTTGTCCTGTTTCCGGAAAGTAATCTCATATCTGAAAAAGACAAGTGTTTATGATTTAACTTGATAGGGACGACCTATTTTGATTCACTCTCACCTGGCAAAATTTGACTGTTGTACCTCTCATAATTAAAAAGTATATTAATACAGCATACTTTGTCCAAATTGCTTGTGTGGTACAGCTTTGGAAAGAGTTAAAAAATGTTTTTAGTTATATCTAGGAGGAAATTGTGGCCAAATATGAGCCATATCAAATGCTTTCTATATCATAAATCCATAAAAATATTATTTTTTATACCAAAAGTTACAGTTGAATAAACATGGCCCTCCTGAAGATATACATACTTCACAGCAGACACTTCTCATCCACTATAGTAATTGCCCAACAGAATAACTAAATGTGTATAAGCATTAGAGCTCTATTTTGAAGCATGTTGGATTAGTGGATTTTTTCTTATGTCTAGGTGCTATAAAATGTCACACTAATGTGCCAAATTGGCCATCTGTAGTAATGTCATAAATAAGATATTTTTTACAAAACTATATGAGTAGTATACTGTGTAGAAGTGCGTAAAAACCTTACCTTATAACTTTCAAATCGCGTCTCTGTAGCTCAGGGTTGCCAAATATTCGAAAAACCGGCCAAAACCCGCGGACATACGGCATGGCTGAAATTTCCAATGTATTTAAGAGCACCTGTGCTCCTCTAATGATGTAAATATCCCCTTTCTCCCCCTCACTGAAAAAGCCGCTCTGATTTTATCAAGAAATAAGCCAAATATAGCCTATTTTACGCAGAAAACAGCATGGCTAAAACCTACGGACAGCTTTTTTCACCCGCGGCAAGGCATAAAAAAACACTTTTGCATTGAGCACACCCTAAATGATAAAATATCAGGCTGATATTTTGTATAGATTATTTACTACCTATAGAATAATAAATGAGAGGGTGAGAGGTTGATATTTCCTAAAAAAATTGACATACAAATAGGAGCCACTCTAATATATATTTATACATATACAGTGAGAGTAATCTGCTTTACAGATTATCTGCTATAAAATAATTCAACCTTCATCTTTTAAACATATGTCGAGATAAATTAAATCATTGCAACAATAATAAAATATGACCACTTTATAAATGAATTATAGTATCCACCTGATGATTGCACCAGTTAATGAATTTTGAATTCCAACTAAAGCACAGTAATGATGGAGTCAGGATGTAAGTTGTGGATGAACCTGAATAAGAAATCAGGTGGAAATCGGTCGATACTTTAATGCAGGGGCGGTCAACCTTTTCAAAGTGAGGGCCAGATGAGACTTTTGGGAGCAGGGCGCGGGCTGGAGTGACAAACGAAATCCCCAAAGTGACCATATATATATATATATATATATATCCATATAGAGCTCGGCCGTGAAGCCTGCATTTAATATTGAGGATAAATCCCAGAGCCACGAAAAACGGATGCAGCATCTTTTAATTTTTCACAACGGTTCGAAAACTACAAGTTTTCATCTTCAATATCATTATTAATTAACTAATTTTAACTACAGTTTGTTAGTTGGTTGGCTTTTTAACAAACCAAGCGTCACTGTAACCTATAAATACTAGCCCCTTGTTAAACCCAACATCACTCTCTAAGATGGATCCACTTTAGTAAGTACCCAAATTTACCGTTTTTATATTAAATGTTTTTTTAACTCTTACAGTCTTTACAAAATTAATAACAAATTTTAAATTTACTATCTTTAGATAATGCCAGGTCAATTTTTCTTATAGTTTTTAATTAATTTCTGCAATAAACTCTAAATTTATTAACTAATTTTTTGAGTCAGTTTTAAAGCAAATTTAACTGTTACCAAGTCATATTTGATAAAAAAAAAAAATTAACTTATAGTACATTTTACTGATATTTTATAATTGGTCACCTTTTAAAATAATGTCTTGTTGGCCTTTTTTAGTTTTCTTCATATGTATTAACTTTGTAAACTTATTCTAGCCTGAAGATGAAGACTTGTAGTTTTCGAAACGTTGTGAAAAATTAAAAGATGCTGTATCCGTTTCTCTTGGCTCTGGGATTTATCCTCAATATTATATATCATTATATATATATATATATATATATATATATATATATATATATATATATATATATATATATATATATATATATATATATATATATTCAGTGAGAAGGAAAAAACGATGAAGGCGGGTCCCATCTTTAATTCCAACGTTTCGGGTTATTACAAAACCCCTCTTCAGGAATTAAAACAAATTCTAAATGAGTACTCTAAGTCTAAAAACATAAATAACAACACAAGTTCAAAGAAAAAACAACAGATCTGAGAAAATCACAAAAACGACGTTAAGAATATAAAATGAACGTTACTTTAATGAACAAACAAAATAGTGAGGTAAAGAACAGCAAAATATTTTTAAAGAGATACTATCAATTAAGGACAAACAAAATAAACATAATATTACAAAATTAAACAATTGAAATGGAAAAATAGAGAATTGGATACAAACAAAAGGTAAAACTAAAATATAGACACTGAAACATTACCTTACATGGTCGGATCACAATGACGAGTGAAAACAGAAAGGAATTCAAATAATGAATACAGCTTGGTTAAGTTATAAACAGAGAAAAAGATGACGTGTCCTCATTTAAATTTGGGTGGTTGTATTTAATACAGAGTGGTTCTTTAATGCGGAGAGATGAAATAGATTTGGCAAATTTTAAGACAGAAAAATCATTTAAGGACACGTCTGTTTTACAATCAATAGCATGTTTCCTGATGGAAGAAAACTCTTTGTTACTTAATGTTTTACTGGTTCTATGACTAATTCCCATGTAAGAACAAAAACGCGACTGAAGAGTACGTATTGTGCTTCCTATATAGGTCCCCAACTTATAGCTAGGGCAAATGAATTTATATACAATGCATGAACTAAATGGCGTGGGAATACTATCCTTCACTTTAAAGAAATTACCAATATTTTTGTTATTAATGAATATAAGTTTAAAATTAATTTGACAATAAAATTTCCTAAAAATGGAAATTAAACGTTTTCGGAGGTCATTACAAGGGCTGATGTCTGGTAACAAGACATACCTGATTTCCTTTGGGACATTAAAAGAAGTGGAGGGGTTATAAAGCCTGAAGAGGAACTTCCTAATACAGCTTTCAACTAAAGATAAGGGGGTAATCCTTTTTTACAAAGTATTCTAATGAACATTTAAAATGAATCTCAATAGTGATTCGAGAATAAAATTAATAGGCTAAGTAAAAATGATGGCAAATAATATACCTATTTATTCCTATTTTTGAAATAGCCTGAATGTACATCAAAGTTGATAAATAAAATAACTGAAAAGAAAATCAATAGAATGAAAAATAATAATTGATGCCATGAACAAAATATTAACTAAAGAGGGTATATAGAAAAGGATATCCAGTGAGAGCATAGAAAATAATTATTATTACATACAAAATATGATAATAACAATGGTGATACATAGAGGCATGGTTAAATGTTTCGGGACTAAAATATATTTTAATTTTTCTTATTCGTGGTTCTTTTTTTTTAATTTACGTGATAGGAAGAGCTATTCTAATATTTAAATTATTTCAGCTTTATTAAAAAGTCAGCATTTTAAAAAAAAGAAGAAAAAATGCATTACCTAGCATAATAAAAAATCGCGCTGTGGTCCTGTTACCAGCGGAGGCAAGTTTCAGTCCCAGGAGCTTTGGTATTCGATCAAAAGGGTTAAGTGATGCCAAATGTACGTTAAATGAATGATATTGTGTACTTATTTCGTAATATATTTTGTGAAAATAAATATTTGAATATTTTTTAATTCCAGAATTGGTTCTTTCCAAAAAAAAGCGTGCAACCATTGTTGCTGTGAACCAAAACGTCCTGAAATTCAAGGAGATTGTTGCCAAGGTTATTCCATCAAAGAGTAGCATTTTTAGGATCATCAATGACTTTATAAAGACTGGTTACGCTCTTGTAAAGAAGTCGACCGGACGACCAAGAGCTACAAATCAGCACAAAGATCGCCTCAAGGTAAGGTCCAGCTCAAGGATCAGGTTGCCTCAAGTGCCAAGTTTGCTCACGATTAGAAATGAACAGGTACGGACGCTTCAGCGCACTCAGTGAGGTGGAGACTTTTTGATAAAGGTCTCAAGTCGAGAAGAGCTACGGAGAAGCCTCATCTTGCCATGAACAACCTTACGGATAGGCTCCACTTTTGTAGGAAATATAAGGAATGGACTGTTGAAGAATAGGGAAAAGTGATATTCTCTGATGAAGCTCCTTTCTGCTTGTTTGGAGCTTATGGACGATCCCCCGTTAGGAGGGGAAAAGAGGAATGTTTTTACGAGTCCTGTGTTGTGTCCGTGGCAAAGCATCCGGACACTCTCCATGTCTGGGGCTGCTTCTCATTTAAGGAAAGTGGAGCACTAACAACTTTGCTCAAGAACACTGCCATGAGCTCAAATCTTGCTTTATTAGCACCTTTTATAAACAGTTCAGGATAAATTGGAGCATAATAACTATATTCGTTAGTATAATGGCGCACTTTGTCACACGGCAAACCAACAAAAAAGTTATTGGCTGAAAATAGCATCGAATTTTGGGGATTTCGCCCGATTTAAATCTAACAGAGAATTTGTGAGCGATAATCAAATTGGTTGTTGATAAACAGAAGCCATCCAATTGCAACAGTTGCGGGGGTTATTAAACAAAAATGGAGCAATATCAGTCAAGGTATCATCACAAATTAAGTCTACAGCCTACAAAAACGAATTGAAGCTGTCCTAAAGAGTAGCATCCAAACCATTGTAAATATTGACCTCGGGCATCAATTGACTGTATTTATTAATACAATGGTTTGGACTTTAAATTTAGGTATATTTCATCTTCCGATCATTACACAATAACACTAAAAGAAAATGCAACGTTTGATCAATTCTATTATTTTTTATATAAAATATATAGTTGTCTTAAAACATTTGGCCATGACTGTATAGTATGTACAGGTAAATTGATTTCTCAAAATCCATCCTAGTTTCTTAAACATACCAACGTATCTTGTCTGTGTGACAAAAACAATGGAATTTATTATAAACATTTAGTTAAAACAATGAGCATGGATTTTCAGACTAATTATGGCATAGATTTCAATGTGATTGTTCCGATGTATTTTTGCTGTGTTAGCTCTTAAGTTCTATCAGAGTATCTTTATTTGTTGTATATGAGGAATTTATGTGTTAGATTGTATGTTAGTGCTGTTTTTTAAATTTTTCCTGGCTTTATGTTTCCTATATGAGCACAAATATTTCCTTTGCATCCTTGAAGGATGCAGGCATTGTTGCGCCTATTTAGGATCTTGTCTGGGCCTTTATATGGAGTGGGATTAAGAGAATTCATGGCTTTTTTATGTTGTATAAACATATGCTGTAAAGGACGTAAATAATTTTATCAAGGAAAATTTCTGTTTCTTGGTTTACTGCGTTTCGCATGTTAATTAGATTCTCTAGGAAGTTCTTTTTCCAACAGAGATATTCGTATGGTTCTGTGTTTTCTTTCGAGAACCGCATTTCTGGTCGCATTAGCCGTTGAGGTAAAAGTGTGTTCAGTGGCAATAAGTTTTAATCACTATTCAAGCAGCAAAGAATGAGATTGAAATCTATTATCTCAGATTGTGTTAACAGGAGTACCAAACGTGATATGTAGTTGTTGAAGAAAACTTCTTTAACCACAGATTCTAATGTTATATTTTTAACTGGATGTGCCTACAATCACTTAGAATAGCGGCAGATTGTGGCCAGAAGGTAGTTTTAACCCTCGTCTGCGGTTGAAAAACCACTATATATTTCCTTATGGAATATATGATACCTTGATACAAGTGGAGAAAATTGAATAAAGGAGGTTGTTGTGTCTTTGTATTTTAGTCTTCTGGGATTGAAGAGAATTCCTAATTCACTTATGTAAGTTTTTTCTCATCTCGCACCAGATGAATTTGTCTGGAATTGATTTGTGGGTAGGGCGTGTGCTTGTAGTGATCGAACTACGCAATAGGTAGATCTCTGACAAAAAATTGCTGGTTCAATAGGCCCAAAATATACTTCCACAAAATGGACAAAAATTGGTCCCATTAAATCCAAGCATGTCTTATTAAATATATATAATGTAACGATTCAATATTGTATAAGAAATATGATGGGATTTGTAAATGTACATATATGTAAGCAAGCAAGCGTGAGACACAGAGAGGAGCAAAGGAAAATGGTTAAAAACTTGCGTTTGATAAAGCTGCCCAAGTTGTGACTCGAGATAGAATTATCAAAGACGGATATTTAAGGAGGAGCCCGCCTAAACACAGATGTTGATGGTAAGAGATGGCGCAGCGACAATCGTATCAAATTATACAGATAAGAGTTTGTCATGTAAATGTACACACCGTGCACAGGCTTCCTAGCACCACCCAGAGGGTGGGGAAATGACCATAACAGAGGTAGGTCGTCCCACGGTCATCTCCAGGCCACGCCCTCTGCATTAGCGCGCACATATAAATAAGACAAGAAAGAGGAAGACGGAAAATAGTAACGAATTCATTCGCGTTCACGCTCCCACCTAAATCCACTAAGTCTTGTCTCGCCCTTAACTCGTATTCTCGTTGATAATATATAGACTTCTATTCTCCCGCCTAGTACTGCTCCGTGTCGTGCTTTTTGCATCATAAGATTCCGTTATTAGAATAAAGAGTTTATTTTCGTATGTCCACCTTTGCATAAAGTGGTGGTTTACGCAACCATTTTTCATTCACATACCATTGATTCACCGTCGTCAGGACCTATATAAATGATAACCTGGTCGTCTACTATACCATTTTCCTAATACCCCACAACTGCCATCACCCTATATGCTCAACTAACCGAAGTTGTGATAATTGTTGAAGATTTTCTTGCGTAAATCAGAGGGAAGATAAGGACGAAAAAACATTTCCATATATCACAATTGATAGAATGCGTGGAAGAGGGTAGAATAATATTATGAAACTGGATAGAGGTTGAGGAGTTCTCCTTTAGATTTTTCAATTGCAAATCGGTCACTTGAGATTTTGTTAAAGCTTCATATCGATAAGAGTAACAGAAGGAATGGTTGAGTTGATAGAATGACATGAGCGGATTAGACTTTTTTCTTGTGACATAGATCGTGATGTTGCTACACTTGGTTGCATGCTTGGGAGTGTCCTTCTTTGACGATTGCTCTGTAGAGAGCATCCTAGGATTATTTTTTCTGGCTATGAAACGAATATCATTAGTTTATTGACTATTGAATTAAAATGCCCTTGCCCATTTTGCAGAGGACCTGGTTGTGTGTGATTTAGCAACGCCAATGATCGGCTTGTAATCAGTAAAAACAAAAATGCAATACTTTCGAATAAATGTTTTAAGTGTTTTACTGCAAGAACTATCTCCTAATGTTTCCTATAGATTCCTTAGGAGATCTTCTAGGGAAAGATTGGATAGCTGAGTAAACGAACCAAAAGTTCCATTTTTTCAGGTGTAGATGGGTTGAACTTTTCCAGAATGGCAATTGGGAGAGTTTGATAGGTCAAATTTGTGTGATCTCTTAGAAGGGACGAAATTCTATCAATTATTGCGTGTGGTAGTGCCTGCACCAGTGACTTTCGTTTTGCAGTGTCACTTGTTACCCTCTCCAAGGAGAACAGTAGCTCAATTTAGGTGAACCGTGAATTTTTTGAGGAGAATGAAACTCAGGTAAAGTAATAACACAGGTTGTGCTTACCCCGATGAGCGTGTTGTGGTCGTCTATAGTTGTTGCAATGTAGTTTTCTATAGTCTTTGTTCCCCCCAAATTCTGCGTTAGTGAAGTCGATTGTCACTCCGAGCTCACCACTTTGTAGTTGGAGGGGGCTACTGCTTCTCATGAATAAGTTGAATTTGTGTAGCTGTTGTGAGACTAACTCCCTTTCCACTTTGTCTCTTCTTAGGCTCAAGTGCTTTACAGCTTTTCTGCTATTAATTACTTCATCTTCCCCCCTTTCCACACATGTCGAGAGAAATTAAGTCTTTGCAACACCACTTTAAAAACAAAAATAAAATATGAACACTTTATAAATGAATTACAGTATCCACCTCACGATTCCACCAGTTTATGAATCTTGAATTCCGACCAAGGCACAATAATGAATAGAGTCTGGATGTAAGTTATGCAAGAGCCTGAATAGGAAATCAGGTGTAAATCGGGCGATACTTTAATGACTACAAGCTGGAATGATGAACAAGTAGCAATGGATGACTATCAAAGAGTATTATTTAAAAAGAGCTAAGACCTTGGATTTTATAAGTGAAAACCAGGCAGTGTAGTTAAAATCTTTGATAAACTGATAGGTGGAGCTTAGTGACGTCACGAGAGAAGATGCTGTCTGTGTAAACACTTCCGACTAATGAATGTTCTTGTGAGCGTGTCCGAAGATGTTCTGTGTCAGATGTTTTCTACGGTAGCGAGAAGTTCCGATGATTGCTTAAGCATAATGGTGTTGGAAAGGTGAGTGTTAGATAGTGCCAGAGAGAGCCAGTTATCATATTGGATGAGGGAAATACAAGATTAATACATATATGTGAAGAAATTATAAAGTAGTACATGAAGTGAGTAATGGTTATATCTTCTTCAGATTTTACCAAATTAACCTGGCGTTAAAACCAACCGCTAAGGAATACCGCATTGCTCGCCTTTATGTTCACAATAAATTAAAACTCCTTTCTTAAGAGGTGTTTTTCCAAAAATGTTATTCCCTATCTCTTTCATCGATAGTTGTTACAAATATATCAATGACCTGCCTTTTGGTGATATCGAGCAGATTTTTCTCTCCAAACGGATTTATTAGTGAAATACGATATTGCCATCGCCTTCAAGGAAGTCAAAGCAAGAGAACACACATTCATTGCTATCACTTCTTTGAACTGATCAAATGTGTTACAAGATTCCATCTTCGGCACTCTGAAAATCAAATCTCCAAGAATGCAAGATAAAGTAGACCGGAAACTACAAACACTCATTGCAAACAGCAATTGGACTAAGAAAAGACGCCATGAAAGTAATATTGGATGAAGCTATAATTGCTTAAAAAGTTTGGATTTACCAAGGGAAATTGTCTTTCACCCGTTCTTTCTAACTTATATAAAACATGTAAATTGTTTACTTACTAAGCTCAATTAACTCATTCTGTCCATTAAATTTACCCAAGAGGATGAAAATAATAGAACCTTTCCTTTGATAGATCCTGTTATTCATAAAACCCCATACGGTTTTAAAATTTTGGTCTATCACATGCCTACGAATTCTAGCTATGTTCATTTCTATTCTATCTATACTCATAGAGTTAAACGCTTTGTTTTATTTTTCATGCTTCTAGATGCTTTACAGGTCGTGAGTCGGAATATTTATAGCTTGGATTCTCTAATATCTTTAATATCGGTTTTTGCTTTAAAGTTGACTCAACTCTGCATAAAGACTATAGTATGGATTCCCTCTTTTAATGTAAAAGAGGTACATTTACTGTCCTTCCTTGTCTTTTAAAAAGCTTAAAACCTTTCTTTTGTATTTTAATATGACTCAACAATGAATAAAATATTCGTTCACATTATCAGAAATAAAATGTAGCGCCTATACAGGCAGGCAACATTCTTTACGCTTTAACCAACATAAATACAATTTAAACAGAATATATATATATATATATATATATATATATATATATATATATATATATATATATATATATATATATATATATATATATATATATATATATATATATATATTTATATATATATATATATATTTATATATATATATATATATATATATATATATATATATATATATATATATATATATATATATATATATATATATATATATATATATATAAAGGGTTTTTCAACAAGGACGCTTAAGCTTTGTCAGGCGATAGTGGCCATGTTGTTAAAGCGACATCTGGCAACCTTACTGTGAACTGTTCAGTAGTACTTGGCAAGTCACAATAGAAGGTTATAGCGTTGAACAGCGTGTGCAAATCATCAAATGTTATTATAAAAATCAGTGTTCTGTTCGACAAACGTTCCGCGTATTACGTGATTTCTATCCTCGCCACAATCGTCCTGCCGAGTCCACTGTTCGACGCTTGGTGGCCAAATTCGAGGCAAAAGGGTCGATCAACAATCAGCCAACACCCGTACGTCGCCAAAACGCATGGTCCGCTGAAAACATCGCTGCCGTAAATGAAAGTGTACGCGAAAATCCAAGGCAGTCAATTTCTCGCCGTTCACAAGAACTTGGCCATTCTGCGACTTCAGTTTGGCGAATTATGCGTAGAGACTTGGGTTTGCACACGTACAAAATCCAACTTACCCAGGAACTTAAGGTAAACGACCATAGACAACGCCGTGTGTTCGCTAATTGGGCTCTAGAGCCTAATTTTCTAGCTAACCTAGCTCTTCATTAAGCCCTCGGAAGGAGCTCTTCTCTTGACTGTGAGAGTGAGAAAAGCTCCTTCCGAGGGCTTGATAAAGAGCTAAGTTAGCTACAAAATAGCCTTCTTAACCGCATATATATATATATATATATATATATATATATATATATATATATATATATATATATATATATATTAAGAAATATTAATGCAGTAACGCAATTAATTATGCGGTTAAAAGGCTATTTTTGGCAAACACAGTCTTCCTCAAAGCCCTCGGAAGGAGTTCTTCTCACATGCACTAGAAGGTAACACTTAACATAGGCGTTCTCTCAGATAACCAAAAAACTAACTTTCGATTGGCGTTTTAAGTGTCACCCTTGCTTTTTGAAGAGAATGGATTTTTTTTTTTTATTCTCCATCTTTGCCAAAGCTTATAAATTTAGGAAAATTATTGTCAAAAGGCAACTCCAGTGGTCTTGGTTTGATGGCAAACTCGTATAATATCCTGCTGAGCAGCTGCTTCTTTTTGTCCAAGGTGTTTAAAATGTCTTTTTCCATTTCTTAGCTAAAAGTAAAAATAAAGTAACCCTGCAAAACATAACTGATCTTTACACACATAAGCAGAGAATAACAGCAATCAAATAACGACAGCGGCATGCACAACAAACATTAGCCAGAGACCGATCTGACTTCGCCTGTACTGTACTCTTGACAACAGATGCCAGTTAGTCTTTTACACCTACCAAACTCGTTCGTATTAGCCCGAGTTGTTGGATAATTTTCCGTTTCTTTAAAAATATTGTTAAACGGAAACTTTTCATAGAATGGAATTTAAATCCTAATCTCTATAGAAATCTATTGTTTCAAAAAGACATTAAATTTTAATTACTTTTAGTTTTTACGATTATAGATAACAACTCGGGCTGTAACTATTGAGCCCGACCCGAGTCAAGCACGTGTGAACGATTTCGAAAGAACTTCTGCTACCAATGATATTTTTTGACACAGGGCACCTCTAAGATGACCGCCAGACGCTGAACGAAAATATATGAACTGCGACCGGGCTCAATAAAAGGAGCCCGACTTATTGGCTGCAATTACTTACTTGAAGTTAGTGTTGGCAGAAATTAAATCAGATTGCAAATACACGTTCACCTTACTCAATTTATACTCGGGCTAAGCCCAAACAGCCCGAGTGCTGTAGTCACCACTAGGCAATCATACGACTAGGCAACCATCTATTTCTCAAAAAAGAGCCACGAAAATAATCACAATCTCGTTTTCTGTTAAAGTAAATGCCAACTCCTACAAAAGCTTCTTAACTTTCTCTTTTTTTTTTAGAGGAATGGCTTGTTGCCGGCGCGCCTGTAGAGGGTTAATGAACTCCAGGAGACTTTTTCTAGCAGATACTACATTGACATGTACGTTATTGTTCATCTAATATATATATATATATATATATATATATATATATATATATATATATATATATATATATATATATATATATATATATATATATATATATATACTCGTATATAAATCGAAAAGCCCAACAACCCTTCTTTGAGTGACCGTAAGCTATCAGCCCGTGTGGGTGTCATGACTTACCTATCTCATTTGCTCAGTCGGTAGAGCACTAGTCTAGATAACTAGAGGTCTGAGGTTCGATTTCTCCTCGGGCAATGTTTTTTTTCTATTTGATTTTTCTCGGGGTCACCTCCAGTAGGATCTCTTCTCTCTTCTTTTTGTGTATCACTTCTGCATTTTTTAGCCATATCTAATAATGCCAGTTAAACAATTGGAATTCAGCTATATATATATATATATATATATATATATATATATATATATATATATATATATATATATACCATTCTAATGACCTATTTAAAGGAAATATTGTTGAATGTTCTTTCATTAACCACTACGACAACTTTAATATTTCGCCCGGAGTTTTTAAAATTGATCTTGGTTTATTAGTTATTTGCATTTTTATGGTTTCATTTTACTTTTTCCGCACGGACATGGCAATGGTTTCGTCGATTCAAGTGCATCACTATTTGCCAGACAAGCCGAAACACTGGTTCTTTCTCTGTAAACTGGCTTCTGAACCATAGAATGTATCGTTCATTAACAAAGAAATACGGGTGGCTTTTTCCTATCTACCAGCAGACCTCATGGAAGCTGCGTACTCGTTATTCGCGTTTCCAACAGAGCAGATGACCTTCGATGCTCTCATAGGCACTTTGGCACTACAAACCCAATCAGCAACGATGGCAGAACTGCATTTTAAGGCAGGAAAAGCAACCAATCCATTATATTTCCATATTAAAATTACAAATTTATTGTTCTGATGAGAGAAAGACTCGAATATAAATTAAGAACCTAGTGGTATTTGTTGTGCACATAACAGTTATGAGTTGATTTGATTTGTGAAATTGAAATAAATCTTGGAAACTTTGAATCAGCGACTCCTTTACGATATAATATATACCAATAGTTCAAGATTAGTCAATTCGCTGTTCAAGTCGACTAAAATCAAACTTCGCCAGAAAGGAAGGACGCCGAATAATTTTTTAGACAGCATTTTTTTGCTTATTCTTGACACAGAACGTCAACTAAACAGCACAAAAGTACTATCTTTTATTAAAAAAATGTATATCGCTAATGATATTTTTTTAGAGCGACCGGTGCATTTTAAGGCAAGGGTGCAGCTTTTAATCGCACCCCTAAAAAAACTTGTTCCACAAGTTCCAGCAAGCATTAGTCATACGTTAGTCTCGGTGATACAAAAATAGAAAAATCTGAATAACCCTGACATCAAAGTGATTCTGATGAGGGCAGACACCTTTTCTTATTTAGTCACCAATGAAGCCCTCATTTGAGGCTACTAGTATTGGATAATTGCCTTTAATAGAATATTGACCTTTCATCCAAAGGGTTGACTTAATTTCACTTTCATACACTTCCTTGGCAATATTTCAAAGTTTAGTTACTGAGCGGTAGAGACGATATGCCACTGTCAATTAGGCCTGAAAATTAATATACTCAAAGTGTATCAAACGTTGCATAACTTAAAATAAATGAAAATATGAGAGTGGTAATGAAAATTAAATACATTTTTATATCGAAATTATTTGAACATAATTATATTATTGGCTTCTACAAAGCTATTTAATGTGCCATTGTCATTGTTAGTCCCTTTTCTACAATCAATAAAATGCTCTATTTAATTCTTTTTATATAAACAAAAAAAAACATATTTTGTGATTTATTGAGTGTCCTTAAATTCTTGAAACGTGATTTTTATTTTGACTCCAATTTTAGTTTTGTTTTTAAAGTTTTAAGGTCAATCTTCCTCAGTTTCGCTTTCGAATTAAATTCTTCAAGAGAAAATGCAAGCTAATTAGAAAACTGGATTTACCCACCCTCAAAACTCCTAAATTAGATTCCATAGAACGCAGCTAGTCTATCGAAGGTCGTTATTTGTACTCTCACGCATTTGTGATTTACAATACCAGAATTCACTCATTCATTTACGCTTGGTAAAGGACTTGGAGCCACGTCGCCAACTAAGCAGTTACTCGGAGAGCCAAAGTGGAATTCATTCACAGTTAAGAAGAAGAGATTAATCAATTTTTAAAAGAGAGTCAAAAGAACGAATGGGGGCTTAAAACCACCCATTGCTCCTACTCATGAAACAACAAAGGAACCCGCCCGAGTAAACTATCATGCATAAGTTTCGTTCTAATTATGTCCCTCACTTGACCAGACATAATTAGTGGCTCTTGAGGAAACTGGTTTGAGGAATAGTCCAGAGTGGAATACTGGTCAGAATCTATTCCGGTATGGAACTTAGTCGCAACTTTCGGGTGGGCGAGCACACATCACATCCGAGTGCCCGACTAAGACCACAAAGGGAAATAATTCCCGTCTCTGGGTACGTTTGAAGCAATTTTGATGCCACAAAGACGAGAGGAGGTGTTAGTAGGGTAGTGGCAGTTGATTCGGCCACTAATTTTCATAATTTCAACCGGATCCACCTATCATCACCCTTCATCCTGGCAGTACTCGAGCGGGATATAAATTGGGAAGTGAACGGGGGCTGCCAACCTCTCCAATTTAACTGAAGCCAACCGTTAATCTATCCTTCTTTACACACATTATAATACATAAATATGTGCAGAAACAAAAGACGTAGACAAGCTCCTATACGCAAAGGAAGCGAATCAACTGAAAAGCATTGGACTCGAAGAGAACACCCCACCGCGAGTGGCAGCTGACTGAAGCGTTACCTTCCCTAAGGTGGAGAGCACACACCCGAAGAAATTAAAGCAGAAATTAGGAAGCAGCACAACTGACCATTGGTCAAGAAAGTAATCAAATTCCGTGACCACACCCATGTTTTCAGAGTCACTTTCAATTCATCGGAAATAACACGTAAGGCGGAAAACGAAGACATTCTTGTCTTCAGTATGAGAATCCTAGGTGAGAACATCGAACGAGAAATATTCCATACCATACAAATGTGCTTTGTATGATACAAAATGGAAGACACCTTGACGAATTGCCCCCCAAATGAAAAACTATTGTGCAGAGAATGTCATAAATGGCTGATTAAAAGAAAATGGACTCCCATCGGTAAAAAATGCCGGAAAACTCCGAATGCTCTCAAGCATTAAGGAAGCAGTGATCGCCATCCAAGACTAAAGATCGATAACCAAAAACCCACCCGCTAACGATCCCACCTCATTTTACGATTCAGAGGAATCAGAAACAGAGGAAGATACCAACGAAAACCCCACGAGCTCCAAGTGCGATGAAGGACCGTGCACACGCACGAGGGTTACGAAGAGCAAATCCAAGACTCTTAGCCCCATCCCGAAAAACGAGAAGCTTGAGCCCCAAAAGAATGTTAATTAGGGCAAAAAAGAAGGCAAAATAGAGACACCGTTAAGTAACACCAATCGTGCAAAGAAGCGCACTCATGATATTGCAAATAAACACAAATGGCTGTGTTACGAAAAGAACTCTTTACGGAAACGTATTCAGAGAAATTGATGCAGATGTCATCTTGAATTCAGAACACGGAGTTAACCCGCTTAATGAACAAATAAAAAAATGGAACTACAGTGAATTACTCGCAAGAGTGGTATGGCGATGCTGCTATTGCGATAAAGAAGGAAAATAAATACAAATAAATAATGAACTAGGAAGAGTCCTATCATGCGATAGAGGTCGAATTAGACTTAGGAAAAACAGTGATAGTCATCGGATACCAACCGCCAAGGAGAGGCTTTTTGCCAATTTAGTCTCTCACTAGCCGATTTGGCAGGAAAACCCCAACAAGTTAGTGGGGGACTTCGATGTCCCGACTTTCCCACTTACTTCAGAGAAAGATGTGCCACAAAACCAGACATTTATCTGGCCAATCGGTAAGTACCGTTTAACTACTACACGCAAACATTTCAGCTACCATGTATTGACCGTATAGGAATCCTATTAACAATAAATAGGAAACCTATACAAGTCCTGCTGCTCAAGCGAAGAACTACAAAATGGCAGACTAGGTACGGTACGAAGAACTCTTCATAAATTACTATCCACCGTTATTGGATGAGGCAATGCTCAAGGAATTTTACGAGGCGCTCGACGATCTTAACAACCAGTTAATATAAGCAGATAGCGTTTGTCTAACTAAATCCAAGAATAAAACAATCTGAACTTATAGATGGTTCGATAACATGAAGGAATTGCACCGTGAACTTAAATTACTATATGAGATAAACATCAGTTGAGCATCAACTCCCTCAATACAAAGAAGCAAAAGGATAAAAGAAGAATTAAACCAGTTAATCATGGAACAGTAATGGATAAAATGGGAGAATGCGATCGAAGAACTCGATCAAAATGCCCCTTCCAAATATTTTTAGAAGAATATAAGAAAACTCAAGAGAATATCCCATAGAACGATGAAGATGAAAATTCAAGCAGTAGATGGAAACACAAAATGAGAGGAAGAAGAATTAAAAGAAATATTCCGTGAATATTGGAAAAATATATTCAGTATAAATGAGGACTATAGCATAGAGCTTGAACATAAAATTATAGATCAATTAAACAGCCAAATACATATGACGTACCAGCAACAACAGCTTAACAGAGACGCTGAGATAACAACGGAGGAACTACTTGTTGCTTTCCGATCATTCCAATGGAAAGCCCTAGAATAATCGGGACTAACTAAATTAAAATTTGAAAATACACCAGCAAACTTTATAGAAGGAATGAAAAGAATATTTAATGCATTTCTGAATAGAGGCTACTTCCCGGTGCTTTCAAGACGACTAAAATGATCTCTTTAGCCAATCCGGGCAAACCACCATCGAGAAATGAGAGCTACGAGTACCACCCAATTTCGCTGCTGCAAATTGGCGATAAACTCTTCGAGAAAGTATTAAATAAAATAATGGTCACCCACCTGGAAGAGAACTCTCTATACAACCCGTATAAATTCAGATTAAATAAAAAGAATTACAGAGATTGCAATCAATATCATCACGGAAATGATTGCCCAAGCAAAAGGGGAGGGGAGTTACGGAAACATTGCATGTCGGTATGCATCGAAAGCATTGATAAGGATTGGCATAGAGGGATGCAATTCAAAATCTAGAGGGCCTAAATGAAAAATTAGAAATAACTATTTGTGACTATGTCATGGAAACTGCGGCGTACATCAGTATTGGGAGGGTGGACGGACCAAGATTCATACTTCAGGCAGGTCTTCCGCAAGGAGCGTGTCTGAGGCCCTCTCCTCACTCGGTGTACGGCGCAGAGGTCCCACTTGCCTCAACATCAATTCGCGGACGATTACAGCCATATAATACAGTGCCTTTGTAGTAGTGCAAGCTCGAATGACTACTTAGAAATATAAAGACTTAACAACTATGAGGCTAAATGTAAAATAAGAACAAACCAGGAGGAAATCAAAGTGGTCTCGATCGGAAAGACCCTACTTTGACATGTCAATGGACTCGGGTTGAAAATCACCTCGACTAGGTAGAATTTCAAAGGCTACTGCTGTAGCCAGAACCTTACATATGTTACGGAACTTCAAAGAGAGCAACCAAAAGGTTTATACAGCTCTGGTAAGAGCTACGCTCCTACACACTACCTCCACACTCTCCTGTATCTCATAAACACAGATGAGAAGATTAAAAAGAGTGCGGAACAAATGTGTGTACTTAATTACAGGTGCGGGCAGAAATGAGAGGAAGAAGCAGGAAGAACTTCACGGGAGGGTAGGGTTAAAATCCATAAATAAAATTATAGGAAAACGGACACGGTATTAATATGGAAGAGAAGATCTCAGAAGAAATGCACCGAAGAAATGATATATATGATTAATAAAAACCGTAATGCAATAAGCCCTGCAAGATTCCTGAGAAGAAGAGCCTATCTATGCATAAAAAGTGAGAACAACAACGATCATGACAGAATTAACCAAATTGAAATCCAAACCGGATTAAGACGGAAACTCGAAATTGTGAATGAAAAAAAAATCCCTATTACGACACAATTAAACAACCGAATATGACTCTCGAATATGAAAAAAAAGAAAGATCAAAGAAGAAACATGAAAACGACACTCACTACAATGAAAATCAAACTAACATAAATAATACCACGAGAAAAAACAAATCTAAGCATAGCAAACAAATATATTAAATATAACATAGAAGGCGTGGACGCCGTACAAAAATCAAGAACAAACAAAAAACACAAAGAATAATAATAATAATAATAATAATAACAGCGATAGGCCTGATCACCAGGTGCCTTGCCAATATCCTTTGGCAATTTCTTACACTTCCTTCTCTTTTCACCGCTTTATTTCATTCTCTCTACCCCAAACATGCTTTGCCACCCCCACCCATACCCACAACCCCCTTCACACACACACACACACACACACACTTATACTAATTAAATAGAATCGAATCGACTCGAAACCAATTTATCCTGGGCTTGCCCAGATATTAGACATGGAAAATTTTAAAATGATGGCTCTAAATACTTATGGAACCATTGAATAACTCGTTACTAAAACTCTTCTCACGTAGATGATTCTTCTAGATAAAAAATACCAGTATCCATTTTGGCTACATCCCTTTTAAGTAACTGGTCATGCAGTTTTCAATGTTTCTTTCATGTTAGTCTCATAAATTCCAAATAGAACCCAACTTTTTATTAAACATTTTGAAGCTAGATTTTACATGATTTTAATGAGTGAGATGAACATATGTATTACAGAAGTTGTCAAGAAATTAATCTTGTTCTGAATATGACATAAACAAAGGCTTTCTCGAATACGGTATAAAATATTCAAATACCAATATAAACTATTATCTCAAAGAAGCTTTGTTATATGGGGGATTTTAACTTTCAAATGTAGAATTCTTTATCAGTGATGGCAAGAAGCGAGTTCAATTCTTTTTTACATGACGATAGACGCATATATTATGTAGGTTACGTGACCAATGAAACGCTAATTGAGCTCTTGTTTGGTAATTCTCCTTAAGCCTTCATATCCTTAGAGCTCCTGATTACCATTTATTTCGATCACTGCAAAATGATCGCAACGGCAAGGTATTACCTTATGTGAAGGAGGTGGGAGGTTGGGATCAATGCTGACAGTTCATCAAAAACAGCTGATGTTCAAACGAGTTCCTCTCCGACTGATTTAGCGTTGTTAATAATAATGGAGGCTTCTTTGTTGGTCGAAATTTATACTTAATACATTTGAGTGTGTGATGGTATACATGGAAGGGCTTTGTGTGGGCACGTGCTTGGAGCCCTCTCTCATGGAATGGACGCTAAGTGTAAGATATGTGACAGGACATATACCATTACTGCTAAGGGCCAATTTGCCGTGGCTAATTGATAGGGCAGATGTGCCTTAAGTAAATTGGTGGTGATGCGCACCAAGTTCATTTTGTGGGAAAGTGATTTATGATGAAAGCTGAATGTAATTAAATGTAATGTAATTGAATGTAATGTTATGTTGGTAAATTCTTATGATCAGGTATTTTCGTAATTTACACAAAGCTTGATTTCCTTCATGTTTCTTTTGAATCTACGAGATAGTTTAAATTATTAGCCTTTCGTCCATTTATAGTAGTTTATGTGTTCGTTTCTACCATAGTAGCTTTCGTTATCCCCCCCCCCCCCGACCGAACGAAATGTTTACCTTTACATGCCAGAGAGGAAACCAGCGAAACTTGTACCATCTAAATTACAATTTTATTCTTTATTTCTTATCATTAAGCCCTTCTCGACTCCCCCCCCCCCCATCTCTACCACCAGTTCCTCTATGATCTTCTCTATCGCTAGATTTCTATTTTTAATATCCCCTCTGAAATGGAGTGCTACCATCTGTGAAAAGGAAACACCAACAATTAATGAACACTGCAATAAACCGTAATAACCCAAATAAATGTCACCTCTATAGTTGATGATAATGGGTCAAATAAGGGTCAAAAAAGGTCATTGGCTTCGGTATTCTTATTTCCTTGTTTTTTTTTCTGATATTCAACAGCTGAAAATTGAACTTAGGCCGAATTCAATTTTCACCGCTTCCCTCTTTTCAAAGAGGCGTTGCGTTGGAATTTCGGTGTCAAATTGTGAGGGAGAGACCAGCCTTTCTAAAGCTAGTGCATTCTTTCGTTCATTTCAGAAGTTGTGTTAATCTTCAGACCAGTATATCCCCCCCATCTAAGTATTGTCAGTGTGCTCCCACCCCCACTAAAACTACCCACCCTCTCGTAACCCCTTTATGCCACGGGTCATTTTGTGAACGTTTCTTCATAGCGATAAGGTACCATGTGTTGTCGAGGCCTGAGCTCACTCCTGGGCAGAAGGCCCCAAGCTCATTGACATTCACTGTCGTATATTCTCTTCACAAGTCTATTTCCATTCAGTCTTCTTTCATGCCCACTCCAGCTCAGACCACTCCGTCAAAGAAGCTTGCTAGCCGAGTGGATACGGCGTTGGTCCGCTAACGTCGCGCTACCGAGTTCGATCCCCGACATCAGCGGACACAAACGTCAGCACTCGTAGAGTTCTGGTTACCAATCGGTGGATGAGATTTGCTTATTCCCGCACTGGCATAGCCAATTACAGCCCTGCTTTCTTTCCTCTCACGTCTTCGAAGCATAATAGACACACACACTGGAAATTTTGCCGATGGGTATCTATATCCACATACCTCTGACGTGGAACAGGTCCCTCTTCCCCGAGGTGAAGAAGGCTTCTAGCCATAGACTGTTTGGTGGTGTCTAAACATAATACTTCCTGGCACTCCAATCAAAGAGGACCTTAATCGGGATCCCCTCTGGCCAAGGCAGGATGGCGAACTACATCTTCGGTACAACCTAGTTTACACTCGTCTTCACACTCAGCGAACATCATTCCTTATCAAGTTGTACATTTTCAATAATCACATTCCCATGCACTAATTTTGGCCTCAGCATATTCTCATGCAGCTTCCTGACACATTCCATACTCCATCCACTAACGTACTGATCCCACTAGTTTAAGGGTAACATCACAGAGTCTACATATCAATCACACACTACTCCTTCCCTTCTCCCATATGCCATTCACTTATTCATTTTCTTTACCTTAAGAGAGGTTCGGTTAAGATATTCTATTATGATACAAATAATATTTATAACATTTATTTCTAGAGAAACTTTTAAAGATTTAAAGTTAATCTATTAGTTTAATGGTTAAATTTCTTAATCCAGCGCACAATCGTATTAAATAGGTCGGTATTTTCGTCTCTTCTACGCCATACGAATTCCTACAACGAAGAGGTGGCCATCGCAAATGCAAGGAATACAGCTTTCTTGAACCAAAGTTTGCCATCAATTTGAAACATTATTTTAGAAGGAATTTTGGATCTTTTGAGTTTGGTGCTCGTTCTCCAATATTTTTGCCAATTAATAAATTCTATACAAAAAGAAATACATATTTTCAATCATCGTAAGAAACCATTAGTAGTAAAATTTACTAAAAGATCGTAGCAAGTGCACTGAACCGAAAAGATAAAAAAACCACAATTAAACTCGCTGAAACTGCTTGCTAGAATAGGTTAATAAATCTTAGTTTCACTTCATACAACCGGAAATTTAGGGATTATTCTATTTAGTAAATTCTTTCGTTCATTTATTTGATCACTCACCAAGTTTGCTTCTTTTGGGTTATTAAGGTTTGGGTTGTTTCAAAGTTTAGTTTGTCATTGATTGGTACAATCCCACACTCAATTTCGGTGATTTTTCAACTGTACATAATTGAAGGATATTTGAATGATAATCATAAATGATCCAAAATAAATGAATGATTCAAAATGAATGAGTGCTTAGACGATATTATCATCATTTATGCTTCTGACCTAATTTGCTCTTGCAACGTTAATAGTGAAAAACCCCCCAAAGATTTTGCTGGGGACTTGAGTAATGCTACGCACGAAAAGGCCAACTAAACAGTTTATCCCACCCTCATTCTTGCCCAGAAAAGCTTTTTTTCATCATCACCATCAACAGCTCTCCCTTGAAGTGTCGTCATCGCTTGTCAACGCCACTAAATCTACCACCCATTTAAACCGTATCAAGCATAAGGCTACCTATCATTTTTTTCCCAAGCCATTTGGCCCTTCCTAGCGATACGTTGCTATGCGCCGTATTATCTCTCTCACATGTAAATCTTAACTTTACCCCAAAGCACTGTCACGCCCTTTACTCTTATCACAATAATTCGCATCTTACCGTACTCCACTCATTCCATCACACACAAACTCTTCATTCTCCTTCATGCTTCTCTAACATAGAGCATAAATATATGCAATCTACCTATTTTAAACACTTTTCCTCATCATACATACCCTTCACATTCAATACACAAACTTGGTTCACACAGTGACGTGAATTAACAGGCATTACTGAACGACGTCCGGGACACACTCGTCCATTGCCTTCTGGTGCGCAGTTTTCCCTTTCAATGGCCTCGGGCTTAGTCGCTTTTTACGACAAGTGTCGGAAGACGGTGTGCGTATTTTTACTCGCTCAAGTACAGTCACAAAGCTCGTTTTAGCATCGCTATTTTTTTTTCTGTGGTTGAGGATTTTGATGTAAAATGCCAAAATCCTTCTTAGGAGCTTCCTAACCAATTACTACGCCTATCCCTCGTTTTTAGTCTCTATAGTTTGCCTCATGACATATTTTTCACACTTTCACAAGTTTAAGTCTTTAAGACCACGACGAATCACCTGTAGTTACTATTTTGGCATTGAAAGAGATTTGCTTCCCAAATATGAATGGATTTTCTTCTCATTAAATTGCTCATTAAATAATAAAAATGCATTAATGGAAAAATATTGGTTGCTTCTTAAATGTTGGTAGATTCTTATGAACAGGTCAGTTTTTAAGTTGCATAAAACTTGATTTCCTTCATATTTATTTTAAATTTCTGAGGTAGTTTTAATTATTATCCATTCTTCCATTTGTTTGTTTCTACCATATTAACTTTGCTTAACCTCCCCCACCCCCCCGACCGAACGAATCGCTTATCATTATATGTCTCAGGAGAAACCAGCGAAACTTGTGTTATCTAGTTTACAATTTTATTCTGTATATTTCTTGTGGAGGGGCTAGTATTTCTTATCAATAAGACTCTCTCGACTCTTCCACCTCCGTCTCTACCGCCAGTTCTTCCATGTTCTTCTCCGTCACCACATCGATATCTTTAATATCCCCATCTGCCCTCTAGAATGGAGTGATACCATCTGATTTCAAACGAGCTGCTGTTTGTCCTACCTTTAAGAATCCTAACTTGGAACATAAAGTCTCGGCAGGCTAACACCGCACATCTCTCCACTGCTATTCCTGTCATTTCTAAAAAAAATTACTGATCCCATTTGGCGGCTACTAACGAGGGTAAAGTCATCGAAAGTACAAAGAAAAGCTTGTCCCCAGGCTGAATTAAAATAAAAGCAAACAAAAAACAAGAATAATAACGATAAGAAAATCAACAATTTTATTTAACCATCAACGTGAATCCGTGTCATGAAATTTAAGCGGTTAAAGACAGATGAAATTATTCGACATTGAAAGATATATAAATTCCACCCAATGTAATACTTATATCCTTACTATGTCCTTTGTTGTGGTATTGAGTTCAGAACCCAACTATTACATTAGGGAAAATTTAAATATTATTTAAGTCGAATAATTTCATCTTACTCCATCCTAAACCGCTTATATTTCATGGCATGGATTCTCACGTTGATTGTTAAATAAAATTATTTTGGGAGAGTATTTGCCAATTTTTGGTTTCAGCTTGGATCTTAACTTAACACATTTATACATTTGGTGCCCAGACTCTGGATTTAATATGTCCGCACAGTAAACTAGTTTTGCAGCAGGCCAAGACAAATGTGCCTTCAAGGATGATTAAATCTCCAGCAGAATCAGAGGCAGCTTGTCTAACCACGTAATACATGGCGGTAGAACCGTTCAACGGCGCCGTTACTTTGTACAGATGCAAAAACGCCAATAACTGACATGAGTACTTGCCATTGATAGGATTCGAATTGGCTCCCACGGTCGTTAATAATAGTGGAAGGGATACCAAATCGAGAAACCCAACCAAAGATGAAGGCTCGAGTAACGGTCAAAGTTCGAATGTCAGGAATAGTTAGTCTCTGGCCATCAAGTGAAATTGCCACTAGTAGAATAATGCGAAAGACCAACTAGATCAATATAGATCGCGTTAAAACGACATGAGAGAAGAGGAAAAAGAGCCAGATGGGTCTTGGCTTTGGGATGGACCTTGGCACGCCGACTAGACGACAAACATGAGTAAGTCCATTTGGCCACACAAACTATGTATGCTGAAATTGCAAGCAACTCGAACACCAAGATGATAAATACCATAAATTCGGTCGAAAAAATGATAACGGTAAAATAGGAACGAGACGACGAGGACAGCTAAGCAGGACAAAACTTCACGACGATACGCCCGGCAAGATTGACTTGCAATTCGACTTCCCAAACGACGAACTGAGAAGAGTTACGTAATGCTTGCGTTTCTACGTCCTGTTCTTGGGCCAACGCTCAAGTTGTATGGTCAATAAGCGATGGGGGAGACATTGCGTGGCGGATATCAAGGAAATGCGAGAGAACGCGCCCGATACGACGTTTAAAGAACTAGTAATATAGTGATTGTCGGTCGTAAGCCACAAGATCAAATCCAAATGACGATAATTAACTGCAGAGAGAACGAAATAAGTATTATGAAGAGGCAGGGCACGCAATTAGGGCTTAAGTTCGGCTTAAATAATAAATTTGCACACTTTCAAATTAGGATGGAAGTCGCAGACTGCGAGATAAATTCCTAGGAGTTATCGAGAGAACGCACTATACCTTTTGGGGAATCAAAAAGAGAACGAAAGAAGAAAACAGTTAAAACATCAGAAATAAATGGCTCAAGGACAACTCTTTGAAACTCAACCATTAAAAAACAGTTATTAATTATTGCGGGGTATTTACTCGGATATTGCTTAGTGCAAAACTATTGATCCCTTTCTTAACCTTAGCTTCTTACATATATCCTTTTCCGACATTGACAAGAGTGTGGGTATCACCGTTGATAGTCAGCTAATTCCCACAGCTCATGTTGCTGACGTTTACAAATTTTCTTTTTGCTTTCTCCGTAATCTTCACCATATCCGCTCTTAGTTTGACTACAACGTTTTGAAAATGTCTTCATCACCTCCTGTAATGGTTACTACAACTGCCTTCTCCCTGGATTACACGCTTACAGTCTTCGAACCCCCAAGCTTGTTCAAAACTTTGCAACCCATGTACCTCTTCGCCAAGGACGTTTCTCTCCTTCAACAGCCATGCTATGCGATCTTTGCTGGCTGCCTATTCGATAGTCTCCTTTAAGGCTTACCTTCTAATCAGGCGCGGATCCAGGGTGAGGGGAGGGCTAGGGGCTGAGGCCACCCGAAATTTCAGACCCGTTAGTGATTATATTTCCTTTTAAACCATACTTGTATTTTGCTATTCAGAATCAGTTGTATAATAATATATAGAATACATATCTAACAGTTTTTTAAATCCTTGCGATCGAATAAAATAATTAAATTCGTATTATTCCGTAGCTGAGGCCCAAAACTACAATTCATAATTTTCTGATGTGTGGGAAAAATCGGATCTGATAAGAGTTAGTGCTCACTCCTGTGTGAGATACTGTTATTTATTATCAATGTTGTGTGAGATAACTATTATTAATAATTAATATCCTTTCTCAGACCGCTCAAAGGAAGGAATTCAGGCTACCCACCCCCTAATTTTTATTCTAAATCTGCCACTGCTTCTTATATGTGAATGCCTGTGGCCTTGAAATAAAGGCCACTAACATCGAATATTGATAGGATTCGCTCTCGTTCCGTCGAGGATCTGTCAATCTCGTAATCGCCATTCGTGTGGCTTTTCAGTCTACGAATACCAGGTTTCATGCGATGGATGTCCGACTTTTCCTGCAAAAAGAGTGCACACTTATCTAGCGCCACATTCTTCTAACTGCCTTCTTGTATGATTCTACATATATCAGCCACTGAGAACCATACCTTTAGACTCTACCTCATACTGCTTGTCTCTCGTAGTTCTTTGTTTGCATGATGTTTCTATATTTGCTCCTAGAATGTGGAATGATCTATCTGCTGCGATAAGCACCTCCCCTTTACGTATTCCCTTCAACCGTTCCTTGAAGAGGTACCTTTTCTCTCAGGTATTTCCTAAGTTAGTGCCAAACACTGGGTGAAGACATGATTTTGAAGAACGTCATACAAGAGATTATTACTAGCTGTAGTAAAATATCAGTGTCATTCATATATTTATTTGCTCTTAATTGAGCAGAATTTATCAAAAATAATAAACTCGCGATATAAAATCTTTACATTCGTAATTTAGAATTTAGTGAGTTAAAATCTAAGAAAAACCAATAAGAAAACGATTGGAATATGTTTCCATATGACTTTACTGCAAATATAGAAAATCATGAGATAAAATAACTCAAAGGTGGAAAAGATACACTTCATCTACAAAATTTGCTGTACTGATATTTTACAAAAATATATAATCTTCTCTCTTCACTAGTACCATGATGATCCATATTATTGGTATTTACTTGATACAGAATCTGGTTTTCTATTAAATAAGACATTTAAGAAATTTTTAAGTAAAGATGAGAGTACAACCTAAAATAAAACAAAATGAATTCCAAATTCACTCTTTACAGTAGTTTACTGAAAACTGTCAAAATTTTCAGAATATTTAATTTTCAGATTTTGGGGGTTTCAAAATAGGAACTAAAATTAATTACCAGTAAATATCATTTTAATTCAATATATACATAAAATAGTTCAAGTTAATACGATATTAAAAACTGTAGGAATAAATATTTCTACAGCTTTAGAGGGAATAAAGTTTGGTTAATTCATATAATGGTTCCCTATTTATCCTTTATATGGTAAATCTGCCAACACTACAGAATTTTGTCCTTTTCTTTCCTAGAATGGCTATGTTCTATCAAAACATTACCACTTTTAAGATATAGCAATATGAAATATAATTTTTAAGTCAAATAATAGAAAACAACCACTTTTGAATGATTTTGAGATTATAGAAATATAAAACTTTTTTTTTAGTATGAACACTCATGAAAGGGTGTACTTAAAAATCTATAATAAATAAAAACTGTTAAAAAATAGATTAACTTCATTGAGAGAGCAGAAGAAATGCAACGCAGTATAAAATAGAGGATTAAAGTGGTTCAAAATGTTTGAGTGAAAAGTCGAAGTGTGGAATTGATTTGAAAGGGAGATTTTGTTATATAAGTATATACGCTGAGCATTTTAAAAATAGTCAACTATTTGATATTTACACAGGTGGTTATCTTAATCAAAAACTCGTAATCACGTACATGAAGTAGTATAAATTATAATTTTAACTAGTAATGACCCAAATCTAAATGGAAAGCATTATTTTAGTCTTTAATGTCCGTCAAAATCCGTTAAAATGACCGAACTCTTCCGATAATAATTACCATGAGAAAAATTCACTTGCCAACAGATGAGCTGCACAGGATGTACGAAAATCTGTGAGTCAGTAGCCTTAAGCAGAATGATACAATGCGCTTATTTATTTTTCGTATCAATTATTGATTATCAGCTCTCGATAACATGTCTACTTGAATTTCAAGTCTCGAGACAATGTTTAGGCAATAAAATATTTCGAGGGTCATTCAAAACCCAAAGCTACATCATTCAACACAGTTTCGTGGTTGCCACTCTATAATTTAAATAGTAAACACGGGCTAGGATCCCTTTTAGCGGCAATTTTTATTTTCCCCAAACGATGCATGCTGGTTTTCCCGTAGCTTGATCAATTCTGAAGGTCTGGCCTTCCGGACAAGGTCCCTGGAGGAAATGTTGATAACATTTGGCATCAGTGTCCCAATAATGAGTAACGATATCGGGAGTGCACGCGCATTGCAATCTCCCAGTTTCCTTGTGTCGAGTGACTAATTTACCTTCAGAACAGGGGCCTTGGGTGAATTGTTCATGGCAAGTGTCTGTCGAGGAGTCCAAGACGTGGGAAGTGAAGCAATTGCATTCCGTAGTGCCGGAGGTTCGATTGAAACTGAAGTATTTTCCTTCAGAACATGGACCGAGCGAATGCTGTTCATAGCATTTTGCATTTTTCTCCCAGTAATAAGGGATCCATTCTTTATTACACTGACATCCCGCAATTCCTGTGTTCAGATTCAAGTAAAAGAGTTGTCCATTCTGGCAAGGGCCCTGCGAATATTGCCTGTAGCACCTTTCATCTTCTTTCCAGTAGAACCAGTTATCAAAACGACTGCATTGTGTTTTGGGCTCACAGACTGAGACACCGGGTTCCACAAACACTAGCCATTGCCCAAGTTTACAGGGACCACGAGAATACGGCTCGAAACAGTGTCCATCAGCGGTTGTTACGTTTCCCGGGAGACATTTGCATTCTGTTTTTAATGTGTCCAGATTACGAAGGTAACAGTTTATACCGTCTGAACAGTGGGACTGATCACAAGGTCCTGCAGTATTAAGGGGGTAACAGTTACCATCCTCCTCCAGCATGTGATTATCTCGACATTCGCATCGTGGTCGGAGAGAGGCATAGTCAAATTTAAGGATGTGACCTTTATTGCAAGGTCCTTGGTCATACAATGCATAACACTGCTTGTTTTCGGGATAGAAGTTCATGACCAGTTCCGAGGAGCAAGAACACTCTGGATTCCCTTCCTGGTCCTTCATGAAGAGTTCTCCCTCTGGACAAGGACCCTGAGAATATTCCTGGTAGCAAAGGCCATCTTTCCATCTGGCCCAAAATCCAGGACACCTGTAACAAATGGGAACTCTTTAGTCGTGTGATTAATATTTTAAAACTGTTTTTATGTGGTATCATTTTTACTGTAATTTTTAAAGCTGATTACTATGCAGTTTATCTAAGTTTTATTAAAAAACACGAAAACAAAACCAACGTGGGTATTTTAATAGGAACAGGTTTGAACATGGATTCGTTCATAAAGTACTATATTCGGAAAGGGAAATATGGGGAAGGTCTATTTCCTTACTACATAGTAAATAAATACTTAAGCCAGCAGAGACTAGTAAGGGACTGAACTATCATAAACACCCTATCTACATTTCCCAATGATGGCCAGTCTCATTGAAATTCAACCATTTCTCTAAAAACTCTCGCTAAAGTTGCAGAAACTTACTTGCACTCCGCATGTCCTGTTCTGTTTGCAACAAGCTGCTGATTGGGCCCGCAAGGACCTTGGGAGTATTCTAGATAGCAAAGACCAGTCTCTGGCCAATAGATGTAAAAATCATCACAGATGCAATCCTGCTTTCCCCCAACAGAGACGGCTTTAAATCCTTCCGGGCAAGGCTTCAGTCCTCTCGATCGGAACTGCAGGAATGCGGACAAGGTATCACCCACGGACAGCAGTACAGCAAACACGAAAACGCTCCAAATGATTTTTGCCGACATCCTGAAACAAAAGAGCATCAATCAACAACTAGCCCAAATGATTTTTGCCGACATCCTGAAACAAAAGAGCATCAATCAACAACTAGCTGCGTAAAAGAAACTAAAAGGATTAATTTATAATTATTTAGGTTTGGCAAGTCATTTTATGGAATTTTATATCAAACTATTATCACATTACATTTCTTTGTCTAAACAGGAATTGTAAAATTTAGGGTCATTTTAAAAGTAATTTCAAAATTAATGCCTTAATGACTGATAGAATCTAAGCTATTCCCGTATTCTCAATTATATATAAGCAATTTTTAATAATATATACCATCTGAAAAAAAACACTTATTAATTAAGACTTTATATGAAAGATTACCTAGGCATAAAGTGTAATTTTAATTTATTTTGACGAGAGGCTGGAGGGCCTTTAGAATTCGAAGGTACCATATGAACTAGTACTAAAGGGTTATTTATTTATTGCCTAGACTCTGGGCACAATTGTGGTGCTAAATTCCTTAACGTTGCATTAGTGAAAATTGGAAAATCGGACTGCGGCGCTTGACACACGAGAACGAACATCTGTCATGTACTGAGTTGAGAGGCTCAGCTCATCGATGCCGCTTCGTTATTTATTATGAGTGTACAACATGGCACTAAGAGAATACTAAGCATTACTTTACGAGTAATAATAATCACTACTAACGGAGTACACAACGAATATTGAATGGGTACTATATGAGTACTGAGTATTAAAGAACTAGTGGGTACTAAACAAGGACTGAGTAAGTACAAACCGAGCTTTTAAAAATTAATTTGTGTTTTTGCTACTCATAAAGGAATGTAGGGAATCCTATAGTATATATTTGCCATCAAGTTACTCAAAAATTAAGACAAGTATGATTCACTTGTAATTTATTTTTTTAGTTAAGTTCTAAGTTCGAATATGCCAGTTTGATTGTTCTCTATTCTGCCATTTTGATTAAGTGCTAAATTAGCATAAGTCGATTCAATCCCCCTCAATTCTCTTCAAACCATCTCAATCCTCTTCAATCCCCCTCAATTCTCTTCAAACCATCTCAATCCTCTTTAATCCGGATATCAATTCCCCTTCACATATCCTTATGCCTCCTCTATCTCCTTCAAATTTTCTCAATCATTCTCACTGTTCGTTACCCCCCCCCCCTCCTAAGAACAGCTCAATAATGCTGAAAATAGAAGTCATTTCAAGCAACTTTGGGTGGGATTCACTTTTACATCCTTGGTAATATTTATTCGTCTCTCTACACCTTTATTAATTCTTTCATCGTTTGTCTCTCGTCTCCTTTTCGTTTTGTATTCCTCATTTGGCATCATTTACAACGGAAAATGATAGAATATGCATACAAAGACTGCTTTGGTTGCCTGAGCCAGTCCGAGTTCTCTTTACGTCAAGATTGGATACAGCAAGAATTTTGTTTGTTTCGCACGAGATTTAAAGTGAACGTGATTTCGCTCGTTAGTGATTCCTCGCGTTCGAGTTCTTCGCAGCATACGTGGAAATTGTCATTTTCGTGATTGTGTAATAAACAGTGAAAATCTTTTACTCGCTTCGTGCGCCGGTGAGCGTTCTTCCCTCCTCCCCCTCCGAACTCTTCGTCGAATTCTTTTGGGGTGGACCAAGAACCTGCAGGCTCTTGAAAAGCGCCTGCACGAAAGGTAAAGTGCCAATTGCTTGGATTATATTTCTTTTTGTTTTGGACAAGGACTACTCCTTCAACTAATTCTGCTCTTAACTGGTGAAAAATCTCTCACACTACACACACAAACACAGCCAATCACTCCGAGTCTTCCGGTAAATTTTTTTTTTTCCAGTCCTTAAATGATGATATGGAGAGGTAGATGAGGGAGACCCGGCGGATACCGCTGAGGACTCTCTCCAATGGCCCGAACCAGATCGGGGGGAGATCTTCTCAAAAATACTCGGGGAACTAGGGGTTACCCTAGTATGTCTAATTGATACTTACAATGGATACTCTGCTATCTGCCAAAAGGAGAGTGACTGTGAAGTCCTCACCTCTCAAAAAGCGGCAGAGTGCCTAAAACAGATAAACCTCAAGCCACACACGCCACCACAAATCAAGACAAACCGCAGCATCGTCCTTCGCCGCCTCGATCCTTGGGTTGGGGGCCACAGCATCGAAGAAATTCATGCTGAGGTCCAAAAGAACCATACTTGGGCTAAGGTAGCGGAAGTTCTTAAATTCAAGGACTACACGCATGTATTTAAGATCGTGTTTACGGATTCGGCAATGGCGGTAAAGGCCACGGAGGGAGGTATGTTCCTCTTTAACGTTCGTGTCTGCCCTGAGCAGATCGAGCATGAGGAGTTTATCGACCTCTAGATGTGCTTCAAATGCTATAAGTATGAGGAGCACACCACGGCCCGCTGCCCCAGAGGGAATGTCATCTTGTGTTCTATTTGCGCGTCGGACACCCATTCTTGGAGGAGCTGTAAGAGCACCTCCATGAAGTGTCTGAATTGCACTGGAGAACATAAGACGCCCTCCATGGCTTGCCCGATTAAGAAACAGATCCTAAAAAAAAGGCGAATCTAAAGAAACTTGAAAAAGAAACAAAAGCAAATACTACCTATGCCAAAGTTGCTAAAGCTGCGGTAGCTCAATCAAAGGGAAACCCTAAATTTCTCCACGTCAAGAACGAAAACTCGACAAAAATTATGTGTTGCATATATTATGCTCATATTGCAAATCTATCCTCCCCGGGGTGTTTTGCAGATGAGCTAAATAAGATGCTGACACATAATGGTATGGAAAAAATGTGTTTTTTCCCAAACCCGCGGTCGGAAGAGATCCTGAAGGTTAGTCTCAAACCCCAGTGCGAGACAAGCTGCCAGAAGCTCCCAACTCCCAGCAGTGCCACAACCCCAGCTACCTCCAGGGACCCCAGGATCCAGGCTGCAAAAGCACGCATGGATAAACAGACCAAAACGCAAAATCAACAGAACAAGAACACAAACGCACACACTCAGGTTGATAATGAGGTTACGGAGACTGAGACTGCGAGACCCGAGGGGGGGGGGGCACGTTCGCCCCGCTTACGGAAAACCTCACAGCCCCAGAGACGCATGAGATCATCCTCTTATTGTAAGAGGGAATCTAGGCACGCTTACCATTCAAGGAAAATTAACTTGAAGGTATTCGCTGCTGAAAGGTACCCTTTTCCTAAGGATATGGATGTTCTTGATGTATCGGAAGGTGTAATAGCCAGAAGATACAAATGGGAATTTACCTCGGACAACTTCAGGGAAAAACAAGTCGAGGAGGCTCTACTCCAAGGCTTGATCAAGCTGGCACTGGAAACTTTTATCACCCTTACTGACGGTGAATTCAGAAAAAAAACGAACAGGGAAAACTATCACGCCACCTAACACTCCACAAGGACCTAAGCTCGTAAGAGAATAAGTCCTAAAAACATCATAATCACACTCAAGAACCCTTAAGTGAACTAGACAATGGAGACCTTGAAGATATTACATTTTAACTCTGACGGATGGACGAATAAACAGACAGTATACGGTAATGTATTGAGACAATGCGTCCCAGACGTTATATTTATTTCAGAACATGGAATAAATGACACAAACTCACTAAAGATTTTTCCATACGAAGTCTTAACCAAAAATCACAGTGGAGAACGTTATGACGGTTGTGCTATAGCTGTGAAAAGGTCTTGACTTCAAATCAATAAGTGGACTCGACGAATCTTACCTCGCCGTGGAGGTCCGTACGGCAGTGGGACCCCTGGTCCTGGCAACAGGGTACCAACCCCCAAGGAGAGGGTATTTGCCCCTTCCCAACTTCCTGCAGTTATGTGGTCGCGGCAGAACCGTTCTCTTTGCCGGTGACCTCAATGCAAGAAGTGCTGCCTCTGATTATACGTTGACCAACCCAGCAGGCAGGAATCTTGAGACACTTATAGATAGACATATTATGACTAGAGTTTGACCAGACTTCCCCACATACATCACACACATTTTAACCACCAAACCAGATATGTACTCACCAGCAATATGTTACCATACAATTACTTCATTGAGCCAGGCCTCCCTATTACCACCGACCACCAAGCTATCCTTATTAAAGTTTCAACCTCCCCCATTCAAATCCCTATCCCAAAGCGAAAGAGCTACGCTCGAGCCAACTGGGATAAGTATAAACAACTCCTCGAAAGTTATAACCGTGAACCCTTAATTAATGCCATCCTAGAGGAAATTGACGAGGAGTTGGATAAAATTAATGAACATTTATTAAAAGCCGATAAAGAAGCCGTCCCCCATGTTAAATATAAAACTCTTCCTGCCCCCTCATGAACCCCTAGAGTGAAATCCCTCGCGAGGGAATATAGGGAGCGGATTAATGAAGTATTCCTCACTGGCCTCAACATCAACACACACGAACTAATGACTCTTATAAGGGACCAACAGAATGTACTTTGGAATAATTTAATTGACAGACTGAACATAGAAACCGACTCACATACATTCTGGCAGACTGTTAAACGAATAAAAGGCGGACAACCCCTAAAGACTATTAAACTCAGACGTGATGATACTGAAATTACGGACGTGGAAAGAATCGAAGAGGAATTCAGACTCTTTTAGGCATCTATATTTAAGATATCCCAGGAAGAAATGATGACTTCGATTTAGACTTCGAAGACGGAATTATTAACGACCTGAATGATCAGATACGCAGAACCCATCCTCACCATTGCGTATCACAAGAGAGGGAAATGGAAGGACTCGGCGGTAGAATTACTGCCAAGGAGCTCTCAAAAACCTTAAAGTCCTTTCGACAGCGAGCACCGGGGCGTTCAGGACTGACAAAGGAGAATTTTATTCGAGCCCCACCCAACATCTTATTGGAGCTCATTAATACCATGAACACGTGCCTGAATGTGAGTTACTTCCCTGACCACTGAAAGGTAGCGAAAATGATATTCATTCCTAAAGCCGGTAAACCACCGGACAGTCCAGCTAACTTCAGGCCCATATCTCTTTTAGAATTTTCAGGGAAAGTCTTGGAGAAGATATTGGCCAACAGAGAAATACGTTCCTCGAGAATAAAAATTCTCATAACAACCAGCAGCATGGTTTCCGAGTGAAGCGAGGAACGGGCACGGCGCTAGCCGTGATTACCGAGAAGTTGGTAAAAGTAAAATCTGAAAAACGCCACTCAAATCTGGTGCTACGCGATGTCAAAAAGGCCTTTGACAAAGTATGGAGGAGAGGCCTACAATATAAAATCTTACAACTGGGCCTCAATCCCATACTTGAAAGGATCCTTTGTGATTACTTAATGGAGAGGAGGGCGTTTCTGAGTATCAAAGCTTATAATGGCCCTGAGTTCGAGCTCAAGGCGGGGGTGCCTCAAGGCGGGTGCATAAGTCCCCTGCTCTATAACATTTACACCATCGACCTTCAACGACCTCTAACAGAAGGTTCCTTGTACGTTCAATTTGCGGACGACATAACAATGATATGTACGACGCCTTATCGGAATGCGAATTTCATGGCACAGAGTACGGCGGTGGAAATCGAAAACATCAACTCTTTCGAGAGAAGATGGAAGATATCCACCAATGCCCCAAAGTTCCGTGTAATTCCATTATTCCGACGGACACTGGCAGACATCCGTGTGGGGGGGTGCACGCATCCCATACCACACGGAGGGCACGATTCTGGGGCTTCTATTACGACTGGTGGGTATGGGATTCATGTAGCAAAAACTACAAAGAATGCACGGAGGGACTTGGGTGAATTTTTCAAATTCATAAACCTAAGCACCTCCAACAAACTTAAAATCTATAACGCGCTCATTCTTTCAAAACTCCTGTATCCCCCAGTCCGTATAAACGCAGTTTCCAAGACCCAAGTCCTTAAACTGCAAAGGGTCCAGAATAAGGCAGTCTACATCATTACAGGAGCACGAAGGAGAGAAGGAAGAAGGTAGAATGAACTCCATGGTGAACTGGGAATGCCCCCTCTAAACGTGGAGCTTCACCTCAGAGCAACCAAAATCTGGGACAAGGTGCACCGGCACCTCCCTCCCGAGTTTGTGCTCGGGCACATAGACTTTGACAACTTTGACAACATAGGACGAGCAATATCCTTTAAAAGCAGTAGATTTCCGATTGACATTGACGTCGACCCAAGGTTCACTTAAAATAAAACCCACTTCACAACACAAATCACAAACAAAGCCAAGTAGAGAGTAAATATACCTACTACTACAAAGGCTTGAATGCCTAGCGCATAATCAGATAATATATATATATATATATATATATATATATATATATATATATATATATATATATATATATATATATATATATATATATATATATATTGTCACAAAAAAATTAACCAAAACGCAAAGAAAGCCAGAGATGCCCATACTTCTTTTCATTTTCGCTTTTCTATTAATTTCCCTATTTTCCCCACTATTTCTCCTACTAAAACCCTCTTATACTATATTCCTCACTTTATATGTCCAATGTCCAATGCATACAAAAGTTTACAAGATGTGGTGGACATCCTCATGGTGTCCTTATTTTGTATTTCTAGGACATTTTAACTCTCAACTTTAGTGGTTTTATGATTTGCCTTCTTCGAAGTTTATGTCTTTGAATTTTCATTATTAAACTTCCATCAATCCATTAATTTTGTTTTCATTCAGGAAAATTCAAAATTAATCCCTTTTTCTAGAGTAATTACCAGTAGTAGATAAAAATGAATTTCGAATGTCAAGAATTGGTTCAAAATATGATAAAATAATAATTAAGTTAATTAGCGTGATCATAGTGACCAATGGGAAGAAAAGAGGGAAAGAAAGAGATCATAGGGTGGAAGAAATCAGTGATTACTGGAGATATATATAGAGTTGGAAAATGATCACTATCTAAAACAACTCTTAAACTAAAGCAACAATGATAACTAAGAGCAACTTTAGCGCATGTGAAGAAAGGATGAAATCAAAAGGGCTCAGAGCGAACTTTTGGCCTCATATCGTAGGGTTTCAAAGCCTACTTACTATTTTCCATCATCTAGATAGTTGTTTTGGGCAATTATTTGCTTCACTGAATCCTTTCCTTATCGATAATTGGTCACATAAACTCAGTCTTTCTTTACTTCTAACATTCACTTTATCGAAATAATGACAAAATTTTCGATAAAATTTATTAGATTGTCGATAATTTTCAATGTCCAAACATAGAGGGCATTCATGCATTAGATTTACGGTTATTTTTGCAAGTATATATATATATATATATATATATATATATATATATGGTGCGGACGTCGAATTAACGCCACTTTATAAACAAAGAATAAAAGAGGTGAAAGTCAAGATGTAAACTAATATTGTTTTTTTTTAGGGATTGTCCCTAGCTTCCAAACAATGCAGAACCCAGGCAGTGGAGTCGAGAAGGGAGCTAGGTGGTGACGTACGCCGTCTGTATCGGGATTAGCATCAAGCCTATTGCTGACCACCTGAAGCTACCACTGCGCGTTGTCCAGAGGGTGAGATAGGAGTTAGAGGGGGATAACTTTGACGTTGTCAATGTGGCTTCCAAACAAACTTATAATCAGAGTAAATAAAGGATCTGAAATGCTGATTTCATCCAGAAACTGTGGCAGTTCGTTAGGGGTGAGTCCGCCAGGAGGTTCTATATTGTGGTGAAGCCCTTGATTAAAGGGGTGAAGGAGGAAGGCCTTTGTGTTCTATCAGGATTATGCATCTGCGTTTGCGGCTACGAAAACTTAGTCAGAACTGTCCCTTAAACAACCTTTTAGACTAAATCAGCCCGGGTATGTGGTTTTCTAACTCAGTTGCAACACCAAAGACTAGCTGAAGTAACGTATCTGCCTGACATTCCAAGATTTGCCCACTACAAATGTAAAACGCGCCTGTTCCCGATTCAGAGACTACGTTATTGAAACTGACGCGGGTCATATTGAATAATCACGTGGTATACGGCTCTAGTAAGTCCATTTATTATAAATTTTAATAAATCTTAAAAAATAAATATCATATATACTACTAATAATATATGCGGTTAGGTAAGAGCAATAGTAAGCATTCGTTAATCCGATAGAAAAGTTACCTGGGAGGAGTTCCTCAACCTTCTTCAGTAGCGCTACCCATACGATTGGGCAATCATCCATTTCTCTAAACAAGGTCTGCTGACCAAAATGTTGCGTGCTCTCACTTATTCTGATTAGTGTTTTATTTTCAAACAGGTTTTATGATTATTTTAAAATTAGCTAGCTGGTATTTGAATAATTGTAAAACTTACCATCATTATTATCATCATCATCATCATCACTAACTGTATAATTTAAGAAGGGGATTTTTTTAATATTTGAATACAAATTTCATCTTAGTTTGGTAATGACATGTTTTTTTATCAAAGTTATTTCTAATAATTCTTTTATAATATAAAAAATAAATATCGAAATTTTGTGAATTTTTAAAACCCAAAGAATTACAAATGAAGTTCAGAAAATGTATTTTTATATATCTTCTTCTATACTATATTTTAGCAACGTGATATTTTGAAAGGGGGGAAATTTAGTTTAGAGTTCCTTTTTAAAATTAATCTTAGTAGCGAAGCGCAAAGCTCCCCCTAGTGGCGAAGCCATTGCCTGGTTGATATAGTATCAGACAACCCGCCATGGCGTGGGCAAACTACGGCTCGCCCTGGCTTTTAATAAGCCCTGCGGGTTGTTTTTTTTCAGAATTGGACAAAATATTGAACATTTTTCCCCAAATCTCACCTTGAACGCGAATTCTGTCAAGTTTTGGAACGCCTTTGAAATTTTAATGGTTTGCGTTCCCCAACAAACTCACTTCATATAGACCTATTTTTATATTTTCGGTCACTTAAGTTTGTCAATATTGTCTATTGGGTCAATAATTGATTGTAAATTGTGTTTCGGATTCCACGTGTAGCTGTAAGTCCTCACTCTCATATAAGTCTGGAAACAGTTTATTAAAAATGGGGGCAAAAAACAGGAATTAAGAGGAAATTACGGCCCGTGCAGGCTTTTCATGAGGCCCGCGTGTTTGTTTTTTTCAGAATTTGACAAAATATTCAACATTTTCTCAAAATCTGATCTTAAACGCGAATTCTGTCAAGGAAAACCCTCATAATATTGGAGTTCGAAGAGTCAGTTTGTTTCCAATCAAAATGACAATGCAGCGTAAATAGACCTACTTGGACATTTAGGCCTCTAGCAAGGTAATCATCTCAAGGATCTAAAGTTCGGATATTTGAGTCGCTTTGCTAGCTCTTATAATATGAACTAAATCCACTTAATTACATGCCTAACAAAGAATATAAATTCAACCACAATTTTAGGGACAACTACAACTAGATCGTTGCAAGTTTTCCCGCCTGATCTACGAATCTTAGATCGAAGGGAGCATGACTGTTGAACCTATCCAGGTAAATATGTAGACGAGCGGCCCTATGATAAGACGTACTATTTTCGTCCGTGTTCCAAAATGTTTCACGTTTTTGGAGTACATTTAAGGGGACGGCTCGTGGGCGGTTAAACACGATGCGTGGACCGCACTACGATGATCCTGAGTTTCATTAAATTGGGAGGGGGGTGCACAGCCTCCCAGTATATAATCCTAATTGTTATAATGTTCTGACGTTTACCGAGGTGAATGCTTTAACTACATCATGTCAGCGCCTTTAATCGTTTTGCGAATTATAATATGGGTTGGGGGTGGGGTATGACGTCAGAAATGATTGATTTCATTTTTTTTCCACTTAATAGCTTTTTATTATCCTCATTCAGAGTCATTTTTATTTGTCAATATATTTTTCTCCATTTTACTATTTTTATTACCTTCTTTTATACATTTAAATGTAATTAGCTAGATCATTTCAAGGAACTACTTGTTTTTTAGCAGTTTGGGTGTCAAACATTCCCCTTTTACGCAGTTTGAAAATGATCAATCAGACGTCTTTTAAGCAGTGTGAAAATGGTATCGAATTGTGCGTTTTGTCCGTCTTCCATTTCGGAATTATTAACTCTAGTTTCTGATACAGATAAATTGTTCACCTTTTTGGATGTTCATAATTTAGTTAAAATTAAAAGCGAATGCGACATTTGTGGCCGAGCATTAGATGTGACCCCTCAGTTTGAATCTAGATGCTCTAAAATAAAACGTGATTCAAGTCAGCTAGATTTCGAATAGGACGCAGACGCGCAAAATAAATAGGCTTTCCTCTTCGCTATTTCGGAAGTATAACCACTGCAATTAAGTACGGAAACAGCGTGTTTCTTTTGTTTTTTTCGGGCAATTTTGTAAAAAAAAAATGGCCTACGTAAACAGCGTTTTCGGTTTGTTTACTTTCGGGCATTTTTTTAATACAAAAAATGGCCTACGTAAACAGCGTTATCGGTTTGTTTACTTTCGGGCATTTTTTTAATACAAAAAATGGCGGCAGCTATCATTCGAAGAAAACTCAAACGCGCATGAATATTCAGACACGGGTGAACGATAATATTTACACAAAAATAATTTTTTCCGGCCGGGCCGCTCGTCTACATGTTTACCCCTATCCAATCCTTGTTTCGTATTTTCATGTTTATGTTTTCCATGTTTGCAAAGAAGACCAGAATATGAGTACACTAAAATTAAGTATTTACTGACCTTGGTTCCGTTTAACCCGGCAATAAGACTTGAAAACAATTATCCGTTCAAGAAAGGCGAGTATGCTCGTATTTACGTGTCTTTTGACGGTGTATTTCATAGAGGATGAAACAACAAAGCTATGGTGTTAGAGAACTAACAAACACTTAGTAGCAGCGCAACAAATAAATGCACTGGATGTTTGTGGAAAACTAAAACAGGACAGAACTTGGAACTATGACGCAACTGAAACATTCGCTCGTGCAGACGGTGCAGTGCCAATCTTGTAAAGCAGACGTGGCAACTCTAAGAATTAACCGATTTGACAAATATCACAAACATGTATAAACCAATAACATCATGTTTTCTAGCGGCCTACAATTGATGCACGCTCGCATTATATTTTATTTTAAGTTCATTTTAAAAATATTAGGTATCTATATAATTTTTTTAGTAAATTCCACATATCTTAATTAAAATATACTATTAAGGAGCTACTCTCAGAATTATCTCGGTAATTCACTTGCAGGATAAAAGGTCTGCATTGCTTTAAAGTTTAAAGCTATTGCATTCGCATCATATTGTATTATATATAATTTTTAGGTAATTTTGAAATGGGGGAGGGGGTCTTTTCTCATATTATGGCCCACCAAACCACCGAAATATATATAACATAAAAAAGTAATCCCATCCCTCGATTCCCACGTATGAGAAATGGAATTAAAAAATCTATCTGAGGAGCTAGTCACTCGAGTAACCGGCCGTTCAGCCAGCCGACTGAGGAGAAGAAAATGCGCCATAATAAGAAAAAAGATCAGGTGTTTATTGTCATATAATTTCCTAGCTAACCTTGGGAGTAATTTGGCAATTATATCATTCGAAAGAGAATCGGCCGATTAGTTATGATGTTATTGTCAAAACAAAATAATTCACGGGCTAACCTTGGGAGGACTTTGTCAATTATATCATTCGAAAGAGAATGTAAAACAACATGAGGGTTTCGAATTTCGTTAGAGTCGGTTGAACAGTTACAATGTTATTACAAAAAAAACCCAAAAGCAAAATGGGGACCGACCGAACGACATAGTGAGATGTAGAGAATCCCGAAAGTAGACTCACACGCGACTAAAAACGAAATTTCAAGAAACCTTATGTAGGAGTTGGCGTTAACTTTAACAGAAAACGAGAATGTGATTATTTTCGCCGTTCTTCACCTCATGACCTCGACGTTATTGTTCATTATATATATATATATATATATATATATATATATATATATATATATATATATATATATATATATATATATATATATATATATATATATATAAGCCCTCCATAGCAAGAACAGCAACGGACCGCTCAATAGAGGCGATCCATACTTTAGAAGACAGAAATTCCGCTTCGGAAAGTAAATGTAATGTCCCGGTCGGGAGGCAAACCCGGGTCTCCCAATTGCCTGTCACGTCTTCTACTACCAAGTTACCAGGCACTGCATTTAAAACTTATTCAATGAGTGCCCCTGTCAATAATACTATATAGCAAGGCTAGAAAGTACTTTCAAGGGAATTTTATACCAAATTTATAGTCCGCTCACAATTTAAAGGTCACTGTTAGTAATATTTATCACAGAGCTTTCGCCATTTTATATTTAAAGGTAAGAAAACGTGACATTGGAAAAAGCCAAAGAACAAGGAGAGCAATGGATATCAGCTCAATAAAAGCAACCCATATTTAAGAAGACAGGGATTACGTTGCTTAACCAAAGGAACATCTTGGCCGGACTCGAACCACGCATCCGGGAGTCCAGGGTTCGACTCCCGGCCAGGACATTTAATTTTTTTTCCGCTAAGTGTCCCCCTACTCTAACAGCCATCGTCTTATTCTAGGAATTCATAGGAAATTGGCTAATTTTAATTTATAAACTAAGAAACATGAGTAATAGTTTGTGGTATAGTTGGCTGGTGACACACAACACAAAAATATACTAGGTTCGAATATCCTCAGTTCCCTGTAAAAATACTATTGAAACACAAAAAGAACCCATCCCCACTAACATTTGCATAGGAGATGACAATAAAAGTAAAGAATTACTATTAAATATATGGGATTGGCCTTTGAGTCGAGCCTGGGACTGGCCTTTGAGTGGACCAAGTAGTCCTTGCTGGCTCCCTGTAACTATGTAACTAAATATAGCGAAATGATTTCATTTCGTCGTTTGGTTGAAAAGTTATGACTAGCAGAAAAAAGACAGAAGGCGTCCCTATTAAGTGTAGAATTTAATTGTTTGCTAAAAAGTTATTCACGAATTTGGAGGGAGATAAATTCTTTGGGCTAACCTAAAAATTCAAAGTTTCGGTGGGAAATATCTAATTTTCATTAAACTGATTAATCTCTGATGTGGTGAGAGTTTATTGCTGAGTACCTTCCTATAGCGTGGAATTATTCTTAAATGGGAAGAGATTGACACCTACAACGAAAGGACTTTTACCCCGATATAAGTTCCTCGCTGGCGCCTGGTGCAATTGAATTTATAGGCAACAGAACAGATCGTTTCAAGGAGCTATTCCTACATTGAACAGTTAAGAAATATCACAGTTCTTTTCTTGATAGATTTCATCAACCATTTACTTTTTTTTATTATAGTTTCAGATTACCACAATATCAAAATAAGTTGAACATTATGCTGATAAAGTTACTCAAATCCATGATGATAAACTATGTCAACTATATCTATCCAATTTTTCATTCGCTGGAGAGTATTATTCCTACCCTGTAGGATTATAAACTCGGCTCACAAGAATCGTTTTCACTATTTCAAAAAAATCATCTAGGATTTGAAATTCCTCGCTTTTAATGGTAGTTTCAAGATTTTAATTCAAATTTTATCCAATAATCTCATGAAAATCGACGAGTTCGTTTTTTTAGGTAAAGAAGATATACTCGTATATATATACAGCTGATTCGTAACCTGGGAAGGAAGCCTATTATAGCTGTCGCTCGACTCCACAAAGGCCATTCAGTGGTTATCCTCCGCAAAACACAATAATATAAAAAATTAGTAATATCTTTAATGATTGCGCAAAGTTTAAACTGATTAACAAAGAGTCAACTATATTTTCACTAACAATAGATGGCAAGGTTAATAGAATGTTTTTTGAGATAAAATATTTTAAAATTATTGATGAATTAAGATTGATTTATAAAAGACTTTTCTCCTCGGGTTTTCCCCAAATTCATCAACAAGGGGTCCACCTTTGCCCTATACTCGCTGCTTACCCCAAGGCCACATCTCATTTAATCAAATACCTTGTTATATATCTTAACACGGTCACCGCCAATGAGTAAAAGATTAATAATAGTTTCGTTTGATAATGAGTTCAGTAATTTTAATGTGCCATCTTCTAACTTTATTTGTTGTCCTCTTTAGAAAGTTTTTGTCAATGAAACTTTTGACTTTAAAATTCCATTTTTTTTAGAACCAGAGTTTGTCACTCTTCCTTATCCTTACTCTTTCCTTATAAATCGTGCTACTCTTGAACTAAGTGGCACAGGTGTCAAGAATAATTCGTCTTTGCTTAAAAATCGTGCCCCCACAAGAAACAAATGAGATACACGATTGGTCCTTTACTTGCTGATATCTTAATGCCCAATTTTGAAGAAATTACTGTTTGTAGTTTTTCCCTGGCTTCAAAATAATCTTACCCGGTCGCTTCCATGATGATAAGATTTTGATTTGTAGATCCGAAAATTAATCTTTCTCGATATTTAGTCGCGTGCGATTAGTAGTGTGAGACTCTATATCTCACTATGTCAGTGGGTCAGTCGGTCGGTCGGGCAACGGGTCAGTCGGTCGGTCGGGCAACCGGTCGGTCGGTCCCTGTTTTGCTTTTGTATTGTTTTGCTAATAATATTGTAACTATTCGGCTGATTCTAACGGAATTTGAAACCTTTATGTTATTTTACATTCTATTTCTAGTGATATAATTGCCAAAGTCCTCCTAAGGTTAGCAGGGGAATTATTTAGAAATAACATCATAACTATTCGGCCAATTCTATGAAATTTGAAACCCTTGTGTTGTTTTACATTCTCTTCCGAATGATATAATTGCCAAGGTCCTCCCAGGGTTAGTCCGGGAATTATTGAAAGTTTCGAAATTCGTAAGGTCATAAATGAGAATATGTGAGAGTACGCGACTTTGGTCAGCATACCTTGTTAATTCCCAAACAATTTTTCTCTTAATGTTAAATTTATTCAAAAGAGAAGAGGGCGAGGAACTCAAATTTATGTATATCCTATTTCCCAGACATCCACTAACTTCACCAGATCTGACTATCGGAAAAATCCACATTCATGAGTCTTAGGTATGATCTTCGATAACTTCTTTGACCTGACTTGCAATTTAGTAATAGCACTACTCTCCTTTAGCCTGGCTCTTTGTACTAATTCTGTGTACACATAGAATTTGAATTAAAAGCTATTTCGTACACAATGGCTTCAAGTTATATCTCGTTCGACGTGTATTCGACAGTTTGGGGTCAAATATCCCGCCTCAATATCCAAATTGGAATAATGAAACTTAGTATATTTGTGATGTGCCATCGCTCTACTTTGTTACACATGCTTCTATTTCTAAATACAGATTTTATATTCTATATTATCATAATTTGTTATTATTTTAAGTTTATTATATTTTTTCATGTATTTATAGAACAATAAATGACGAGGTTCAGAAAAGTCGGTTTTTTAATGATATGTGCTGGCTTTCTCGTCCTTGGTTCTATCCTTTGCATATACATATTAGGTCATCAGGAAATTTCGTGTCGCTTTTTGATTTTTTTTTAAGCAAAATTAATCAAGTATATAGTTACTATTTTGTTCAACATCCTTTTCCCCATCGTGATATTAATCTATATTAAAATAATTTCGGACTTCCTTTTTACAGACTTGAAAAATTCATTCTGGAATAAAGCTTCAATAATATTAATCACGTAGAACATCTTTTAATTACTTTTTTCAACAAGAATACGAAAGTTTTCTTTCTCGAAAAAAGATATCAATTAGTATCACGACGGGTAAAGGTTGTAGAACAAAATAGGTACAATATATATTTGATTAAATTTGCTAATATATATATATATATATATATATATATATATATATATATATATATATATATATATATATATATATGTATATATATATATATATATATATATATATATATAATATATATATGTATATATATATATATATATATATATATATATATATATATATATATATATATATATATATATATATATATATATATATATATATATATATATATATATATATATATATATATATATATATATATATATATATATGTATATATATATATATATATATATATATATATATATATATATATATATATATATATGTATATATATATATATATATATATATATATATATATATATATGTATATATATATATATATATATATATATATATATATATATATATATATATATATATATATATATATATATATATATATATATATATATATATATATATATATATATATATATATATATATATATATATATATATATATATATATATATATATATATATATATATATATATACATATTCTAAGCGGCACGAATTTTCCAAATGACCTAGTACACATACATACATACATGCTTCCACTGATTGTGGTCCATGGCACGAGTCTACCACGTTAATCCAACCATTTCTTCATTTCTTCTCGCAATGCTTTCTACCCATTTCTGCTTCAGAATTGCTTTATCTTTTTACCTGTTTCTTATTCATGGTCGCTCCGGGTTATTGCTGGTATGTATCGTTCCATGTTTCTCTCAATTCGCCTCAGTTATGCTGTGATTTTTTTGTTTATGCAAACCAAGTTTCACTTCCACTATAAGCCACTGGTAAGATTCATCGATTAAATACTTTGCATTTAAGCATCGAAACGTGTCGTTCTCCAGCCTAGTTTTGTTCCTCTACTGATTTCCCGTTGTATAACCCCATAAGGAGTCTCGAGCTCTCCTAGGTATTCGTAATCTTCTACCTTCTCTAGAGTTTATCTCTATTCTGGTTTCTCTGGTATTCACGTAACTCTCAGTCATTATTTTCATCTTCGAAAAGTTCCTTTCCAGCCCAACAGAGAGATTGGCTCGTGATAATTGGATTTGAGGTAAAGAATCTCTTCACCAAAGCGAAGTTGACTTAAACATCTCTAATTATATCGGATCCCATTTTTTACTCACCCCCAAGCTATGCACATTTCCTCAAGCATACCTCAAAACAACTTTAGGGAGATAGGATCCATCTCACTCTTTTTTTTTACTGAATGCAGCATAAATGAAGAGTCTTTCAACTAGCTTTATTCAAATTCTGTATTTCCTAATTATTTGTTCTCTGCAAAAAATTCTGAAATCTGACTATTTGGGTATTTGATTGCAGTCAAGTGTGTGTGTTAGTCTGTTAATGGCTGTCAAGTAGATAACCTTCACTAGTGTGCTTCAAGCAAACACCGGCGACTCCTGTAGATCCCCTTTAGGGGAGACCAAATCTCTAAACCACACTACACCACTTGTCAACTGAGGGTAGTAAAAGGATATACCCTCGGCTCTCAGAGACGTCTTAACTCAAGCTCCGATGATGCTTTTGGGAACAAAGTTATTCTGACCAAGACCTATTGTAAGTAAGCAACTCAGTCCTTCTGTGGACCCACTGGCGGCGTGACAAGATATGATGATGAGTCTTTCGATTATTAATTTTTCAGTTTTAACGGATTACCCTCTACTTCTAAAGGTCCTTACCCTCTTGCTTGTTGCTATTTAAAAAAAACGCACAACAGAAGGGCTAGGCCTCTCCATTGGAATCATATAATTACTTAAACATTTTGTTATTAGGCCAGTAGGACCTTCACTCTGGCCTTTATAAGGTAAATTGTTACCCAACTTCCTCAAGCGTTTTGCCATTTTTATTTTCTTAAGTGTGTGGAAAGTCTCGGGTTTCTTTTCTGGTGGCATTTCCTTTTTATTTAGGTAAAGTTGTAATCTCCCGCCATTGCTACCATTGCTATCCTATAGTTTATGATAGAATTCTTTAACTCTTTCAATGACCTTTTACCTGTTTGGGATCTTGTTTTCAAATTTATCCTTTATGTCATTTGTTGTCTCACAACTGTTAGTTGTTGTTTCATCTATTTTTGTAATTTGTTTTCACTAGATTTGTATTATATATTTTAAGTTCTCCCCTGACTTATTATTTTATAGGCTGGTTGAGTTAAATAAATTTGATATTTTCTCTAATTTTTCCATCCCGTTCCATTTTTCGCATTTTGTGTCTTTTCGTAGCCTTATTTTTATGGTAGATGAGCTTGTACTATTGTTGTTTTCTTAAGTTGCACGTTGTATAATATTAGGGTGATTTTAAGGTAATTACGTGTTTTCCAAAATTCGATCAAAACAAATGCCAGGGAAATTTAACTAAACTAACAATAATGTAATAATATACAATAATAACTGCAGCCCAACGAAAAGACAAATTTTCTATTCTTGGTTCAAAAATCTTAGCATTTTTTCGTGATAAATTGTTTCAGAGAACATTTTTAACGATATCTTCGTTTCTAAATGTTCTGTCCCTAATAGAATCTAGTAATCAAAATAAGTAATATCCCGCAAGTGCTAGAATATTTAATCCTAACAAACTCATCTTTTCCTGGGGTTTTGTTGCCGAGTAAGCCTTTTAATGCCATAGTGACGAACATCACTCTTTATGTTTGCTAAAGCTGGCTAATGTCGAGCTATCGAGCAATGTCGATTTTCGTTGACAAAATCAAGTTCCTGACAATAAATGTCTGCAGTACAGTCATTACAGAAATATTTTGAGACTACTAGATCATTTCATATAAGAAAATTGATAGAACTAATCAACCTTTCCATTTTGTTTTAGTATGTTTGTATCATAGTTTGCAGGTGAAATATAAAAAAAATAGTGCCTAATTTTATTAATAAATTATACTCAATTAATGCTTCAGTTAATATTAAGAATAATGTCACTTGTTTTTCAGGACTGTTTCAATTCCTTTTGGCATGATGGACACCAAATGATGGACTTTTAGGTAACAGTTTCCTCTAAAAGACCTATATCGAATAAGGTCTGTCTCGCAGAACCTGGCCTTATCGGGTAAGTCACAATCTTTGTTCAAGTAGGTTGTTTTTTTTTTGCCACATGTGGCATTTCCGAGCCTTCACTACATGAGGATGCACTCAATATATGTTTTTTCATTGCCAGCGTAGTAGTGGTAACCCTCGAAACACATTCAATAAGCAATGTGGAATATGTCGATCTTTAAAGTCTTTAACCTACATGGAAAGATTAGAAGTTCAAATTAGAACGACACACCATGGGATAGAAGAAATGATAAACTAAATCTCGATGTCGTTTTCTATCATTTAAGCATGGTCCTTCCCTAGTTGGTTGTCTTATAATTACGGCGGTCAAATACATAATTACTTCCGAACACCCTTATAGTTTTTTGTCATTAAACTTAATTGTTAATATAATTTATAAAATATTTATTTGACTTTTTGCTATTAATTTTCAGCGGCTTTAATCTTTTCGATATGAGTTTGGTTCTCTCTTGTTTTAGGCCGATTTTGATCTTGCTCGTGAGTAATCCGCGGTCGCTGAATGTTTTAAAGGAGCTGATAATTGATATGTACTTAATTAACATTCCTATTGAAACATTTGCAATTAATTTCATTTTTTTTCCCCATTTCTTCACATTCATGACCATCTTCTGTTTTGTCTCTATTGAAGAATCAAATTCATAATGCAAATTCTATAATTATTAGTTCCCCGTTCATCTCCTTTAGAAGTTTCTTACCGATCCACCATAGTCTCTTTGTTCTTCACTCTTTGCATTGAAGGCTCACATTATCATCTTGAACTAATGGTTTCCGAGTCAGATTTTGCACGTTAATTCTCAAATTGATTAAATTTTATCATCGCACCTATACTCATCTATACCTTCTTTTCTACTCTGTAGACAAGGATGGCCAGAGAGCTAACATCTCTAAGGACGGCACTTAAGTCTATTTACGTAAAATGTCATCGATTTTAAGATATCCCTTATCCATTTTGTTTTTCAAACATGTTCCCTCTTTCTCCTTCTTAGAACTCTTATTATCTTGACTCTATTCTGCATTCATATTTGAGATCTTATCCAAATGTTTTCTTTGATGGTCTCTGCGTCTAATTTTGGCGATATAGCATTTTATTTTCTTCTGAGTTTTCCTCATTTTCTGAGTATTTATTACTTTAGTGCTTATCTTTCATCACTGCACCCTGAAACGAGCAGAGGGCATTTATTAAATACCCTGCGCCCTAAGCTAAGGAAGACCAATCTATAACGAATGCGGCAAAAGTGACATTAGCTGTTGCTCTCGTTGCATCTAAGTAATCATAAGATAAAAAAAATAACTCTTATCATTCATAAAGTATAGTTAACGTCTTATTGAGGTAAATAGTAGTTTCCCCGTTCATAACAATATATCATGCAAAATAATAAGTATATTTATATTATATTTTTTTTTAAAAGAATTGAATTTAGGCATAAGAATTTATATCATGGATCGAAACTCATGCGTAAAAGAATTAATGCGTGGAATGTAAATTTTTGCCCCACCCCACCTATAATGTATGTAACGTAAGCATTGAAGCATGTTACTTCTAAATATGACCTCAAACCTAATATTCCTGCTAATTTACTTCTCTGTGCTATAATCAGGAGCCACAAGTTTAACAACACGTCGGAGAGAGGAAAATACTTATTCGGTAATCGAACATTTATAAAATTTATAGATTGTTTCTTTGGGTCGATTCAGTTAACAATTTGTTAGAATGAGTTCAAATTTTACCGTGAAATGCCATCTACTGCAGTGATTAAGTAGGTATTTTAATCGAAATCAACACAATTATGGCACACATTATTAAATACGGTGATTTCACTATTCACTATCAGGAGAAAGGAAGAATTATCGCATGAAGATTCAAGAACATCCTAAGTATTATTAGTTTAAGAGAATAGACCTTAATTTTCCAATTAAAATGCAGTTCATACGACTTTTAATTAAACAAGTTTTTATAACCATGGCAAGAAGGAATAATAACGCAATCTTCAGACCTTAAATGTGGTCTGTGTTCGCCCACAAAGTGTAAAGGTTAAACGCGATCATATCAGCCAAGGGGTGGTTTACTTCCAGTATGTTGTGTTTTAAATAATTAACTAAACATTAATCCATAAGATTTTAGGCTTGGATTTGACATTTTCGTGTTGTATTCATGTCAAAAAAATTATGATAATAAATTTTGAAGCCTCAGTACATACAAATTCCTTTGGCTTAAACCAAATTAGGTTGATTTGCTTGTTTTGGTTTGAAATGATGTGTTATTCTCTTTTATATGTCTTTTTGGCCCTTGATCAACATTATTAAAGGTGTGTGCCAAAACTAGTCGACCCACCAGCCTTGACCGAATATTCTTTGTCCTCTCAATTTATCCTTTGTCATTTATTCAGCACACAGCGCTCATGGCCTCATTATAAAGAAAGGCGTTTTCTTTGGTGAAATGAAATACAAACAAAGACCCGATGTCAAACGAATTAATCATTTAAATACTTCACTCGTTAAATTCCTTTTCCGAAATTAATCAAGTACAATATTAAAATTTGAGTAAACAAAGACTAAAATTCATTTTCACTTAAAAAAAAGAGGCTTCGAATAAAGTTAACCATAGTCACTAAAATAATTGATTAACAAAGTATAAAACTTGGGATAGAATACAATAAATGCATTTCGAAAGATGAAAGAAATACTTATTTAAGAACGACGAAGGACAATAATTGACATTGAGAAAAACAAAAGCATTTCTAGAGCTAACGATGCAAGAAAAAACTTTAAAAAAGTAAGAGGAACGAGGGAAAGACGATAAAAGTTTTCATAGCTGACAATAAATGCATTTAGAAAGGTAATATGAGGGAAATACTTTGAAATAATAAGAGAGAGAGCAGAGAAATGATAGAAACATACATAAAGGGCAAAGAAACATAGAGAAAGGCTAAATATAAAGGCTATACTTTAATAGAATGGTAGGAGCAAAATTGGATGATATAAGGACGGCATAGATAGAGGGAATAAAGGAATCGTCGTCGGGTCAAGGGGCAGCGATGAGGTGCGCAGTCCACTCAGTAATTATCGATTTTAAATTGAATCGATTTATGAAGAGATTTAAGAGGCCTCGCTTTTGTTTTTTTTGCTCTCGCCAAGGCCTATTTGAGGCAATATAACAATGGAGAGTGCGTGAAGGAGAAACAAGACCATGGGTCACTTTAAGGAAGACCTAATAACAGTCGGAACACAAAAATTCAACATTTTCAATTGAGGATTAAAAAAATAAATAAATAGAGTGAAAACCAACGAGGGTACCTTTGGGTGAAGTTGGGGAATTGAAAATGTGTCAGGATCAGAGTAACCAAAAGAGAATAATACTCTTCCACTAGAGACTCGTAGCTCACTCAACTCTCGTAATCCCCCCTGCAAGAGGGGGGATGTATACTAGGTGTAGAAATATTTAGTGTTTGGTATTAAATAAAAACTTATTTTTAAACATCGAATTATTTTGTAATAATCTAATGAAGCAAAGTTCGATGTTTAATTTTTTTTTTTACTTTAAAAATGAATATTAACCTGAGTATGGCAGCAGAATATAAACTGTGCCGTGAACTCAATCTCCAAAGTGCATCAGCACAAAGTGACTTAATAAATTTCGAAAAAAAAAATCCGTGAATATAAAGCCAATTATTCTTATTCATTTCAAAGGAATTTAATATTCATTGCAATATTATTATTCTCCATTATTTGCACATTTTATTTCTAAATAATATATAATTGGGGAAATTTTGTAAAATTGGTGAGAGAGGGGGGGGAGGTTTGAAAGCCTCGCACGAGAGTTTCAACGCAGCAATTCTAAGGCTAAATTGACTTTTCAAAAAGCTCGATGGCATTTAATGATACGAAACACGTGTATCAAAGAGTCAATTTTTTTTATTTATTACCTATTAAAAGTAAGAGAGAACAATTTGTCTAAAGTGAAATTCGAGTTGACCTAGAAAAGATTCGTCATTAAAGTCAAATGAGAAATTTCAGGCCAATAAAGTTACCGCGGTAATTACTGGCAAGGAATTGAAGCTCTCAGAAACTTGTCAATTCCTTGCTAGGTGATGAAACTCCCAGAAAAACGTTAATTCCACGCTGGGAATTAAAAATCCTAGAAAGGTGTTAATTCCTGGCTAGGAAATGAAACTCGCAGAAGGCCTGCCTGTCAATTTCTAATAAGAAACGAAAGTCGCAATAAGGTATTAATTTCTTGCTAAGAACTGAAACTCCCAGAAAGGTGTCAGTTCCTGGCTAGGAGCTGAAACTCCTAGAAATTTTTTAGGAGCGGAAAGTCTCAGAAATGGTGTCAGTTCCTGGCTAGGAGCTGAAACTCCCCGAAATTTGTCAATTTCTGGCTAGAAGCGGAGACTCCTAGAAAGGTGTCAGTTCATGGCTAGGAACTGAAACTCCCCGAAATTTGTCATTTTCTGGCTAGGAGCGGAGACTCCTAGAAAGGTGTCAGTTCATGGCTAGGAACTGAAACTCCCCGAATTTTTTCAATTTCTGGATAGAAGCGGGAACTCCCAGAAATGGTTTCAGTTCCTAGCTATGAACTGAAACTCCCCGAAATATGTTAATTTCTGGCTAGGAGCGGAGACTCCCAGAAAGGTGTCAGTTCCTAGCTAGGAACTAAAACTCCCCGAAATATGTTAATTTCTGGTTAGGAGCGGAGACTCCCAGAAAGGTGTCAGTTCATGGCTAGGAACTGAAACTCCCCGAAATTTGTTAATTACTGGCTAGGAGCGGAAACTCCCAGAAATGGTGTCAGTTCCTGTCTACGAACTGAAACTCCCAGAAATGCTGTTGCAACGTTGACTAAAGAGACATAGGCACATTTTTACACCGATTGCAAGGCTTAGTTATTAATGACTAAATTGCTAACACGATACCTTGATTATTACCAGAAATATTTTTTAAAGTCAGATGGAGACGTTATTCGACTCTCAAAAAGGGTATCTCTGTCAATTGTCGCTTCAAACATCCACTATAATTTGAACATACCGGTGGATTTGACATACATACATACATACACATACACACAAGCAGGAAACCCTCAGTAGGTCAATTTGACATTGACTCGATATTCTTATTATATTCAAAATTAAAATACAAGGGGCATATCCATCAGAAGTTAGCTAAAATCGGCTCTCAGAACGCGGTGAAGTTAATGTAAGTGATAGTGTGTGGGAATAAGGGTAAGTTTGGTTAGCATAAATTAGGTTAGGTCAGGTTAAGTTAGGTAACATAGGTCAAGGTATGTAGGGTAAGATGAGAGGTTAGGTTAGGATAAACTGGGTTAAAATGGCTTACATTGAGTTAGGTTAAGTTAGTTTCATTTTTACCTTCTCAAGTGAGCTCACATTCGTACATGCACGAAATTGTTCTTAGTAAGATTCACTCCAGGTGCTATTGAGATGGTTTCATACAACCTAGGTGTAATGTTATAATTTGCTATACTTTTTCTTCTCCCGATCCTATGTGTCCAAGTGTTCTATGTAGCTCCCATACATTTTCACATCTCCAAATTTAAATGCTCTCTTTTCGAGCCTCTTATATAAATCTTTTCCATACAGATGATCTCGTTGGTTTGTATTTTATTTTTTTAATATAAGATACTTCATATCACTGTAACTCTGTGCATCTACTCTTACCATGGTAACTCTATTAACATCATTTTTATTTTTTGTATGCCGTTTTTACTTTCTTATGTTTTCAACTTCTCTTTTTTTCTTTTTCTTCTTAATATTATTTCATTATTATAATTTCAAGTTCTTTAGAACTATTTTTTCTTGCTTTTGTACACTAAAAAAAAAATGGCTAACGCATTTTCCATTAAATATCTCAGCCTACCTTTATATTTTTGAGCATAAATTCTGTCTATGACCTATAATTTTCGCATGGATATAAGTTTTAAATTTCTATGACTTTTAACATCTACGATCGACTATAAATCAATTTTTTTTTTAGACATTTCACGATATTATTACTGCGTACCAAGATATTATGTACAGTTTGGAGGTTTCGCTTAGCCAATATTTCTATAATTATGCTTTCCATTAAGACTGGTTTAGATAATATTGAGATAAATTTAATCCCAACTTTAATTTTTTTTCCATTGCAATTAAATAAATTTATACAAGATGGATTTATGTTATTGGGTCTTTGGGGTTGCTGGTTGAGTACATTCGTGACAACGAAAGATCTGGGTAAATAGTGATTTCCTTCTTGAGTTTGCACTTATTGAATATAAAGTTGCATACATATTCACGGTAAATAATGCCATTACAATAGTTATTATTGGCCAGTTGACTATGGCAGTAAGTACAATATAATATTGTAATCAATAAATATATAGATTTTTTTCCCCTTCTATGGGTAAACATGGATTTAACTAAACAACTCTAATCCCTTGGCTTGTAAGTTACGCATTTTTTTTTAATTTTAGAAAATAATTAGAAAATTGATGAATGCAAACCGTCCAGAAACATTTTCCGAAAAGTGAGAAATTATGGACGATGAAAACAAACAAAATTTAATAAGCCACACTTCTGCAAAGAGTGAAATAGAATGAATTATAATTTGTCTCAGTTGCTACATGCTGTAGCGACCCGTGACTTGGATTTCAATTTAAACTGTAGATCCACACTCAGACAGAATTAGTAAAAACAAATGAAAATCGTTGGTAAAACTTGTTCTCGTGGTAGTATGGTAGTCTACCAAAAATAGTTATCTCTTCAGCCTAAGTTGTAAGTATTTTATCCACAGTATCCGTAAATGAAGATGAAATTATATGAATGCATAACAAAAAATATATGTAAATTCTCGAATTATATTAAAAAGTTCGTAAATAAGGACTATTGTACAATATAATCAGTGGTATAAATTTATTATTTTTGTATAGTTCTATATTTATTTTTTATATCCGGAATAAAAATAGAGAAATCGTACCATAAGTCGATTCATCTTTTTGTTTCTTATATATTATATCTAGTTTCATGCATCAATATTTGCATTACAACTGTAATTAGAAAGTAATAGAAGATTGATGTAAACATAACAGGATTTGAAAGGTGTTCGTTTGTTGGTATTAAAAGGAGGTCAATTTTACCAATCGTCGACGTCAGAGGAGGACAACCCCGTTCAAAAAAACTCGGATTCTGCGGTCACAGAAGAGAAATAAATATGCACATAGGTCAAATACACCATTTTGAAAAGAAGGTTAATAGCATAAAAAAAAGAATAGAAATTTCATTTTTAATTTGTGCGAAACTTTTTTTTTGGGGGGGAGGGCGGATTTACCTTAAAAGGAAGGCTTAAGTCAAATTTCTCAATAAATGGAGCCGAGAGTAATTAATTCCATTAGGAAAATCTCACTTTTTTTCCGACTCAGATCTGTTCTTTATCCATGCTGGATATTGAAGTTATAATAATAATAATAATAATAATAATGATAATAATAATAATATAGAGGTTTTATATCGCGCTCTTCAAGACTTTGACGCTTCCACAAAACGTACGTCCATTGACTAGGAAAAGGCCCGACAGAGGAAGAGGGGCATATGTCAGAAGGCAGACCATTCCACAGCTTAGGAACAAGTACAAAGAAGGCAGGTTCACCCATGCAGACAGAGACGATTTTTTTTTTTAGGAGCCCATCTGGTGACTGTAGGCAGAGACGAATGCGAGGAACCGAAAGCAGGGGGGTCCCTTTCCAGTGAAGTGCTCTTTGTTGTCTGTACACAGCCAGTGAGGAGGACAGGTAAGGGGGAGTTGCGTTGTTTTGTTTTTTTTTTATTTTAGATGTGAGAAAGAGGACTTTAAAAGTAATTCGACATTAACTTGGCAGTCAGTGCAGTTTCCGGAGCAGGGGTGGGGCACGTTAGAACCCTCTTCGCTGCAGATATTTGAACAAGTTGAAAGGAATGAATTGTAGTGGTGTGGTGTCCAGTGGAAGAGAGAGTTTAGTCATCAAGGCGGGAGGTAACAAAGGCACGTGTGGCTATATCGAAATTGTTTCGGTCAAAGTGGGACCGGATACGTCAGCGGTTCCGGAGAAAGCATAAAGATGATTTGCTAATATTACCTGGCTCATTATTGTTTAACCTTCTCTACCCCCCCCCTCTCTCTCTCTCTCTCTCTCTCTCTCTCTCTCTCTCTCTCTTTTTCTCTCTCTTTCTCTCATTTTTAAATCGCACAGGTTTGTCACTACAACTTCTTTTAATTTTATGTACCCACCAAGTGTCATGGTCCCGCGGGGGATGCGAGAAGTGGCAAGTGATGGTAATGTTTGGTGTCCCTGTGACTGTGGGTGCATGTCGCGGGAGAGACATTCACACCTTCTTCTTATGCCCATTTGGGTATATCAATAATTTTATAATTCGAAACAAAATCCTGCTCTAGTTCTGAATACCAGGATTATTCTCTGTTCATCTTGTCACTAAGTGCCAAGATTGTTTAGCCATTATACGTCACTTCATCTTATTTTAAATTTACTTCAGTTCCCCTTGCTTCACTTCACTTAACCTTACTTTACTTTGCCTTATTCCGATTCACTTTACTACACTTCACTTTACTCCACTTCACTTTACTACACTACACTACACTTCGCTTTACTTCACTTCAGTTTAATACACTTCCCTTCACCTTACTTTACTTTACCTCAGCTCACTTCCTCTTAATTTCCTTTAATTTACTCTACTTCACTTCATTATACTTTACCTTATTTCACGTCACCTTACCTTGCCTCACCTCACTTTAAATTCCCCTTCTTTACTCTGCCTTACTTCAACTTTACTTCACTTTGAGAGTAGATACGGTGTTGGATTTCCGAAGTCAGGGCGGAGATTGAATCCCAAGCGAGACCCAAACAACACTTTGGTCACCCATTCGCCCCATACGCTGATATTCATCCCGCAGGGATAAGTACCCAGTTCCACAAGCATCATCATGCACATAGCCAATCATAACACCGCTATCATTTCCCTTCTTGCCTTCACAGTGCGCTCTACATACTCTCTCTCTCACCTGTTCCTCAACGCTGTCGATGGAGTTCTTGTATCCTCTAAAGGGGTACTCAGGGAGGCCCCTCCCCTGAGGTCACTAAAGGTTTCAAACGCAAGAAATATCCCCCTCTCCCCAACGTCGGATGGCACCTGTTTCCTTCAGGCTCACCAGTGATTGTCATTATTATCTTTATGCGCATTTCATTATCCGGCTGGGGGATTTCGTCCACGATGCGAAGGAGGAATGGTACGAGTACTACCTATGTATTTACTTGGCATCAGCACATATTACATATGTCGAAATGGTTAAGTGGTAATTTAGGGTTGCCATGGTAACGTTTCAGGCTTTTCCTCGTGAGCTCAAGATTACACTTTCCGCTAAGCCTTAGAACTGTTAAATCATCTACCCAACTTTCTGTAGTTATTAATAATAAACGATTTATGTTGCGGCAGTCGTAATACTTATACTGGTGGCAGCGAATAGGTCACCTATTTCAAGGTTGATTTCCCTTCAATGTTTCTTACCAAGTTTCCGGAAGTCTTTTTTTTAGAAACTCCTCCCAAAGGAGAGTGAGACAGGTCGTGAATTAAGGTCAATTTAGAGCCTTCTCTCGGCATCCCACTTTCATCGAGTCATAGATGCTCATCATTTGTTCGAAAATAAATAAACATTCTGAAATGACACATTTAGGAGGTGATTAAAGTAATCAACATAGACGCTAAAATGATATAAAGGTTTTGGTATTTACGTCTCTACACTGAGAAAAATGAAGGTTATTGCTAATTCAACATCTATACCTCGAATTAATGACGCACAATAGAGGAAATATAGACATAAATACGTTTATTGCTTAAAGTAAAATGGGCAAAAAACCAGAAAAAAATCAACTTTACAGGATAGAAAATCACCACCATTGAAATTTCTCTAAAAAATTCCTAGGTCCTAATAATTTTCTCATTTGCATTCGCGCTATATAAATTTCACATATTTTCAAGTTCTCTAACTTTTCCACAACAAACCTTTGACTATAATGCCGTGGAGGGATTGCCCCTTTTTATATAAAAAAGGTCAACAAGGCCTCGAGTGACGACCCCAGTCACAAGCAGAATTTAATCGGTCGGAAAAAGCGGTTTTTTGTCCTTGTTACCTTCATTGTTATTGGAAAATTAAATCATTAACTTCAACGGAGGATCGTCGTTTGTTTCGGCTAATGAGGATAATTAGCGCGATTGTCTTAGGGAAATTCTGTGAACAACGGGTTAGGGAAGAGGCCACCAATGCTTTATGGAATGACTGAAGAGCTGCACGTCGGAAAGGGGGAGAGGATCGAAGAGGGAGAGAATCGCAGAAAATGTACTAACCTAGAGCAAGAGGTAGGAGAGATAAGAGAAAGAAGTGAGGGGGGTAAAAGAGAGAGGTGAAAGAGAGAGGGGAAAGAGTGAGAAGGAGTAAGAGACAGATGTAAGAAAAAGCCATAGAGGGGTAAGAGAGAACGAGAAATAGGTAAAAAATAGAGCGAGAGAGGTAAGAAGACAAAGGCAAAAGCGGGCGCACGCGAGATAAATATATATATATATATATATATATATATATATATATATATATATATATATATATATATAGAGAGAGAGAGAGAGAGAGAGAGAGAGAGAGAGAGAAAGAGAGAGAGAGAGAGAGAGAAAGTGTGTTGCCTGGAGTTACAAGGAATCTCAGTACCTCAAAAGGTATTAAAACCCATACCGAGGAGGTACTGTTAAAAGGTTACCGGGGATTCACACTAGTACTTGCACTAGTGTGTGCAGCACCTTGTCTAACCGACTTTTGAATTGCTCAACTGAGTAAGAGAGAAAGGGCGAAAGAGGTAAGATAGAAAGGTATGAGTGAGAGATATAAAAACGAGAGAGAGAGAGAGACCTGCAGACAGACAGACAAACAGTCAGACAGTGGAGCAAGAGAGAGAGAGGGCGAAAGAGGTAAGATAGAAAGGTATGAGTGAGAGATGTAAAAACGAGAGACAGACAGACAGACAAACAGTCAGACACCGAGAGAAAGGCAGACAGACAAATAGTGAAACAGACAGAGAGAGAAAGAGAAATAGACAGACGGACAGAGAGAGACAAATAGAGAGAGAGAGACAGAGAAATAGACAGACAGACAGACAGACAGACAGAGGGATGAGAGAGAAAGAGCAATCCTTTAATACAGTCATTCCATTACACTTGTAACAAACCTCTAATTACGGCTAGAACAACCCTTAAATTACCTCCTTGTTTTTCTTGGAACAAGTCCTAAAGCAGGTCTTCTCTTTCTCTGGAAACAAACCCCTTTAATGATGCTCTTATGTCATTCTCTTGCACTTGTAACATAATTTAATGAGGCCATAGTGTTTATTTTGAAACAAACCCTGAAGGAAGTCGATTTCACTTATAACAAACTTTGAATCCTACTTTTAGTCGGAAAATGTTTTATTGCTTCTATGAAGATACGGTCAAGAGTATGGAGAGACCTCTCTGCTTAGCGCCACACTGCTCTTCCTATTTATGTACAAATTCTTTAGATGCAAAATCGTAATTTCATTTAGATATTTATACAATAAATGTAACCTCGATAATTTATGTCAAGGAATAGAACCTGGCTTCATTCCTGAAGCCATGTTCTATTCTCCTACTTTTGCTAATTAGGTTCTCTCCCACACACTATCTGGCGCATAACTCACGTCGGCTTTCGCCAAATATCTAAATAAATTACTATTTAAATAAAAAAAAAATAATTAAGAAATCTCAAAAGATAAGTCATCTACATTTATCTAACCAGACGTACTGTGACCATGAATAGCTGAAACCTAAATCCGCGTATGTTAATGCAGCGGATTGAAACCTAATGATGCAAGAAGTTTACATATGCAAGTCAGTAACTCATCATCTTGACCGTAATTCTGTTTTGCTTGAGTAAAAGTGAAAATGCGCTTAGTGTATCTCAATTTTATTAAACGTAGGTACATTTGATTGTCAGTAAACCTCAAATCAACACCAATCATTTGAGTCATAAGTCCTCAACTGTGAGTTTGCTTTGGGTTAACCAACATCTGTTGTCGAGAGAACCGGTATTATTTGCACATCAACTAACTCCAGTTCAATCTCGTGTACGTTGAGTCATTTTTCTGCCAACTGCCGTCCAAGTAACGCCTAAGAAATCTGTTACGACGCTTCTCTCTGTCCGTGAGCTTATCGTAAGTAGCACCACCAAGATGGTCTTTCAATTGGAGCCATAGCAGAGACTGTCAAGCGATAATAGGTTATTTTATTCTTTATTCCCGTTACCTTTAATTTTTATATTCAAGTTAGTTTATGTTCAAACTTCACTTCTTCCTATTATTTTTTAAAATTACATTGGATCGTATCAATTAATTCTATATATTGTTATTTGTGTTTTTACTTTCATCTCAATAATTGTGAATTTTATTGATTCACCTTGCCTTCTGCCGCTTTTTTAGCCATTATATAATGCATGTTTCTAACTGTTTAACTGTTATCGTTAATATTTCTTCCCCTTCTCATTAATCGATACAGTCGCTGAAGATGGTCCTAGCGAAGGTCCAAAACGTCCGGCCAATAAATGATTAGTGTTATCTCCTGGGTCTTAATATTCCTACTACGTATCAGATTCCCAAGGAACATATAAATTATAAGTATTATTCGCAGAAGATACAATGAAGACACCGTCAGAAGATTCCGTGCATTGGAATCAACTTCAGAGAAACTGGAGAAAGCTAAGCTTGACGTTCAATTTTTGTCCACTTGCAAAAACTATAATTACGTCTCCCAGTTTCTCCGCTTTAAACTTTTCAGATCAACTCTCATGCAGAGTGATCTTTATAAATCCTGCACCCTCAAACTTCTTTCAAAAGAAATCCATCTTAAACAAGGTATTTATCTAAACTCTCGACTAAAGTATCTCGTACTTCTTTATCGTTGAAATATTACACGTCTCATTTGATTTTAATTGTTTTAAATGGTTTTATATCACGCCAAATATATATATATATATATATATATATATATATATATATATATATATATATATATATATATATAATATATCTTTTACCATAAATACATTAAACCGTAAACTTAATAACTTGGGTCTTAATTTTAATTTTAATATTTCTAGAGATGAAGTCATTTTTAACTTTTCTGATAAAGTGTTGTCTCCATTAGAAAAGCATCTTATATCTCTGGGACTAGATTTCAGGCTTCCTATTTTCAAATTGAACTTCTATCGATATTTTCTTGCCTTCGAGAGACTTTGCCACCAACTCAATACTCTTCAATCATTTAAATCCACTCCCAATTTGATTAATGAGATCAAAGGCTTAGCTAATAAGTTCTACTACAAGTGGGACAGTTTAAAAGTTTCCAATCATGTTTGCAATTTGAAACTTTTCAGTGTCCTCTCCACCTTACGCAAAGATTAATCTATCATAGTTTGTAAACCTGATAAAGCAAAAGAGGTAGTCATCTTAAATCGAAATTTTCCAAAGTGAATACAGATCCCCTTGAGTATATTCTGAAAATTGAAGATAGAATTAATAATTTTCTATTAATAAACGAAATATTATAATTGATTTTTATCATAAGCTTTTTGTTTCTGGTTCATCCCTGGAGTCATCTATGGTTTACCTAAAACTCATAAAAATGAAATTCCTCTCTGCCGTATCTTATCTGCAGTCGAGTTACAACTTAGATAATTTTTTTGTTTTTCTTTATTGATCCTTTGACACATAATCATTTCACCTTACATGACTTTCGATTTTTCAAAATATATTGTTGATCTCCGTCTGGGGGATTCTTCTTTTATGGCCACAATCGATGTGGATTCATTATTTACTAATGTTCCGGTACAACAAACCATTAATATTATTTCAGATACTCTTTTTCAAAATATTGGGTGTAACTAAACAACTTTTCCTCAAGCTTTTAAAGCTAGCTGTGGGTGATACCATTTTTCTTTTTAACAACGAGCTCTATTTACAACACGAAGGCATGGCTATGGGTTCCCCACTGGGTCTCTCCTTTGCCAACAGCTTTTTGTTTCACGACAAAACTCGATGGCTGGACAACTGTCCTCTTGAATTCAAGCCTATTGTCTTCAAAAGATTTATAGATCACTGTTTTCTAATTTTTAAGCACAGAGATGATCCACTCTCATTTCTCGATTATATTAACCAACAAAATCCTAACATAAGGTTTTCTATGGCAACAGAAAAGGACAACAAAATCTCGTACTTGAATGTCAACGTTGTTCGAGCAGGTTCCTCTTATAATACATCTATTTACAGAAAACCTACCAACACTAGATTGGGTACACATTTTTTTGTAGTAGCTCTTCCAGTCAGTTTCAATTATCCAGCATTCAAAGCCGAATTTTCAGAGTCTATCATATATACTCTAACTGGTTATCTTTTCATGAAGAAATGACTTATTTAAGGGATTTCTTTAATTTTAATTATTACCCCGATTTCATCTTCGAGAAGTTAGTATCCAAATTTCTCTCCAAATTATATTATCTTCGACCCATTTTTACTACTGTTTCTAAGCAGAAGATTTTCCTTAGATTATCCTATCTCGAGCATTAGACATCCAAGTTTAATAAACTCCTTCTCATTACCCTCAATAATGATTTCCCTCAATGCCAAATCATTTGTATCAATTCCAACCCTTTATCGTTAAATTCCTTTTTTCTCCATAAGGAGCCAATTCCTTTGGACTTACGATACTGTATAGTTTACAGTTATAAATGTACGATCTGCTACAGTCGTTATGTAGGCCAAACTGGCTTACAACTCAAATGCAGGATCGCAAAGCACTTAGGTTTGTCTCATAGGGCTGGTATTCCCATTTCTAAACCTGAAGCCTCGTCCATCAGGCAACACTCTGAGTATCACCATCATCCTCTTAATTCTAATTCATTTACAATATTACCTTCAGCCTTAACTTCTCTCGATTCAAAAATCTTAGAGTCACTGTACATCAATAAAATAAATCCAAGCCTAAATCATTACTCCTCCTCAATTAAACTATTCACTATATAACCAACCAACACTTCAATACATTAACTAGCCAACCAACCAACCGAACAAATCTCGTTAGTAGTTTTTCTATCGTTAATTAATTGATTTCACAACTCCTACGATGAAGGTTAGTGCCTCTGTTTAATTCGTTCACATTTGTTTTCGTTTTTTTTTGTTTTTGTTTATAATTTAATATAATATGTTATTTTATTGTTTATTCCAGTTACCTTTAATTTTTGATATTCAAGTCAGTTTATGTTCAAACTTCACTTCTTCCCATTATATTTTAAAATTACACTGGATAGTATCAATTAATTATATATATTGTTATTTGTGTTTTTACTTCCAACTCAATAATTGTCAATTTTATTGATTTACTTTGCCTTTCCCTTCTTTTTTAGCCATTATATAATGCATGTTTCTAACTGTTTAACTGTTATCCTTATTATTTCTTCCCTTTCTCCTTAGTCGATACAGTCGCTGAAGATGGTCCTAACGAAGGTCCGAAACGTTCGGCCAATAATTGATTAGTTTTATCTCCTGCGTCTTCATATTCCTACTATATATATATATATATATATATATATATATATATATATATATATATATATATATATATTAAACATTGATCTTATATTTTTTATAGTTCTTTTGAGAATAAACTAAATAGTGCTAGGAATTCTTGCTTCCGTTTTCCTATGGCACAGTTTTTCATATAAGAATATGTATCTAAAACGCCCTCATTTATTCTTATGAGGCTTATCTACCATCAAAACCATTGGGATGAATTGAATGCGCCAAGAAATTATGGTTCGAAAATTGCTTTCCTAAAGAACCGATAAAAGTGTTACTGCGCCAAGAACCGAGTAAATACTACGCGAATTCAGTCCATTCTACACGATAACCTTAATTTCCTTACGAGAAGCAAGGATTTTAGCCCTAATTGGGGAACTATTTTGGACTAGTTTAACCATTTCTTCCATTTTTGAGCTGAGGTGAATTTCAGCTCAAAATTAGACTGGTGACTCACGATTACTGAAAATTCCGACGCAGCAGGACACCAGTAAGGAAAATAAAATCCTACTGAGAAAACTACTGAGAATTATCTTTTAATGTTATATATTTATATTTTTCATGTTTATATAATTTTGTCTCACCGTGTACAAGTAATTACTGCGACATCATGCTTTTCCCCATCTGCGAGCATCTGAAGCTCAACTCTCAATTTTCATGCAGGATAACAACCCCTGCCACACAGCCAATTCGTTTAACTGCCCCCCTTCCCGTCACGTCAAACACATCACTTTTATGAACTGGCCTCCACAAAGTCTGGACTTGAATCCCATTGCAAATGTTTGGAAGACACTCGCAGGGAAGTCTAAATCTAGGAATTCGAAAACAGTTCAAGAACTCTGGGAAATTATTACGGATGAATGGAGTAATATTTCTGCATCAGAGTATCAACAGTTAGTTGGTTCTTGTAACATGTACAACAAATGTTTAGGTACTAATGTCTAGGTAAAGGTTATACAAATATTTATAAACCAGGCAATGACTTCGTCACTCCCCCGTAGGGGGGAGCTTGCGCTTCGCTACTAAGATTAAAATTTAAAATCTAATAAAAAGCAGCCATGGTTAAATTTTTAGAAATTTTTTGAACTTCGCCAATGATAATAATTTTAAAGAAGGAACTCTAACCTAAACTTCCCCCCTTTCAAAATATCACGTTGCTAAAATATAAAGTTATAGAAGATATATAAAAATAAATTTTCTGAACTTCACCCTTTATAAATCTTTGGGTTTTAAAAAGTAAACAAAATGTTGATACTTATATTTATTTCTGAACTTCACCATTTTGTTTTTTGATATTATAAAAGAATTATTAGAAATAACTTTGATTAAAAAGATATAAGTCATAACCAAACTAAGATGAAATTATTATTCAAATGCTAAAAAAAAATCCCCTTCTTAAATTATAGTTAGTGATGATGATAACGATTAAATTAAATTCCAATAAAAATTTTTGTTTCCACTTTCATTCGGATCATTCAAATTTTCTAGTAAATTTCTTATCTTCTGCTAATAACTCGTTTTTTCATCCAAATTTTCTTAACCTATGGAGGTTTGCACCGTCCCTGGGCCCCACAGTGGGGAGTTGGGGGCTTGCCCTGGCTGACGTCAGCCGAAGAAGCAACATAGCTTGATAGAAGGACTGAAACCAGCAAACTTTAACTTCAACACAACTTCTGAAAACCTTTGGATTTACTCAGGCAAAAGTTATGGAAGATGATGTTAGAAATAGAGGCGTTCTAATCTCTTGGGATTTAGCCTATATTGGACACTGTTGCCATGGAAACTTGAAATAAGAAAAAGGGAATAGAATCAACTAATTAGTTTAAATTGTTGTTATGGAAATGGTTCCTGACAGAAGAGTGAGTCTGGTTAGTGATAGGGTAGTAGATCTGCCAACTATCGGTTCCTGGTTCAGGCCCATTATCCTCTTCTGCTCCATGCATACACCAAAATACTGTTCGTGGTGGTAGTGCACGTAACTCAGTGTCCATGGATAATGAACAAGAAACTCTGATTCGCGATATTCTCTTTAATCCGTAAAACACAACACATGAGTGATACGAATAGGAATAGAATTCCCTCTACTACCCCTAAAAGGCTATAGAAAATGAAAATTGTAATCCAACGAGAAGTTTTACTCATGGTGTTTCAGGGAAACTGGAAAGCACGGACTATGGATGCAGAGGTATATTCAACATATACTAATTTTTCATTTCCTTAAATGTTTTGCTCAATAAATGGAAAGAGATAATTAATTTGATTTAATGGGAAATTTGTCTATGTACCTAAAAAGTTAATGAATAAGAGAAAAAACCCGTAACGCTGTCTTTTCAATGCTGCAAAATCAAGGTCAAATAAAAAAAACCCATGAATTTTTGTCCTTTGCTACAAAAAAAGAGAAAGAAAAACTTTTTCCAGAATTGATTCTATATAAAATTCTACAAAGAACTCCATGTAGTCGTAGATTTAGAATTATTTAGTTTCCAAGTTTACCAACTCGGTTAGGGCAGAAATTGAAATAGCTTCAAGATTGGAATCCTTCCTTTTAATAATTTTAGAGAAAAAAAAGATGGTATATCTCTTAATTCGTAAATAATTTTTTATCCTTTTTATTTATATTTTTAAGGGTTTTATAAAAAATAAAATTAAATGAAGGTCAAAGGATACATTTTATCTTTATTGCACTCCCTTTTCCGGTTATTACATGACTTGTGGTTGATTTGACGTAAATGCACTTAAGTCGAAAAGTAAAATTCGTGGTGAATAGAGAATATAGTTTAGCCACAAACTGCTGACAACGTCCAAAGATATATTCAGTATTTTTATAATAAGTCTTTCCTCATATCATAGCATTGAGTCTTTATAGATAAAAATAAAAACATTCAAGGATTATTCAAGCCTAATTAATATTAGTGTGTGTTCTTGTCAAACTATTCCTTTCACTATGATATTAACCTTGACGGCCAGAAATGAAGGTTTGACCAGAAAATGGATTCACCATTTGCATATATTTTATAGCAAGGACAATTATTTTGGTCAACAGACAGTGTCGACAAAGGCAAGATTCATACTATGTAAGTTAAAGTGGGTCGAATGTAGTCGTGTTTTTTTGGTCAATCGTGTTAGCCACGAAACATTTTATTTTCAAATTTTGTCCATAATGTTAATAAATTAACTTTCAGGTATTATAGTAAAGATTAAAATATATTAAAAATTAGTTTCAGTGCCTTTTAAATATGGCTGGCAATGAAAATGGACGTCTAATTAGCATAAGAGAATTGTTCAATGATATGGTCCAATAAGTTAAAAAGTAAAAATGAATATTTGAAACGCTTTCTTTTTCATTTTAAGTTGACCTTAAACTCATAATTACTTACAAATATTTCTTACCTAAAATCGGAGCATTTTAAGACCAGAATAATAATTAAATAATTATGAAAACTCCTTTGATTCAACTATTTCATTCTGAAACTAAATTAAGTTGATTATATACTTGCTTCGTGGGTGAGAAGATTTTAATGTTTGAATGCAGTCATTTCTGATTTTTATGCCTGCTCCTAAGCGGATAATTATTTGGCGATTTATGGCTACATGGTAAAATATGCCGAATGCCTTTGAGGCATACGGAACATTTTTAGTTGAACTTTGAGGGAGCTCTTCGAGAGCCCTCTGGCGGTAGGAAACCCGAAGGGTGAAGGTAAGGCCTAGATTAGCGTTTTGTAGGCCACGCCCAGGTGATTAGTTTTCCAGAGGATTCGTTCGTTGGTTTATGTAATGAACACGATTCCAAGAGATTGCCTAAGGTTCTTAGTAAAATATATATATACATATATATATATATATATATATATATATATATATATATATATATATATATGTATATATATATATATATATATATATATATATATATATATATATATATATATATATATATATATATATATATATATATATATATATATATATATATATATAACAAAAGGGTAGAAGTTAATCCTAGACGTTCAGTGATGCTAAGCATCCCCTGGATCCATACTGACTACTGCTAATGGGAGCGTAGGCTCGGGTAGTATAGTAGTTTTGCGTCTCCTATGCCCATCTTATCTAGGTGAGTCCCACCAATTTTTTAAACACTCCATCAATATTCGTGGTCTCTTCAGTAAACTCTTCTCAATTGAAAACCACCTTTTTAGCAATTCTGCTAATATCTTGTTTCTCTCTGAGACTCAACTATGAAAGGACACCCTCACTATCACCTAACTCATTTTATTACAGTCTTCATTCTCGTTTCCGATTCAGAGGTTGTGCTTGCAATTATTTCCACATTTCTAATCTCTAAATCTTAAAAGTTTTGTGGCTCAAAATCTGTTCCCTCTGCAAGCAAACTTCTCCTCTGTTTTGCTTACTCCTCTCCGAATTCTACAAACTTTGCATTTTTCTTTGATTATAATCTAAACCTCTGCCATGAGACTGCAACCTCTTCTAACCCACAAGACAAGGTTATCTACTTTGAAGATTTCAACATTCACCATAAGGAATAGTTGAATTCTCCTTTCAAAGATACAGGAGGCATCGAAACCCTTACATTCTCCATTATAAATGATTTAGAACAAATTATCACCCAGCCTACTCATATACAAGACCATTATGATCACTCGCCTAATATTCTGGATTTATTCTTCATTTCCAATCCATCTATATATGAATACCCAATCTCCGCTCCAACTGGCTCATCTGATCACACTCTCATAATTATCTATCGTTACACCCCTCTTCCCACTTCCAGCAGCCCTTTCCAAGGGGAAATAATGGCACCTGTACGGACCTGACTGGAAGAGCTTGAGGAACTTTTTTCGGACTTTCCTTTGGAGAACTACTGTCTATATTATGGTGATGCTTTTGTCTCCGCCAATCGCATGACGTAGATCATTCTGGTGGGAATAGAAGCATTACTCTATTATTCCTCCATGATTCAACTACTCCTGTTACGAGGCCATCGAGATATAGGATCAGGCATATCGGGCTTTGAAAAGCTCTTCTTCATTTGACTCTCACTCAAACTTGTCAGTACCCATAATCACTGTATCTTATTATCCGTAAGGCAAAGCGTTCTTTTATTCAAAGTAAATTTGGAAGTCTCTCCTTTTCACCTACTGACAGGTCTTTCTGGTCTCTAGATAAGAGTATCTCTAACAACTTCTCTCGCTCTACCTTTCTCTCACTTTTTCGCCCTGATGGAAGTATCACTGTTTCTCCTGCTGACAAAGCAACTTTCCTTGGATCCCGTATCTCGTCTAACTGCATACTAGATGACTAACAATCCTGCTTCCACTGAGACTCTTCTTATCAAGACTATCCCGCTTCCTGTAATATCTTTTCGGACTATCCGAAACGCGCTTCTCTCTTTTGACACAAGCGAGGTTTATGGTCCAGATGGCCTTTATCCTCGAAAAATGTGAGAGTGTGCCTCTGAACTTGCATCTGTGCCTGCTCGTCTATTTTGCTTTAATTTATAAAACAAAACTTTTCCTTTCTCTTGAAAACAGGCTTTGATATATCCAATTCCTAAAATGTTGACCGCTCTGACCCTTCGAAATATCGTCCTATTGCACTGATATCCCCTATTTCCAAACTCTTTGAATCGTTCATCAACACTCATATATTTAAACCCCTTGTGAATCAGAATATTCTTTCTGATCAGCACTAGGTCTTCATAAAGGTAGATCAACTGTCGATATACTTTCCTATATCACTACGGTCTGGTGAACATTGTTGAAAAGTTAGGGAGTCAATGTAGCTGACCTAAACATTTCCAAGGTTTTTGACAGGGTGTGGTACCATGGTCTCATCTCGAAGCTCCCCTCTTTTGGTTTCCTTCCTTCACTATATTCCTTGATTTCTTACTATCTTTATGACCGCTCTATCTACGTTGTTATTGAAAGATCTGCCTCCCCCTCTTTTCTTCATCAACAGTGGTGTCCCTTAAGCTTCTGTCCTCTCCCCCACACTTTTTCTTCCGTTTATCAATGATTTTCTCTCCTCTACAAATAACCCAATGCATTCATAAGCGGATGATTTAACACTTCAATCATCTACATCTTTCAGTTCTGCTCTCTCATCTTTGACTCGTGTTGACTCTCGTCTCGATTAATTCGGACTTGGGCATTGTATCTTAGTGCGGCAGATAAAATATTGTTAATTTTAATACCGCCAAGACCCAATTTTTACCCATCTCACTATCACAGAACCCCTAATAACCACGTTTCCTTTGAGGGTTCGGTAATCAGGCCTATTGACATCTAATCTTTCTCGGATGCCCAACATCTCTGCCTCTACGAGTAAGAAACTAGGTGTCATGTTTAGATGTCAAAAATTCCTTTCTCCTGAACAGTTGCTTCGATTAGACAAAGGGCTGTTGTGTTCCTTTTAGAGTACTAGTCTCACATTGGGAATAGTTCTAGCTTTGTACACTTACTTGATAAAGTTGAAACCAAAGCTATCAGTTATAAACTGTCCAAGACTAACCTCGAAACTTGACTCCCTTGATCTTCGCCGTGAAGTCGGTTCGCTTTCTTTTTTCTACAGGTATTACTTTGGCCAATTCTCACGTGAACTAGCTGCATATATGCTTCCACCACTATCAAGCTCACGCAATACTCGCTAGGCTTCTGAATCGCATACTTATTAAGCAGCGACCGAGAACTCAAGGGTGGGGCCACTTCGATGGCCCCCTTCTTACCTCACACATCAAAACTTTGTAATTCTTTAACGTCTCGTTTTTCCTCATGACTACGATCTGTCATATTTCAAACAAAAAGTCTTTCACTTTCTCAAGAAAACTTAAATACTCTTCTTTCTCTCTTTTAGGTTTCCTAAATCTACATACTCGTACATTTCAACTTGGGCGAGGCTTTGATGTGAATGTTGGTCCTTACCAGGTGCTTCAAGATAAAAAAAGGAAATATTTTGAAATCAGTATTTAACCAATATTTCTTATGTTTCAGCTTATATTTATAACTAAAGTGTATTAAATATCGTTTTAAATAAGTAATATGACTAAAACTAAAGAAAGAAATAACAGAAACAAAGAGAACAAATATCTAACTTTTTCATAGACAAGGGTTATTTATCACAAATAGAAATTACTAAACAAAAAAATGTTCAAGATATGCCTTCCACACTAATATAAAACGATTAATTCTTACAGAGATATTTTTAGAAGTTTGGCCTTCATAGAATAAATTACAATCTAAGCAAGGTATACTATATAGTCCTGACTATATAGACCAAGAATTTACAAAAAATGGAGAGATTGCCTTGAATCTGTGTTACCCGAAATATATTTTGGAAAACTGCTGCATACAGCTAAACAAACATTCTATAACCGCAAGTTAGGGAAAAGAGAACCTTTACACAACATATTACTTTTACCTTACCATGATAATTTTTTGTATGTAGTACCAATGTTAAAACAACTTGATATAAATGTAACTTTTAAATACAATTATACATTAAAAAATCTGTTAATAAAACACAGCCCAAGGAACGATAATAATGTAATATATAGTATACGTTGTTTGGATTGTAATTTATTCTATAGAGGTCAAACTTCTAAAAATATCTCTGTAAGAATTAAGCAACATTAAAATGCAGTATCTAAGGGCTATACAAATAATGCTTTGGCCGTCCACAGGCTTAAGATGGTCACCAGATTAGCTGATTAAAAGCAGATACCATAATGCATGTAAATGATCTTATTAGCAGAAATATCTTTGAATCATTCCTAATCTATCTTTCTTCCTCAAATCAAACTTATCAGAGGTCATAAAAGAAATCTGACCTTATAGGGAAAACATTGCTTTGTATAAATATAGTGTCTCTCTATTTCATAAGCCATTGATATATATATATATATATATATATATATATATATATATATATATATATATATATATATATATATATATTAAATATTGATCTTATATTTTTTATAGTTTTCTTTGAGAATAAACTAAATAGATCTCGAAAGTACTAGGAATTCTTGTTTCCGTTTTCCTATGGCACAGTTTTTCATATAAGAATATGTATCTAAAACGCCCTCATTTCTTCTTATGAGGCTTATCTACCATCAAAACCATTGGGATGAATTGAATGCGCCAAGAAATGATGGTTCGAAAATTGCTTTCCTAAAGAACCGATAAAAGTGTTACTGCGCCAAGAACAGAGTAAATACTACGCGAATTCAGTCCATCTTACACGATAACGATCATTTCCTTACCAGACGCAAGGATTTTAGCCCTAATTGGGGAACTATTTGGGACTAGTTTAACCATTTCTTTCATTTTTGAGCTGAGGTGAATTGCAGCTCAAAATTAGACTGGTGACTCACGATTACTGAAAATTCCGACGCAGCAGGATACCAGTCAGGAAAATAAAATCCTACTGAGAAAACTACTGAGAATTATCTTTTAATGTTATATATTTTATTTTTCATGTTTCTAGAATTTTGTCTCACCGTGTAGAAGAAGTAAGAAGGTTAAGATAGTAAACCGAATTACCATTTAATCGACAAGTAGATAATTAAATTAACTATTCTTCAGTTGGTTCATTCTCCCTAAACCTTAGATTTTAATGGCTTTACCACAAGGTAGGGTGGTACCTGACATTTGTGTAGACAGACATGAAAACGTTCCCCTAACCTCATTCCTTGACCACCTATCTCCCCAAAATGGACAATAATGGATCATTCTTCCTTATTTTACAGGTTAAATTAACATCATAATTAATAATTATTGAAATAACAGCTAGCAATTTGGTGCCAGGCGTAATAAAGGCCAGAGAAGTCACGGTCTAATTCATAATGCAAAACTCTCCCGATAAAATACGTTTCACTACCTAATTTCCAGAGATTCTCTTTTATACCCGAGATAACTCGGTCTAACCAGGGAAGATGTTGATATATTGTAGATGCACGTTGCATAAAAGGTGTTCTATACTTATCTATGACAGCCACAATGGGATCCTTATTTTGTGGGATGCGGACATTTCCAGGAGAGTTGGGTGTCCTGATAATCCCTAACGCTTAGAATAGTTTGCTCTTTTGGTACCTACCTACCTACCTATCACACATTCTCACTTCTCTAACCTCACGGTTTTCCTTACGACCTCCCCCTAAGTGAGTTCAAATATAAGTAATTGTGCTCTTTGTAGGAAGTTGTTGTTGCAGACTTTGTCTAAAAGATTTTTTAATACTTAAAATCTTCAAATAATAAAGAGTTAAAACGGTTTAAATGATATATATTTTGGCTATATTTATAACTTGAGCTCTAAATAAAAGGCACGAGGGGAAGTATATAAATGTATAACACAACACTTATTTTAGGCGTCGCTCAGAGTTTAGCCGAGAGGAGGTAAAATTGCTTTAAAAATGGTTCGGAGAATTATACTCAAGATTACTCTCTTTAGTTTGATTCTCATAAACATTGCGGGGATAATTACCATGCTTATTAATAAAAGAGTTCCTGCATATATAAACGCAGGACTCTTGCTGAGTTTAATATGTGCCCAACCTTTCTGGCCTAATCGTAATGCGATGACGACCATACAGAATTTGTTTACATTACCGTTCTTAAATGACGTTTAAAGCCATGACGCTAATGGGACGTCAGATTTGACGCCACGGCAAGGAATGTATTCTAGTAAGCAGATCATTCCATATTCCCGAGGCAAATATAGAGAGAACATGATCATCTATGCGGCACGGACGACTACTAGGAACGATCAGTAGTGGAGCAGAGCTCAAACGCAAGGTTCGGGAGGCGACTGGGATAGAGTCAGTGGAGAAAGATAGGTAGTAGGGGTCAGCGGTATAGAAGGTCTTATATGTAAGCAGAAGGACCTTGAAGGTGATCTGTATGAAATGGTGAACCAGTGTAGATCGTGAATCAGGGAAGTTGCGCAAGAAAATCGCTTCCGGCGGAGAAGAACACTAAGGACTGCAAAATTTTGAACAAAGGTATAGAGGTCGAAGAGAGAAAGCCTGTAGTAGTCAAATGAAAAGGCTGTTGCACTAGTCAAGCCATAATGTGACGAAGATATTAATGACGATGTCAAAGGTGTTCTGGTCAAAGTGGGAACGGATGCAGCAGTGATTACAAATGTTTGTAACTTGAGTTCTGAGAGACGAAAACTGACGTTGAGATTTTAACTGTATCAAAAGATGAGGCAAGAGAGGCGCTAAGGTTTAAATAAGGGCAATAGATTTTCATACCGCCACGTAACCAGGAGTAAGTACCAGTATTATCTTAGTTTTGTCATGGTTGAGTTTCGGAAAGTTGTCCTAAAACCATTCTTTGATGATGTTTTATGCGGATGGTAGATTTCTAAAGAGTTTTAGAAAGCAAGGTTGGAGAAAGACAAAGATAGATTTACGTATCATCAACATAGAAATTCAATGATAGGCAAGGAGGAAGCGTAAGGATAACAGCGGGGAACCGATGGATGCAAAACAGAAGTGAACCAAAGTCTGACCCTTGTGGAACACCAAAACGCACCTCCACCTTCCGAGATACATCATTACCATTATGAATAGAATGAGTACGAGACAACAGGTAGGAGGAGAACCAATTGAGATAAGTTCCAGAGACACCCACGAATTCACAGAAGTGGTAAAGAAGAAGGATCTAGTCAATATTTTCAAATTCCAGGTAGAGGTCCTGAAGTACCGGGATGGAAGGCCGACCATGTAGAAAAGCTGATATAGTACTGTTTCCTGTCTTGAAACCAGACTGAAATATCTCATCGGCGTTTAAGGAGGACAGGGGATCTGGAATCAAGGTTGTTACTAACCTTTCGAGGACTTTCGAGAAGGTGAGTTGAGAGAATGTGTTGTAGATTGCAGGAGCATTTGTTTTCAGGTTTGGTTTTATAAGATACGACGAAAAGCGGTGTGTTTTAACTCAGTTGGTACTATTCCAGACGATAGTGAGGTACTAAATGTCAGTGAGATAAAGGAGAAGAACGGAGGAAATGAGTCGAGTCTTTGGTGATGATAGGAGAGAAGTCGATTTTTCACGGGACATGGGCAAGAGAAGTCAGTTCGGCTTTCGCAAATGTGATTGGCAGTTACTCGGTGACGAAGAAGTAAAAACAGTGTATGCCCGAGCGGATATAGACTATCTTATCAGGGAAGAAGGTAGAGAATTTAGCAATTAAAATAAAGGCGAATGACTAGGATTTCAGAGAGGTACAGAGATTTGTAAGTAGCTTTAAAAATGTTTTTTTGGCTTGTTTTTGTATTCTGAATAGACAAGACGGATGTGAGCCTCACGGGCGGACTTTAAGATGGCAGTGTTTGAGTGATTGGCAATGGAGTAAGGACATAGAGGCTGATTCAGTTTCTGCACCACGTGCAAAAGGCAGACCGAAGGTGTCTCTTGCATGCACGTCTGTGTTTCATAGCGTTAAAAATATGTAATAGAAAAGAAGCATGTGGCACGTTGTCAGCGAGTAGAATTGGAGAGAATTGTGGAAGGAGCATTGAAACAAGAGAACATCTGTGAAAAGGAGTGAATGGCTATGTTGAGGTCAGTAGAGGTGATGCCAGAATCTAACGGGGAAGGAGAGAGACGAGATCCCTTGCCATCTATCCTTCTTTAATTGTAGAGAGACGGTGATAATGTTTCGTTGCAAGACGTGTCAAAAAGTTGTGCGCAAGTGTAAGAGAGAATCGAAATTAAATGAGGAAGTTTTCAAAATAGCTGTAGAGGTGAAAGTTATGGTTAGGCCATGAATTGGAAAGAAGGAGGCGACTAGGTGAAGTGTATTTCGATGTGTGTGTGTGGGAGATGAGGGAGAGTTTGAGAGAGAATAAAGTTTAACTTGATCAAAAAGTCCTATATATAAAGGGGTATTCAGGGTGATGTTAAAATCTGCCAAAATGAGTGAGGTTGCTCAGGGGTTGGAGAGTGTCATGTATAAGCAGTTGTCGAGCTCATTGCTGAAACTTGCCGTCGCATGGCTTTGGAACGATAAAAGATGGTAATCGTAAGAATGGAGTTCAGAAGCTAAGTTGTTAGCAGAGTTTCGAAAGTGTTCTGATGTTCGATTTGAATGAGAGATGGAGGGAGGTAATGTCAGTGATTAACGAAACTAGACCCTACCTGGATAAAACAATAAATACCCATTGGGTAACAGTAGTAGGAGCAATTGTATTTTTTCTCATCTAACCACGTTTGCGCTAAGCCAAACATGACAAGCTTCTCAGAAGAGACGAGATTAATGACGAAGTTCGTTTTCCCCAATTTCAGGTTTCGATGGTCACGATTCGTAAGAGGGGTAGGAGCAAAGTTTTGACGGGTAGTTGGAGTGTGTTTAAAACTGTGTTTGATGTTCCATCAATTCTAAAGATTAAAGGACTAAGCAAGAGAGCACCTAAGATGATTCCTGTGGAATAGCTTTAAAATTCCTAGGTGTTTACGAGTAATTCTATGATAGGTTGATGCGGTGATTCTGTTTGTTATATTTGAGGTAAATCGTCGACTTAAAAAAACCCCTCAATTACCACCGTTGAGGACGTAACCATCCTTAAGGACGATTAAATTTGCTGAAGCTAGTCTTTGCATGCTTGATTTTCTTTACATTTTACTTTAAATTCGTTATTTTTCTTGTTAATCTGTTTTTCCATCATTCTCAATCCTGGACGAATCTAGCCGAAGGTGAAATAGGAAGATTGTTAAACCCATCAAGAAAGCCCATGGGGTTGAATTCTCTTCCCTAATCGGAACAACCATGGTGAGTCCCTCTTTCGGAAATTTCTGTCCTTCGATTATTTATGGTCTGTTAAGGAATAATTCTTAGTAAATTTTTCCTTGTCATAACTGCAACTTTATTCCATTGTTTATATCCCATATATTACGTTAAATCAAACGACCATAACTTTATTAATCTCTGATTACGAACATTTTCACTATCTTCCTAATGTGGGAACATTGCTTTTAAATAATTACAATCATCTTCCAACACTTTTCGAGAGTGGTCATGGTCCAATTTTGAATAAAACTGAGCCTTATCACGTTTAAAGTCTTTAAAATTCCGATTTTCTATTTTAAGAACGCCTTTATATGGTGTTACTTATCTTCTTTTTTTTAAAGAACTATATATTAGCACCGAATGTTAAAGTGCGCCATAATAAGACGTTCAAAAGATAAAATCTTAGTGCGCAGGCGCTGAAGTAATGAAAATGACTTGAGATGGTAATAATTCTTAATGTTTTCGGCTCTCATTGTTAAGATTTTAATGTAATTTTTGGGTGAAGTATTTTTTTAATTGAACGTTTCCATCCCAATTCACTTTAATGTGACTATATCATAAAGAAAAATTCGACTAAAGGAACGAGCCCCCACCTCATCCTGGAAATCTGAAGATTAAATCCTACATTTTACATACTATTTCCCCCTAAAAGTTTGTTGATGGGGACTAAGAAAGGTACTCACAGAGGATCTTCTGGAAGAGGCCAAATATGCCTGTGGCTCTAGGGTTTCGAAATCAGCGTTATCCTTCTCTTAGGTGGACTACCTGTCGTCATGGCTACGAGCTCCACCTACCCGTTCCTACCGTGATGCCCAGTCACGAAGGGAGGTCAGCTTTGAAAAGAATCCGGACGGAGATTCGAACTGCCAACCCAACGACTGCGGGGCAACTGAACACTTCCCTACATATAAAAGTTATTTATATTTAAATAAGTATCTATTTATTAATTTAATAAGTAATATAATTTCACAAATTTCTACCAGTAGACTCCGTTTTTAGTCGCCGGGGACTCTAAATCTCACTATGTCGGTCGGTCGTTCGGTCTCCGTTTTGCTTTTTTATTGTTTTGGTAATAACATTGTAACTTTTTGTCCGATTTTAACGAAATTTGAAACCCTCTTTTGTTTTACATTTTCTTTGGAATTATATAATTACCATGGTCCTCCGAAGGTTAGCCTGGGAATTATTTTATTTTGGCAATAACATCATAATTATTCGGCCGATTCTAACGAAATTTAAAACGCTTTTGTTGTTTTACATTTTGTTTCGAGTGTTATAATTACCAAGGCTCTCCCATGGTTAGCCCAGGAATTATTTTGTTTTGGCAATAACATCATAACTAATCGGCCGTTTCTAACAAAATTTGAAACCCATATGTTGGTTTACATTCTCTTTCGAATGATATAATTACCAAGGTCCTCCCAAGGCTAGTCCAGGAATTATTGAAAGTTTTGAAAGTCGTAAGGTCATAAATCAGAATAAGTGAGAGCACGCGACTTTTTGGTCAGCAGACCTTGTTCTACTAACTTTTCAATACCAAGTTTGCGAAATTCGTTTGACTTTGATTTTAAAAAGTTATTTAAGGTTGATTCGACCTTTTTTGTGGTTGACATTATGTTCAGGTAATTTGCTAAACTCCTAAAAAAATAATAATGTCATGGGGCTAAATCTAGTGAATATGATGTTGCCTCATTAGTTCCCATCGAAATTGTTAAGCTTTTGCATGGTATCTTTAGCTAAATGGGGTCGCAGGTGGTCTTTGATTAAAGAACACTCTTCTTCTATTGATTAATGGCGGCCATTTTTCTTCAAGTGCTGCATGTAAACGGCCCAGATGAGCAGAGGAAATATTTTTGGGTTAATAAATTCAAAACGACTCTGCATTTCATATCCCACCAACTGCAGAAGAGAATCTTCAGTGGGTGAGAGCTCTCTTTCGGCAGCGGTTTATCTTTGAGACCAACGTTTCCCAAGCGAAAATTCTGAAATCATCTTTGACACTGGCTCGCACTAATTGTTCCTTTACCGTATAAACACAAACTTTCTGTTGTTAACTTTGCATTGTTATCTTTTCTAAACTTCCAAACGATAACGTTGCGAATTTGATCCTTTGATACCCATAATATTCATCATTTAAAGATAAGGCACATTAAGTTACCAATAATAATGCCGAGAAAATGACGACTGGTGTGTCTAAATATAAGCCTAGGCTTCGCATTCAATAGACTAGGCAATATAAAAAAGCCTGTTTTCGATTATATTTATATCCATAAAATAATGATAAACATGAAAAAATGTCTCATTACTTATGGGATGACACTATTACGTTCGTGTTTGTACTATTTGTTCGATTTTGTTCTTGGAGTTTTATAAACTTTATTCCTATTCTTTATATTTATTCACATTTTTTCATTCATGTCTCTTCCTTCATTCTCGTATGGGCAAAAATGCTCTAGTTTGTTATTAAAGTTTCCTTTTCTAAATAAAGTTTCATAACTGCAGCTCATATATTGGCCTTAGTGGGTGAGGCAGAATTCCACTAACGGCTTTCCTTGCGAGCTACGTCCGTTACCTTTCTGAGGCTTCTTAACGGCACGTACCTATGACAACCATTTGGCTTATCGCTTCTTCATCTATTTGTGGTGAGTTAATATAGGTCATTTATTTAGGTCACTCATAGATACAAAATTAGAACTTTCTCAGCGTGTATGACGCTGTTCTCCATTTATCCTAATAGCAAATAAAGTACTATATCAACGACCTCATTCTCAAAGCAACCCTCCAAAATTCTTATTTAAAATATTACCACAATGGGTGGGTCATTATAGAAGTCTTGTTGTTAATGGTAGAGGAAACTTGTAATAAATATAGTCCCTCCATCACCCTATTTTTAGGCCAATAGATGCAGCAAACGAAACAAATTATTGGTATAAACAACGGAATTGTGAAAGCCGTTTAGCAGTTTCTTATAAAAGTTCCCATAATAAAACGGCGGGAAAATAATGGAAATGACTTGAAATGACAATAATTACACTGTACAACAAATTTCACTTCCAAGAAAAAACATAGATTTCATGTACATTTTATTATGAAGTTGAGTGTGATAAATTCGAATTTGCCAACAACGATTTCCCCTCACGTAAAATTTTCTTGTAAATTGCCAATTTAATAATTATGCAATTGATACCGATTTCCACGATACCATAAATGTATTTTGCTTCCAAAGTCAGATTAAATGTGTCCATTGTCATTAATTCATGAATATATAATGAATCAGCATTTTTGTTAGCATTATATAACGTATAAACCTACATTTTAGTATTTAGTTCGTTTATAAGACGTATAGAGTGTGTCACTCTTCATTTTCCAGCAGAAGTCTGCCAGCATAGCAGGGCGGCTGTAGTACAGGAATAGCACATGAATGTCTAACTGGGCGAATAGCAGACTGAAGCTATGGATACATGATAGATTTCTTGCCTTTTTTGTTGCGATCTGCAGTGAAATAAAATAAAATCAGACTAAAAAGTGGCTTTGGCAATACTCGCATAAGTCTGGTTATTTTGTTTCTGCATTTTCTCTTTTTGTTTCAGTTCTTTTCTCTCCATGATTATCTTCCGTTTGGGGCAGTTTATAGCCATAGTCCTGTGAGGAACTGGCAGTTGATGCACTTCTTCATTTGTTCATTGCATTTTCTGAAGATATGGCCGACTTGAATGCACTTGGAGCATATCTTCTGATCCTTTTGGGGAAAATTCGTTGTTACGTGATCCTCTAGTGCATAGCAATGAAAACAAGTTTGGACGTTAAGGAATTTTTCCAATTTCATGTTGTCAGGAGGGATTCGCATCCCAAATGCTAGAATCCCATTTGAGAGCGCTTTGTTTGCCATTTCTGTCGTCGCGCACACGATCTTGAACACGTGTGTGTGGTTTCTAAATTTGATAAGGTCATTAATTTTGAGGTTTTGGTTTTCATTTTCAATCTCCGTGGTCAATTATTCTGGCGTGTGGGCTCCTACGCATTCGTCAATTTTTCTGCTGATGATTGATCGGCTTGCCAGTAGTTGCAGTGGTAATTTTGGGGTTAGTCCTATTTTGTTTAGGGCCGTTGTTCCTTTCGGGTAAACCAATTTTTCCACATCTTCCTGTTTGTGGCAGAGAGCCACATAACCGTTGGGGACGTCACGCAGCCTACATCGACTTTTAGGTCGATGTAGAGGGTTCTGATGAGATCTCCTCTCTCCGGCTTCTGTTTTCCTTGTTCTACCCTAAGCGGTAGTCTTTTATGTACCTTCATTTTTGTGGTGGGGGTCCATCCCCTCTTAAAAGAGGGGTGAGAGAGGGGGTTAAGCGATCATTGAGGATGATGCGCCTGGGTAAAAATTAATATTATTTCTCTCTTTTAGGTACCTCCGCAATGGGAGATTTTGGTGCGGTAGGGAAAAGGGTGCGAGAGACAAAAGATGAAAGGAAGGGAAATGAAGTCTTCTTCTTGTACTTGATAACACTTCTAGGTAATTGCTTTCTTTAAAAGCAATCTAGAGTCTCTATTCCTAGGAATGAGAACGAGGCAAACTCTTCTTCGGTTGAGAATGTTATGAAGTTTTGGCGGTCGTATGCTTTACCAAGCTTAACTTGCGTGGTGTATCATCGATCCGAGCGGCGAATTTTAGATTTTCATGAACAGGAGGCTGGACATATATTGCCTTAAATAGTGGAAGGAGGGATTAGACTACCCACCTCTGAACCTTAATTAGGGGGTACAAAAGGTTCAGAGGTGTGTAGTCTAATCTCCCCTCCCACTATTTGAGGCAATATATGCCCAGCCCCCTGTTCAATCCTGACTGTTCTGGTCGCCTGAGCAAGTCTGCTTACCGCTGTGTACCATATTTTGTTCTGAATTTCGCAAACTGAACTTTTGTGAAAGAAGTGATATTGTGCGACTCGCTTCGAGTGGTGAATATAAAAACTGGTTGAAAGTGAAAAAGCACGATACGTTTGAAAAGGTGGACCACTGGTATTAGATTTAGGAAGGCGAGGGGCGAAATCTTCACTCCTTCGTGGAGACAAGGACCGAAGCCTCAACTGGCCCACCCGCAAGCCTGAAGGAAGGAAACATTCAGGGAAAGTTATATAAAAGTACTTGGACATTGGCCCCTATTTTCTCTCTCCCACTCTCCTTTTTCTAAAACGCCTATAAGTGTTCACATATATTTATACATACCCATCCCCTATCTTGCAATAGGATGCAGGAGAGATGAGGGAGACTCTCTGCATCACTCATCGGGTCCTCTCGAAGGGCCCGAAACCGGACAGGAAAAAGGTTTTTGAAAAAGTATATGGATCCTTACACATCGCACTGGTTAGACTAATAGACTTGTATAATGGTTACTCGACCATTTGCGTGAGGGATGCCGATTGTGAAACCTTGACCTCAAGCAAAGCCGTTAAATGCCTAAAGACCATCAATCTAAAACTGACCACACCACTACAAATAAAAACACAGCGCAGCTTAATCTGCAGACGCCTTGACCCCTGGGTTGGGAGCCACTAGACAAAGGGCATTAAAGAGGAAATCGAACGGAACCTCCAATGGACAAAGGTAGCAGTGTTCATTAAGTTCAAACAATACACGCACGTATTTAAGGTTGTATTCGAAGAAACGGCTATGGCTCAAAAAGCTAAGGAAAATGGTCTACTTCTCTTCAACGTAAGAGTCTGCCCAGAACAGATGGAACGTGAGGAGTTTGTCGACCTTCAAATGTGCTTCCGCTGCTACAAGTACGGAAAACACACCACTTATAACTGCCCTGAGAAGGAAGAACTAACGCTATGCTCTATATGTGCCGGTCGCGACCATTTTTGGCGTGCTTGTAAGAATACCACCACCAAATGTTTAAATTGCGAAGGCCCCCACCGGACTATGTCTATGACATGTCCGGTCAAAAAACGGGAAATACAAAAACAAACCCAATTGAAACGCGAGCCAGAGGAGAAGAAAGCCAATTCGACTTACGCGAAAGTAGCAAAAGCTGCCATTGCCGAGAAAAAACAGACAGAAGACTTACCTACACATTGAAAACGAACATTCAACGAAAATAATGTGCTGCATTTAGTATGCACACATTGCTAACATTACAAGCCTAGGTAACTTTGACATGGAGGTCAATCGCATGCTCGTAAAGAACGGGTTGCAGGATATGTGGTTCCCCGAAAACTCTCCTTCAGAGGAGGTTATGGGAATAAGCATAGCCCCTCAATACCAAAAAACATGCCAAAACGTACCAGCACCACAGAACGCCGCCATCTCACGAGACCACGAGTAAACAAGCCTAAGGAAACACAAACAGCAAAACAGGTGCCACTTTCACCTAAAAATGATACCACAGTTACAACAAGCACAGATACACGCACCAACCAAGGAAGCAGTGCGACCCAAGGAGACCAGGTCTCCACGGTTGAGGAAAATCTCAAAAACTCGTGGCCCAAGGTCTACCTCCTCATCACGGGGGAAGGAACACCAGTTAAAATACCGCGCGAGAGGTTTCAACCTGAAATTATATGCCCCCGAATCGGCTCCCTTGCCAACCGAAATCGATTCCCGCGAAGTATCAGAGGGTCTTAGGACCGGAAGATACAAGTGGGAATGCTCAAATGAGGTTCTAGAGCGGCAGGTTGAGGAGGCTCTCGACCAGATTATGATCAAACAGAACACGGACTGCTTCCACACGATAACGGACACCGAATACAGAAAAAAAAGAAACGGCAGGGAGCGAACCCTGCCCAGTACACCTCATAGGGGTAAAGTAGATCGTGAATAAGCGTCTACTTTAATCCCCCACACTAGAGAACTAACATTACACAAAATGACCGACAGACTTACAATTATACACATGAATGTCGATGGGTGGGACGGAAAAGGTTCCATCTATGGCAATATTATGCGACAGAGTGACCCTGACATAATATCTATTTCCGAACACGGACTGACCGCGCAAAAACAATTAAAAATATCTCAATACGACGTCATTAGCAAGAATCATAGCCAGGAAAGGTATGACGGCTGCGCAATAGCCGTTAAAAAAGGATTAAAATACAGAACACTGGATGATTTAGATAAATCATACCTTGCCATTGAAGTAGGTACTACCCTAGGGAAGCTGGTCGTGGCCACGAGGTACCAACGCCCAAGACGTGGCTATGTGCCCATGCACAACCTCCTACAGATATTTAGCCATAAGAAAAACGTAATTTTTGCCGGAGATCTAAATGCAAGGTGTGCAGCGGCGGGGTATACTTCATACAAAAATGCAGGCAGAAACATCATGGTACTAGTTGATAGACAATATGTGACAAGGATCGGACCAGAATTTCCGACATACATAACGGAAAGAGCAGCAACGAAGCCTGATCAGGTTTCCATACAACTACTACATTGAACCGGGCCCCATCATTCCGAGTGTCCACCAGGCTATCCAAATTACAGTAAGAGTAAACCCCATTCAAATTGCAATCCCAGAACGCAAAAACTATAAAAAGGCGAACTGAGAAAGCTATAAAAATTACCTTCTAAATGATATCCCAGCAGACTCTTTTTTTGATGCCAATTTAGAAGAAATAGATGAGGAGCTGGATGAAATCACTGACTTCCTAATAAAAGCCGATGAAAAGAGGATTTCCCGTATTAAATATAAAACCCTTCCAGCTTCCCTCTGGACCCCTCCCATGAAAGCCTTGCCCAAGAATATAGGGACCTGTCCAATGTAGTAGCGCTGATAGGCCTCAACCACAATGCCCATAGAAGACTAAGAAAAATTAAAGACGAACTCCAGACACTAATTACGGACCAACAAATACCAATATGGGACAGACTGATAGAAAGAGTTGACATAGAAAGAGACACACACATTCTGGCAGACGTTTAAACGTATTAAAGGAAAACCCCCACAAAAAAGAATAACACTTATTCACGACGGCAAAGAAATTGACGAGACTGAAGAGATTGAGGAAATGTTTAGGATTTTCTGGTCTTCAATCTTCAAAATTACCCCAGAAGAAAATGACAACTACGACCACGAATCCAACGGCTAAACACACAAATACACAAAACCTCTCCTCATCATTGTGTGTCGCAGGAAAGAGTGATGGAGGACTATGGCAATAAAATAACTGCTCTAGAACTCTCCTTTGCTCTACAATCTTTTCGTCAAAGAGCACCGGGTACCACGGGGCTGACCCGGGAGAATTTCATCAAGGCCCCGGCTAAAGTTTGGAGTGGACTACTTAACATCATGTACGCCACTCTAAATACGGGCTATTTCCCTGATCAGTGGAAAGTGGCCAAAATGATTTTATCCCAAAATCGGGAAAGCTCCCGGAGTGCCCTGCCAACTTTTGACCGATATCTCTCTTAGAATTTGCCGGCAAAGTCTTCAAGAAGATACTGGCTAATAGAGTCAACTCCTTTCTCGACGAGGCCAACTTGCATAATAAGCATCAACACGGCTTCAGAAGGAAAAGAGAGACTGACACGGCACTAGCCGTTGTCACCGAAAAGCTCGCTAAAATCAAGTCAAACAAAAGGCATGCCGACCTGGTGCTCAGAGATGTCAAAAAAGCCTTTGATAAGGTTCGGAAGAGAGGACTACAATTTAAAATCCTTCAAGTAGGCCTCAACCCCATTCTTGAGAGGATTTTATGTGACTATATAATGGAGAGGAGAGCATACATTCATATCAAAGAACACAAAGGCCCCGAATTCGAGCTCGAAGCAGAAGTCCCACAAGGGGGTTGTCTTAGTCCCCTTTTATACAACATTTATACACGTGACTTACCACAACCTCTCTCCAAGGGTAGGATATACGTACAGTTCGCTGAAGACATATCGCAAATTTGTACCGCCGCTTATGTTCACAGGGAATTTATGGCTAGAAATACGGCTAGAGAGATATCCAACATCAACTCTTTCGAGAGGAAATGGAAGATATCAACTGTCGTAGAATGACCCTTGGCTTTGATCACTCTACGCTTTGACACCCTTTTAGTAGCGGTATGCTTTAAGGGGCGTGAGTTACTTCTAAGATGAAGTAGGCTTTGTTCTAAGAGTGCTATTTTAGTGGTTTAGTCCTTAAGGAAGAGCTATTTTTAAACACATAAGGATAAGAGGAAACACCAGAATCTACTAAAAATAAACATGTATTTTAAATTAAATATTACAAACCAACAGTAAAAGCATTTCTATATTTGGCCTCTAAGATTTTTCCATGACAAAACATAAACAAGTAGGCTTCCAATAAACAAACCAATTGCCAATTAGTATTTTTATCACGACCCTATTTGTTTAGCATAAAACATTAAATTAATGTACTGTCATCTACACACAAATATGACCTAGGTTCAAGAATAATGGTTTCTACTCTCCTTTAAAATGTGGGACGTACTAAACTTCTACTATCGCAATAGAGATATAAATGTTATTGTTAACTTACAGGTAGGTATTAGGGATTGCCAGATGTCGCTGGAGGACTTATCTCTCGCTTTGAAGTGGTGTGGCCGCTGGTTGAAATTTTCAAAGAGGGATTGCTTGAGATGTGAGAATCACTCGAGTGTGAGCGGCTTTGCTTTTCTTCAGTCGGACTTCTTTGCAGACGGAAAAGGCTTCTTCGGTATGGCACCGATATAAAATTTGACTATTTAGGTTAATACGGCCCTGAAAGGGGGGATCGATTTTCTCAATCTGATCCTATCGTTTCTCACGGAAATAGACTTGTATGGCTGAAGGATCGATCTTTACGAACTAATCTTTCTTCTGGTGAATCGACTTCTAATAATCTTCTTGTCTGGCCGATGGATCGATCTTCACGACCTAATCCTATTCTGGCGTATCGACTTCAGCTAATCCTCTTGTCTAGCCGATGGATCGATCTTCATGAACTAATCCACCTCTAGCGTATCGACTTCTGATAATCCTCTTCTCTTTCTTTGCGGGGCTTATATATAGGCGGATTGCCGCCCCATCTAAAGGGGGAAGTGACCAGGCCACAGATGCAAAAGGTGGGGGGGGGGGAGCGAATGGAGAGTTAGCATCTGGGGAGAGCGAGAATTCCTGAGGTGGCACTGGGGTGCCCAAGTCAGCTCGCAAATTATAGGCTCGCAACCGCACCGCTACTTGGCGTGCCTTCTGACTCGCACCGTTTTTTTTTCCTAACCACGGGTTTATGGGTCTCGTAGGTAATACGATCGTTAGAGCGTCGTTTAAGGACCTTAGGTGGTCGCCTTCAAACATATGTTAGCTCCAACTGCTCACAGCGGCGGGGAGATCACACATGGTAAGCATTTTCGCCGGCTATCTTTCCCACGCTTCTCCTCATGAAGGGGGAGGGGGCTTGAATGTACCTATACTCCTCCAGGATGCTTAATGTAGCCATTTCCTTGCATTTACCTCCATCCTTAAGAAAATAACGGGAGGGGGGGGGGTTCCAATCCGACGCTTACAATAATATACATGTGTAACTTACGGAACATTATATTATACAATAAATTCTAGTTCACTCGGGAATGCCTCGATAACATTTCACCTGACCTTACATTAATTCCTATATTACTGTGTTAACTTAGGATTTTCTTACCTACCACTAGGGGGTTACTCGCCCCTACTTACTTACAATTCTACTGATTTACACTTAACTTTGCTATAATACAATAGTTGGGCTGCTCCTTAATCGTCGACAGGGTTCCGACTTAACGAGTCGGCCATACAATTGTTGGACCCTTTTATATAGTGAATGGAGTACTGGTACTCCATCAAGAGAAAACTCCATCTCAGGAGTCTTCCATTCTTACACTTATTTTTACCTAAGTATGACAACGGTTTATGGTCGCATTCTAACTTGAACTCGCGCCCTATTAGATAATATTTGAATTTACCCTATGGACCATATTATGGCCAAAGCTTTGATTTCGATGGTAGCGTAGGCTTTTTCTCTACTCAACAGTTTCCTACTGACATAAGCTATGGGATAGGCTGTTTCGTCATCTTCGTATTGAAGCATTACTCCGCCTAACCCGTCCCGACTAGCGTCCGTGCGAAGGCCGAAGATCTTGTTGGGATTTGGTAAGCGAAGAATGGGCGCAGTTACGAGTTTTCCTTTTAGAACCTCCAACTGAGTTATTGCATGGGGGTTCCACGTGACAGGGTCTGACGCTGTCTTTTTTAACAAATCATTCAGTGGGGCCGCAATGGAAGCAAAGTGTGGTACAAAACGCCTATAGAACGAGGCCGCTCCCATAAACGATCGGAGTTGTTTCTTTGTTTTCGGCCGGGGCATCTTGACTATGGCGTCCACTTTTTCTTGCTGGGTAGTCAAGTGTTTTTGTCCTATTTTGAATCCCAGGTAGTCAATGGATTCGTAGGCAAAATAACACTTGGTCGGCCCGGCGGTTAGACCTTGCTCCTTCAATTTCTCCAGCAATGAGCGTAAGGCGTGTAAGTGTGACTCCCATGTACGGGTAGCTACGTACACGTTGTCGAAGTAAAACGACACGTCACTTAGTCCAGCGATAATTCGCCTCATCATCCTATTATAATTGCTACCGGCTGTAAGTAGTCCGAAGGGTAGCCTGGTAAACTGTAACAGCCCTCTCTCGGTCGCAAAAGCCGTCAGTTTTTTGGACTCCTTAGCGAGAGGTATTTGATAGTACGCTTTACACAAATCCAATTCGGTGATGAATTTAGCGTCTTCAAATAAATGGAGATTTTGATCCTATTAGTGGGATGGGCTCGGCGTTGAAAACGGTAACTGAATTCAATTTTAGGAAATCCACGCACATCCGAAATGATTGATCCGGTTTCTTAACCATTACTATGGGGGAGCAATAATCGGACTCCGATGGCTCTAAAATTCCCAATTTTAGTAAATTCCGGACTTCCTTATTGGAGGCTTCTCGTAGGTGGATCGGTAACGGATATGGTTTGCTCCGAACCACTGAATTAGTTTTTAGTTTTATTTCATGGATAAAATCCTTGGCACATCCGGGGTTTTCAGAAATGACTTCTGGGAATTCCATGAGCAAGTTCAACATTTCCGCTTTTTGTTGAATTTCTAAGTGGGGATTTATCTTTAAATCCCCCCGAGGGTCTTCCGGGGTAGGTGAGAGCGAGGGAAGTTCGTATTCCTCGTCTTGTTCCACACACACGGTGTGTATGACTTGCAGGGGCGTACCCGGGTAAACGGCATCCATCGGTTCTTCTTCGTCTAGAAGGGTAATATTCTTTATGCACGCGCGGCGGTGATATTTTTTTAGGATGTTTATGTGATAGGTTCTTCGCCCTGTTGGGGTATCTATCAAGTAATCGACTGGACCCCGTGCCTCGATTACTTCAAACGGTCCCTTCCACTGGGCCCATAACTTATTATTTTCGGTCGGGAGTAATAATAAGACTTCATCTCCTGCCTTTAATTTTCGAGCCTTTGCTTTCATATCGAAATAGTCCCGGTATTTGGCTAAATTTTTCTCGGCGTTCTCTCGAGCTAAGCCAGAGCAGTATTCTAGGCGCTCGCGCATATCCATCACGTAGGCGTAAGATGATTTGATTTCTTGCTCGAGCTTCGCGTTGGAAAATAATTCCTTAAGAATACTCATAGGACCTCGCACATTTCTCCCGTATAATAGCTCAAAGGGCGAGAATCCTAACGTCCGATGAGGTATTTCTCGGCAGGCGAAAAGGGCTGCAGGCAGGTATCTGTGCCACTGTGTAGGGTTGTTTTGACACAACTTCTTCAATATATTTTTGAGAGTCCCGTTTAATTTCTCGCAGATTCCGTTAGCGGCTGGATGAAATGGACTCGTACAAATTGGCTTGACTAACAGTAGTTTATTAAAATACTCCATCAATTCTGAGGTGAATTGGCGCCCTCTATCCGATAGAATTTCTTTAGGCAGGCCTACTCGTGCAAAAATTGAAATTAATGCTTCCGCGCAGGAAATAGTGTCAATCCTCCGTAGGGCCACGGCATCTGGGAACCGGGTGGCACAATCCACTAGGGTGAGGATGTAGGAGTGTCCTCCACTTGAAGGGGGGTGAATTGGTCCCACCAAATCAATTGCCACTCGAAAGAATGGTTCGGTTATAACGGGCACCTTTTGTAAGGGAGCGGGAGGTACCCGTCCTCTGGAGGGATCCTTCTGACACACGTCGCATGATCGGCAATAGGCCACAATTTCCCTGGCGGCCTGGGGCCAATAAAAGTGTCGGAATATCTGCTGCGCCGTTTTGTTGTGCCCAAAGTGTCCGGCTAATATTCCATCATGCGCGGTATTCAAAATTCTTTGCGTGTATTCTTGAGGTACACGCAGTGCTTTCTTGTTCTCCTTATCCTCCTCGCTGATAGTACGGTAGAGAAGTGAGTCTTCTACGATATACTGGATAGGCTTCTTTCCTTTCACTTGGAGAATTTCACCTTTAATAGCTTTCTCCCATAGAGGTTTAAGAGTGGGGCATTCCTTCTGAGCACTGGCGAAGGAAGTCAATTTGAACCCATTGTCTTCGAGGGTAATCCTCGGGGTCAACTTAGCAGGTTGCTCTTTCCTCTGGGCTTCTTGTGCCCGGGTGACTACTTGTTGGGCCACTTTTTGCTGGGGAATTAGGGGGTTTTGTCCGATTAGTACTGCGCAGAACTTAATCGGGGCTACTACCACGTCCGTCCAACCGGTGAAATATCTGCATTGTATATGACATCTCACGACGGGGAATCGATTGTCGCGTCCTAAAAAGTCGTGGACGATTGAGAATTTCTCATGGGCAGGGTTTACTGGGGGCAGCAACTTGTCGGATACCACTATGCACGTGCATCCGGTGTCTCTGACTAAAGTGGATACTCGGCACCCATTAACAGTGCCCTCTTCAAATTGTAGGCCGCCTGGCGAACTTTTGTTGAATAGAAAGTTTACCTGTTGCTGGGGCCCTTCGGATGTTGGCGCGGGGACGTAGGACGAATCAGCTTGTCCTGCTGGGATCGCGGCAGTCAGGTTTTGCACCTGTTGTCTCGAGGTCTCCCTCAGTCGGGAGTTCTGTGGGCACTGGAAACTCAGGTGACCTATTATCCCGCAGGTATAACAAGTGACGGGCTTCCTGGGATACGTGCCGGTATTAGGGTATGATCCTTGTGGAATCCTAACTTTTTTTGATTTTTTTCTCCTCCAAAATTTGGTTTATAAGTTCCTTTTGCGGCTGAGAACTTAAAGGGCTTCTTCTGTAAAGGCCTGGGTGGCGGCCCATTTTTCTTTGGAGAGGGAGCCTTCTCTTTCTTGTACTCCCTAGGATATAACCGATGATTTACCGCGTGGAGGTCAGCCTCGACCAGACACTCGTTGAAGGTAGAAGCTTTTCGGTCCTTAACGAATGCACGGATTTCCTGGGGTAGTGTACTTAGTAACTGATCTCTAAGCATAAAGTCGACGACCGCAGCGACTTCGTTCTCTACCCCTTCTGACTCCATCCAAAACTGTAGGCTTCGACGAAGCTCAAAGCCAAAATGTTTGTATGTTTGTCCAGGTCTTATACGAGAATGCCTGAACTTCATCCTATATTCTTCCGGGTTAAGGTTTGTTGCTGAGAGAAGTTCGGCTTTGAGAGTGGAATAGTCCACAGTCGCTTCTGAGGGTAAAGATACGAATATCTCTCTCATCCTACGATTGAGTAGCGGTAACAGTCTGGCGACCCCATCTTCTTCTAGGTCCCAATTATTGACTTCAAATATTTTCTCAAAATGGGAGAGATATAAGCATAAATCTTCTTCGTCCTTGTACTCCGGGAGTTTCATGCTGGCCGCTGGTGACACTCCTGTTCTAGATGACACTGACCGCACCTCTAACTCGTCTTTGCTAAGAGCTCTTTCGTGGGCCCTTATCTTCTCTCTTTCATCAGCTTCCATTTTCGCCTTTTCTCTTCTTTATTCTCTTTCGTTTCTCTCTTTCTCCTGAATAAACGAACTCAGATGGGTTCCTTCCAGTCCGCGGCTTTGATCTTGCTTCCGATAAAGGTCAAACAATGCCATCACGCTTATGTCAGTCATCTACCTTGTTTTTAATCAAGCCTGACCTATTCCACCACCGAAACTTACCACTTGGCCTAACAATTTCCTTTAGATGGTATCCACCTCTAACTTTACCAATTTCCCACTCGTCAAATATTCTATTATTCCTGGTGTTCCTTTTATGTGTTAGCTCTTCCTTAAATAGACACTGCTGGGTTCTTTCTAATATAAAACCTCTAGACCTGACACCACTTTTATAATATGTCGTAGAATGACCCTTGGCTTTGATCACTCTACGCTTTGACACCCTTTTAGTAGCGGTATGCTTTAAGGGGCGTGAGTTACTTCTAAGATGAAGTAGGCTTTGTTCTAAGAGTGCTATTTTAGTGGTTTAGTCCTTAAGGAAGAGCTATTTTTAAACACATAAGGATAAGAGGAAACACCAGAATCTACTAAAAATAAACATGTATTTTAAATTAAATATTACAAACCAACAGTAAAAGCATTTCTATATTTGGCCTCTAAGATTTTTCCATGACAAAACATAAACAAGTAGGCTTCCAATAAACAAACCAATTGCCAATTAGTATTTTTATCACGACCCTATTTGTTTAGCATAAAACATTAAATTAATGTACTGTCATCTACACACACATATGACCTAGGTTCAAGAATAATGGTTTCTACTCTCCTTTAAAATGTGGGACGTACTAAACTTCTACTATCGCAATAGAGATATAAATGTTATTGTTAACTTACAGGTAGGTATTAGGGATTGCCGGATGTCGCTGGAGGACTTATCTCTCGCTTTGAAGTGGTGTGGCCGCTGGTTGAAATTTTCGAAGAGGGATTGCTTGAGATGTGAGAATCACTCGAGTGTGAGCGGCTTTGCTTTTCTTCAGTCGGACTTCTTTGCAGACGGAAAAGGCTTCTTCGGTATGGCACCGATATAAAATTTGACTATTTAGGTTAATACGGCCCTGAAAGGGGGGATCGATTTTCTCAATCTGATCCTATCGTTTCTCACGGAAATAGTCTTGTATGGCTGAAGGATCGATCTTTACGAACTAATCTTTCTTCTGGTGAATCGACTTCTAATAATCTTCTTGTCTGGCCGATGGATCGATCTTCACGACCTAATCCTATTCTGGCGTATCGACTTCAGCTAATCCTCTTGTCTAGCCGATGGATCGATCTTCACGAACTAATCCACCTCTAGCGTATCGACTTCTGATAATCCTCTTCTCTTTCTTTGCGGGGCTTATATATAGGCGGATTGCCGCCCCATCTAAAGGGGGAAGTGACCAGGCCACAGATGCAAAAGGTGGAGGGGGGGGAGCGAATGGAGAGTTAGCATCTGGGGAGAGCGAGAATTCCTGAGGTGGCACTGGGGTGCCCAAGTCAGCTCGCAAATTATAGGCTCGCAACCGCACCGCTACTTGGCGTGCCTTCTGACTCACACCGTTTCTTTTTCCTAACCACGGGTTTATGGGTCTCGTAGGTAATACGATCGTTAGAGCGTCGTTTAAGGACCTTAGGTGGTCGCCTTCAAACATATGTTAGCTCCAACTGCTCACAGCGGCGGGGAGATCACACATGGTAAGCATTTTCGCCGGCTATCTTTCCCACGCTTCTCCTCATGAAGGGGGAGGGGGCTTGAATGTACCTATACTCCTCCAGGATGCTTAATGTAGCCATTTCCTTACATCAACCAATGCCCCAAAATTCAAAATAATTCCCATGATTCGCAAGACCTTCAACGATATACGTGTAGAAGGGGAGTGAATCCACTACTGCCTGGAAGGGACGGTTCTTGGGCTCAAAATCACCACAGGGGGCTACAAGAGTCATATCGAACGAACAGTCACGAATAGCAAGGGAGATTTGAGGGATTTCTATAGGTTCCGTAACCTAAATCCCTCAAACAAACTCAAGATATTCAATGCGTGCATTCGCTCGAGACTCCTGTACCACACCAGTGCCGCTGAACGCGAGTGCCAAGACCCACATTGCGAAACTACAAGTCATCCAGAACAAGACGGTTTTACTTATTACAAACACCCGAAGAAGAGAACATAAACGACAGAGGGAGCTCCACGACTCGGTTGGATTATCTCCGATCAACGTGGCGCTCCACGAGAGAGCTAAGAGGATCTGGCAAGCCATTGGCGCCCGCTTGACCCCTGAATTCTCTCGTACACACTTAGACATCGAGGTCGACCGACAAATAAGACCATTCAAGAGCAGTAAATTACAGTCTGACGGTGACGTGATTCCAAAATACACTTGACAAAACCGACAAAAGACAGAAAACGACGACCAGTGTAATGTGCAAGTTTCTTTAGTAAAAATAAAATCCCAAATAAATTCAAACTTTGCAAAAATTTAAATAAAACAAAAATAAACTTTTTCAAAACCCCACAGCGGGAATAAAAACCCCGCCTCAAATAAAGGTTTGAATGCCAAAAGATCATTAAGATCTAAATAATTCAAAATTAAATTAACCAAATTAATTTAATTGAATAAACTACAAATTTTATAGTTTATTAAATAAAAAACAAAAAAAACAAACAAAATTCATCCAAAACATAACATAACAGAGATACCCTTTCACCAGGGACCTATCTATTCTGTCCCCTACACATCATCTATTCTTTAAATTCACTCTATTTCACAACTTTCATTTCTTACTTTTTCTCTCTAACTCTTCCTAAATCTCACCACTTTTTTATGTCCAATGTCCCTGTTCATTCCTTGAAAAGGCCTTTAAAAATAAAGACGAAAGCGCTCGGAATCGTTTTTCACTTTTTCTTTGTGGGTGTATCTGCATAACTTTGACTCACGTGCACTTTGTGAGCTTTTTTCACAACTAAAGAAATATTGAGTATAATTTCATGAATTTCATAGGTTAGGTTGACAAATTTACCTTAGAAACACTCAATTAAAATTATATCAAGTTTATAACTTTTAGAGTTGTCAGTTTCGGCCCAATCCTGTTTGCATTCAATCCCTACGGAACCATCATTGTATTTAAAGTAAGATGGTAAATTACGAGAAACTGGAGGGTCTCAAAAAGTTACGGATGTTATATTCATGATTTACGCAAAAAAATAGCCCTAGAAAAGGTTTTTCTCATTTCCGTTTTTTTTTATTGTTATACAGTGTTAATGATGATTTTGGGTGCCATTTTTAAGATATTGTTTTCATATTTTAGGATAATATTTTTTCACGGAATATATTTGATTTACGATTATTTTTTTTATATTATTTCGTTTTACCGTTTTCCTATTTTTCACTTGAAGGTTAAAATTGTGGCTGGCCAAAGCAACATCAAGGGTTTATCGAACGAGCTTCTCCTTGAGATATTTGAAGTGTTAGTCAATTCTACATCAGATTTGTTATCACCTGAGTCGAAAAATCATTCTCGCGTCTACTGAGTTCAAGCAACAATGGGCGTAGTCGTTTGATGGATGGACTCTCAACTCGGGTTTATTTTACGGTTGTCATATGGTGTAGTGACCCATGTTCAGAAACTAAGTTAAATTGCAGTTATCCATTAAGATAAAATCGGACGTGCTAATTTGTGGTAAATAAATTACTAAAACAACTCAGATAACAACACAGGTGTTTTATTTTTATCTATTCTCGTCGCCAAGTCTCCGTTTTCGTATCCGTTTCTTATCCATTTTCAAAAAGCTCACACGACAGCCGTTATTCTCTCGGTCGCCACTTCGCTGCTCTTTGAAGCCAACCAAGCCTTGTTCAGTTCTCAGACTAATATTTTTAAGGGGAAATCATTTATATTTTTAAGGAGAGATCATTTATATTTTTCAGGAGAAATCATTTATATTTTTAAGGAGAGATCATTTATATTTTTCAGGAGAAATCATTTATATTTTTAAGGAGAGATCATTTATAATTTTAAGGAGAGATCATTTATATTTTTCAGGAGAAATCATTTATATTTTTAAGGAGAGATCATTTATATTTTTAAGGGGAAATCATTTATATTTTTAAGGGAAAATCATTTATATTTTTAAGGTGAGATCATTTATATTTTTAATGGGAAATCATTTATATTTTTTAGGGGGAATCATTTATATTTTTAAGGAAAAATCATCTTTATTTTTAAAGGGAAATCCTATATATTTTTAAGGAGAAATCATTTATATATTTAAGGGGAAATCCTTTATATTTTTAAGGTGAAATCATTCCTATTTTTAAAAGGAAATAATTTATAATTTAAGGGAAATCATTTATAATTTTAAGGGGAAATCATTTTTATTTTAAGGGAAAATCATAGTAGAAGGGATGATTCTCAGAATTAATATTTATGATAATAAGAATCTTATAGATAGCCTTAAAACCAGGGACGGATGAAAGCCTCCCACAAAATAACCGAAAGAAGTGAATAAAAACCGAAGAACCGTAAATAATAAGCATCAAATAGGTAGCATTAGAACTAGGAATGAAAAACAGCCTTCCCAAAATAACCGAATGAACTGAATGAGAACCAAAGAACCGTAAGAACAAATAAAAATCTTATAAGTAGCCTTAGAACTAGGGATGGAAGAAAGCCTACCCCAAATAACCGAAAGAACTGAATGAGAACCAAAATAACAAAGAAGCATCTTATAGGTAGCCTTAGAACAAGGAACGGAATAAAGACATCCCAAAATAACCGAAAGAAGTGAATGAAAACCGAAAAACCATAAAAAAATAAGCAGTACCCTTAAAATTAGGAATGAAAGACAGCCTTCCCAAAATAACCAAATGAACTGAATGACAACCAAAGAACCGTAAGAACAAATGAGAATCTTTTAGGTAGCTTTAGAACCAGGGACGGAAGAAAGCCTTACCCAAATAACCAAAGGAACTGAATGAGAAGCGAAAGAACAAATAGGCACCTTATAGAACCAAAAGAACAAATAATTAAATAGTAGTAATTACTCTCTTTAATTTCCAACCCGCTTATCTGCTATCAAAAGATTTAGAAGATTAATTTGTTTGTTTGATGTGTATAATAAAATGTCTAATTACTCTGAAATAACTTTATCTAAATAAAGAACCCAAACTGATACTTTCCTATTATCGACAACCATTTTTATTAGTAAAGGTTTAATTTAGGTTAGGTTGAATTACTGGTGCTTTGTATGATAGTGCCCCATAGTTTGTGTTCTACGTTAAAATGATTCATAGGTTTAAAAGAAAACAACTACATATATCTGAAGTGTATTCCAAAAAGAAAAAACAACACGAAATAAGACGGTGACTCCGGTATATTCAAAGATATACCGAAAAAACGTAGTAAATAGTCTTTCAATTATACTTTTCGTTTCATTATATTTTTTATCGAACTCTTTAATACTTTTAATGCCTTTTGTACATTTCAATACACACACCTGCTCGAGTAGGGGAGAGGGGGTGTTTTGTAAGCGCCTACAAAACTCGATTGTACCCTAGTACTGGTAAGACAACCAATTAAAGAAGTCCTTGCTAAATTAGTCAGGGCGACCCGTGACTACAAAAGGGGGAGGGGCTATTTCGAATTAATTGCTCTGAGATCAGTCGATGGAAATTAAAAAAAAATAAAAATTATAAAGCGAGTTGAGGTGAAATTTGCAATATCGAGTCTTTATTTAATTCCGATTATCAATACTTTCTATGACAAGTGTATAGATACAGCTCATTAAAATGGCTGGTAGACGAAACACTCTATGTCGAAGATATAGATAGAGCTCACTAAAATATCCCGGTAGAAGATGCTTTCTATGGCGGGTGTATAGATGGAGCTCACTAAAATATTCCGGTAGACGATGCTTTCTATGGCGGGTGTATAGATAGAGCTCACTAAAATATTCTGGTAGACGATGCTTTCTATGTCGAGTGTATAGATAGAGCTTACTAAAATATTCTGGTAGACGATGCTTTCTATGGCGGGTGTATAGATAGAGCACACTAAATATTCCGGTAGACGATGCTTTCTATGTCGAGTGTATAGATAGAGCTTACCAAATATATTGGTAGACGATGCTTTCTATGGCAGGTGTATAGATAGAGCTCACTTAAATATTCTGGTAGACGATGCTTTCTATGTCGAGTGTATAGATAGAGCTTACTAAAATATTCTGGTAGACATTGCTTTCTATTGCGAGTGTATAGATTAAAGCTCATTACAATGTCCTGGTAGACGAAGCTTTATATGGCGAGTGTATAGATAGAGCTCACTAAATATCGTGGTAGACGAAGCTTTCTATGAATATGGTATAGATAGATCTCACTGAAATGATAATAAGGAGCAACATTACTTGTTGGTGATGGCACCTGATCGAGGCGTCATAAAACAATTCAAGAATTGACAAAGAATTTAATTGCTTGGGTTGTATAACCCGCAGGGCGAAGAATGTTGTTGCAAATGCGGTTTGTTTTCAATTATATTTGATTTTTATTGAAAAGATAATGAGGTATAGCCAACGAGAGAAAGTTCACTATAGATCTTTAAAAAATAAGTGGTTGTAAAGGAAGCAGTGAAGTTAGGGGAAGTAAAAATGCGTGGAAGATACATATCTCAAAGAGGCCTCATCAAGACTAATCGGACTATTAAGAAAGGACACGCAGCTCTCTTGAGCTTTCTTCCTTATCACTATAAAAATGGTTGTGTGCCCTACATACCCCTACATTTGAAGCTGACTCTACCTTACTTGAGGAAGTTGGGTAGGTTGTGGCGAATAAGGCACACTCTTGGTTATGGAATCTTCCTCTTAATTCCACTTTTCTAACTTCACCACTTATATTATTAACCTCTCCTCACAAACTATCTTGGGGAGATGCTCTCGTTGGTTTTCGCTTCTTAGTTTGAAGTGACTCAAAAAAGAGTCAAATTCCATTCGAGAATTCTTGGCATCGAAGTCACCTACGCAGAATCTCCCGGGCTAAGCCCCCTTCCCCCCAGGTGTGTGCCAGGAAAAACGATCAGATAGAAACGCATGCTAAAAACAAATGGAGAGAACAATAGCAATGTAAAATGAAAGCGGAAGTTGCTGGATTTAGGAAATTCATTTATCTTACATACTACCGCTAGCGATGACGTAATTTTAAACCTCAATATCGAAGCGACAAATTCAGTGCTCTCAGTACTCAGGGATCAAGATAAGAGAGCCAGAGAGATAAGAGCACGCTATACTTAGTTAATTTAGGGAGTGCCCATTTTGAATAGGGGTTAGTGGGAGCACTTATCTTTACTTGATAAATTTTGGGAGTGCTCATCTTTGCTACTGGTCTTTAGGAGTGCTCATCTTCGCTACTGGTCTTTGGGAGTGCTCATCTTCGCTACTGGTCTTGGGGAGTGCTCATCTTTGCTACTGGTCTTTAGGAGTGCTCATCTTCGCTACTGGTCTTTAGGAGTGCTCATCTTCGCTACTGGTCTTTAGGAGTGCTCATCTTTGCTACTGGTCATTGGGAGTGCTCATCTTCGCTACTGGTCTTTAGGAGTGCTTATCTTCACTACTGGTCTTTAGGAGTGCTTATCTTCGCTACTGGTCTTTGAGAGTGCTCATCTTCGCTACTGGTCTTTGAGAGTGCTCATCTTCGCTACTGGTCTTTGGGAGTGCTCATCTTAGCTACTGGTCTTTGGGAGTGCTCATCTTCACTACTGGTCTTTGGGAGTGCTTATCTTCGCTACTGGTCTTTGGGAGTGCTAATATTCGCTACTGGTCTTTGGGAGTGCTCATCTTCGCTACTGGTCTTTGGGAGTGCTCATCTTCGCTACTGGTCTTTAGGAGTGCTCATCTTCGCTACTGGTCTTTAGGAGTGCTCATCTTCGCTACTGGTCTTTAGGAGTGCTCATCTTCGCTACTGGTCTTTAGGAGTGCTCATCTTTGCTACTGGTCTTTGGGAGTGCTCATCTTCGCTACTGGTCTTTGGGAGTGCTCATCTTCGCTACTGGTTTTTGGAGTGCTCATCTTCGCTACTGGTCTTTGGGAGTGCTCATCTTCGCTACTGGTCTTTGGGAGTGCTCATCTTTGCTACTGGTCTTTGGGAGTGCTCATCTTTGCTACTGGTCTTTTGGGATGGCTCATCTTTGCTTGATCATATTTAGGGAGTGGTTGTGTTTACCTAGTCAATTTTGAGAGTGCTAATTTTGTACTAGTTTTAGGTTCGAGCTCCTCCTATCTTTACGTAGTCAATTTTTTGAGTGCTCCTGTTTGCTAGTTGGGGATGTTTATCTTTACTTGGTCGAGGAGAGATTCAATGAGAAAATAGATCATAATTTTAAACTTAATGATATCCCAGAATAAGGGTGGAAGAAGGGGATAGATCCCCCCAAAACGAGTGTTTTACTCTGATTTTAGAGAAAATCTTCACTTTGAAAAGGTTAAATAAAAGGGTACATACTTGCCTTGACGCCCCTTTATACGACTTGCCTTGAGGCCCCTTTATACGACTTGCCTTGAGAGCCCTTTCATACGACTTGCCTTGAGGCCCCTTTATACGACTTGCCTTGAGGCCCCTTTATACGACTTGCCTTGAGGCCCCTTTATACGACTTACCTTGAGAGCCCTTTCATACGGGTGTTATTTCAAGGAAAGGAAATGGATTCTGAGTGGAGAATTGTGGGCTCGAATTGAAGCGAACCTATCAGAAATAAATGAAATTAACGTTCAACAATGAACCCATGATTTTAGAGCTGAAATAGGATATCAGTGGAATTGATTTTATTTCAGAAAGTTTAACCCCCTCTATTACCCTTTGCTGGGTCTAAGCAGGCGCGGAAAGTTGTGCGGGAGATTTAAAAAAGGCGCATAAGACGACTCGAGAGAGGACGAGTTTCTCTTGGGACATTGAGGTTAGGAGGTCGTGGGGCTCCTGAAGGTATGAGTTGAGGCAGGAAAATTATCCCTGCTACACCATCTAACACCCCGCGGGGAAAATGAAGAGGGATATTTAAAAACTGCTACATCAAATCCATATATAAAATCCTGGGGACCGCAAACCGCATTTTGAGTCGATCAGGGACTTTCATAACACCAGATGACCTGAGCGCATAAGACTATCTAATGTAACAATTAATTCCTATGTTTACAATTAGTCGTCCAAAAGGTGTCCACTAAATATGGAACGTAAAAAATAAATTAATAACTTTTAAAAACTAATCCCACAGAAAAATTACATATATTATCAAAAAGAAGAAAGATTAAAACTTAGTGATTTGTCTTAATTTTATAAATCATGTATTTTAATTGATCTAAATCAGGCAAAGAACATTCATGTCACATGAGTCTTACATAGAATCAGATAAAACGTCAAATTAACCAATTTTGTAATTGGGCAAGAAATTCATGTCCGTTGATTATCTCATATTGATAATACGCGCAAAGAAACAGAAACCATCTAAACCCTTGAATTTTCCTCCCATATTAATAATTAATATGAGAGGAAGATTTAACACTATATAAAATTATTTTATATAGTCTGAATTTGATGAATAGGCCTAATTGGAATCGGAAATGAAGCTCATTCGCTTAGCCCTGGTAAATAACCGACTGAAGCGATGACGTAATGAATATATTCATGACGTCATACTTGCGATCCATTAGTACAAGCGGGATCGATGTGGTTAAAAATTGGAGCGGGATGACCTCTATAACCTTTTTCAGTCGTGGGTTGGAAGAAACTTGCACTTATTTCCTCCTGTTCATTCCAAGAATCAAAAGGCTCGGATTAATTATCCAAAGAATGCCGTTTTACAACTAGCAAAGTCCTTTTTATATTTTCTTTCTTGAAGTGAAAGTAACTGATAAAGTGACCCTGATATAAGCCATTGTCCATGTTCATTTTAATTCAGGGCTTCTTTAATGTTTATACAAAGCGCTGTGGTTTCTACTCCCGATCTGGGTTTTCTGCCTTTGACCCGTTTCTCAGTAGCAACCATCAGTTTTTGTCGAGTGGTTCGAACCACAGGTCACTGAAGAAAATGGCAGCCGCCGGGATGTCGAAGCGAATCGAACTCCATCTCGTGTCAAGCCACATCCAATGTGGCTTAACTTCACTCAAACTGCCAGTAGTGCTTCCACTCAACTATGCCCGCCTCGAGTAGAGAGCCGAGGAGATTTATGGTCACTGTGGGTTTGGGTAGAGTGGGGTTTAAGTACATCTGAACCTCTCTCCGGTCCTTAACACTTGAATTAATCTCAGTGCCTAACTTCAACACTTCATTTTACGAAACTCTTTTAAAAATCTTTCATCCGTAGATAGATTAAGAAAAAAAAAAAATCCAAGAATAGTTATGTGAAATGAAAGATGAAAGCGCGAATCATAAAAAAGATCTGGCAAAATTGACACGCCCATTAATTTACAAGAATAATTAAAAGAATGTGTAGTGTCTGAGAGATTGAGAATTGAGAAACGAACTGGAATGATATTGTGAGCATCAAAGGTGACATGGATTGGGGGAGGGGCTGAATGGGGCTTTTAAGACGGGTATGTAACCTGGCTGTAAGAGATGCGACATGACATATCGCTTCAACTGGTCTGGGTTCAACCTTGACTGTAGGAAGGGCTACAGCACATTTGGCCGGGAATGAACAGTGGAGGGACGAGATGGTACAAATCAGAAAGCCTCATCGCTTTGAAGGGTCGACATAGAAAAGAGATAGGTAGCTTTATTCTTAGTATGGCATAAGGGGGGCGGAAGGGAAGATTATTATGAGTGTGTTGATAAGCACTAACCACACGGTTTAGGAAAAAGGTTTAGAGATTTAAGAATTAATATTTGTGAAAGATTAGAGTTCAGCTTCTTTGATCTATTAAATAACTTCTTTTTGTAACGATGCAATAATGAATTCTTTGAGAAAGTCATGAATAACCTTTTTTATTAGTCACGAATGATTTTTTTAAAAAGATTCAAGCTGAATTTCTTTGCTGGATTAAAGGACGACTTATATTTTAAGATTAATAATGACTTACTTGAAATTCAAAAATGTTTTCTTTGATTGATTAAAGAATGAGTTATTTAGGACATTCAAGAAAAGCTTTTTTTGATACACTAAAACCTAGGTTATTTGATGGATTCGAACGATATTAATTTGTTCAAGATTCAAAAATGACTTCTTTGAGTAAATAAAAAAACTTTTTCAGATATTGGAGGATTCTTTTTGAGAGAATCAAGTATGACTTCTTTGAGAGATTCATGGATGTCTTCGTTGAGAGTTTAAGAAAAAATGACTTCTTTGAGAGATAAGAAAAAAATGTTTTTTAAGAGATTTAAGAATGATTTTTTTTTAGATTATAAATGACTTCTTTGAGAATTTAAAGAAAGACTTCGTTGAGAGAATAAGAATGATTTTTTTGACACAACTAATGACTTCTTTAATATACTCAAGCTTAACTTCCATAGTATATTTAAGAAAGATTCTTTTTTTGGAGATTAAATAATGAATTATTTGAGAGATTCTTGAATAACTTATTTGATTGATATAATATTTTTTTTTGAAATTCATGAATGGCTTGTTTGAGTGATTATAAAATCACTTATTTGAAAGATTAGTGAATTACTTTTGACATATTCACGCCTGACTTCTTTGAGAAATTCGAGAATGACTTCTTTGAGAGATTAAAGAATGGCTTGTTTAGCGACTCAACAATGTTTTCTTCGAGAGATTCTTGAATGACTTCCTTGATAGATTCAAGTTTAAAATTCTTTTATAAATTAAATAATGATTTTTTATGTTCCAATAAATAGGTAGTAATTTGAGAAATTCATGAATGTCTACTTTTAAAGATTTAAAAAATATATTGATTTAAGAATGAATTCCTTGAGAGATTCAATAAGTTATTTCCTGAAGTCAAGCAAAACCTCGTTAAACAAAATAACTTCCTTTGTTATAGTCAGTAATGTTTTCTTTGCAAGATTCAAGAATGACTTCTTTGATTAATTTAAGTATAATTTATTTGTTAGACTAAATGATTTTTTCTTTAGATTCAGTAATGTTTTCTTTGCAAGATTCAAGATTGACTTAGTGAGGGAGATTCAATAATGACTTCTTGGATGAATTCAAGCATAACTTTTCCATTAATTTAAATAAGTTCTTTTTGAGATTTTTTGATGTTTCTTTGCAAGATTCAAGAATGACTTCTTTGATTAATTTAAGTATAATTTATTTGTTAGACTAAATGATTTTTTTTAGATTCAGTAATGTTTTCTTTGCAAGATTCAAGATTGACTCAGTGAGGGAGATTCAATAATGACTTCTTGGATGAATTCAAGCATAACTTTTTCATTAATTTAAATAAGTTCTTTTTGAGATTTTTTGATGTTTCTTTGTGAGATTCAAGAATGACTTCTTTGATTAATTTAAGTATAATTTATTTGTTAGACTAAATGATTTTTTCTTTAGATTCAGTAATGTTTTCTTTGCAAGATTCAAGATTGACTTAGTGAGGGAGATTCAATAATGACTTCTTCGATGAATTCAAGCATAACTTTTCCATTAATTTAAATAAGTTCTTTTTGAGATTTTTTTATGTTTCTTTGCGAGATTCAAGAATGACTTCTTTGATTAATTTAAGTATAATTTATTTGTTAGACTAAATGATTTTTTTAGATTCAGTAATGTTTTCTTTGCAAGATTCAAGATTGACTTAGTGAGGGAGATTCAATAATGACTTCTTGGATGAATTCAAGCATAACTTTTCCATTAATTTAAATAAGTTCTTTTTGAGATTTTTTAATGTTTCTTTGCGAGATTCAAGAATGACTTCTTTGATTAATTTAAGTATAATTTATTTGTTAGACTAAATGATTTTTTTTAGATTCAGTAATGTTTTCTTTGCAAGATTCAAGATTGACTTAGTGAGGGAGATTCAATAATGACTTCTTGGATGAATTCAAGCATAACTTTTTCATTAATTTAAATAAGTTCTTTTTGAGATTTTTTGATGTTTCTTTGTAAGATTCAAGAATGACTTCTTTGATTAATTTAAGTATAATTTATTTGTTAGACTAAATGATTTTTTTAGATTCAGTAATGTTTTCTTTGCAAGATTCAAGATTGACTTAGTGAGGGAGATTCAATAATGACTTCTTCGATGAATTCAAGCATAACTTTTCCATTAATTTAAATAAGTTCTTTTTGAGATTTTTTGATGTTTCTTTGCGAGATTCAAGACAAGAATGACTTCCTTGTGATATTCAACAATGATATATTCGTTAGATTATATAACTCATTTTTTAGATTCAATATCTTTTTCTTTACTAGATTCAAGAATGACTTACGTGATAGATTAAAAGTTACCCCTGAGAGTTTCAATAATGACTTCTTTGAAAAATTCAAGTATGCTAGAGTTAGGAGTCTACGCAACAGCCCAGCCTTTGTTAATGTTATATGCTTTAAACTAACAACAAAAACCAATGATATTCCCGCCCATCAACATTAATACTTATTTACAATTATTTGAGCTTCTTTATTTAAACATAAAACAATATGTTGCAACATACTAAATGTAACTCTATATGATAACACTCCTGCCAGCCTACCGTTGATTCGTTTCCAGGCATCGGCCTGATACATCGTATATAAAGATGTCAGCCTTATTTGAGATATGGCATTCATAGCATTTGGGAATATGTGTGTATATGGGAATCTATCAAGTTCAATACTAAAAATTATTCTAAATTATTTTACTTCCTTAAGATGAATAGCAAAAGAATGTCACAAGAGACTAAAAGGTGTCTCTTCTAATGGCAAGGCTTGTGCCATTTTCATATTCATTTAATTCGCATAGTCAACCTGTACATCACCTGAACAGATATTAACTTCATGTAGAGTATGACTGTCTGCGTGTATTAGGGTAGGCATTAAATAATAATATAATCTTCCAAATCTAAGACAAGCTTCAACTAATTTGGGGCGAGAGGTTTAATTGTAAGTATTCGGCCGCAAATAAATAAATTATTTGAGGCTGAAACAATCACAATTTGATCATTTTATCATTATAATTTATCCCCAAAGTTTTTGAATCCTACTAAGAACAATTTAGGTAACCGATGGAAAAAATCCAGAAGAAATACTTAATTCCTTATCTTTTTTCCTATTTTGTCTCCATTTAATTGTCTTTTATTTAAAATAGAATAATCGATTTTTGAGAAAAACCCAGAAGAGACAATGGTTTTTTTTGTGCTGCCGATTTTAATTTTAGTTCATTACACAGAGACATGCAATTGACTCATCTATTAACTTCTTGTTCTTTAAAGCGATATGAAACCACATTGTTTCAAAGCTTTTGAACATAAAGCCTTATATAAGGGTATAAGAATCTAAAAGTATGTATTTTATGATCATGATAACACGTTTTTATAACAACGCAAGAATGTTTTGTGCACATAATGAGTTATAATCATTTTCGTATTGGATATAGGGATTAATTTAAATATGTGGATGGATGAAGCGAAAAGGTACTATTTACTTCTGCAGGTAAGGCACTCATGTTTTTGTTGGCTACCCATAAAACTATCATTATTATCAGCAGTAGTAGAGATAAATAAAAAGATGTTTTTGGCTCAGTAACGAAGTTGAAATCATCTTCAATACAGAGGGAAGAAAAATATTCTATGAAGGTTCGATACCAAGAAGAGATATTCACTTAATTACCGCCTTCATTGTGCAGAAGAGGTTATAAGCTTGTTTGGGGTGATTAAATTCACTAACACAGTGTTGGGGCATTAAAACAATTCAGTTATTGTATTGCGTGCTTAATATAATTTCGATTATATGTAATAGGAGAGCGTCTCTATATTTATCCCATTGTGCACATCTCAAGTCTCATAAGAAACTGTCTTAGATGTAAGAGGTTTTGCTTTTTTGCTGGAAGGTGGATTGAGGTTGCAAGTGAGATATCACTTTATCTAATCGTATTAATATACAAAATTACAGTTTTCCGCACGGTTCCTCTCAAGCACATCCAGGAGAAATGTTTGTTTGCATAGGTAGGTTGAGACTTTGGAGGTACTTTACTATTCAGCCCTACAAGAAAATAGTATCTTGTAGTCCAAGAAATATATGAAAACTGACTTGGTTGTCAAAGGAGGTCAGATAAAGCATTCCCTAAGCAACAAAAAGACGAGAAGGATTGAAGATTTGGGTTGTAATTGCTGGAGACAAGCACTTAGAACCTTTCAAAGTAGGTGATGGAGTCAAACTGGATTCGAAGGTATGATGTGAATTCTTAGAGAAAAACTCCCTAACTTGGTTCAAGACATAGCTAATGAGAATGAGAAAAATATTTAGCCCTATTCAAAATAATGCTCCTAGTCATGCATTCAAGTTCTCTAAGAATTGGTTAGAGTTGAAAGCATCCCAACGAAGCGACCTAATCTAATAGAAAACTTGTGAAGGATCCTGAAGAAAGATGTTTACCCAAATATCAGGCAATTAAAAAACAGAAAATACCTTCGGGAATTCACATATGATACAGCAAAAATTGTTTCCGATGACAACGTTAAAACATTAGCTTCATTAGTAGACATCAGACTGTTCAAAGTTATTCAGAAGAACGCTTCCTTTGTACAGTAGATATATGTTGCAATTACTTCATATAAGTTGATTTCTTTTAAATATTTAGTTTGAAAATTCTATATATTTATACTAAATATAAATCGGCAAATGATATCTCGACATGAAAATATTCAATTCAACAATAATTTATCTTATTTTCCTCTTATATGGCATTTAGATTCCATATATTCACATTATATTTTATGCTTAGGATTGTCTTAACTCCATCAAGAAGCGTTGCACAAAAATACCCCTCAATTAATGTCTCAGATTAGTAGTTGAGATGCTTATGCTAAAATAGACAGCTAAAGAAAGCAATGGCATTTATCGCTTGTTAATATGTGTTCTCAAATACCTGGTTCTGAAAAAAAGAGAGAAAAAAAGGTTGGGTTATGTTGGACTAAATTTGTGTTCTCAAATAGATGGCGCACAAATTAGCTTTCATATCGCCCGTTATGTTTACTTTGCTGATTTTGCGATGTTTCCATATTTTGGTCAGTTCCTAACCTTTGATCATTTTGAGAATACTTAAGGAGATGATGATTATGAGAGTTCCAAATTGTAGATCATTGTTTAACTGAAACTTTTACTATAGCCTTACCCAAAGAAGATTAATTTAAAATGTAATACAGTATAGTATACTGAATCGATCTCTATGCGGGATATTTTCCTTTCGGTTAATTGTGATTGCTGGATTTTGGACGTTTTTGAAATGAAATATTCTAGTATTTGCAGATACGCACACAAAGGAAAAGTGAAAAACGATTCCGAGCGCTTTCGTCTTTATTCACGGTTGCAACTTTTTCCACTTTTTTAATTACCTTCTCCGACAAGGTTAATCACTTGTTTCCTTTCCTATTTAGTTAAATCCCTGGAGAAACCAGAGAAAAACTTGGAAACAAGGTTGTTTTAATTTTTATACAAAATAGAAATGATTAAAAAAGTAGTAATTATTGTATTATGGCTAATTACCACAAGTCGCAATTTGCATCTGCCATCACAAAGAGTTTGGTTATAATAACCCACAAAAAAAGGAAAGTCATAAGTCTCAAACAATACACCTTGGCACTTCCTTGCACTTAACGTAAAATATTTTAAATTATATAACTTTTCGTGGAATTATACGTCACTTATAAACACTATGCCTTATTTGCAAACTAAAGGAAGTGCACTTGTTAAAATCCAGTTTTGACTTCGATTTATTTTTCTCTCTCAGAATAGAACAAGAAGCGAGTTCTTTGCTTCTCAAGTGAAAGTTTTCTTGCTTTCAAGCACCATAAAACTCCCTCACTCACATATGTTAAGTAATCATGCAGACATTCGTGCACATGTGCACTACATGACTGCTACACTCCCATAGGAACTTATGTTTTGGATTTCAAATTTTGAATAGATAATTTTATTGTTATTAATAACCTTTTAGATATTAAATATGATTATGCATAAATGATATGGAAAATAGTTGCATTTAAAATTACTAAAAAGGATGGAAGGTGAATTAACTGACTTGTATGTACTTTTCTCGCCTATCGTAATTATTAGGTTTTCTATTTTACATGTTAATTAGTTTGGGCTAGGTTAGGTTATTTTAGCTCTCCTCGCCTATTGCGATTTTTATGTTTTGTACTTGCATATTATTTAGTTTATGCTAAGGTGAGGCTAGTTGACTATGGTCCAGTATCTAGATAAGCCTAACCTAAACTAATTAACATGCAGAATAGAAACACCTAAAAATCACAATAGGTGAAGAAACCCATTTGAGTCAACTGATCCAGGGGCAGGGGAGTGTATTTTATTGGTCTTGACGAGAAATCGACCTCATCCTAAGGGAAAACGATTGATGTGGAAAAGACATGGAGTTATTATGGTTTATCAATGGCTACCATCTACCATGAAACCGAATTAAATTTTGATTTTACTTGGGTGTACATCATTCATACAAACGAAGAAAACACGCAAACTGTCACACTTTCGACACACATTCTGATGTAAGCTTTCTCTACTTGCGCCGTTACCACCCATTTTTGTGCTCCATCTCGTTTGTGGGGTGAAAGAGAGAGATGTACACAAGACCCCAGTTTTCGTTTCCTTTAAAGCCATCGTTGAAATGAATCGGCTTCGAGTGCAGAGGAGTCCACAGTTCGATTCCCCGTAGAAGCTGATTCGCTTCTCTCTTGTGCTCATTTCTCTCCACGTCACGTGGAATAACGGGGACTAAATCTATATATATATATATATATATATATATATATATATATATATATATATATATATATATATATATATATATATGAAGCAAAGTTGCCCGACCCCTTGCTTCCAAGCACCCTAAGTCTTGTGCTCTTTTGGCAACCCGTGGCGGTGCTCTTTTCGTACTCGTATATTTCACCTTTTTTCAACTATCCTTTTAAAAAAATTAGTTCAGATGATCTTATTTTTTTGTCATTTATTTTGTTAATAAGGATAAAAATAACATGTATAATAACAGGTCAAACAACCAACAACTGTTAACAATTCTCACTTGTCTGGGGTGAAGTCTATTGAACTCTAGTTTTGCACCTTCACATCTTTCAGAGGCACCGGGTAAAATTGGTGAATGTTAAAATGAAGTGAGGAACTATTTACATTGGTATATAAAACCAGCAAAGGAATTCACTACCAGCGCTCTTTTACAAGCGTGTTCCTGAAGGAAATGCTCCCCGCCCACCGCAAGAATAAGTTCCAAGAAAATCCAATCCTGTATAGGATCGTCTGGGAGAAAGGCTTGACCTCTGTTTTGGTCGGAGGCGTGTGTGAAATAAAACAATATTTCGCAATCTTCCTCTTAGCCGAACTTTCCATTTTGTTCTGTATATTAATGTATGTTTATACTTGCGACAACCAACGCTTTCGAAAAACGTGATCCGGGATATTAACGCAATTTAACTTCCTTGAAATCAACGAACGAAACGGAAATTGAAAGCAATAAGGATTTTAAACTCGTGATGAGCAGGTGTGACTAAAGATGGCGCTATCGGTTCTGATTTATTAGTGACGTCACAGACTCGACGGGAAAATAATAAAAAAAAATCCCCGGCGAGGGGCAACCCGCTTCTTTACCAATTTCTCCTTAACGTTAACTTTCAATTATTCGAACGCTCGCGTGTACACACACGCACACATTGGGCTGCATCGAATAAGTAAGAGTCCCAAAGTTGAACGTCTTCATTTTTTTTGTTTTCCCCTTGAAGCAATTTGTAATCTGACGCCAATGGAACAGAAAGTGCAATGCCCCACTCCAGTGAAGAGGAAACTATTAATTCTTGAGTCTGGTACATGGAAGTGGTTCAAGTACGAACTAATTTTGTATTCCGGGTACAAAAATAATCCTTCTATGGGGCATTTTAATTAAGATTACACTAACGATGCCTGCAATTACCAGCTAATAATTGTTAGATATTTATCTGTATCCAAATATCTATAATTTTCTTGATTTCAATATTATTTGTTCCTTAGTCGATAATGGTAAACACTTAAAACACACACACACACGCACAAACAGGATTCTAAGTGATTTCATCTCTATTAACTGATACCTCTTACCCAGCCGGGGTTAAGGGGTCAGCAGATGACTTGGGGGAGATGACGTAGTTGGTTGTCCCCATCGAAATGGGAGCAAGTCGCGATCCAAACAACGATAGCACCAAGCATCATGCTGCCCTACTGGAATGAATTATATATATATATATATATATATATATATATATATATATATATATATATATATATATATATATATATATATGGGCCGGTATGAGTGAAATGAGGAAGTATCCGTGGATGAGAGTAAAAGGCTGAATTGTGCATAAGTTGATTGGACGTGCGGCGAATGTGTTATTTACGACTTGAAGCGGATTATGGCACAAGGTACCCAGGACGGAGGTTTGTGAGCGGGGGACATGTTGGTCACAGGTGGGGATGGGGGTTGGGGGAGGATTCTGCTACCTGTCTCCGGTTTGGGGGAAGGCGAGACTTAGTGGTCACCAGGATTTGTTTTGCCTCAAAATTAAAGCGCAATATCAACGAGGACAACATCGACAGCAGGTATGTAATGAGTCATCTGAAAAGAAAGTGGTGAAGATAGAGGAAGTGAAAGATATATAGCCGCAGTTCTTTATACAGGCAATAGGGCCAGTAGGGTAAAGTGTGAGTGTTAGGAATAGGAGGGCAGACACCCCTCAATATGTTAGTCGCAGCAAGGTTGCCCAAGCCAGACCTCGCGTCCCCTTGCGGGTGCGTAAGAAGGTGTGTGGGGGGGGGGGGGATGAAGATATGTTTACCCCCCAACATTGAGGGATGAATGGACGAAAGGTGTTTAGCGACTAGCCTTCGCTATTAGCCGACCGTCAAGAAAATAAGAGAGAAGCAGCTTGAGAAGAAGGTGACGACAGAAGGGTCAACCGGAATGTCTGAATAAAGCCCAGGTAGTTTCAATCTAATATGCAACTGCCGGGGTTACAGGAGCCTTGAGGGCATGTCGCTTTTCTAGTTTCCAGGAGAATCAGTCTATACGGCTGACAAGAGGGGCGGAGACCTCGGACCCTGCCTTTTCATCCCTTTCCAGCGATGGGTCCGAGGCGGACTCGGTCCAAACCAATTTTGAAAAAAATTCAAGTTAGTTTTTTTTTTCAAGAATACTAAACTTTGACAAATGTATTTATTACCATACGGCATTTGAATGTTTGTGATAATTTTATACTTTCGCCATTATTCCAATCAAATATATTCTAAGGACTTTTAACCCAGACAAACCATTCCTTTGCTAGACATGTGGCATACTACTTCCTCTGGCTATTGTTGGCAACTTGATCACGAAGATAGACCCGCGTTGGCACCAAAAGGCGTCAATGATACTTTTTTTTATAAACAGTATCTTAAAGGCATAATTATTGTCAATATACTCCATGCTTTGAAACTGTTGGAGTGTATGTACTTATATTAAAATTTTGCATGTGTGTTAGCTTCGTGTTTATACATAATTTAAAGTATAGCATCTTAACAATGTCACTATTAATAATTCTGCGAAAACCAGTATTAATTATGCATATCAACGGACATTTTTGCTTTATGAGAGTTTTTAAAGTATTAATTCCATTATCAATAGTGTTTCAGTAATTTCTGCTAAGTTTATGATTAGTCCAATTTCGGTATCGAGGGTCTGTGTAGCTCAAAATAAGAACCATACCAGACATTTAGCTAAGATATGATAGTGATTACATAAAATATATGTATTTTAGATCTGTATATCTTGATAAAAAAAAGTTTATTTACTGCCAGATACGATTAAATAAATAGGTATTTGCTGGTCCGGGCCTGAGCTGTGCTTATCCTACATTACGATCATGGGGCAGAACTTGGCCAAATAATTCAAATTAAGATCTTTGGGCCTGGCAGGGCCTGAATAGTTTTCTTTTGATTTAATATACTATAGGTAAATAGCAAGGGTGGCATTTCCTTCAGGAATTTGTCATAAAGAACTGTGGTGAAGTTGAGGTGATTGAAAATGTGTATAAAGTGCAAAGCCTAATTACCAAAGGAGAAAAGTTTTTGGTGTAATTAGGATTTTGAGGAAACGCACCATTAAATAAAAGGAAACAAACGTAGGAAGTTTCGTCGGAAAATGCGTGAAAATTAGATTGTCAGTTTTAGTAACTCCCCAAGCCTCATGTTGTGATTGTGTGCTCATTGCTTTGCTCTTTTTAACATGCTTGTTGCATTATGTTATCCCTGATCACCTCTATACGACAACATCCAAAAATAAGAGAATTTTTTTTTGTTTTTTTCTTAGCTACTTATTAAATGGCTTTGTTTTTGTTTTTGTTTCCATATTTTTTACCAATGAAGGTCTTATCTTGGGCCAAAAACGGACATTATGTCGGATATATATCATTTAACCTCAGGTTTGCACGAATGTTTCTCACTTTCTTACTCATAGATTGCGAACTAAGTAAGTAATCATTGTTCAAAACAGGGTATTTTGTTGCAATGACTACTCATAATAGTCTAGGAGATGAAATCAGTATTCATAGCAGTAAATTGAGATTTAATCAGTGTTCATCGCAGTATATACGGATGTACTATTGTTCATCTCATTGCATTCAGATGCAATCAGTGTTCATCACAGTGCATGCAGAACTAAATATTAGTCTAAAGTATACTTGTTTCATTGCTTCGTGATAAGAGAATTGACTTTTTTGGATTGTCACTAATTATTTGATATTTTGGGTGTTTTAATTTAATACTAATAAAGATTTATGGCCTGAAAATTAAAATTAAAGGAAAGAAAAACTAAAGTGGAAATACAATATAAAAAAATCGATAAGAAAGAGGAAGGAGAAAATAATATTAATAAATAATGATAACAGTTAATAACTTTTGTATTTTCTTGGTACCTAGAGAGAATACATTTAGGTTAAATATTTATATCTACACAAGGGCATAAGGTAATTTACGTAAACTCTTGTAGAAGAATTTATGGGGCTTTGAGGATTTTAGGTACTTAGGTAAATAGAAAGATCCCGGATATCGTTGAAACAAGTGGAATTTTTTATGTACTTATAATTATAAATCTCATCATATATCTTATGGGATTACTTTAACTTATTGCTTCCCGAAACAAAAAATGATCATATTGCGTCAATCTTTTAAGAATATTATTAGAGATTGATTCGCATTTTACATCAATGTAGCAAAATGTAACCTAGGTTTTTTTATTTTCACTCTTTCAACACTATTGATCCTTAGCGTTATGCATCCGAAACGAACAAGCTGACATATTGCTTCCAATCTTAAATCACTTTAAAAGTATTGCTTCTCAAAGTAATCCATCTTATGGTTAGATGTACAGAAAATATATGGCTCATATAAGTAATATGAGGCCTCGGATTTTAAGAACATAATATTTGGTTTTTTTTCTGTTTAATGTGCATGAACCCTTAGGGTCATAGGCACGACCCAAATATTAGGTAAATGTTCTCCGGAAGATGGCCAGCATTATATAACATTCTTAAACTATAATGGTGGAAAAAAGCGATGATGCCAAAATTTAACGAATTAACATTGCGCTCAGCTTGTAATTCTCCTGATTGAGAGTGGAAGGCCGATGGCTTGTGGTCAAATGTCGTCGATCTGACAGCTTTCAAGGAAGTGCTGTAATTTATGATGTTTACTATTTCTCAAATTGAATACGGGATCTTCCCTACCTTGAATGGTGACGTCACTGCGGCGATACCATCAACGTAGAACAGGATGCTTCGTCAGACGTTTCCCAAGGTGAATACACACTGAAAACACAGGGAAGAAGCCGGATAATATGATATCGAAATACATGAATACATTCGTACATACACACGTAGATAAGATTCGACTCTTATTACCTGGTCTTTGGGTTTTGGAGATGGAAATGAGATGTGGTAAATAATTATTAATATAATTACAATGAATTTTTGTTGTTACTTTCATTATTTAAAGCGATTTTTCAAATGAAGGTTCACCTTGAAATAACATTAACTTTCCTTGGGTATTTCGCAAAACAACGCTTGGTTATTGCCTACTTAACACTTAATGGTTTCCAAACTGGTAGTCGTGAAAACTTCTTCATAGGGAGAACCGAGAAAATCATTGAACCATTCACTTTTATTTAACACAATTCTACAGCTACAAAACCGATGGTTCATATATAAAACTACTTAGTTTTGATCTTATTTCCATCAATTAAATAATGTTGTTTAGCATTTTTCTTTCATTAGTTGTTAGTATGAATATTTGTCGTGGGAGCAGTTGTATCGATTATTTTAAATCCTATTATAAATGGTACTCTTCCAACACGTGATCTACCAATATATTTTACTCCAATAAGTGATCTACTAACTTTTTTTGATCTACCAATTCTTTTGAAGTACACTCATATCGAAAGGGAGTTTTACATTGAGATAATAATGATTTTTAAGTTTATTAGCAAAAAATAAATATTAAAAATAAAAAAAACAATAAAATAATACAAAATTTTTTAATATTTATCATGAAACAACTGTAACATTATTCATAATTCAGAATACTTAACCTAACCATACCTAGGGTAGGTTAGGTTAGGTTAGTTACTCTGATTTTATCAATGATGTTACAGTTGTTTCCCACTTAACATTGAAAATTACTTTGTGTTTTTATTTTTTAGTTTTAACATGCATTTTTGCTAATAAACTTACAACTTATTATTATCTCAATGTAAAAGTTCCCTTACGATAAAAGTGTAGTTCAAAAATGTTGGTAGATAAAAAAAAGTTAGTAGATCACCTATTGGAAGAGCACCTTATAAATACTAGAAAGTTTATTTGTAGCTAAATTTATAAGATTTTTTTTTGTAGTAGCTCGGTTAAGTCAGATTAGAATTGTTACTATTGTATGTGTTATGACTATCTCATAGATCACTACACTTTGCTCTCAAAGTGTAGTGATCTATGAGATAATCATAACAAGTAATGAATCCAAGCTAGCAAATGGAGGTCACTGCTAAAAATTATCAAAACTTCGGCCCTAACTGAAGTCCAAAATTACGTCCAAATTAATTAGGGTAGATGCTTTGGGTTGTATCAAATCAAGGTGAGTTATTTCGATTATGATATAATCTAACCTAAACCATTCATGCTAAAAACTCCCTGACGTTATTATCGCAGGGAAAGGTAACAATGCCAGAGATTTTGAAATTAAGGCCGGGTTAGATTAGATCAAATAATCTAAAGAATTGTCACTTCGATTTGATATAACTGAACACATTAACGTTATTTAAATTTGACTTAAAACTTCAACTGTATATGTTTTTCGTAGTGAAATCTACAGAAATGCCAAGGATATATTGGAAAAAATTAGCTACTTGTAGAATCCAATTAACAGGACAGTTCAATAGGATAAGGACCGTAGTTTACGCACTTCCAAGACTATCCGAATAAATTGCTTCCAGCGGATTACTGTTCTTATATGGCGAGTTTGAACTCTATTGTTACTTCTTGAGTATAGGTCTTGTTGTCCGGCGGTTATCCTTCTGATATTCTCTCTTCCTATGAACTCCTTCTCTTAATTCTCACTCTTCCTAGTAGTTTCCTTCCTTAACTACTCGGATCTGTCTCACGCGTACTTTATTTTCCCATTTCCCACCCCATCACCTCTATTCAAACTACCGCTGGCAGAAATCCCCCGTTAAATATCGCTTTTTCAATGTTAAAACACTTCTGCAAATAATATCAACACTAGAGAAATTTTGGGGAGGTTATTATTTTTTTAAGTGGGTGTTGTAGCCCAAACCCCATACTAAATCAATAAATAAATCATGGAGGATACAGCTGGATAATAATTGAGTTTTCAATTTTTGATAATCAATAATTCCTACCCAGTGTTAGTATAAATTGTGCCACCCCAATTAACTTCTATATCAAATATTAAACTTAGTAAATGTCACCCAACACTAGAGGGTATTGTACTCAATATTTGTAATGATGATGGGAGATGCTATCATTTTTCTATGGCCAAAACTTTAGAGAGAAAAGATGTCTTATTGACTGTATTTATCATCTATATAAAAAAAAAACTTTCGCTTGGTAAAGTATGGGTTAGGGATGGCTTTTACCAATAAATAAATTAACTGCGGAAAATCATTGCTTCTCAATTCCTTAATCAGTCATTTACTTAAATATGCTTGGCTAGTGAGGTTGACCTTTTTAGAGACAAATTAAGGAGAAAGAATTAATACCAACCCCCCTGAAAAAAGTTACATTAAAATTAAGCACCTAAAAGGACCCTGCTGAGAAGGTGCTGTTGACTCGTTTTTCTAAAGGAAAGAAAAATAATTTATCATATACAAATAAAAATTTTTTTAGCAGGGTAGTTTACATTATAATTAACAATGCTCTCTCGTCGTTTAACCAAACAGTGGATATCTTTCTTGAAGAATCCATTCGTGGTTTTGATGAAATGATACGATTTGATATCCCTTTTCACCTTCATATCAGAGTAAGCTTTGGGGTTTAGGTGATGTTATAATCACTTAACTGAGTAGTAATCAGATGATGCAAATTCCAGTGAGTATGGAAGATGAGGAAGAACTTCCCGACAAAACGCATTATTTAGGGAAGGGGCGGGGTCAAACGTGCCACGTGTGGGCTTCTATTGGGATGAAGAGGAGAACACCCTTTCGGTTGACCAATGAAAGACGCCTTTGTTCAAAAGCTTCATTTAAACGTTGCCAATGTTGAACATACTCGTGTGTATAGGTCTGCGGGAACTGTGTGCATATTAGTGAGGAATCCATGGGGAGAAATTCTCTTCACATTCCTTCAAATGCGCAGCTATAGTCTTCTGCTGTTGAGGTCCATGTGAGGTTTCGGTTACAACCAAGTTATTGTTTTTTTTTGCGCTTAATAGTGCAGTAAACCCCCCCCCCCCCCCATTTTTTCAAATCCCGTGAAAATTATGTCCAGAAATGGCTCACGAGATTTTCAAACCAATAGAGATGAAGCAAAATTTACAAGTTGTTGACGTTGTCATTAAGGAGCTTAGTGGTTACGGCGTTGAATTTCTGACGTCGAGAAAGGAAGGGCTTCAATTCGATCGAGCGCAGACTTCAAACTTTAAGGGGTGTCATGAGCTGGCCGCCCACTGGGCCGATAATCTGATACTCATCACCCCGGGGGTAGGTACTTTGACACGCTTTAAAATACACATAGAGAAACACTATTCCGCATTCACAACACAACATACCCACGCTCTTCCCTGTTCTGGAACCCTGCGGGTAGAGCACTAGTGTCCACTATGGGGGCACTCATACCTACATACCCCTGAGGCTAAACAGATGCCTTCCCTTAGTGGTCAAGAAGGGTTCCATCATCGCTGTTTGATGTCAAAAACACACAATACGACCTGGAGCCCATCAACGATGGCTGGCCCTTTTGTGCTTTCGTGCTCACCAGTGATTGTCAATCTGATCTTTATGTGTATTTCATTATTCAGGTTAGTTCATGCGGCACCCAAACGCTCAATTTTATTTTTCCTATGTTTATAAGACGCGTTAGCGCTTTTCATGATTGTCATGTCCAATTGTTGCCTTTTTAGGGGTGACCTGACGAGGATTAGACTCCGCAAGGGCATAAACAGCATCAAAACCAATTGCAGCAGGGCGGCCTCTGCCCTCGGAATTTTCTAGTCCAAAGTAAGTTGAACTGAGTTTTTTTTTAACCAACTCTTATATTTACGAATATTCAACACGTTTCCACACAATTCTGTAATTTTATTTTTACTGTTATTGGGCAGTATTCCCAGTCTTGTGTTCATGCAGAATGATATCGGTTTCCGCCATTATGGACGAAAGGTTCTAACAAAAAGTAGCTGAAAAAAGAGGCCTAGCCACTAATTACTACAGCCGAGGCATTATTAGAACTTACAGTATATATATATATATATATATATATATATATATATATATATATATATATATATATATATATATATATATATATATAGAATTAAAAGGATAGAAGTACACCTTAATTATTTTACGACTAATTAGTGGAGGTTTTCACAAGTGTGGAGTTATTTCTTTATGTCATTTCATCAATGAGGGAGAATAAAAATGGATAATCAACTCATGATTTATGCAGTTATAAGAGTCAGGCCCAAAACTAACCTCTTACTTAGGGTGGTCAAAAAAACTGAAAATGATATTTCTTTCTCCCCACATAGCTAATTTTATTACACTTTACGATAAGGAATTGCACGCAAAATTTCGTCTCTCTATCTCATCATTTAGAGATTAACCCATTTTTCACCTTTTCTTCGTCAGGTTGGTCTTTAAGGGTGTCGTCGGGATGGCCATTCGGTCTTCGTGAATGAGATGGAGGATGAATTGCTTATAATCCTTATCCTTCGTTAGCATCGCATTGCACGCTTCTGCCAGGGCAACTCCTTGTCCGCTCAGCTGCGTTGTTTACCCCTTTCAGGCTTTTGGCTCTGGGCTGAAAGTCCCAGTACAGCCTTTCACCCTTTTTCAGCCAAAGGATCCATCTGCAGGAAGCCCTGCTTCGCCCCCTGGGCTCCGCCTTTTTTCAGGACATCGAAAACACGATGTGACCTTTTGGCGAAGAAGGCATCAAGGCGTATGTCCCGTGTGTCTTCGATTTTTGCCCAGCGTGGGTGATCTTCGGTCGAATTTTCCGTCTTCATCTGAGTCACGCAGTCGGCCTTCACCTCGTCTGGAACCAGGTCGTCCAACGGGAAAAAGCCGACTAAGTCTTCCGCCAACTCCAGAGATGCCGTTGGATGGCATTGATCGCGGTTGCAGCGACGTTCATCTGTTTCGTGTACTTCTGGAGTTCAGTCAGCATCATGATGTCATTGTATAGGGCTTGGGGTGACAAAGGAGCTGCGTGCGAAAATTGAACGTACACCAGAGAAATGAACAGCGCCATGCCAGTCACATTCCGCTCCTTTCGTTTCGTTGTCTTGAACTAAAGTCGGAACAGGAACATCTTGATGCAATAGATGCCCTTTGACATCCACCTCTCGTAATGGATGGCACCGGGGGTACGAAACTAAGGTTCAGTCGTTGTGTCCCTTCCGAGGAACAGGGCTACCAGCTGCAGGAACTCTAACTAGCATCGCGCAGAATACTTTGTTTGATCTGCCAGGGAAGATATCAGGTAATCCTTCATCTGGGAGCGGAGCTGCTCCAGATGTCTTTCGAAGAGGGTATCCTCAGCCACCGTCTACTTTTGCTGGTTAATGTCCGGCCACTCCTCTTGGAAACGCTTGAAAAGGGTGACTTCCAGACCTCAAGTATGTCCAAATATGACTCGAAAGACGTAAGAGAGAACAATGTCCAACACATGATGGCGGCACGTCAACATCGCCAACTCCATTTCAAGACCTTTATTGATCCGGACGCACGTGCTATTGTGGAGGCAATTATTGCTTGCAGTTGTATCGAAGACCAATCCGACTGCTTGGTCACGAATCTTCCAAGACTCGAGCAATTCCAGACACGCTGCGGCCTTAGCTTCTCCAGTACTTCGTGCAGCACTTGAAATATCCAGCAACTTCTCGAATCCTTGACCAGTTGCCAGAGTCGCAACCCTCTTCACTGTCTTTTTTCTCATCTCCTGCAGCATTTTCCCGTCTTAATGCAGGAGAAGGGGACAAGCTTCTTGAAAGTTATCCCGCGCTTTTTCGTGTTGGATTTGGCGTGTGTGACGACGCGACCCCCGTATCGAACTTTGTGACAATGTAAGATCAGAAATATCGTGAAACAGCGCGTGTGCAACAGCGCAAGTGACGAACGTCGCACCAGGATCGTGGAGATTGACGACTTCAGGAGATTTGAAGATGTTTTTAGGCCTCTTTGTGAGAGGAACAGATGTACAGACTAAAGTTGAAGGTTGCTAGTCGTCCTCAGCCTGTGACTCCTCTGATGATTTGGAGCTGGAACTGAAGGCGGCAGCGGCCCCTTGAACTTTGGCCTCTCGTTCGTCGTATCTCCGCTTGAGAGTATCTTTTTGGTCATTTCTCTTCCCACGACTGGCCTTGACTCTAGATTTTTTTCGCGTCGATCCCTGCAATGCTGCACGAGAAGAGGTCCTCACGCTCCATCCCGAGGAACTCCTTGTCATTCTCGTTGGCCATGGTCTGGAAGGCATTGCTCGTGGCATCGAAAAGATCCTGAAGGTCATCCAGGAACATCTTCTCCTTGACACGGTCCGACTCTCGCTCACAAGTCCGGTGTTTCTAGAGTGTTTGGTATTCGTCGTTGATTCCTCCAAGTTTCCTCACACAAACATCTCCTATACGGTGAGGACCTCGCCGCATGCTAAGTTCAGGCAATCTGAGACGGTCTTATTTTCGACGACATGATGCAACAGGTACAACGACAGCACATCCCGCTTACTTGGAAGACGGGCACATGACAAGGAATCAACAGGCTTCCAGAGAAGCCAACACTCGGGGCTCGAACGAGTACTGATTGCCATAACCTGAAAATAAGAACAAAAAAGAAAAGATTAAAAGTGGGGTGAACTCTAAATATCATTGTATTGTGATGAAATTTCGCACACAAGGAAATGAATGCAGCACGAAAAAAAAAAACAGTGGTGTGGAAAAAGGATCCATGCACTTTAAAATTTTACCTCGTTTTTTGGACCACCCTACTCTTGCTAGAATTTTCTTGCTAGAATTAATTACATCTGATTTTGAATAATTGATGTTTTCACTTTGGAAGACTTATGAAACACTATTTTGACGATTTTTATCATAGTGAAATGAATTTGGTAGTGGTTTTTATCACCGATCATTTAATTATTTATCAGTGGTACTCTACAGTTTAGCGTGGGATCCGAACCACGTGTGGCCACCGCTGCGAAAGCGATCTGAAACGGGATTCCATCCGATTTTAGCTTTTCGTAGATTAAAAACAGCTTTTCCTGCTTATTAATTTTAAAAAGTACATACATTTAGACATACTTTAAATTAGATTGATTACCGAAACAATTGTCAGTCATTAAATTGCATCTCAATATACAATCATTTTGAATGTATGCTAAGAAAAATGTGAAATGCACTTTTATCAGATTTAGTGTAGCTTCACAATTATTTATAAATTTATTATAAGCAAAAGGCTGAAATGTAAAATATATAAAAAAATAGGTTTTTTGCTCAAATGTGCATTTCACATTTGTTTTAGCATACGGGCGTAAGATTAGTGACATCGGCTTCTCCGATTTGTACTATTGTGAAATACTCGTTCGTTTGAGTTTGACATGTGAAATAAAGAGAAAGGAAGTCATTTCCCTTTTTTATTTGCAGTCTACATGGATTATAAAAAACAACAAAAAAAGAGACTAATTATATTAGAAATATATATTTTTAGTCTTAAATTAGATAACTTGGGGAATTTGAGAGTTAGTTTATAATTTATGCATGGAGGAATACTTTCTGTTTGAATTTTAATTGTATGTGGGAAAGGGGGGGGGGAGTGAATGTCGATTTAAATGCTTGTTTATCTGGCTCTCTTTCGTTTCTTTCAGGCAGACTTAGTAGCAGCTTTCATATACTGTAGCGACTCAGGCAACATATCCCACGTTAAACTGTAGGTGTCCACCGAGAAAAACAAAAAGACAAAACCAATTACAAATCGGTCGTAAAGACTATACCGGACAAAAAATCATTGTTGGATGATGTCCGAAGTTACAATTTATTTTCTCGAGGCGGGCAAAAGGCTCAAAGTTGTGACACATTCGAGTCAATACAGTGTTAATTAAATTTAAAAAAATAAATGAACTAAGATTTGGACCCAAATCACGTTTTGCCAATTAAAATACCCGTCCTTTCCTACGAAACCTTGGACGTCACCAAATTTCCTTTGACGTCCGAATCAATCAAAATTTTTATTTAAGTTACCAATTTGGCAAATGGTGACCTTTGGGTACCCAAGTTTTATTTAGAAAAATCTGATCATACCCGCGAATGATGAAACACGATTGATTTATCTAACCACCCTGTTACCTTGAGTGTGGTACTTATCTCGTGGCAATGGTTAGCAAATTGACTGCGAGGCAAGACAAAGGCGGTTTCTTGCAATGCTAATTTGATAGGTTTTGCTTCGTCAGTAGTCTCAAAAAATTGGTAAAGGCAGTTGGCGAATATTTTTAAGCCAGTGGACGATGGTTTGATACTTTTTCTTGAAAAATCAAAAAGGTAAAGACAAAAACTAATAAATAATACACATTAACGAGACTAATATCGAATACAGAAAGTTCTCAATTAGTTACACGAATAAATATATTATAAAACACAGTGGTTTTGACTATATTAATAAACGTGTGGAAACAAAATACCACGATTTTATTAATTTTCTTAATTTAACTACTGTAGTGTCATGTCTTAAGGCATCTTTATGTAGAAGCCCGACATTAGCGGAAGTAAGGTTGCAGGGTTGGAAACAAGACAATAATGATTTCTCTAACCTATCAATTGAAAGACAGGGTTTGCTGCTTGGTGAAGTTAGGGGAAGTGGAAATCGGTCGAAAGCGCATAGCTCGAGTATCTAAAAGTAGAATCCTCTCTAACCTGGGCATTACCTATGCCTTTCCGTAGTCTTCATTCCTACTGGGGGAAAAATGCAAGATGATAGGCATTGGGCATGAAGTGTGGCGATTCCAAGGCAGTCGGCTTATAATAAGTTCAGTTTGAACTTAAATTTTTATAGATTAAGTGATCGACCAAGTGGATTAAACCTCCGTCCACTGATCTCCGGGCAGCGGAGTTATGGGTACGAATCTCGCTCCCGCCCTGACGCTTTTCTTTCCTTCTCGACCGCTCCTTTTCTTTCTTACACCTTTCTCCTTCAGACCTGTCAAGCGTGAAAGTTCGGAGGCGCGCTGGGATGGGGGATAAATTCAGAAAGCGTGAAGGAGGATTGCAAGGCACTAAATAACTGGGATTTCGGCGTAAGACGCCATTTTTGGACTCAGAATATTCTGGAGTGACAGATAAATTCTCTACATATATTTTCATCCACAATTACACATACATTTCCATCTACATTTAGCACTACATCAACATTCGCGTCTACATCTCTACATACACCGACATTTTCTTATATATCTAACCCTATATAAACATTGAAAACTACTTCCTACACCAATCATGGCTAAAAGTTTTGAGACTTGTATATTTTTTATATAATAAAAAATTAATTGAACTAATCAAACGTTGCATTTTGATTTGTATCCTAATTTGAAGGTGAAATATACAAAAATTTAGAGCCCAAACTTATTTTATTAATAAATACATTCAATTAATGCGCGCAGTAAATATTTACAATGGTGTTCCTTTTTCTTCAGGACTGCCTTAATTCATTTTGGCATGGTGGAGACCAAATTTGTGATGATATCGTGATGATATCATTAAGCCCCTGCATTTGCTCACAAAGGATTGCTTCTGTTTATCAACCGCCAGTTTGTTTATCACTCACAAATTCTATATTGAGTTCAAATCTGGCGAATTCCCCGGCTGAGGTCACTCAAGTTCAATGTTATATTGAAAGAACTTTGTTATTGCTTTTGATTTGTGGCATAATGCGCCATCTTGCTGAAAAATACAGTTATCATCCACAAAATGCTCCTGAACTGCTGGAAAAAAGTACTGATATAGCACTTTTTGGTACCATTTTAGGTTCATGGTAGTGTTCTTGAGCAAAATTCTTAATGCATCAGTTCCTTTAGATGAGAAACAGCTTCAGTCATGGAAAGTGTTCCGGATGCTTCACTTTGGTCATGGCCGCGAGAGCGCTCTCCTTTTCTCCCCTTAACAATTGTCCAGAAACTCCTAAACAAGCGGAAGGTCGCTTCATCAGAGAATTTCATTTTGCCTCAGTTTTGAACAGCTCATTCTTTATATTTCTTACTCAAGTGTGACATATCCTTAAGGTTCCTTTGGGTGAGATGAGGCTTCCTCGCAGCCCTTCTGAACTTGAAACCTCTATCGAAAAGTCTCCGCCTCACTGCGCACGCTGAAGTGTTCCCACCTGCCTCTTTCCAATCGTGAGCAAGTTTGCCACAGGAAGCAACCCGACCATTGAGCAAGGACCTTACCCGGATGAGATCTTAGCGTTCATTTGAAGCTCTTGAGCGTCCGTAACACTTCTGCACAAGAGTGTAACGTCTTTTTAATGTCATTAATAACCCTAAAATTGCTGCTCCTTGATGCAATACCCTTAGCAACTATCTATGTGCATTTCAAGCCATGTTGGCGAAGGGCAACAATCGTGGGATGCTTTTCTTTGGAAAGAACCATTTTTTGGAGTTAAAAAATCTTCAAAACATTTATTTTCACATAAAATATTACGAAATAAATTATAATTTCACAACATCATTCATTTAAACCATATTTTTCACCATTTTGAATTCATGTTAAAGTAGCGTTTGATTTATATGTAAATATGGATATAGGTGTAAGTGTGGATGTAGGTGTAAAGGCAAATATAAATGCTAATGTATCTATTAAAGTAAATACAATGTAGGTAAGCATGTGAATGTAGGTGCAAATATGGTTGCAGATGTAGGTGTAGATGTATGTACATATGTAGGTGTAAATGCTGAAATGGGTGTAGGGTTAGATGCATACGCAAATATCGAGACACGACCGGCGAATCTGGAAAGTCACGATCCTGCATCACTTACACCCACCACTTTCTCTTTTTTGTCAAACTCCACCCATACAGCTCATTTCTTCTTTGAGTGGATGTGTAGTGGAGGATCTCGGCTCCAAATTTAGAAACCAAGGATCGATTTCTGGGAGTCCTGCAGCCAAAGCTTCTCGCGAGACCCAATCCTGGCCCTGGTTAAGAGTTAAACATGAAGTTGGTTCCTTAATGGATATCCCTGGATAGGAGAAGATAAGAATATTGCCTTCACAGGTCTGGTGGGAATCAATTGGATCAAAATCTATGCCACAGTTCTGTAAATTGGCAGAATTTAAAATGTGATCGACGCAATTGTGCGTCCAAGGCATTTCGTAGTATGCCGCATATATTGAATTTTTTAAGTGGTTGGTTTCATTCTTTGAGCCATAGAATGATTTATCCATTTAAGGAAAAGGAATAGGAAAGAATCAGATTTAAATAAAGCTAGTGAACAGAAAATTAAGTGAAATTTAATAAAGAAAATGAAAATAAGTGGTCCAGATATTCACCACAACCAATGGTAGTGGGGTAGGAACTTTTGAAGCTGCAGGTAGCAAAGGTCTACACAGCAAAGGGCTTTTAAAGCAAAGCTTGGGATGAATCGATATTGAAAGTTCTCCCTCTCCCGAATAATTTCAGAATTTCGAACTCATTGGTCCAAAAAATCCTTAATTACTCTCAATTCCACATCCTGAATTCATTTATTCTAAAATTGGATTAATTGTGACGATTAATTTATTGTTCTTTATTTTAAGATTACATCTTGGCTGCAATCAACGAGGACCTCGCCACTTCAACACAGCAAAGAATCTTTTAATTCTCCATATGAAGGTACCCATAGAATTAACCATACGTCTAAATATCTCCGCGAAAAGGAAGGAAAACAAAACACCCAAAATTGCAAGAATAAATTCCCTAAAATAACAAGTACACAACGCAATGCCAAAACCCATTAAAGGAGATGGGTTGGCTTCAAGGACTCGACGAGGCAATCCTCGGATAAAAATAGCTCTTGGCTCTAAGGTAAGTTCGGGTGTCTTGGAGGAGGTCCGTTTCCTCCGAGAATTCCAGGACTCCGCACCCTTTCATGCAGGAACTTGCTGCAAGCAAAGGAACAACCCGTAGCGAACTCCGTTGACCCTATACTGGGGTAAGTACCGCACCCCAAATTCCCCAAACAGCAAATAGAGGTGACAATTATTCAGTTAAATATAACCCGATTCGGGCGAAGGAAACGTCAATCTCTCCTTCTGTCCCCATTAGCAAAGGTCTACCTGTGTCTGCATCTACCTCTTCCTATTATTTTTTCTACGTAGAAGATATGTGTATACAATAACGTCTCGATCTAAATTAAAACAAATGATAATTCGTTAAATGATTGTAATTTGAGAGGGTTTAGAGGCTTACAAGAGGTCTTATATGTACAAAGATGAAACCAACTGGACAAAAGAATGTTAATTTTGAAAAAGAAACCTGGAATAATGATTCTTTATGAAGGCTAAGCATTACTCAAATTAAATTGCCTTATGTAAACTGATATAGACGTAGGAGTTGTCGATTTTTCTATTTTTATCACACAAAGGAAGAAATACCCCTAATATATCATTAGCCTGTTCAAGGTTTTCCATTGATCTTGCGGTCAGGTTTGCCACATTAGCCCTACCAGTGAGTAGCTTAGAGGCAGGTCGCTTCTGGATGCGTAACTAAACTTTCAGCCTAATTTTGATCTTCAAATTTCTTTTTCACTGCTGCTATTCACGAGTTACAAGCTCTCCTAATCCTAAGTAAACCAATTATATATATATATATATATATATATATATATATATATATATATATATATATATATATATATGCAACAAAGACCACAGGGAAAAATAATACGAGGATTCCAAGTACTTCCTTGATAAAAAACTCGAAATAAAGTTCGAAAGTACTTGGAATCCTCGTATTATTTTTCTTTGTTGGCTTTGTTGCATTTATTGCTTACTCACGCGATACTTTGTGACTTTTCTACACACACACACACACGCACACACACACACATATATATATATATATTATATATATACTGCCGCCTCGGCCAAAATTATGGGTCAGGTATGAAAAAGTGAAGAATATGATTGAAAGTCATTTATTTCATACTTGACATAATACAAATAAACATTTTTGCGTCTATTCTATCAGTAATTAATATTTGATGTGTCCAACTTCTGCTTTTATAAACACTTATGCGTTTTTTGCATACTTGAGGCTAAGTTGGCACAGGTGGTTGGATCAATTTTCTGCCACTCTTCGTGAATTTTGGCTGTTAATTCACTTTTAGAGGAACTTTTCCTGCACCCTTACTCATGTGCCCAAGTGTGACCACAAATGTTCAATGGAATTGAAGTCTATAGATTAAGAAAGCCATACCATCAACGTCACCCCTTTCTTTTCAAACCAACCCTTTGAGACTCTAGATGTGTGGCATAGAGCATTGTCTTATTGGAAGATTACACCATCTGGTATGTCATCAACGAAAATTTTACCTAGGGAAGGTTGATGAACCTGGTCTAACATGCTTGCGTAAGTGTTGGAATTCATTCTGCCCTCACAAGTAAGCAACAATCCTCGACTTGAAGATGAAATGCAGCCCCAAACCATTACACTACCACATCTAAATTGACTGTTGGGACAACACATCTCAGATCATAAGCTGCTCCAACTCTTCGACGAACATCAATAGCTCTCTGGGTTCCAAAGACCTGAGAAGTAATCCAAATTTACTGATCATTTTTGGTATCCAATAAAAATTTTGGTATCTAATAAAAATGTGTACTGTACAAGCATAATAAATTGGTGTAAACTAATGTGTAGAACCTACTTCAAAGTTGCCTTTATGAGACACCATTATCATTAGTCCAAACTTCATGTTCTTTTACCCTAGACAATCGCTTCTTCTTCTTCACCTTGACAGCAACGGTGTCTTTCTAGCTTTCCATCCCTTGAGCCCAGCTTCTAGTAACCTTCTTCTCACTGTGCGTCTTGATATCTCTTTGTATGTTGCTACCAGAAACTCAGTAGCTACATCAGAAGAGATTTTTTTTCTATCGGCCAGTGATGTCCTTTTCAGCAACCTCTATTCCCTCGGAGTTGTACCCTTTTGGCGACCTTAACCATCACGGTTTTTGAAAGAATTGGTCTCATTGTACCTTTTAATGGTTGTTTGGACACCGTTTCTCGAACCTTTCAATTTTCTTGCAATAGTAACTTGGGATAATCCCTCTCCGGACAATGCAATGATTTGAGTTCTTTGAGCTTCAGGAATCTTTTCTTCGGAGACATTTTTAACAAAAAATTACGACTTGTGAGTTAACCATAAGATAATCACTGAAGAAATAGGAATAAACGTTAGTATCACACATTGAATGGCGAAAGGTTGCCCCAACCACTTATGCGTAATATTAAAAAACGCATTAAAGAGGTTATAAAAGTGAAAAGGAAACATGTAGAATACTAATTATAGATAGGATATACTGGACTGTTTATTATATTGTTTTCAATTATTATGTGGATCATTTTTCTTCGTATTCTCTATTTTTTCATACCTGCCACATAATTCGAAACTCTCCTATTATTTCACTTTCCTATATATTATTTATATTTTTTTTCTATCTTTCTCTTCCTTTTGAACTATGTATATTTGTATGGTCTGATTAATAGACGAAATCGTTTGTGTATCATATTTCTTAATTTCCTATGGTTTATTAAGCACACACACACACACAAATATATATATATATATATATATATATATATATATATATATATATATATATATATATATATA